>CAWUFW010002573.1:1272500-1872500 GCA_963921515.1 Calotriton arnoldi
GCTGGGTTCAGCGGCTCCCAGGGGCCCTGGGGAGGGCGTCCTCCCCACCCTGGAGCTCCATCCTTGGTCCTGCCGCATGGCAGGGTGCACGGGATGGGGTCCGGTGGGCCCGGGGAGGCTTCCCCTGCGCCTCTGGGCCTGGGAGCCCCGGCTGGGTCCAGGGGCCCCGTCGGGCCCCGGGTCGGGTGCTCCGGCCCTGGGCCCTGTCCCCCACCCTGCTGCACTGCCAAAGGCCGGGAATGGGGTTCCGTTGTGCCCGGGGAGCCTCCCCGTGCTTGGGTGGGTTCAGGATCTCCGGCCAGGGCCCCTGAGGGCCCTGGGGAGGGCGGCCTCCCCACCCCGGGCTCTGTCCTCGGTCCTGCCGCGTGGCAGGGTGCCCGGGACAGGGTCCCGTGGGCCCGGGGAGGCTTCCCCTGCGCCTCTGGGCCTGGGAGCCCCGGCTGGGTCCAGGGGCCCTGTCGGGCCCCAGGTCAGGTGCTCCGGCCCTGGGCCGCGTCCCCTGGCCTGCTGCTCTGCCAAAGCCCCGGGACGGGGTTCCGTTGTGCCCGGGGACCCTCCCCTTGCTTGGCTGGGTTCAGGATCTCCGGCCGGGGCCCCTGAGGGCCCTGGGGAGGGCGGCCTCCCCACCCCAGGCTCTGTCCTCGGTCCTGCCGCGTGGCAGGGTGCCCGGGACAGGGTCCCGTGGGCCCGGGGAGGCTTCCCCTGCGCCTCTGGGCCTGGGAGCCCCGGCTGGGTCCAGGGGCCCTGTCGGGCCCCGGGTCAGGTGCTCCGGCCCTGGGCCGCGTCCCCTGGCCTGCTGCTCTGCCAAAGCCCCGGGACGGGGTTCTGTTGTGCCCGGGGACCCTCCCCTTGCTTGGCTGGGTTCAGGAACTCCGTCCGGGGCCCCTGAGGGTCCCGGGGAGGGTGGCCTCCCCACCCCGGGCTCCGTCCTCGGTCCTGCCATGTGGCAGGGTACCCGGGACGGGGTCCCGTGGGCCCGGGGAGGCTTCCCCTGCGCCTCTGGGCCCGGTAGCCCCAGCTGGGTCCAGGGGCCCCTCCGGGCCCCGGGTCGGGTGCTCCAGCCCCGGGCCCCGTCCCCCGGCCTGTCGCTCTGCCAAGGGACGGGGTTCCGTTGTGCCCGGGGACCCTCCCCTTGCTTGGCTGGGTTCAGGATCTCCGGCCGGGGCCCCTGAGGGCCCTGGGGAGGGCGGCCTCCCCACCCCGGGCTCTGTCCTCGGTCCTGCCGCGTGGCAGGGTGCCCGGGACAGGGTCCCGTGGGCCCAGGGAGGCTTCCCCTGCGCCTCTGGGCCCGGGAGCCCCGGCTGGGTCCAGGGGCCCCTCCGGGCCCCGGGTCGGGTGCTCCAGCCCTGGGCCCCGTCCCCTGGCCTGCCGCTATGCCAAAGGTCCGAGACGGGGTTCTGTCATGCCCGGGGAGCCCCCCTCGCTTGGCTGGGTTCAGGAGCTCCGTCCTGGGCCCCTGAGGGTCCCGGGGAGGGTGGCCTCCCCACCCCGGGCTCCGTCCTCGGTCCTGCCGCGTGGCAGGGTGCCCGGGACGGGGTCCCATGGGCCCGGGGAGGCTTCCCCTGCGCCTCTGGGCCCGGTAGCCCCGGCTGGGTCCAGGGGCCCCTCCGGGCCCCGGGTCGGGTGCTCTAGCCCTGGGCCCCGTCCCCCGGCCTGCCGCTCTGCCAAGGGACGGGGACGGGGTTCCGTTGTGCCCGGGGACCCTCCCCTTGCTTGGCTGGGTTCAGGATCTCCGGCCGGGGCCCCTGAGGGCCCTGGGGAGGGCGGCCTCCCCACCCCGGGCTCTGTCCTCGGTCGTGCCGCGTGGCAGGGTCCCCGGGACAGGGTCCCGTGGGCCCGGGGAGGCTTCCCCTGCGCCTCTGGGCCAGGGAGCCCCGGCTGGGTCCAGGGGCCCCTCCGGGCCCCGGGTCGGGTGCTCCAGCCCTGGGCCCCGTCCCATGGCCTGCCGCTATGCCAAAGGTCCGAGACGGGGTTCCGTCATGCCCGGGGAGCCCCCCCTCGCTTGGCTGGGGTCAGGAGCTCCGTCCTGGGCCCCTGAGGGTCCCGGGGAGGGTGGCCTCCCCACCCCGGGCTCCGTCCTCGGTCCTGCCGCGTGGCAGGGTGCCCGGGACGGGGTCCCGTGGGCCCGGGGAGGCTTCCCCTGCGCCTCTGGGCCCGGTAGCCCCGGCTGGGTCCAGGGGCCCCTCCGGGCCCCGGGTCGGGTGCTCCAGCCCTGGGCCCCGTCCCCCGGCCTGCCGCTCTGCCAAGGGACGGGGACGGGGTTCCATTGTGCCCGGGGACCCTCCCCTTGCTTGGCTGGGTTCAGGATCTCCAGCTGGGGCCCCTGAGGGCCCCGGGGAGGGCGGCCTCCCCACCCCGGGCTCTGTCCTCGGTCCTGCCGCGTGGCAGGGTGCCCGGGACAGGGTCCCGTGGGCCCGGGGAGGCTTCCCCTGCGCCTCTGGGCCTGGGAGCCCCGGCTGGGTCCAGGGGCCCCGGCTGGGTCCAGGGGCCCCTCCGGGCCCCGGGTCGGGTGCTCCAGCCCTGGGCCCCATCCCCCGACCTGCCGCTCTGCCAAGGGATGGGGACGGGGTTCCGTTGTGCCCGGGGACCCTCCCCTTGCGTGGCTGGGTTCAGGATCTCCTGCCGGGGCCCCTGAGGGCCCTGGGGAGGGCGGCCTCCCCACCGCGGGCTCTGTCCTCGGTCCTGCCGCGTGGCAGGGTGACAGGGTCCCGTGGGCCCGGGGAGGCTTCCTCTGCGCCTCTGGGCCCAGGAGCCCCGGCTGGGTCCAGGGGCCCCTCCGGGCCCCGGGTCGGGTGCTCCAGCCCTGGGCCCCGGCCTGCCGCTCTGCCAAGGGATGGGGTTCCGGTGTGCCCGGGGACCCTCCCCTTGCTTGGCTGGGTTCAGGATCTCCAGCCGGGGCCCCTGAGGGCCCTGGGGAGGGCGGCCTCCCCACCCCGGGCTCTGCCCTCGGTCCTGCCGCGTGGCAGGGTGACAGGGTCCCGTGGGCCCGGGGAGGCTTGCCCTGCGCCTCTGGGCCTGGGAGCCCCGGCTGGGTCCAGGGGCCCTGTCGGGCCCCGGGTCGGGTGCTCCGGCCCTGGGCCCTGTCCCCCGGCCTGCCGCTCTGCCAAGGGACGGGGACAGGGTTCCGTTGGGCCCGGGGACCCTCCCCTTGCTTGGCTGGGTTCAGGATCTCCGGCCGGGGCCCCTGAGGGCCCTGGGGAGGGCGGCTTCCCCACCCCGGGCTCTGACATCGGTCCTGCCGCGTGGCAGGGTGCCCGGGACAGGGTCCCGTGGGCCCGGGGAGGCTTCCCCTGCGCCTCTGGGCCCGGGAGCCTCGGCTGGGTCCAGGGGCCCCTCCGGGCCCCGGGTCGGGTGCTCCAGCCCTGGGCCCCGTCCCATGGCCTGCCGCTATGCGAAAGGTCCGAGACGGGGTTCCGTCATGCCCGGGGAGCGCCCCCTCGCTTGGCTGGGTTCAGGAGCTCCGTCCTGGGCCCCTGAGGGTCCCGGGGAGGGCGGCTTCCCCACCCCGGGCTCCGTCCTCGGTCCTGCCGCGTGGCAGGGTGCCCGGGACGGGGTCCCGTGGGCCCGGGGAGGCTTCCCCTGCGCCTCTGGGCCTGGGAGCCCCGGCTGGGTCCAGGGGCCCTGTCGGGCCATGGGTCGGGTTGCTCCGGCCCTGGGCCCTGTCCCCCGGCCTGCCGCTCTGCCAAGGGACGGGGACGGGGTTCCGTTGTGCCCGGGGACCCTCCCCTTGCTTGGCTGGGTTCAGGATCTCCGGCCGGGGCCCCTGAGGGCCCTGGGGAAGGCGGCCTCCCCACCCTGGGCTCTGTCCTCGGTCCTGCCGTGTGGCAGGGTGCCCGGGACAGGGTCCCGTGGGCCCGGGGAGGCTTCCCCTGCGCCTCTGGGCCTGGGAGCCCCGGCTGGGTCCAGGGGCCCTGTCGGGCCCCGGGTCAGGTGCTTCGGCCCTGGGCCGCGTCCCCTGGCCTGCTGCTCTGCCAAAGCCCCGGGACGGGGTTCTGTTGTACCCGGGGACCCTCCCCTTGCTTGGCTGGGTTCAGGAGCTCTGGCTGGGGCCCCTGAGGGCCCCGGGAGGGCAGCCTCCCCACCCCGGGCTCTGTCCTCAGTCCTGCTGCGTGGCAGGGTGCCCGGGATGGTGTCCGGTGAGCCCGGGGAGGCTTCCCCTGCGCCTCTGGGCCTGGGAGCCACGGCTGGGTCCAGAGGCCCCGTCGGGCCCCTGGTCGGGTGCTCCGGCCCTGGGCCGCGTCCCCCGGCCTGCCGCTCTGCAAAAGCCCCGGGACGGTGTTCCGTTGTGCCCGGGGAGCCTCCCCTTGCTTGGCTGAGTTCAGGAGCTCCGGCCGGGGCCCTTGGGGAGGGCGGCCTCCCCAACCCGGGCTCCGTCCTCGGGCCTGCCAAGTGACAGGGTGCCCGGGACGGGCTTCCCCCCGAGCGTCCGGGCCTGGGAGACCCGGCTGGGTCCAGGGGCCCTCCCGGGTCAGTTGCTGCAGCCCTTGGCCCCGTCCCCCGGCTTGTCGCTCTGCCAAAGGCCAGAGACGGGGGTTCCGTTGTGCCCAGCGAGCCTCCCCCTGCTTGGCCTATCACCTCGGCCATCTGGTCGTGCCTATCCCCTCGGCCATCTATGTCGCGCCAATCCCCTCAGCCATCTGGTCGCGCGCAATGCTTTCCAATGGGTCGACCAGATGGCCGGGCTGCCCAGGAAGTCCCTATGAGGGCTCATTTGCCTCCCCGATCCCATCCAGGGCTCCAGGAGGTTGGGCGCGTCCGTGCCTTGGGTCCCCTCAGTCTCACGGTGCGCACGGGTTACCAGAAAGGGGGGGGTACCCTTCCTCCGGATTACTAGGGACATGGTACTCCGGAACCCCTCTCGGACAGGCGATCCTCAGCTGGATGGACCAGGATGTCCCCCAGGCCGGGGCTCCGTCCCTTGGACAAACGTGTGGCTTGGCGCCCGGGATGGGGCCCGCGGGCACGAGGAGGCATCCCCTGTGCCCGGGAGCCCCGACGGGGTCGGGGGGCCACGGGCCCAGTCTCCCAGCCTGCCGCTCCACCAGGGGGCATGAGACGGGGTTCCGCCGGGGAGACTCCCCCTTCTGAGGTCCCCGGGGAGGGCACCCTCCCCACCCTGGGCTCTGTCCTCGGGCCTGCCGCGTGGCAAGGTGCCCGGGACGGGGTCCCGCAGGCCCCTGGAGTCTTCCTCTGTGCGCCCAGGCCAGGGAGCCCCGGCTGGGTCCAGTGGCCCCGCCAGACCCCGGGTCGGGTGCTCCAGCCCTGGGCCCCCGTCCCCCGGCCTGCCGCTCTGCCAAATGCCCGACACGGGGTTCCATCGTGCCCGGGGAGCCTCCCACTGCTTGGCTGGGTTTAGGAGCTCCGAACGGGGCCCCTGGGGAGGGCGGCCTCCCCACCCTGGGCTCCGTCCTCGGTCCTGCTGCGTGGCAGGGTGCCTGGGACCGGGTCCCGCGTGCCCGGGGAGGCTTCCCCTGCACCTGTGAAGAATAGTTTTGCGATTCTCAAATAGCGATTCTCTAAAAAATCGCAAAACTATTCTTTGATACATCTGGCCCGCAGTGTCTGAGACACTATTTGCGATACTCAAATGGGTCGCAAGGGACCTGCCTCATTAATATTCATGAGGCAGGCCGCAATTTGCGACCCTGTGGGAATGGCCTGCACTCACAGTGATGGTGTCCTGCTGGGGACAGCAGACCACCTTATATGTGACTGCTTTTTAAATAAAGCATTTTTGTTTTTTTTGCAGCCTGTTAAAGGAAACTGGGATGCTTTTCAAAAATAAAAATGAAAAGTTTTCTTTTCATTTTTTCAGAGTGTGCGTCCTGCTCTGAAAAAACGTTGGCTCCCTATTCACAAAGGGGAAGGGGTCCCTTGGAGACCTCTTCCCGTTTGAGAATGGCTTACCACCAATATGAAATTGGTGGTAAACGGCAAATGTTTTGCTACCGCATTCACAATCGCAAAACATTCATACATACCAGTGCGACTCATTATTAGGAAGGGAAGCCCTTGGCACGCCCCTTCCTAATACTGACTCGCAAACCCTATTTTGCGAGTCGGTAAAAGGTTACTGACTCGCAAAATAGGGTTGGTACATTTAAAAATGCATTTTACTGGCCGCAAAAGGGCCCAGACCGTTTAAGTGCGTCGTAAATCTGGCCCCCAGTTCCATGAACAGTAGCTCAGCCAGTCCAGGAAATTTCTTTGACTTGTATGCCTGGTTTTAGTCCTGTAGTCCAGAACTTGCAGTTCTGGTTTTATAATATTTTAAACAGGACTACAAATCCCATCATGCAATGAAAACGCTTGAACTGGCTGAGCAACTTACACGTGGGTCTGGCTAACTTGAGAGCGCTATAGGTACTGTGTGCCCCGCAGAAATATGAAATATACTGACATGTCTAACAGTATTTTGCAATATGAGTCAGCTGTATGTAGTCCTTGGTTGTAGGAGGGTGGCAGGACGAAAGAAGAACAAGCATTGGCAAAGCCAGTAAAACTAGCCTTAACAAGCTATTTCATTTATTTAATTTATTTTTGGCAAACGTGTCATAGACATTAAAAGTTCTGCGTAATATAAAGATGAAAATGGTGGCTTCTGAAGGTGGCATGTATATTTATGCAAAAAACCCAAATAAATAAAAAGTACCCAACCATCAAATGAAAGGACAGAGCAGTCAACCAGCTTTGGCACTGAAGTGGACTACTTTTTTTTTTAGATGGTTGAACACATGCACAGAAGCAAAATGCCACCACTCAGAGTTCAAATGAGCCAATGGCTGAACTGGGCAGACCCTCTGCTCCACGCTATGAGCTGTGACGGGCAGAAGTAAAATATAAATGGCTGTTGAACATACCAGTGGATTTCTATGCCAGACCTAAAAAGGGCCTAAAGGGGAAAATAATACAAGGAGGACGGTCCTGGACTGGCCTGTAGAATGATACAGACCCGACCTTGCAGGAGATGCTGAACATTCCACAAAATATAACAGCATTGGTCAGGGGGAGGGACAACAGGATGTACAACTCAAATGCCCAGACTTGAGGTATCAGGGGACAGATCAGACGACGGGTAAACTTGGGAGCAATAAGAGAGGAAGGACTATGGAAAAAAGAATTGTAGAGAATCAGGTAATGGGAAATTCGGGAAGTGCTGGAGGCACAAAGGAAGAAATTGAAGACATGGGCCAAAGAGGATAAAGGAAAGGGGTTAAGAGTCGCTCTGCCTATCCGAGGCATTAGAGAATGGATCGTTGTCTACACAACACACACCCTGAGTTGTGTGATCCTGGGCATGTCACTGAACCCCTTTAACCATCGGAAGAAAATCAGCTTAGAGTCCCCTAAACAAACATGTAATTCCTAAATGTGGGAGTTACGGGAGCTGGATTATTACTTAATTTTTTTAGGTTCAAATCTGTTTATTAGTTTCAGGAGGAATACACATACACCCGCCTACAACCGCAGGCTTGTGTGTAAAATGACCTAGGCGGTGAGAGGACTTCCATGGAGGGGGGGGAGGGGGAGTTTAGGAACAGGAAGGAGGGAGAGGAATGGGGGATGAATAATCTCGGGAGTAGGTGTCCGGTTCCGATGTCTCTGGTTTTTGGCTAAAGTCCGCTTACTCTCCCCAGACAAGCCGCCACTACTCCACATTCGGGGGGGGAGGGTCAGACTGGCCACCCTGGGGCCTTTGGGGGGCAGTGAGTCTCAGCACCCATAAGTACGCTGGGCAGGTAAGGTCCTTGAACTTCTGTGAGAGATAGGCTATGCATGGGCCCCAGGTATTGTTGAATGCCTGTTGAGTGTGTTCCACCATCGCAGTCATCTTTTTCATGACAAGTAAGTCCTACAACCTGTGGAGCCGATACACATGCTCTGGTACTTTATCCGTGCCCCGCCCTGCTGTTATGGTTTCCTTCCTTTTTAGGTCGAGCCTCGAGTAGCGCGCAAGCGCTGCTCTGTGAGACTTTATGTAAGGGGCTTTTTGAAAGCTGACCACACGCTCGTGCACAATGGCCTTTTCCCTGCGGTTACCCGCACGGCCGACATCTGTTTCCAATTATCGTGTCCAGACGCGGGCGCGATAATTGGAAACACATGGCCATTGTGCACGAGCGTGTGGTCAGCTCAGCAGGCTGCCGCGCGCGCTCGCCCCCGCTCCTCTCTGACGCTGCCGACGTCTCTGCTGTCCAGCGCTTCACTTGTGCTGACGCTGCCTCCTTCCTCCCTACTCTGTCTTTTCTCTGCTGCAAGCACTCTCGCAGAATGTGACAACTTGACTTCCGTGTGGCTTCACGTGGATTAGTCGTTTGTTGATTCCTCTCTGGTAAGCAACAATAAAAGTGAGACTTTCAGTCCATTAAACGTTCGACTGCGGATGAACCAGCACTCTGCACTGCGCGGGTAGGAGAGCCGCTCCCTCCCTTCCTCGGCTCTCTTCCTCACTTCCCCTGCTTCTCCTTTCCCCACCCTCTCCAAAACACTCGCCTCCGCTGCCCTTCCTTCCCCAGTTCCATTATTCCGCCAGCTACTTTTGCTTCTCAGGGTTAAAAGTGGCTGTTTACTTTGGTCTGTCAGGAGCACCGGGTGTTATCTGAAAAGTGCTGCATAAAGCAGGTATATTTGCGATATGAAGAGACGAGTGAGCGGCCACAGTTGAGCAGCGCCGGTTTCACCACAGCTCATATTTCCCAGGCTACCATCGCCAATAGAGCGGGGATGCACCTCCGCTTGACGAGAGGACCGGGACCCGTCCTCTGAACTCCAAGCGCCCCTCCAGAAGCACAGCCTGTGGTGTACGGGTCTCCGAAGCGGACAATCAAGCGCGCGCTTCCCTCTCATTGTCTAATACTCCCTGTCAGATTGCCATTCGGTTTGCATTTCAGGTTAAATTGATGGGGCCTTGAGTGGCATATTTATACAATGCGCCTGAAGACTGTTGGATACCACATAATAATTCACGCCCAGCCTTCCAACCATAATTCATCTAGAAGTAACTGAAAATTCTTCACGCTTTGCATACAAAGATAGTGAAACCGGTGAAGACTTCGGCTTACCAATAGTTTATGATTCTGAATAACGACCTGCAGCAAATATGAAGAAAAACAACCCAAAGGGAATAATTATCAGAGTTAATGTTTGTCACCTTCATCACACATACTCACTCTTCAGGAATATGACGCAACTGTTATGTAAAAGTTTGTAATAATAATTGTAATAGTAACAACAAAAGCAATAATAATAAAATAATAGAAACAACAACATCTACTTTTAATACAGACTTTCCGCGGCAGTTCTTTCGTCTCTTACGTCTGTAAATGATTTCAAAATTCGAAGGTACTTATTTTAAGGGCCTTCAGCCAGATATAAACTCACAGACGTAGGCTTAAAAAAAGACTCTAGCCTCACCACTCGCCGCACAGCCGCCTGACTTTTCTATGAATCCAATATTTTTGGGAAAAGTCCCTTTGTAATATAAATCGCTGAGGAAACTGAGCTCCTTGGGGGTTAAAAAGAGCAAATACAGTGTCAATACTTCAACTACCAGGTGGGTGCTAGTATTAAAGCACTTTCGCTGATTTGGCAGCCATTGGCAGTGACACTACAAAGTCACCCTAATGATAAATTGTCAATTGTATTTATATAGCGCTAACGTCCCGTGATGAGGCGTTGAAACGCTTCACATAATACATCTAAAGTGCCAGAATAACGACATTACCGCATGTAATGGTGATGCAACATCAGAACTCTGAGTGAGCAGCTTTTAAACCTGCGATCGCACGACAGACGCTGGGGCGGGTGTTTTTTTAGGTCTCGCCTGAGCCAGCGCATGCGCTGCTCTGGCGAGAGTTTTAGTAAGCGGGTTTTGGAAGTGAAAGTAATCGTGAGTAAGCGGGTTTTGGAAGTGCAAACAGTGGCTTTTGCTGGCGACCAGCTTGCGTTCACGCGAGCGTGCACGCGCGATCAGGCGCCATATGGCTTCCCTCGCCATCTGGACGCTCGCGTGAACGCAAGCTGGTCGCCAGCAAAAGCCACTGTTTGCACTTCCAAAACCCGCTTACTCACGATTACTTTCACTTTCACGGCCGTGTCAGTTTCGCGGCCGCGCGGCCAATGCTTGTTATAGTTGTGTGGCATCTGTGTATGTTACTCGCTGAGGTGCTGTTGTCCTGGTAATGGCGACATGTTTGAATAATCTTGTGCGTGTGCTTATCTTTGTTTTCATTTGTAGAGAGTCGGGCCGTGTGGTCATCTTCAACTTTTCCTCCTTGACATGCGTTATCGCGTTTGTTTCCTGATCTAATATAAGCACAAACCATTTCCTCAGTTCCTGATCTAATAAAGGCTTTAGACATGTGTTTCTTTTAGGAAGGAGACAGTAACTGAGCAGAATGTCCTCCCTGCCTGCTCCTTAACAGGCTTTGCCCCTGAGGCCTGTGCGTCACGGCCTTTGTCATAGGGCACGGAGAGACGAGCATCACTTCAGGCACACACGGAGAACATATTCAAACAAGGGATTCTGCTCACCTAAAGAACACTACGAGCACACAGACGACAGCACAAAAGGATTATTTTTTGTGATGTGTTCAGATATAAGGAATTAAAGTACACCAAATTATAAATGATAGTTCATGCCTCCATTACATCTTTGACGCAGGGGAAAATGGTAGGAAAATGTGAAGGAAAGGGTGAATTTTCACGCTGAACCTCACAAGTCTGCTTTGATTAAATTTTGAGAAAGATATAAATGGCCACAAAAAAGCACACTTCTTAAGCTAGTTAAGGATGTTTATTTTTTAAGGACCGATATATTACGTGTGCAAGATATAAGCGCTCCACCCACTAAAGTTCCTCCTGGATTTTTTTAATTTTAAGATGCTTAATTACCGTCAATTTGTTAATGCACGTGCCACCGAGATGCTGCGTCAGTTGCACATTTCTTGTTTGAATCCCACCTTGACAAACCGATAGTCACCTCGGTGGCAAATACTGTGAAGTTCAGCTCTGCGAAGCAACTATATACAGTGACTGCAGGCAAAACTTTTATTTTTTTCCCAAACGAATTTGTGTAGAACTGGAATCGTTTGAGTAGTTTTATGTTGCGTGAAATATCCGTTCTGAAAAAGCGGATATTCTGAACCGAGTCTGTGTCCGATGAATCCCAGTTTCCTCACCGTGGTGGGCTCATCGTCTTGGCTCTGGGTGATCGATTCCCTTCTGTTGACAGAGTTCTTTCTGCAATGGCGTCCCGATGAACCTGCGGCGTCTTCGTTTTCTGTGTGAATCAGGCTATTGTTGTTAATTGCTTGTGTAATACTTCCAGCCCATAGCAACCAACATTTAACACTAATCCGATGAAGATTGTTTTTTTGTTCACAGATTTAGTACTACACTTGACAAAATAGCATAAATATATATCATTAATTTAAGCACGCTATGTTTTACCACTCAATTTATTTAGTGGTACCCTGACTCAATATGAGGTGACAGAATGCTGCTGTGTCCTTGCCAAAGCACATACAGAAGGCACACACCACCGCAGATACGAGTGGCACGCCATCTTATCAGCTAAAGGAGAGCCATGTTTTTGTGGAAGTGGAAGGACAGACTGGCTCTTGCTTTTCTCCATAGCTGATCGTAGTGCTGATTGAGATGGATACACTTAATCATTAACCATGCGGGCGAGCCAACAAATCAATAACGGCGAGCCAAGGTCCGGGCTTGGCTCTCAGAGCCCGTACACGAGTTGGTCAAGCGCGCAACAAACATGTAAAAATTATACAGTCTCTAAAATTCAAACAAGCATTGGCATAGCCAATAGGTCTCGCCTTTGGGACCTTATAAGTATTTAGTTATGCAGCACAATATCCTTGGTGCAACAACATCAACTGTTGCATGGCTAAACACTTATAAGGTCCTAAAGGCGAGACCTATTGGCTATGCCAATGCTTGTTTTTTTAAGCAGTAAAAAGTTGGATCTCACAGCCCCTTTCCCACCCCCTCCCTTTCCCCTCTAAATTACCCCCTTCTCCAAAGGCGCTAAGAGTCTAGAGAGTCACGGAGACAGAGCCGTCACCGACATCAACTGCTCAGGGCTTTGATATATGAAACGCGCCAGTTTGGGGAAGATATTTGGAAAGGCTAATTGCTGCTGTCGGTGGATTCATTGCTTGCCACATTTAGTCAGGTGCCATTAAAAAATATACGACTAAGAAGGTCGCCCCCTCAATCTCCTGAAAAAAAGTTTGAAACAAGCATTGGAAATGCAATAAGTCTTGCATTTGCTTGTTTTTTTTACTGCGAGGCAAGCTCGTTTCATTTTTGCGTTACAGCGTGAGGCAATTTCTGCCCGTCCCCCCCCTCCCGCAGTCCGGTGCCTTTTCGCTCCCCCCCCTCCTCAGTCTGGTGCCTTCTCGCTCCCCGTCCCTCTTCCCCCGCAGTCCGGTTGCCTTCTTGCTCGCCCGCCGCCCCCCCTCCTCCCCGTTCATGCCTTCAAATGCTTGTTAAAACCAGCGGAGGTCATTGAGTTGGCTGAACTTCTAAAAGTGTGCGTACACATATGATTTCAAAATTTCCCATGCGATTAAAAGTGAAAATTGCGAATCGTTAGGATCCTAAGAGCTGGAGCTGTGGACATGGGGGAATAAGCATGATTACTGCTGGAGGGCGACCCGTGCAAGCTTTCCTGATGGTGGTACCAAAGCCCCAAAGAACCCCAGCACCCAGTGTCTTCCCCCATGGTGTTCTAGCCCAATAGCTCACAACTTCCCTGCATTTTGAAGACCCACCTTAAAAGAGAATCAGATGGGATCTGTCAATAGCAGGTGAATGGTCAGTAACTTGGAAGAAAAGAGGAAGGCTTCACTATGATTCCATTTCCGGGGAGTGGAGATGGCGGGGCTACAGGTAAGAGGTCTTTACAACTCTATGGTTGGGCACAAAGTTCTAGAACTTTTCACCTTTTGAACAATCCAGATCTACCTGGTGATTTATTTGCTAAACCGTCCGAATTTAGAAGCTGTTTTCACTTATTTGGCCGTCTGAATCCCCTCGCAATAGCACATTTGAGACCAGTTGCAGCAAAGAGGCCAAGAATTGAACGAGCTTGGAGCCAGAACTACTTCCAGCCCCACTGGCTGAGAAAGTACAGTGTGCTGTGGGTGGCCTGTTTCTGTGATAGTTTCTCAATCCAAAACCTTCCATGAGCACTGATTTCACCAAAGCGCCGAGAGACAATTTAGTTCAGGGTGTGTGCTATATACAACAAGCACTGGCAAAGCCTAAAGGTCTGTTTCAGTGAGTCCTGAGTACACATTAATAAAAGGCTGCTGCGCTGTAAGAACAAAACAAAAATGAATTATTGTATTCAATGAGTCTACGAGATAAAGAACTTAATTAGTGATGCTTCACATTACTTTTGGGATGTAAAATAGTCCATAATACACTGCAGTCTAAGCACTCCATATGAGGCCGAATGATGCATCAGTCATCAGGATATGCTCTTCCATGCCATATAGTGTTTGTAGTCTGTTGAGCAGGGCCACTGAAATTATACCATTTTGCAGGCACAGCTTTTCCTTCATAATTATGAATTTGCCGCATAATCCATCATCTGCTTCACATCTTTCACCTGTTTACAAAAAAGGTTTCTAGCTGAAACGGATCAAACGTTACTAAATGGAAGGCCCTTCGGAAAGGTTGACTGTCATCATTCTGTTGTTTCTTGCTGGCTTTGGATGTCAGACTGGAACTCATGAGCTGAACCCTTTGCCTAGACAATAACATGTAAAACAGCAAAACAAAGTACTAAAAAATGAAGTATCACAAAATGTGCCACATTATGCCGGATAATTTGCCTTTTCTTGCCGCATGGTTTAGTAAACCCTGCCACATAATTTGGTCCTCCCCTGCAGCATAATTCCAGTGGCCCTGCCCTTTGAGTACAAAATTGAGCCAGGTAGGAAAAAATATCAGGGACATTTCATTAGTCTTTAGTTAATTAGTATTTATTGAAGGAGGTTTTTAGCAGGGAAAAAATACACAATTAGCAAATAAAACGTAAAAAAAAAGTTTATTCCAACAAGATATCTGAGCCGAAATCCCAGGACAGCTCAGAATCTGAAAGTGCTGGAGTTTTGTGTTTCAACACGTTCTACAGATTTACCATGTTTCAGCACACTATAAATATACATACAAGGTATACAGAGGCGACATTTGAGACAGAGGGGCAGTGGTCTTCCAACATCCACAGACACTGCTGAGCACTGTGCCAAGTGGAGCGATGAATTCCTGTTCGAAAATGTGTTTACAGTCTACAGTTGTTGGAGAGCTGGGAAAGATAACTCCCCCTTACCCCCGCACAAATGTCTGTGTGATCGCATGATCATGTTCACACTTCTTCAGGAAGTAACAATGGCCGCATTTTTAGGTCGAGCCTGGGCAGCGCATGCGCTGCTCTGCGGCATGCTGTATTGGAGTACGGAATTGAAGCCCCGCCCACTCTCCACCCATATTTGTCATTGGCTTGTTTGATGTGCATCTGTTTAAGGAAAACGATCTTACAGACTGAGATGGGAGAGAAGCCAAATACTCTAATTTTGTTGTGCAGTGTAAAGGAAATTTATGTCAAGAAAGACCAGAGAGTGTTTATTTTAACATGTTAGCCAAAACCCACACGGCACTGTCATAGGGCCCCTGGTTTAATTCATGCCAATATGAAACAAGCATTGGCATAGCCAATAGGTCTCGCCTTTGGGACCTTATAAGTGTTTAGCCTGGCAACAGTTGATGTTGCACCAAGGATATTGTGCTGGATAACTAAACACTTATAAGGTCCCAAAGGCGAGACCTATTGGCTATGCCAATGCTTGTTTTATGGAAGCATCTGCCACAAAAATAAAAAGAAGTAAAAAAAGGAAAACATGCCTCTACCTAAACATGGGGATCATACACAATTCAAAAATACTTTAAAAAATAGTAATTGCATTTTAATTTAAATACAGCAGTGCGGGTACTTCCTGGCAGTCGTGTTTTTAGGGCAGCTATTGAAACATTTGATAGTTTTAATCTATATCAGGAAAATAAGATTCTTATTTGTGCTAAGAAAAGGTAATTGGATGGGAGGAGGTGGGGCGGAGGTTGATAACAAGACGATTAAAAAGAGTGATCCAAGATTGCATCCTCTTTTGGTCTTTTCGGTGAATACATCCACACGATGAGCAATTTTTTTCTTCCTCAAAACACCCAAAATATAGGATAACATGATCATACTGCGACAAAAGTGAGTAAAACTCTCTGATCGTGAGCCAAAAAAGCATGTCCCAGACCTAGGGATCACGAAAATACACTAAAAACTACACGCATTGTTTGTTTAGCTTTAAATAAACAGGGACAGTTGTTGGCACGGCCAGCTCTGGTAACCCCTGTGCTGTAAAACATGGAAATCAGCTTACAGTCTGCAAGTGTCTACCAAAATAACGTACAGTCTCATCGAAACCATGACATTGAGCAAAGGCGGCATTATCTTCTCCGACTCCTGTCTAACACAGTCTGGCCCCTGAAAAGAACAAGCATTGGCATAGCCAATAGGTCTCGCCTTTGGGACCTTATAAGATAAATTAAAGGAATTGTTTTTTAAATAAATAAAATGAATAAACCTCGATTAAAAAATTCATTTCCCGTTTTTTAGCATGAGTTGCCTGCCTGTTTATTCAAAGAGCTCTGTGAAGGGAGGGCTGAGCTTTGTATAGGTTAACAAAGCCTACAGCAAAAAGTTAGATATGGTGGACAGCTGCAGTCCAACACGGGTTATCCTTCTGGAAATTAAGAGTTTCTGGCTTTTTCCGAATTTCAAATAGTCTCCTTTGAGTCAGATAAACGGCCTAAGTGAAATACAGTGGAAGCTTGGAACGCATAGATTTTGTACCACAAAATAAGGGCCACGGCAATTATGTAGAAGCTGGAGGTCAAAATTTAACGACAGGGTCGGCCAATTGTGGCAAAACAGTGAAATTGTGCATTATATTATGAGATTAATGGAAAATGTTGCTAATTATGTGAAACGGTCTAGTGATTTTGACGTTTTAACATAGTTGATAAAACCGCTATTTATGTGCCAGCTCCTCTTCAAAATGTTGTCCAACAACACTTCTATATTTTGTCTAGCACTGAAGTACAGGAAGGCCACTTTAGTATTGCTGTCTTTTCTAAATCACAGAGAAAAACACACTTAGTTGGATGCACCATCTAAAACATTGCGCTGAACAGAAAGCAAGTCTAAAAGTACACACGTATGTAATGAAAGGTGTGCGTCATATGTTCGCACATCTCTTACACTGATTTCCGATTCAGGCTTACCATGTGTTCACTCAAAAGGGGCCTATGGAGCACCCCTGTCCATTAAAAACAGCACTGCAGCAGAGTATACCATACTGTATATTAACCTGCCCGTGCAGCCTAAGAGGTACTTTGAAATATAAACATTAGATCTTAAGAAGTCAACTTGTCAGTGGTATTTTTAATTTTACAATAACCTTGTTGAAAGATACTGCATTCGGAACACTGTCAGTGATATATACACAAATTTGTATGGAAAAAAAAAATCAAGACAAAAAAACAAAAAGATTCTTTCCACCCTGTTTGAATTACATTAAGTTTTAAGGGGTTTATTTCCTGATACAGACAGAAGTCCGTCCCATCAAATAGGGATGTTTGCTTTTTCTGGGCAGCATTATCACCTCTTTAAATGTCTCGCTGCAGCAACATACTGCTGAAGGTGACCACTCACATCCACAAAGTGTCTGCACTGACATAACCGGGTTATACGAAGAACGGTCGGGCACACAGTGCCCATTTCCCTGCACGGTTTCAGTTTTCTCACTAGTAATTACGTAAAAGAGCATTTGGCTCGGGGTAGATTTGTTACAAGAATGAGCAAATGGAATCAATAACTAAGGTTCTGGCCAGGCAAGCCAAGCCCAGAAAGTGCTAGGACTGCAGGTGAAGCCAGATTTTCAAAAAGGTCATCCCCATCTCACTACAAAAAGCTGCCTGCTGAAACCCTTCTATTAGAGACGTTTTAGACCGTGGTGAAGCCTGGTTTATGGAACAGGAGGAGAACTTCTAAATGTCTGCCTGCCAAGTCACTGTGGGGGGAAAACATGACTGGTGAAGGGAAATGAAGAGTTTATACACAGCCGTGGGAGCGCCAGCAAAGACAGAATCACAACACAATCAAGTATGCAATTGGCAACGTCTCAAAGGAGGCGAATTCGAAAGGTGCCACAGGAACATGAAAAAAAAATGAACAAGCCCGGGAGTGGTGCGCGCACATTAAATAGGCTGAAAAACAAAGTTGAAACAAACGCGACCGCGAAAGCGAGCGTGTGAGCGTGTTTGTTTACTTAGGAACATGAGGCAAGATCACGATAAGGAAGGTATGCAGCTGGCACAATGCGCGCGCTGCTCGCTCCCGAGCCCCCTAGGCCAGGGGAGTTAATGTTAAAAGAAAAGGCGGGACATGATGCCGTCTTTGGCCATTTGCGTGCTTTCAGTACTGAAAGCCACACGCAAAGGCCAATTGAATATGTGGGAGTTAACTAACTCCCATGGAGAAGTTTAGGAACAGTGTGGAGTGCTCACAAGAAGCCTCCCAGCGCATGCGCGCTGCGCTAGGCTCGACCTAAAAACAAACGATATATCCGATTTCCCTTCTTTTTACATTGTTAACATGACTCAGCAAATTGTCAATATAACCCCTGACTTTCCTTTATTGTTATTGCTGTAGCCAAGATTAGGAGCAGATGAGCTGCTGAGGGCCACAAAGTTCAATGAGTAACGCTTCAAACTTAAAGCTAATATATATAAAAAAAAGAAAAAGCCTGGTGTCAGCTGAGCAAATCGAGAACAAAGCAAACGCCACAGTTCAGAGACAAATTATAAAAGGCCACCTGAATCTGTCATGCACTCAGGGATTTGTATACGATAACACATTAAGTTGCCGTTAAATAAGAAAAACAGGGGCGTGTAAACCCTATACACAAGCTACACCCCGAAGGCTAGTGCAGCACGGATGCCCACAGACATATGCAAACCAGAGACCACTCATGCCTGGGCACACGTACACATTAGGGCAGCATACCTCATTGCTCACAAGCACACACTTATGCAGCATGCATGCACTCACACACACTAGTGCGGTTTACATGCCACTAAACACACACTAGTGGGTTATTTATGAGAGGCATGCGTCACTTTTGCACCACGTACAGTGGTACATGCATAATGTAGGTTTCTGAATCAGATTTATGAAGCCACGCAAAGCCATCCTATGCAGCTTTGAGTGGCCTCATAAATCTTGAGTACGGCAACGCAGCCAAATTGCTGCACCGCCTTTCTCTGCACTTGGGAGGTGTTCCATGGGCCTTGGAGTGTAGAAGTTTTGATGGTAGTTTGATGGTAGTTTTCTGTCAAGAGAAGTTGCCCAGTACAGAGGTTTCATTTCTACCATCAAGGCCTCAATCCCCATTTCAGAGGGAAGAAGTGTCAGAAATTGTGTCAGGTCAGGTGCCAAAAAAGAAATCATATCACAAGTAAGCCTTTTCAATTCTGCCCATCTTCCAGTAGGGGGTCACTTGAGTCTTTCCTTCCAGCTTGGCAGAACACAGCACAACAGATCTGTGGATACTACATACCATTCAAGGTTATTCTATATTGCTTTACAATGCTCTTTTTCACAACTTTCTTCCACGTCCTCTTCTTTATTCCAAGGATCAGGAACTATGTGTATCAAGAAGTAAATTCCTTTCACCTCATACAGAGCGAAGTTACAAAATTACATAGGCGGTGGAGAGGGCAGTTGTACGCAACAAGGTATTCGGCCTTTGCTTGGGGTGTACTGATGTGGGTACGGCCAGGGGTCCCCTTAGATGTTACTAGCACTAAGATTGACAAAGAAGGAAGGTATGTGCTGCTTACTGGGAAGCGGAGTGGTCGGGACATTACCATTGGCAACATATATGCCCCGAATTATGATCAGCAGGCTTTCCTGCGAGGATTATCGTCCCAACTAGCAGGCCAGATGCTGGGAGCCACAATAATAAGGAGAGATTTCAACTGTGTGACGGACGTATCGTTGGATCGCTCGCACCCTCCCCTCCCCGGAACGCAGCCACACCGTACGTCAATGGGCTTTCAGGAGTGGAGCAGAGACTGGGAATTGGTGGATACTTGGAGGGTACAGCATGTCATGGATAGGGAGTACTCGTTCTTTCCCCCCCCATCAGTTGCAAACTAGGCTAGACACATTCCTCTGTTCCGCAGATATAAATGAGACTGTCACACACACTGAGTATTTGGGACGCACCTGCTCGGATCATAGTCTGCTGCTACTGTCCTACAGACCCTTGGGAGCTAAACCCCTGATTCCTTTGTGGAAATTTAGGCCAGAGTTGCTGGAGACTCCCACAGCGAAACCTATTTCACCACGAATGCAGGCTCTGCCTTCACGGAATTGGTGGAATGGGAAGCTTTTAAAGTAGCAATACGGGGGCACTGCCTGACTCTGTGGGGGTGTGGAGAACCCTGTGCAGGTAACTGGAGGAGCTTGAAAAGCGCATACACACCCTTGACAATACTCAGGGAACAGACGCGTCCGCATCAGTGGCTCTTTTAGATGTTAGAACCTTACACAATGAGGCGCTGGAACGCCTACGTAGGTTTGACTACTAAGGCTACCTCGCAAGAGTGCATGATAAAGAAGGTAAATCAGGGCGACTATTAGCACGCTTAATCAAACCGGAAATAGGGGGGTCCCAAATCACGCAGATTAGCAATACTAGCAGCACGATCATGCATGAGCCAGCAGAGGTTAACGTCAGATTCCGAGAATATTACGAAAAACTTTACACCAGCCCCTCAGGTCTCAGGGAATTTTTGGCTCCCCTACAACAAGTAACCCTAAACAGACAGTACCGGGAATCATTGGGAGGACCAGTGACTCTGCCGGAGATACGGCAAGCCATAGCTCTAATGGCCACAGGGAAAACACCGGAACCAGATGGGCTCCCTGCTGAATTCTATTCCAATTTTGCCTCCAGATTGGCGCCCACCTAGAGACACTGTATGCCACATCGTTAAGACTGGGACGACTCCCAAACTCCACACAAAGTGCCATAGTGATCCCGCTCCCTAAGTCTACAACCTCAGGGACCTTTGTGGAGGATTATAGACTGTTATCCATGTTAAACATGGATTTTAAAATCTTAAGTAAGGTGCTGGCTTTGAGACTGCTCCCGCATATGTCCACACTAATTCACACAGACCAAAATGGGTTAATTCCTGCAAGAAACACCTAGAGGCTTTACTCTGTATTGTACCATCCTAAGGCTAAAACGCACGAGCAAGCCGCAATACTATCAATAGACCTCAAAAAGGCCTTCGATACGGTTAGCTGGCATTATTTATTTGAATGCATGGAGAGGATGGGCTTAGGAGAGGGCTGGATTAAATGGGTTACATTATTAGACACACATCCAACTGCGAGAGTTAAAGTGGGCGGGACAGTCTCATCCCAATATGGGATTCTCCACGGTACGCGGCAGGGCTGCCCAATGTTGCCAGTGCTGGTTGCCCTGGCGATGGAGCCACTTGCAGCGCTGTTTCGCCAGGGGGGGGGGGACAGGATGGGGTTGACACTAGATGGGAGGCAACATATTATCTCCCTATATGCTGATGATCTAATGGTTTATCTGCAGGAGGCAGTAGCCGGATCTGCGGTGGCCCTGAACCTTTTGGACAGATTTGCCACATTGACAGGACTGCGAGTTAATAAGGCCAAGACCTAATTCTTTCCTATCCCTGGACCATTGATGAGACCTCAGACACTCCTGACGATATTAACTGGGCTCAAGCCACATTTAAGTACCTGGGTATACGTATCTATCATTCCCTAGCTGATATGCACGAGGGCAAACTGGATAGGACACTCCGATTGCTTAAATCCTGTGTGGCATTCTGGAGCTCACTGAAGCTACCCGTAATGGCATGGGTATCATTGACTAAAATGGTTATGTTGCATAGATTACTGTATTATTTTGTGAACCTCCCGTTGGTTTTACCTGGTGGCTGGTTTGCCCCCCTGGACTCGCTAGTGCGGGATTTGATTTGGGGGAGGGCCGTAGGAGAGTTTCAATGGCGATATTGCGGCGCCCGATGAGGATTGGGGATACCGCATTTTGAATTCTGCTATCTGGCCTCCCAGATACAATAGTTGGCGCAGTGGCTGGAGGGGGCTAATGTAGAGGAAACATTTATGGGAGAGCTGGGTGGTCATTCCGCACTCCTGTTGGCTAAGATCCTGGACCGCAAAATGGTGACCCCATATAGATCGATATTGCAAACTACGGCACTGCAGTGCTGGAAGAGGAGTGTGTCCAGGATGCCAGAAAGCTCCAATTATACACCACGCCTACCCCTAGTAGGCCTTCTGCATGGTATCCCGCACCAGATATTCACCTCGGAGCAGCTGACGGAATGGTCAGAGACGGGTTTAAAGACTGTGGGGGACTGCTACCATGATAAGACACTGATCCCCTTTGAGGAACTAGTGAAACAATATGGCTTACCAGCGGGTCAGTTGAGATATAAAGCCCTGATCCGTACATTTGGAGACCTGTGGGGGGAGGGGAGGGAAGAACCAGATACGAGCCCCCTGCTACATGCATTACTTTCCCTGGGAGATGCTCCTCACCAGGTGAAATAGTTGTACCTGGCCCTGGTGGAGACATCGTTGGTATCACTACCCAAGATTAGAGACCGCTGGGAGCGCGCATTGGATAGGCAGCTCATGGATCGGGACTGGGAAAGAGCCCTGGCCTCCCCTAGGACAGAATCTCGCAACACGAGGCTGAAATACATACAATTCAATTACATACACATGACTTACCTGACCCCACACAGACTCTGGGTCATACACGGAGGGGAGATGCACGAGTGCCCGAGATGTGGTGAGCTAGATGTAGACTTTATCCACATGGTCTGGAACTGCTTGAAGCTGACACATTTCTGGGATGAGATGGTGAGACTGACTGGGGAGACCCTGGGGAGAGAGATGGAGGGATCTGTGGAGGTGGGCCTATTGGGCTTATTCCCCCACCCACCGAAACGGAAAGTGGGAAATAAATTTGTGGACTTAGCCATGGCCTTGGCCAAGAGACGGGTGGCAATGCCCCGGAAAGCCAGGATAGGACCGCAGGTAGAGACCTGGAAACGTGATCTCACGAGTTGGTTTGAAGCAGAGGGGAGGGCACTCACCAGGGAGGAAGCAAGGGGAGTTCGCAAGCGTCCCATAGCGGAACAGTGGAGAGAGCTAGTACAGTCTTGGGAACGCCTAATATTACAGCAGGATGATCCTGACGAAGAGGGAGGTACAGGAACATTAGCCAGAGCGTCTGAGATTATATCAGGAATGGGGTGAACAGTGGACAATCCCTAGACAAAGAGGAAACATTTGGTAACTAGAACGCCATTGACTAAACCCCTTATGGCCGCCTTGGTAGATGCAGGATGACACCGCTCCCATACCACAGGCATTACACTCACTTACACACCCCAATAATTGTATTAACATGAAGATACCCACAAGCGGAGTTGAGTTTGGCGCATTGTATAATTTGTTATGTTTTTTATTTGGGTCTATAGTGGATTTCCTAATAATATTGCTGATGTTCGAATATAATCATAAATAGACACTCAGAGTGATAGCAAGATATCAGAAAATACAAAAGACGGTAGATCCTGAGCCAGAAGCTGTTCATCGCAGTTATCGTTTGCTTGTAGAAATTTGATTGAAGATAAACATAAAATGTTGAATGTTCACACATGTACCGAACCATGATGGATATTATTGTAACAAAGTAGCAAGATGTTGAGACTGAACTGCATTTATCTCGTAATGTTATGAATATATTTTTGGGAAAAGCCAATAAACAAATGTTTCGAGAAAAGAAGTAAATTCCTTTCTGCACAAAAAAGCTATATAGGTAGCTTCCTTCGACCCTTCAGGTTTCTCTTGCACAACCCTTTTCATACGAAATTAAAAACATAAGTTCTGGACTGTGATAAATCTCAAGTCATTCAAAAGCTTCGTGTCTGCCATCACTTCAAGATGGAGACTATTATCCATCTAAAGGATTCCCTGTTAAAGGGAATATGGATGGTTCAGTTGGATATTCAAGATGCTTCTCTCACAGCTCTCATTCACAAATCCTCCAAGAAATCTCTCCAATATCAATGGAAGGACAGGTTTTACTGCTTCACATCCCTCCCATTGGGACTTTCTTCAGCACCATGGTGCTTTACAAAAGTCATGAAACCACTGATCACTTACGAGTTCAGGGAATCTGATAGACCATCTATTTAGACGACTTTCTCCTTTTAAAACAAAACAGGAACATTATACTTCAACAGTTGTCGACCAGCACTCAACTGATTCTGAATCTAGGATATTTAAAAAGTCAAGAAAAGACTTCTCTGATCCCTTCAGAGTAGAATGAATTTTTCGGTATACATATCAACTCAGACAACTCCATTATACATCTACCTCAGTCCAAGGTGGATTTCATAAAAGGGCAGCGTCTTCAAGTTGTTAAGCACTCCATTATACCCCTCAATCTTCTTGCTCATCTGGTTTGCTCATTCTATTAGAGGTTCTATGGCGTTGAAGGGTTTCTCGACCAGGATCGATTGTAGGTATCCAATGGTCTTCCTACTTCTGCTGGAGACAATTTTCTTCAAAGTTTTCCATCTCAGTGAGCTATTGTCACAGATATTGCCAAGGAACGTGGGACCAGATGTACAAAGCATTTTTCCAATCACAAACAGCCCGATTCGGACAATCTGGCCATTTGGGACCTGAAAAATGTCTTTTTAGATATACAAAATCCAATTCAGTAACTTATTACTGAATCGCATTTTACATTAGTGATTCGGTATTTGGAAAGGGCGTGTTTAGGGCGTCCCTTCTAAATACCGAATTGGTATGGTATGTATTACTGTTTTGTGACCTAATTCCGGTCGCAAAACAGTAATACTTTACTGCCAATTTAACACTGGTGGTAACCCATTCACAAAGGGGAAGGGGACCCAAAGAAGTATGTAAATACAAATAGTTTTTAATAGCATGCAGTGGTCCCCCGGACTACTGACTATTCTTAAAAAATGAAACTGCAAAGTTTCATCTTTTCAATTAAAATGCATCCTGTTTTCTTTAAAGGAAAACAGGTTGCATTTAAAAAAAAAAAAGATTGCTTTTATCAAAAAGCAAAGAGAACAATTGATGGACAGAATGCAGAACAATGTCATACATTCACCCCAGTGCAGAGATCTGGGCCTAAATCCATCATTTTTTTGCTCGAAAAGCAATCACCGACATGGCAGTCTGCTGACTTCAGAAGGCCACCATTCCTGTGAGGGCTGCAATTCCTAATAGGTATAAATATGCATTAGGTAGGTGTATTTATGACCCACGAGGAATTGCTAATGAAACTCAAAAGAGTTTCATACATTAGGAATACCGATTTCCTAATTGCGATTCATTAGAGAGTCGCAATTAGGAAATCGGTATTCCTAATGTTAGTACATTTAGCCCTATTTCCCTTGTTGTCGGCCTTTATCTTTGTCTTGTTCATTGTTTCAATGTTTTATTAGTTATGACTTATGTATCCATGCAAGAAAAGAGGACTTGATGCTTCCAGTCAAGAATCCTCATGGGTTGGTTGACTGACTGTTGTTTCAGTACCATTATGAGTTTATTGGTAGATTACTCCCTATTGAAGCATAGTAAATGTAGTTTGATTACCTTGGCTGCTGTGCTATTGTAGCTAAGAAAAGAATTATGCTCGGATACATGTCTTTAATAAAATCAAGACTTTCCTTCACAGCATCCAGGAAAATCCACATTTTTATCTTCAAACACTGAGGTGATTCCCACCAAAATGTAGATTTTTAGTATGCATACATGACACTCTTTTATTGCTAGTACTTTTGTTCAATAACTTTTGTTATATCTAGTGTATATTTCTTGTTCTATTCAGTGATGGAAATCAAACAGATGTGTTTTTCTTTTACTTTAACTGATTTTGCAACACTTATTCAGTAATGGAATGGAATGCACACTCAGAGGAGCCAGTAACGGTGACTTTTTTTTTAAATTTTGCCTATGGATATGGCTCCTTTGATTTGGATGACGGTCTTCATCTAATATCAACCATTCTATATCTATGCGATAAGCTACACCCTCCCAATAGTAGACAGCCACGGCACCCTGGATTAAGTTGGACATTCCTGACTTTGGTGGTTACAACTAGCATTCTTAACATTTGGTGGTTACCACTGCTCTCCATAGCGTGTTGTGTTCTGTTCATGTGAGACAATAGTACCAGAAAGTACCTAATGAAAATGAATATCTGTTATTTGGGGGATGAAACTTGGATTTTCTAAATAAAAAGGAGTGTAGCTGGGAGGACAGTAATGTTATTTTAAAAAAAAGAACAGCTTTTTTACTATTATTTATTTTAATTTCCCAGAGTGGAGAAGCTGGTATTTGGGAACAAAATGTGTGGATTGTATAACATGTGAAGCTGATGTATGGGGACAGAATGTTTACTTTTTCATTATATATCTAATGCTGATATTTGAAAGAAAATCGATACTGTGCTGGGATACACTTATTGTTGACGTTGTTTCCTTGTTTCCAAACTGTACTTGCTGCTAAGGAATATAGATGCATTTAATCAGCCATATCAATAAAACGGTTCATGTTATTGCCATCACTAATACTGTCTGATGCCAATGCTTGGAAAATGTGTGTAACCTTATAGATATGTTTGCTGCCTGTGCTTTTGAGGTCTTAGTAAGCTGTGTTAAAACTCTAGTGTCTAAACCTTTGATAACCTGAGTGACTACAACTTTCTCTACTGATTTAGATTATGAATGCTGTGTAACTTCAAGCATTTTCCAGTTTGAACCCTCCAAATAAATACTGAGTCATATTGTAAGACTGGCAACCTACTTGTACGGAGCAGGATAGAAAAAGGTATGGAAGGAATGGCGAGTAAAGACGCCATATACATTTTGAAATATGTCAGGAAGTCATACCAATTAGTACATCCAAATTATTTTAACTGCATAATTATATTGAAATATGCACACTTTGCCACCACTGTTTTCTTGTGGGAGGGTATTACCCCATGACATGGCTCTGGAAAGGATCAGCTATTTTGACACACATATTTTATTTTCATGACCGGCTCTTCATGTTGCTTATCAATCTTTTGCGTTTTTAATCATGTATTTCAAAATCATGCTTTTATATCACAATTTGACCCCATTTTTAGGTCGAGCCTGGGCTGCACATGCGCTGCTCTTTGAGGCATTCTGTATTCAGGTATGGACTTGAAGCTCCGCCCATATTTTTCATTGGCTTGTGTCATTGTCCTTTGTGAACTGTGGCTTTTCATTGGTCAATAGGCTTAGTAGTCCCTCCTTAGTACCGCCTTATCACATCTTGTAACCTCCCATACGGGCTGGCCCTCTGACGTGTGTTGTTACTCGGTAGGCTTTACATACAGCTTCCGAGCACTATTTCCTTAAAATGTTTTCACCTGCCTGCTGTTGCAGGCAAGACACGCTCTGTCCTAACGCTTTATTTTATTTTTCTAATAGCACGGCACGCCACAGTAGCGGCCGCGCCTTTGGTTTATTTGCAGCGCCGAACACATGTTTTTTTAAAACTATTTATTCACTTTTTTGTTGTTGTTTACAAGCTCCACGTGCCGCACTTTCATGTTAATAGAGGCCACGCCCCTTTCTTTAGACGAGTGGCGTCTAAAGAAAGGTTGCAGCCGCTATTAAAGTGAAACTGCGGCATGGGGTGCTTTAACAAAAAAAAGCATTTGTTTGTCAACTTGACAAACAAATGCTTTTTTTGTAAAAGTGGCCCATACCGCGCTTTCACTTTAATGGCGGCCGCGCCCCTTTCTTTAGCCGCAGCTCGTCTAAAGAAAGGTGCGTGGCCTCTATTAATGTGAAAGCGCTGCATGGGGCGCTTGTAAACAAAAAATATTTGCAATGCAATAGGTCTCGCATTTGCGAGAATTTAAGCTATTGTCATTTACAATGCTCAAACTCTCGTAAATGCAAGACCTATTGCATTGCAAATGCTTGTTTAAAATATTATCAAGGGAGACCACCAAAACCTCTTGTGGTTATTAAGGCCTGAGCTGTCATTGAAAATATGGCTTGCTGTTTATGACCCACCACTTTAATTAATTCACCATCTTCCCTGAATTTTTGTCAAAGGGTGGACTCCCCAAACATCTCTCCAGACCAGTGTTTCTTAAACTCAGTCCACAGACCCTGGGGATCCGCTCAGCCTACTCAGGAAATGCTCACAAAATGCAATAATAGAAGATTAATAAAGTAAATATAAATAAAAAAGCAAAATGTAAAGTTAAAAATGTTAAACCACTCTGTAAATGTGAATGATTTTGAAAATGGAGGTAACAATTAGGTTGCTATCCTTAGCATGATTTGTGGTAACAGTACAAGTACAGTAAACAGAATGTAGTATGGGCAATTGGTGGCCTCAACTGAAGCACTGGTACACGTGGACAAAAATAAAGAATGCATTAAGTGCAAAGAAAAGACAATGATATGATAGAATCTAGCATATTGCTTCATCTATCTGAAAAAGACAGTTGTAGATTCCTTATCTTAGAATTTCCCCCAGGCGTCAGTCTGGATCCGGAGATTTTTCTTTAGCAGTACCCCTGCGCGTCAGTAGGTGGTGTCGGTCGACTCTGCGTCCGTCTTCAGCGTCGTGGTCGCTGGGATGATGTTACGGTGCCTACTGAGACGCCGCACCTGCGTGCTGACGTCAGTTCTTTCTTTCTCCGTGCCAGCCTAGTGCAGATCCGGAGAGAGCTACCCCTTAGCCCTTTTTTGGCTAACCTTTTTGCGACTTTTGTCGGCATCTTTTTTGAGTCTTGGACTCCTGGTGCGCGAGGGCTGTCCCAACTTCGGACCGGTTTTAAGTCTTGCTGGTCCTGTCATAAGATGATGTCGGTGACAGACCGGCACCTCGTGTGCTTGTGGTGTCTGAAGCGCGACCACGACCCAAAGTCGTGCTCCAACTGCCAGGCCATGCACTCTAAGACTTTGCGGGAGCGGTCCCGAAAGTTGTTATAGTCCCGGCGGTCAGCTCCGCTTTGTTCCCGGTCTCATTCGCCAGGAAGGTCTCGGGATCGTTCCCAGAGCCCGCACTCCTTGTCACACTCTAAGTCATCAAGGTCTTTGGGTAAGTCTAAACACAAGAAGAAGGCGAAGAAGCACAAGCGCTCTTCACCTTCCCCCTGTCGGTCAGCTGATGTGACGCAGAACCTGGAGCATCATCGCTCAAAGGCTCCATCTCCAGCGCCTATTTCAGGGACAACTCCGCGCCTCCCACCCTTTCCGGGAGCCGGAGCGTCCCCTGCCCAACTTAAGCAATTCTACGAGGCCTTACACCTCGTCTTTGGGCATCCCGACTCCGCCGGCGCGCCTTGGGGCCACGCGGAGCAGGTCTGTGGTCCTGGGCCTTCGATGCCAGCCACTCCGGCGCAGGAGGTCCCCCGCTGATCCAGGCCTGGATTCCGATCGACCCCGGTCGATCTTAGTGGACCTTCTACGGCGCTGATCCAGACGACGACATCCCCGGCGTCGACCGTGCCCCCAGCTGACGCCGTCCGCATCCTCATCCCCGAGTTGGACCCAGAGCCGGACCGACGTCGGTCGAGGTCGGAACCGACGCCAGAGGTTACTTTTGTTCCCCTGTTAATCCCTGCTGTTCCCTACCGACCAGAGGGTGGTGATGAGGACTGGGGGGGGGTCACTGGACCTTTTAACTGACCAGCTAGAAGAACCGGACTGGCGAGAGGACCTGGGTTATGCCAGTGGTCTGGACACATCTCCAGACACTAGTTTGCTTTCTCCCCCTACCGTGGCTAAGGAGGAGGGAGAGTCCTATGCTGTGGTGGAGAGAAGGGCAGCCGAGGTCTTGAGCCTTGACCTCCCTTCTGTGGCAGTCAGGACTAACCTTCTGACAGAGGTGCTTCAGCCTGCGGCTTCCTTTTCCGAACCCCTATTGGCGTTCAATAAGGCCCTCACTGATGTCCTCTTCGGCACTTGGTCTAAGCCCAGCACAGGGGCTCCTGTGGAGGGGACAATTGCCCGCTGCCACCCCCCTGCCCCGGGCGACCCAGTGTTCTTGACCCACCACCCTTCCCCTGAGAGCTTCGTGGTACAGGTCTCTTCTTCTAAAGACCACATTCCCTTCTGCCCCTCCAGATAGAGAATCCAAGAAGCTGAACCATCTTGGGAAGCGTATGTTCTCTTCCTACAGCTTGGCACTGCGGTCGGTGAATACCGTGTGCCTCTTGGGCTGCTACTCCCATACCATCTGGGATACGGTCGCGCAGGTGCTGTCTCAGTGCCCAGAGGAGGCCCTGGCCATTCTCTCCCAGGCAGTTGCGGATGGGAGAGACACAGCCAAATTCGCCATTAGATGTGGACTGGACACCAGCGTCTCACTAGGCAGAACGATTGCCACGTCGGTAGCCCTTAGGCGCTACGCCTCGTTGAGGACATCCAGCTTTTCGGGGGATGTCCAGTCAACTTTGATGGACTTGCCTTTTGATGGCCGTTGCCTTTTTGGCGACAAAGCAGACTCGGCGCTGGAGCTCTTTAAAGATTCTAGAGCTACGGCCAGATCTTTGGGCCTCACTGCGCCTTCTCACCCACTCCAGTCTGCTTTTCGTCTGTTTCGTGGCTACGGAAGGGGTGCCCAACCACGTCCGGCCCAGTCTAGCCACTGGTTCTCGCAAGCTGGCCAGCCTCTGCGTGGCCACGGATGTGGGACCCAGTGACCTCGTGGATCTGGGAGCCAGCGGGTGGGCCAGTCCACCACCTCCCCCGCCGCAGCCTCCAAACCTTCCTAGTCCGACATTTCAGGCCCATCAACGGCCAGTTGGAGGCAGGATTCGCAGTCACCGCCTCCACTGGCAATCCATCATGTCAGACAGGTGGGTTTTGCAAATTGTCGGAAGGGGCTACTCCCTCCCCTTCGAGACTAATCCTCCTGCCATGCCACTGTTTTACGAACGCATATCGGAAGATCATTTGGCACTTCTCTGCCAGGAAGTCTCAGCTCTCTTGGCCTAAAGAGCTATAGAGAGGGTCCCTGCACCAGAAGTAGGTCATGGTTGCTATTCCCGCTACTTTCTGGTGCTCAAGAAGGACAAAGGCCTGCGTCCTATTCTAGACCTTGATGGAGCAGGGTAAACGAAAAATGTTTAACCTCCTAATATTTATGTTGAATAATTAACACACAAGTTCGTTTCAGTAAATAACCAACCATGTATGTGTCATGATAAGGGTCATAGGTAACACGCTATATCCGTGCAAACTAATTTACTTACAATTGTTAACGTGGATAACATAAGCCTAATAACTTGCGTACTAACTAGAATAATAAATGCATGATTTGTGCTTGGAAATAAACTGTGAAGTGGCAAAGTAAAGCGGTTGGTAAGTAATAAATGGCTTTATATGTCGCTTTTGCTAGGTAATACTTAATTGGGGTACGTAGAATGACGGGAGGGAAACGAAAAGGCTTATATTCTTTATTATTAACTATGTTCTGTTTATCTTTATAATAGTTCGCTTAGGCCTGTTGTCCCGCGATGTAAAAATGGCTGCCATGGCAAACAAGCTAGTGTACGCACGCGCGAAGTGAGTTCCGAAAGCAAGAAAGGCTGTGAACAGAAGGATCATGTGACCATCCCAAAGCCTAGGATGGAAGCTTGGTCAAGGCTGCGATGACCTTATTATACAAACGTGTGCCAAAGAAGGACATTGCGAAAAGCGTGAGAAGTTGCAGTGAATATGTGAATAAACAATGAACTGTTCAACTTAAAGTATCAGAAAAGGATACAGATTGAATCCAATATGCGGATGGGTAATGTCATGAACCCGTGAGAAACGACAGAAGTATGAACTTTCCACAAAGAACCGGTTGGAGCAAGGATATTCATAATGAGATGTATACTGACCCAAATGGACCAATTAGAGTGAATCTTGCCCCCAAAGATGTAACATTTTCACTTAGTAAGCTAGTTTTAGGGTATAAGAAGACCTACTCTTGGGGAGGGGGATCGCTACTGCTTTTTATATTTTTGATTGAGCACGAGACGCTGCTGCTGGAGAACTTTTGCTTTTAATAGATTTTCCATTTTTATACTATTAGACCGTTTTATTCTTACAATACTAAAGGGAAAAGAACGGGATTGTGGCGGGAAACACCCTATAGGTGATCCGTCGAGAAGGCCTGTTTTACAGGACAGATAGACAGTTTTTCGTGAGTTCTATGCTGTAATCTGAATTCATTGCTGTGACGAACTTTATTTTTCCATCTAATAGGTATGCATTGCAATTTCAATTTATTCTTATAATGATGCTAAATGTAATAATCTGAATAATAAATTTGAAACTTATTCATGCTTCTAAAAATTAGATAAACTTTATTACCTTTAAAACAATGAGTTTGTGGTTCTTTAGCTCAATGATAAATATAAATGTTTAAAGGTTTATAGTGATTGAGCTGGTCTTAATCACCATCAACTGATTCCTACTAGTTGGTCCATCGACCAATGAGCGGAATACCTTAAAGTTTGAAAAGTATTATGTTGTTTTAAAAAGGTATCCCGTCTCCTTCCAGCGAATCATTTACTGTTTTCTCCTAAGTAGAACGGATTAAATCCAGGGAATATATGAGAGAGTGAATGTTTATGCGGTGTTATGGGCCTCACCGTCATATAGATATAAGTTGTGGAGAAAGGGATGTTTGTACCTGGACGTCCAAAGCGTATAGGAGAAAATATTTTATTGATAGCGCTGGATCAGATTTCTTGGTAGCAGAGGATGGTTACTATAGATTAGTTTGGTGATTATTGATTATTGGTTATTTTTATGTATAACACTTCATGTTGTATGGTATCACGTTATATGTAAGTCAAAGGTTTTGAAGCTTCCGGGAAGTAGGAAGTGGACACGTGTGGCAAGAGAAGTCACATGGAATAGTGCATTGTCTGAGTTCATATTGGTGATAACACAGGTTGTGTTATGATAGGGACATTTTCTGTATAAAAGGTGTGTGAGTGAAATAGCAACTGGTTTTCTTGTGAAACTCTGGCCTTAATTCTCAGGAGCAGTGTAGTCTCCACATGTGTTTTATCCCCAGAGAAACGGGTTTACCCCTTGCTTGAAAGAAGGGTAAGGTAGAGGGAAGTGCTACACTTATCGAACAAAACTGTATTCTTGTGAGCTAGAATAAAACTGTCACTTTTGTTAGGGAAATCAGACAATGGAAATGTGTTTTTAATGTTGTAACAAAGAATTGTTGGAAAATAAATTGCCGATAAATTTTGTAAAGGAGGGGTCAGGAGCAGAACTGACGTAGACAAAAGCCGCGCTGGGATTGGACAGTGCACTAGTTATACAGAAGACGCTCTGATTGGAGCGTTGGTGTGAGTCGCGCTATGGTTGGTTGGATAAGCAGTGACGTAAAAGCTCAGGATTGGTGTGAGTCGCGCTGGGATAGGTCCGAATAACGCATAGAGAACAGTGTTGAATTGCGGACTTTTTGAGAAAGGAAAGAGATTGTGAATTATGGCTTATTATGAGTATGGAAGAGAGAAAACGTCGTGGATGGCGAAGATTAAGAACTTTTTTAAGAAAGACAAAAAGGTAGTGACTAGAGAGGGACAAGTAATTCCTCCGCCGAAATCACCAGCTTCGCATATGATGCTGAAGTACGGATATCATACCTGCATATGGTTAGAAAATTGGACTAAATATACTCAAAATGATGGAGCATTAGCATTTCCTGAGAATGGTTCATTTAGCGTAGCTGTACTTCGGAATTTGAGAGAGAAGATGACGATGCTTGAGCCTAGACCTAGACCAACACAGTTTGAAGCTTTGAGTGAATGGGAAGATGAGATGTATGAACGAGAAAGATTCAGAGGATTAAGAAATCATGAGTTTGTACCCGGAAGGTTATGGGGAGTGAATCATGAGGACAGAATAAAGCGTTGGAGATATGCTAATATGACAGGAGGTTTGTTTCCAGCTTTTACAGTTGAGGAGGAAGCAAAGAGAAAGTGTACAGAGAAAAAGAAACATTTGGTTACTGAAAAGTATGGGTATGGTGGTAGTGAGACGGAAGATGAATTGCTGGAAGATATTTTAAACAGAAACCCACCTCCATACCAACAGAATTCTGCGGTGGTGACACCCAATGCACCGCCAATGGAAACTGGGAGGAATAAAAATCCCGAACGAGGATATGAGATAAATAGGTCACAAGATCAATTGAAAACCCCACAAAATGAGAAGATTGAAAGTGACAATACAACTGAATTAGCAAAAACTACAAGAGAATTGACTGAAAAGATAAGAGAATTAACAATGAATATGGAAGCTGTAACTGTACCAGTAACGATAGGTCCAGTAATACCAGTTTTTGAGAATCAGAAAATAGAAGAGCATTCTTTGGTCATTCCTATTAATTCAAACTTGCAAAGAAGGAAAGAAGGGATGGAATTAGACAATGAAGGTGCAAGAAATTTGGTCAGTTCATATAGACCAAGCCCACCTACTAATTTGACGGTAAATGAGAATGAGTTCAGGAGGATACCTATGGGAACTGAGTCTGCATCAGAGACACCAGAAAGAAGTAAAAATTGGATAGAATTAAATAGTACACCTGTAGGTCTGACTCCGGATGAATTGAATGAATGGATGAAAACCCTGAAAACGAAAGAGACAGAATCAAAACCATTAGATGTAATTAGGTTAAAAATAGATATGGAAGAATTGATCTTAGGGACAATTGGCACAGAAAAACTGAAAACTTATCAGGATGACGAGATAATGTTCTTATGTAAGAGCATTACATGGAGAGCTAGAAATTTGCATGACAAACTAGAAGAAACAGCAAATGAACTAGGAGTAGAATTTGTAAAGGTGAGAAGTTTGCAGAAACCATATAGAGTAGATTTTTGCGAGAAAGATATAGAAAATTTGAACACATCAGGACGGTTAACCCAAATAAAAGAATTAATTGTTTTGCTGAGAAAATGGGGTGATGTGGATAGATGGAGAAGCAGGTGGACTAAAAGGAATGAGAAAGCGACCGATAAAGCGTCTTTGGCTTTTGCGGTGACAGACAAGGAATTAATTGTAAGGGAGTACCCGATGAGAGAAACTCCAGGAGGTAGTTATGTGCATGTCCCATGGTCTAGACAAGATATACTGTCATTTACAAATGACTTCCCAAAATTAAGAGAAAAGCCAGTAGAATGGTACAGACAAGTGGAGAGGTTTGTTAAGGTTTCGAAGGTGTTATGGATAGATTTGGATGGATTATTTGATATAGTAGTACCAGCTGATTTGTGGACAGAATGTAAGATTACTATTGATTGGCCAACTGTAGAATATCCAAGAGACGCTAAAACAGGAGCGCCAGGACCAGAAGTGATGAGGAAATATGACCAAGTTATTACCTTTTTGAAAAATAAAATCCCACCCAAAGAAACGGATTGGGTAAAGATTGACAGAACCACACAGGAGAGTAAGGAATCTGTACACGCGTACTATGAGAGGTTACTGTTAGTTTTTAAACAGTACAGTGGCTATGAGACACTAAATGAGAAAGATATGAGTCATTTCGTATATACATTTGTTTATGGGTTGAAACCAGAGATAAGTGAAATGATTAAGCAACATATGATTTGTTGGCAGAATAGCACGGTAGATGACGTTTTGAGATATGCTAAATACTGCAGTGATGACTTTGAGAGTAGACAGCGTAAATTGAAAGAAAAAGCAATGTGGGCACAAGTGAAAGTTGCAGAGAAGCAAGAAGCTCAATTGAATAATCAAGTTAATGAGGCAGGACAGACTAGATCTAGACCAAATATAGGTAAAGGAAAAGGTCAAATGAGCATAGAAGAAGCAAAGAAAAAGTGGCCATGCCACAACTGCGGAAAGTTAGGACATTGGAGAAACGAGTGTAAATTCCCTCCAAAAACTAATGCGGAAAATAAATCATTAAATCCACAGGTGCAGAGTGAGGTAGTTACCCAACAAAGTCAGGTGCCTCAACCACCACTTCCCAAGAGTGTTAATCCACAGAAATACAGTGCAAAAACAGGATTCTACGGAGGAGAGCAGGTAACACAATTGCCGCGCGCAGCTGCCATTTCTCAATACTGGTTACGACAGGATGGGAAAGAGTCGGATGAAAGTTTATGACGGTGCCTAGGAGAGGAGGAAGAGTGCGTACTTGGCGCAACTCTAGAGGTAGATCAAGCAGGTCCATTTGTGGATGGAGAAGTGAATGGTGCAAATGTAACATTCCTTGTGGACACTGGAGCTACCCGTTCTACTGTTAGATCAGTGGAAATTCCAAACCTTCTTCTCTCAGGTGAACATATCCAAGTCGTAGGTGTATCGAATCAGCAAATTAAGGCGCCTCTTACCAAATTAGTGGAGGTAAAGATTGGACCATTCAGTGAAATACACCGATTTGTGGTGTGTGATTGCAGTCCTGTGAACCTATTAGGACGCGATCTGCTTTGCAAGATGAACTGCACCATCTATTGTACTCCAGATGGAATTGCATTTCAAACCCCAGATGAAGATGTATTATATAAAATGACAATGGTAAATTTAGAATCAGAAGTGAATGATTTATTTCCCGTGTTTGACGTAGAGAAAATCCCAATTGAACTAAAAGAAACAGTGAAACAGGAAGTGTGGGATTTTACGGGAGAAGATATAGGGTTAATGAAAGGAGTAGACCCTGTTAAAATCTCTGTTAAAGAAGGAACGAGTTACCCAAATACGCCACAGTATAAATTGACACCAGAAATAATTGAAGGAATAACACCAGTAATAAATAAAATGATTGAACAAGGGATTCTGAGAGAAATAATGAGCAGTCCATGCAATTCACCGATAATGGGACTGAAAAAGCCGAATGGAACATATAGAATTGTACAGGATTTGAGAAAGGTAAACAAAATTGTTGTACCTTGCTGCCCAATAGTACCAAACCCTGCTGTAATTCTATACCAGATTCCACGCGAAGCAGAATGGTACACAGTTATTGATCTATGCCATGCATTTTTCTCTATTCCATTACATCCAGATAGCCAGCCATTATTTACGTTCAGGTTCGGAGAGCGTATTTTGGCATGGTGCCGAATTCCTCAGGGGTATACAGAAAGCCCCTCGATTTTTAATCAGATTCTAAAGAAATCATTGGAAGATTTAAAAATGCCAGAGAAATCCGTGATGGTTCAGTACATTGATGACCTATTGGTGGCATCAAAAACAAAGGAAGCATGTGTTACTGACACAATTGCTTTGCTGAATCATTTAGCAAAAGAAGGACATAAAGTGTCCCCATCAAAATTGCAGTTTTGTCAGCAAGAGGTCCAATATTTAGGACATAAGATTGAAAAGGGAGTGCGAAAGGTAACGACTGAAAGAATAAAAATAATTCAAGAAATGAGAGCTCCAATGACACAGAGAGAAGTAAGAATGTTCCTAGGAATGGTTGGATATTGTCGACAATGGATAAGTGGATTTTCATTAATTGCAAAACCATTACAGAGATTGACAAAGAAAGATGTTAAAGATCCTTTTGAAATGAATGATGAGGAAATGAAAGCATTCAGAGAACTAAAAACAAAACTGTGTGAAGCCCCGGCATTAGGAATGCCTGACTATGAAAAAGACTTTGAGTTGTATTGTAGTGAAAGAGATGAGTGTGCGTTTTCAGTCCTAGTGCAGAGACACAGAAACATGAAAAGACCCATTGCATATTTTTCAGCTGTCTTAGACCCAGTAGCGAAAGCGTTGCCTGGATGTTTGAAAGCAGTTGCTGCTACTTGTGTAAGTCTGGAGCAGAGTGAAGGCATTGTGATGGGATATCCACTGAGAGTATATGTCCCTCATTCTGTGGAAATTCTTTTGACAAGAACCAAAACCCAATATATGACACATAGTCGGCTGACTAGGTATGAAAAAGTAATTTTGAGTGCAGACAATGTCACCATTGACAGATGCATAAATGTGAATCCTTCGACATCATTGCCAGATGAAGAGAGTGTGATTGAAATGGATGAAGTTGATCATGATTGTCTGAATGTACTCGAATATTGTACAAAACCGAGACCCGATATACGGGATGAGCCTTTAAAGGAATCAGATTATATTCTGTTCGTGGATGGCTCTTGTTTGAGAACGAATGATGGAGTTCTGAGTGCAGCATATGCAGTTTGCACAGTAGCTGCTGTAATGGAAGCATCTTGTTTGAGAGGGATACGTTCTGCCCAAGTAGCGGAGTTGATTGCTCTAATTCAAGCATGCAAATTGGGCAAAAATGTCCGAATCACAGTAATCACGGATAGCCAATATGGCTTTGGAGTGGTTCACGATTTTGGGCAGATCTGGTCCCAGAGAGGTTTCTTGACGTCTGCAGGAACCCCAATAAGAAATGGTGAATTTGTGAAAAAGTTGCTTGAGGCGATACAGCTGCCTAAACAGATTGCGGTAGTGAAGTGCAATGCACATAAAAATGGGGAAGACTACATAACTGTTGGCAATAAGTTTGCTGATGAAATCGCACAGTACTGTGCCAAAAATGTCGTCTCACTAAACAGAAACAGAGAAAGAGAGCATATTTCATGTCCTTTGCTTTTTACTAACCCTGTCGAGACATGGGATGAGGTGAGACAATTACAGGAAGCAGCAGATGATGAGGAGAAAGATAGCTGGATAAAAGCAGGATGCAGAAAACGGGAGGAAAATGATGTTTGGGTTTACAGAGATGAAAGACCAGTTATGCCTGATAGCATGATTTCTGACATGGCACGGATGTACCATGGACAAGCACATATTGGGAGAGATGCAATGATCAGACTTTTTAGACAAACATGGTATAATCCAAAATTCAGAGCCATAGCTGAGAGTCTTTGTCAAAGATGTCTTATTTGTCAACAGCTAAATCCAGGAAGAAAAACCGTAGTGAGTCTAGGAACAATAGGACGAGAAGGAGGTCCTTTCACGAGAATGCAAATGGATTTTATAGAAATGCCCCCAAGCAATAGACTAAGATACGTTCTTGTAGTCGTCTGTTTGTTTTCCGTTGGGTGGAAGCATACCCGACCAGAAGGAATGATGGAATTACAGTGGCTAAACTTATGCTGCGAGAATTCATTCCAAGGTATGGTTTTCCAGTAACGATTGAAACAGATAGAGGAACACATTTTCAAAACGAATTGATTCAACTGATTTGTGAAGCACTTAGTATTAAACAGAAACTGCACTGTGCATACAGACCAGAGGCTTCTGGAATAGTAGAGCAAGTGAATGGAACAATTAAGAACAGGCTAGGGAAAATGTGTCAAGCCACAGGACTCAAATGGCCAGATGCCTTGCCATTGGTCTTAATGACTATCAGAAGTATACCGGAAAGAAAGACAGGACTCAGTCCCCACGAAATAATTATGAGACGAGCAATGAGACAAGCACATGTACCTGTCAACAAACTACTGACTATAACTGATGATCTCGTGTTGGATTATTGCAAAGTATTGGCTGATGTGGTACGTTCTGTGTTTCATCAGGTTGGACCGGATGCGACCACTCTTGAAAGAAAACCAGCACATGACTTGAATCCAGGAGATTGGGTCCGCATAAAAGTCCACCGAAGAAGAAACTGCTTGGTTCCTCGCTGGGACCAACCACGACAAGTGATCCTGGTGACAACAACTGCAGTCAAATGCGCAGGAGTAAAACACTGGGTACATGCCAGTCACACCATCAGAGTTCCAGAACCTGAAGATCGACCTGTAAGTCGACATCTGGAAGTATTGGATACCAGTTCAGCATCTGATGCAGAGGAAGAGATGAACAGGGTTCCAGAAATTGAAGATCGACCTGTAAGTCGACATCTGGAAGACCCAATTACAAGTGCAACGACAGGAGGAGTGGAGGAAATAGCAGAAGTTCCAGAATCTGAAGATCGACATGTGAGTCGACATCTGGAAATATCAGACACCAATTCAGCATCTGATACAGAGCATTCGGATTGTGAGGAAAATCTGAAAAGAAATTGGAAATTTGATAGCATTAAAGAAGAAACTGAGCAAAAAGAAAGTAACAGTGAGCAACCAAGTACAAGTTATGGTGAAGATCCTACAGAAATTATATTAATAGATGATGAAGGGATAGTTTCAAATAGAAAGGTAGAAGAATCGGAAGACCCCCGAGGAGCAATAGGGACAGATCGACGAACAAAAGAACAGGGAAACTCAGAAACAGATAGAGAGATTGACACAAATTCGGAAGAACCTCGAGGAGGGACAGAAGTAGGTGATCAAAGGAAAACATCAGAAAAACCAAAAACAGATGAAGGAAGTGAAATTCTAAAATTTAAGATAAGAGACAATAAAGAAAGGACTGAAACAGAGTCGGAAGAAAGTGGAGAAGAAAGAAACCAGAAACTTGAGTCAAGAAAGAGAACTTGGAGAACAGAAAGAGAGGAAAAAGAAAGTGAACCAAAAAGGCCAAGAAAAGGAGACAATTGGCCCCACGAAGTTAGAAGATTGAGAAACAAGATCATAAGGTTAGATGGAAAAAGTGCAGAACAAGTAAATGAGATAACAAGTAAAAAGAACAAGAAAAACAAGGTGGAAAACGCTTGCAGAAAACAAAAAGAGTAAAGAAAGCCAATCTGAAGTATAAATCGCCTGAAAAGTTATACATTGCGTTGACTGATATCAAGGAAGAAGAGATCACTCACGAGAACCCGGAACAAAGCTACAACCTAATGGGTGAAGGTGAAGTGCAACAAATTTGAAGAAATTTGAACAATTTCTACCGGATTGGACAAAACACTGGATTTGACAAAGGAAGAGTTCTGAAAAGAACTAAAAGAAAGTACCGAAACAAGACAAAGTGAGAGTGTAGGGTGGCTAAGAGGCCATTTCTGAGGTGTGGTGACACATTTTTCTGTACATATTTTAAAATAGGGAATAGAGCAAAATGGTAGATACTAAAAATAGAACATGTAGATGTGAGTTCTTAAGTAGATGGTGTAAGATGTGCTTCTTTTGTACAGGATTATTAATGACCGTATGGGTTATCTTAGCAATCACCATTCCAATTAGATTAGCTGTAGAAGAAACGTCTGTATTAAAGAATGACACAGAGAAAGAAAAGGGAGCTAACATGCAGGAAACAGCTATATTAAAAAGTAGTGCAGAATTACATAAAGACAAATCAATAACAGATTTTTCCAAAAACGTTTTTACTAAATTATTATATGAGTATGTAGAAACAATGGATGTAAGAGATTGTTATGTTTGTATGCAATTGCCTGCGTCTGTTGCAGAAGGTGTGACCTATCATCACCTTCCTTTGACGTATGGAATAACATGTAGTGTTTTAGCAAGTCTATTTTACAAGACAGGAAGATTAGAATAATATTACACTGATATAAATAAGATTTTTGCAAAGATTCCTATAGTTTCTGAACTAAACAAGGTGAAAGAGGCAAGAATATTTGGTGAATTTTTCATAGAAAATAAAAATCTAACATTAGATGATATAGTTAAAAACAACCTTACCTGTGAGTTAAGGAATGAAGAAAAGGTATTTTTAGAAATGGTCGAGGATAGAAGAGTGAAATTTCAAAGAAAAGTGATAGAAGAGACAAGAACACCTCTTTGGGCGTTTGAGGAAGAAAATCATGACAAGAAAAAGATAAATGCAGCTATGACTCTGGATTGGCCCCAACAGGGAAGGTTGTGCATTAGAAGAAATAGAACAAGATATGACAATTATTTCGTGGGTTCCAGTGATTGCCATGACGATTATAACATTTTAGGAGGATGGGGATTCAAAGGGGGAAAAGATCCAATATTTCCTGGGATCTATTATATTTGTGGTAACAGAGCTTATTACAGGTTGCCGGACCATTGGTATGGATCATGTTACTTAGGCCTGGTCTTTCCAAAGATTTTTCATGTAGATAGAGCAGAAAAGGGAACACACGAAATGATAAAGACATTTACACGTAGGAAAAGGGAAAGTTTTTCAGAAATAGTAGGTGATATTTTTGGAGCATTGATACCAGCAGTGGGAATATCTTTGAATGCATTTAAAATTCGGAAGTTATCCACAGTAGTAGATCGTTTATCTACAGATAGTGCTGGAGGGTTCTTGATGGTAAATACCGAAATGGTTGCCATAAGAGCTATGGTGATGCAAAATCGACTTGCCCTTGATATTCTTTTGGCAAAAGAGGGTGGAGTCTGTGGAATGCTGAAAGTCCAACATTGTTGCACTTACATTCCAGATAAAAGTGAAAATATACAGAAGTATATAAAGAATATTACAAATTTGCACAAAGAACTTGTTCCACTGGAGGTTGAAAATGCATTGGGAAAACTTGGTAAGAGTTTTTCCTCAGTAATAAATTGGTTTGCTAGAATGAGTAGATTAATAATAGGGAAAATCATAATAGTATCGACCATAATAATCATAATAGTTCTAGTACTGAAGCTAATTATTGTATGTATAAAGAGAAGAAAAAGACAGAATAAAATAGAAAAAGAAAATAAGATAAATAAAGAAAGAGAGAGAGAAATGGGTGAAATAGAGCTAGAAGAAATAAAAGAAAACATGTATAAGAAAACGAAGAGACAAGATGAAAGGGATACAGTTGTGTAAACTAACAAAAACAAACTGGACAAAGAAATATGCTATCTGAAAGAATTGTGTAACATGGGTTTTTGTGGTGATATTAAAAATCACCAAAGGGGGAGTTGATGGAGCAGGGTAAACGAAAATTTTTTAACCTCCTAATATTTATGTTGAATAATTAACACTCAAGTTCGTTTCAGTAAATAACCAACCATGTATGTGTCATGATAAGGGTCATAGGTAACACGCTATATCCGTGCAAACTAATTTACTTACAATTGTTAATGTGGATAACATAAGCCTAATAACTTGCGTACTAACTAGAATAATAAATGCATGATTTGTGCTTGGAAATAAACTGTGAAGTGGCAAAGTAAAGCGGTTGGTAAGTAAGAAATGGCTTTATATGTCGCTTTTGCTAGGTAATACTTAATTGGGGTACGTAGAATGACGGGAGGGAAACGAAAAGGCTTATATTCTTTATTATTAACTATGTTCTGTTTATCTTTATAATAGTTCGCTTAGGCCTGTTGTGCCGCGATGTAAAAATGGCTGCCATGGCAAACAAGCTAGAGTACGCACGCGCGAAGTGAGTTCCGAAAGCAAGAAAGGCTGTGAACAGAAGGATCATGTGACCGTCCCAAAGCCTAGGATGGAAGCTTGGTCAAGGCTGCGATGACCTTATTATACAAACGTGTGCCAAAGAAGGACATTGCGAAAAGTGTGAGAAGTTGCAGTGAATATGTGAATAAACAATGAACTGTTCAACTTAAAGTATCAGAAAAGGATACAGATTGAGTCCAATATGCGGATGGGTAATGTCATGAACCTGTGAGAAACGACAGAAGTATGAACTTTCCACAAAGAACCGGTTGGAGCAAGGATATTCATAATGAGATGTATACTGACCCAAATGGACCAATTAGAGTGAATCTTGCCCCCAAAGATGTAACATTTTCACTTAGTAAGCTAGTTTTAGGGTATAAGAAGACCTACTCTTGGGGAGGGGGATGGCTACTGCTTTTTATATTTTTGATTGAGCATGAGACGCTACTGCTTTTTATATTTTTGATTGAGCATGAGACGCTACTGCTTTTTATATTTTTGATTGAGCACGAGACGCTGCTGCTGGAGAACTTTTTGCTTTTAATAGATTTTCCATTTTTATACTATTAGACCTTTTTATTCTTACAATACTAAAGGGGAAAAGAACGGGATTGTGGCGGGAAACACCCTATAGGTGATCCGTCGAGAAGGCCTGTTTTACAGGACAGATAGACAGTTTTTCGGGAGTTCTATGCTGTGATCTGAATTCATTGCTGTGACGAACTTTATTTTTCCATCTAATAGGTATGCATTGCAATTTCAATTTATTCTTATAATGATGCTAAATGTAATAATCTGAATAATAAATTTGAGACTTATTCATGCTTCTAAAAATTAGGTAAACTTTATTACCTTTAAAACAATGAGTCTGTGGTTCTTTAGCTCAATGATAAATATAAATGTTTAAAGGTTTATAGTGATTGAGCTGGTCTTAATCACCATCAACTGATTCCTACTAGTTGGTCCATCGACCAATGAGCGGAATACCTTAAAGCTTGAGAAGTATTATGTCGTTTTAAAAAGGTATCCCGTCTCCTTCCAGCGAATCATTTACTGTTTTCTCCTAAGTAGAACGGATTAAATCCAGGGAATATATGAGAGAGTGAATGTTTATGCGGTGTTATGGGCCCCACCGTCATATAGATATAAGTTGTGGAGAAAGGGATGTTTGTACCTGGACGTCCAAAGCGTATAGGAGAAAATATTTTATTGATAGCGCTGGATCAACCTCAGGGCACCCATAACCGCTTCCTCTGGAAGGAGAAGTTCAAGATGCTCACGTTGGCTCAGGTCCTATCTGCCCTCGACCCTGGAGACTGGATGGTGGCGTTGGACTTGCAGGACTCTTATTTCCATATTCCTGTCTTGCCAGCCCACAGACGCTATCTACAGTTCACAGTGGGCCACAAGCACTTTCAGTTCACTGTGCTCCCCTTTGGCCTTACCAGTGCCCCTCGGGTGTTCACAAAGATGATGGCGGTGGTCGCAGCTCATCTGTGCAGATCAGGGGTTCCAGTCTTCCCCTATCTCGACGACTGGCTGTTGAACGCGGGCTCACCCCAGGCTGTCGTCTCCCACCTCCAGACTACAGCGGACCTCCTGCACTCGCTGGGGTTCACTATAAACATGTTGAAGTCCCACCTGACTCCCTCTCAGATGCTCCCTTTCATCGGAGCTGTTCTGGACACAGTGCAGTTTCGGGCCTATCCTCCCGAGCAGTGAGTCCGGGATATTCGGGCTATGATACCGATGTTTCAGCCTCTATCCCGGAGTTCGGTGAGAATGACTCTGAGGCTGCGGGGCCTCATGGCCTCCTGCATCCTGCTAGTGGATTGTGCCAGATGGCATATTCAGGCTCTGCAGTGGGACCTGAAGTTCCAGTGGGCGCAGCATCAGGGGAATCTTTCCAACTACGTTCAGATCTCAGAGGGAACTGCACAACCACTGCAGTGGTGGCTAAGGAACCAAGATTGGGTCAGAGGCAGATCCCTCTCCCTTCCCCAACCAGATCTAACGGTGGTGACAGATGCGTCACTCCTGGGATGGGGCAGCCATCTTGGAGAGGCAGAGATCAGAGGCTTCTGGTCTCCAGCAGAGTCCGGGCTCCATATCAACCTGTTGGAGCACCGGGCGATCCGACTGGCACTGAAGGCATTCCTGCCCTCTCTCAAAGGGAAAGTGGTGCAGGTGTTCACAGACAACACCACTGCCATGTGGTGCTGCAACAAACAGGGCGGGATGGGGTCGTGGACCCTTTGTCAGGAGGCTCTTCGCCTCTGGACATGGCTGGAACATCAGGGCATGACCCTGGTGGTTCAACACCTGGCGTGTTCTCTGAATGCCAGGGCGGAGGAACTCAGTCCTTGGTGCTTGGTCGATCACGAATGGCATCTTCACTCGGAGGTGGTGCAAGGTCTCTTTCAGCAGTGGGGAGAGCCTTCGTTAGAACTGTTCGCCACCGAAGAGAACGCGCAATGTCAGCAGTTTTGCGTGTTGGAGTTTCCAAGGCGGCACTTGCTCGGCGACGCTTTTCATCGCGAGTGGAATTGCGGCCTCCTGTACACCTTTCTGCCTGTACCACTTCTGCCCTGAGTGCTCAAGAAGATCAAGCGAGACTGTGCTGAAGTTATTCTTGTGGCTCCAGACTAGGCATGAAGAGTCTTGTACCCTGAGCCTCTGAGCATGGCCATCGAGCCTCTGATCAGACTGCCCCTTCGGGAGGATCTTCTGTCGCAGCAGCAGGGGATGGTTCTCCACCCGAACCTGTCCAGTCGCCCACTCCTTGCGTGGGAATATATCTCTTTACTACGCATGCGATACATCGCATGCCATTACAATGCAGGCGTTACAACGACCGCGTTGTTACTTCGCGAACCATTACATCGCAAGTCGTTACAACGACTTGCTGTAGGGGGCGCGCTGGACTTAGGAATCGTATAATTTACTATTCCTACTCCAGTTTGTGCAACAGCAGGGAAGGTATTGGATTGTAAATCCAACACCTCCTGCCCCCTATAGCAAGCCGTTATAACGACTTGCGATGTAATGGTTCGCAATGTAACAACGCGGTCATTGTAACAACCGCGTTGTAATGGCATGCGATGTAAACGTTGTTTCCCCTTGCGTGGAAATTGAGCAGCAACAGTTGACAGCTTTCGAACTTCCGCCCGAAGTCCGTAATATCATCTTGGCAGCCAGGCGTCCCTCCACTAAATGGGTATACGCCAGTAGATGGAACAAGTTGTGGCATGGTGCACAGTAAAGGCTGTGGATCCCCTTTCTGCCCCTCTTTCAGAGGTCCTTTTGTTTATACTTTCTTTGGCCCAGCAGGGCTCTGCTCTGGGCACTCTCAAAGGTTATCTTGCAGCTATCTCTGCTTTTCTTCGGCTGCCAGATCAGCCATCCTTATTCAAGTCTCCTTTTGTTACTAGGTTCTTTAAGGGCATTGCTCATCTGTTTCCTCCATCTCCTTTCATAATGCCACAGTGGGACTTGAATCTTGTTCTTACATACCTTATGTGTGTTCCCTTTGAGCCTCTTTATAACTGTCCTCTCAGGCTCCTCACTCTTAAAACTGCCTTCCTTGTGGCCATCACCTCAGCTCGCAGGGTGAGTGAGCTTCAAGCTCTGTCTTCCAAGCCCCCTTTCTTCTCTGTGCATCCAGACAAAGTGGTGCTAAGAACGAGGCCTTCGTTTCTTCCTAAAGTGGTTACTCCATTTCATGTAGGTCTATCTGTCACTTTGCCCACCTTTTTCCCACCTCCTCACCCTTCCAAGGAGGAGGAGAGACTCCACCGTCATTCTACCTTGACCGCACCAAAGATTTCCGGGTGGATGATCAACTCTTTATTGGATATGTAGGTGCCAAGAAAGGCCGGGCTGTTCAAAAACGCACCATCTCTCGATGGGTTGTCCTTTGTATAAAGATCTGCTATGCTTTAGGTAAGAAAGATCCTCCAGTGGGGTTGCGTGCTCATTCCCCTAAGGCTACAGCAGCAACCACTGCATTGGCACGTGGAGTTCCACTTCTTGATATCTGCCATGTGGCAATGTGGGCATCCCTGCACACGTTTACCAGACATTACTGCCTGGACAGCCAAGTCCGGAGGAACGGCTATTTTGCCCGTTCGGTCCTTCAGGACCTTCTCGTCTGAACTTGTTCACAGATCCTCCTCCGGGGATGGTATTGCTTGGGTATCTATTCTAAGGTAAGGAATCTACAACTGTCTCTTTCAGATGAACATGTTACTTACCTTCGGTAATGATGTATCTGTAAGAGACATATGTTAGTTTTAGATTCCTTACTGCTCCACTCATCCTCCCCGCTCTACAAACTGAAATCTAGGGATAGGGACTCCCATACAGGGCCCTAGTTGTGGCGCACCAGTGGTCAGTGTCTTGCATGGCTCTGCGCTTCTGGCGTGGAAAGTCGTGTCAGAACTGATGTCAGTGCGCAGGGGCGGCGTCTAAGAAGGCGCCCCGGCGACCATGGCGCCGACGACGGATGCGGAGTCGACCGACGCCACCTACCGACGCACAGGGGTACTGCTAAAGAAAAATCTCTAGATACAGACTGACGCCTGGGGGAAATTTAAAGGTAAGGAATCTACAACTAACATATGTCTCTTACAGATACATTGTTACCGAAGGTAAGTAACTTGTTCTTTAGAAATGAAAACACATTTTCCCATTAACATTTTGTTTTTTTGTATATTGTTTGTTTGTGAATTAGATACAATATTTCAGAATTTGTGTCTTTGTTTGATATATACATGTAGTTGTTTTGAGGGTCAAATCTTAGAAATTGCTTGGGTGGGGGTCTACAGCTTCCAGAAGTGATTCAATGAGGGTCCACAGAAGACCAGAGGTTAAGAACCGCTGCTCCAGTGGATCACACTGAATCAGCACACCAATAATATATTGGAATATATCACGAGTTCCCCTTCTGGAAAGGTTTCTGATGTTGTAGGCAGGATACCTTTAAAGTTGTATTGCCAAATGTACCGTTGAGCCCCACTGTTTCCATTGGGCCAGAACTGGAGCAGTCTTTTTCTCCAAACAGTCTCCACCTGAAGAGTAACAGAATGCAGCACCTCAATGCTGAGGCTGAACAAGGTCAACATTTGTTCATGGTTACTAATGTTCCTGAAGAGAGGGCCTCAGCTTTGCAGTTGTTTGTGGACTGCTGCTTTAGAGGTTTGGGTAACACTGATTAGTAATGGTTTGTTCCTTTTGCAAAATAATAGAGATAAGTTAAGAAAAATGGGTTGTAACATGCCCAGTGTAATGATCAGTACTTTGAATTGTCAAGCATTTTCTTCCACACATTTTGTGCTGTCCCACCTGACTGAACCCTCTCCTTGTTCATTCAAGCCTCCTATCTATACTTAAGACAAGGAATAGACCGATTGAGTAGTGTGTTGCTCAACAAGCATTCATTTTAGAGGACTTTGACCCAGTGAGAGAAAGCGAGAAAGACAGAAAATGGAGAATAGTATGACAATGTCAGGGACTGCCCGGGATATGTCTGGAACACAGTCAGGGACTTGGGCAAGGACTGGCGACTTGGTAGAAAACGTAAGCACTGCCCAGGATCACACAGGAAGTCAGAGGAGAAAAGGGGAAGCCTGCACAAGTGAACAAGGTGGCTAAGACTCAGAAAGGATGGGCACTCGAGGCGATTTAGCATTCAGAATAACTACACCCAGAACGGACGTGCAAGACATATATTTTGTTAATGTTGTTGTTGTGTGTGTGTATATATATATATACACACACACACACACACAACAACAACAACATTAACAATACAGGGAATGTGGGGTAAAGCACTCAGGAGCTCCACACGGTAAGACTGAAGGTCAGTAAGTTCCTCACCCACAATTGCTGTTGCAGATACTGACTGCAAATACCCACATATATGATATCCATGCAAAGGCAGGGTCTGTGGAGTTGATCCTATGGTAATGTTATAAATGTAACTCAAAGACAATACTCACAGTGAACAAGAAACACCACCTAGGTAGTCAGCTGTGCCCACGGATCCTGGCGATCAAACAGGAACACGCAAGGCAGTAACAGCAAGGGGGTAGAACTAAATGCAAGCACAATAGACAAGGAGCTAGCAAGGAGGAGTGCTTAACAGGAAAGGAAGTAAATCACAGGGCACACTTGGCAGAAAGCAAGTAACAAACATACAAGGTAATAGAAGCTAGACAACAGGAAGAGAAAGATTAGCAACTGGAACCAAGGAAATGGGAAGAAAGGCAGGGACTGGAAAAGGATAAACAGAAGGTGAGGCTACAAGGGTATACTAGAATAGTGCTGGTTCAGGAGTCAAGAAAACAAAGTAGCACTGAAAGCTGTGCTGGAGCAGGAACAAGAATTGAGCAAAAGCTCAAGAGCCATGGTAGAACTGCAGGCAGTGCTAGTTCAGGAACAGGGAATTACTAAACCTCAGGAGTCAAGGTAGCACTACAGGCAGTGTATTTCCCTTGCACAATCCTTTTGATAAGAAAGAAAAAACATAAGTTCTGGACTGTGATAAATCTCAAGTCATTCAAAAGCTTCGTGTCTGCCATCACTTCAAGATGGAGACTATTATCCATCTAAAGGATTCCCTGTTAAAGGGAATCTGGATGGTTCAGTTGGATATTCAAGATGCTTCTCTCACAGTTCTTAGTCACAAATCCTCCAAGAAATCTCTCCAATATCAATGGAAGGACAGGCTTTACTGCTTCACATCCCTCCCATTGGGACTTTCTTCAGCACCATGGTGCTTTACAAAAGTAATGAAACCACTGATCACTTACGAGTTCAGGGAATCTGATAGACCATCTATTTAGACGACTTTCTCCTTTTAAAACAAAACAGGAACATTATACTTCAACAGTTGTCGACCAGCACTCAACTGATTCTGAATCTAGGATATTTAATAAGTCAAGAAAAGACTTCTCTGATCCCTTCAGAGTAGAATGAAATTTTCGGTATCCATATCAACTCAGACAACTCCATTTTACATCTACCTCAGTCCAAGGTGGATTTCATAAAAGGGCAGCGTCTTCAAGTTGTTAAGCACTCCATTATACCCCTCAATCTTCTTGCTCATCTGGTTTGCTCATTCTATTAGAGCACGGGTACTCATAGTACGGCCCGCGGGCCGGCGGCGGCCCGGCAAGCCTTCCTTGGCGGCCCGCGGACCTTGCAGATACCTACCTGTGTTTTTTCTTCTTTTTTTTTTTTTAAGTGCCAGCAAACACCGCCGGTTGCAGCAGCGCTCTATGGGGGCCGGGCGATTCATTAAAAACCATTCACTTAGTTAATGAGGCTTTGTTGTATTTCACCTCTTAGCGCCCCTGCATCTCCATGCAGGGGCGCTAAGAAGAGGTGAAATACAACAAAGCCTCATTAGCAAGTGAATGGTCTTTTAAAGACCTGAGGCTGTGAAGTACTCGGGTGCGGCTGTGTGTGCGCCCGGGAAGCTGTCTCAGCCCGGGCTGACACACACGCGGGGTGACGTGACAGAGCGAGGGAGACAGACAGACAGAGGAAGGGAGACAGAGAGAGGGAGACAGACAGGGGGAGGGAGACAGAGAGAGGGAGACAGAGGGAGACAGAGAGAGAGGGAGACAGAGGGAGGCAGAGGGAGACAGAGGGAGGGAGTCAGGGGGAGACACAGGGAGGGAGAGGGAGACAGACAGAGGGAGACAGACAGAGGGAGACAGAGGGAAGGAGACAGAGAGAGGGAGACAGAGAGAGGGAGACAGATAGGAGGAGACAGAGGGAGGGAGACAGAGAGGGAGACAGAGGGAGAGAGAGAGGGAGACAGAGGGAGGGAGACAGAGAGGGAAACAGAGGGAGACAGAGGGAGGGAGACAGACAGAGGGAGACAGACAGAGGGAGACAGAGAGAGAGGGAGACAGAGGGAGAGAGAGGGAGACAGAGGGAGACAGAGGGAGGGAGTCAGGGGGAGGGAGACAGACAGAGGGAGACAGACAGAGGGAGACAGACGGAGGGAGATAGAGGGAGGGAGACAGAGGGAGACAGACAGAGGGAGATAGAGAGAGGGAGATAGAGGGAGGGAGACAGAGGGAGGGAGACAGAGAGAGAGGGAGGGAGGGAGACGGACAGAGAGAGAGGGAGGGAGACAGAGCTAGAGGGAGGGAGAGAGGGAGGGAGACAGAGGGAGGGAGACAGAGGGAGGGAGACAGAGAGAGGGAGACAGAGAGAGGGAGACAGAGAGAGGGAGACAGAGAGGGGGAGGCAGAGGGAGGGAGACAGAGAGGGAGACAGAGGGAGAGAGAGAGAGAGGGAGACAGAGGGAGGGAGACACAGAGGGAAACAGAGGGAGACAGAGGGAGACAGAGAGAGGGAGACCGAGAGAGGGAGACAGACAGAGGGAGACAGAGAGAGGGAGACAGAGAGAGGGAGACAGAGAGGGAGACAGAGAGGGGGAGACAGAGAGAGGGAGACAGAGAGGGGGAGACAGAGAGAGGGAGACAGAGAGGGAGACAGAGGGAGAGAGAGAGAGAGGGAGACAGAGGGAGGGAGACAGAGAGGGAAACAGAGGGAGACAGAGGGAGACAGACAGAGGGAGACAGAGGGAGGGAGACAGACAGAGGGAGACAGACAGAGGGAGACAGAGAGAGAGAGGGAGACAGAGGGAGACAGAGAGGGAGACAGAGGGAGGGAGTCAGGGAGAGGGAGACAGACAGAGGGAGACAGACAGAGGGAGACAGACAGAGGGAGACAGACGGAGGGAGATAGAGGGAGGGAGACAGAGGGAGACAGACAGAGGGAGACAGACAGAGGGAGATAGACAGAGGGAGATAGAGGGAGGGAGACAGACAGAGAGAGAGGGAGGGAGACAGAGCTAGAGGGAGGGAGACAGAGAGAGAGGGAGGGAGACAGAGGGAGGGAGACAGAGGGAGGGAGACAGAGGGAGGGAGACAGACAGAGGGAGGGAGAGAGAGAGGGAGACAGAGAGAGAGGGAGACAGAGAGAGAGGGAGACAGAGGGAGGGAGAGAGAGGGAGACAGAGAGAGGGAGGAGGGCAACAGACAGAGGGAGACAGACAGGGAGGAGGGCGACAGACAGAGGGAGGGAGACAGATAGAGGGAGACAGAGGGAGGGAGGGAGACAGAGGGAGGGAGAGAGAGAGAGGGAGGGGGAGAGAGAGAGGGAGGGAGACAGAGAGAGGGAGGGAGACAGAGAGAGGGAGAGAGACAGAGAGAGGGAGACAGAAAGAGAGAGAGGGAGACAAACAGAGTGAGTGAGACAGAGAGAGGGAGGGAGAGAGGGAGAGAGAGAGAGGGAGAGAGAGAGAGGGAGAGAGAGAGATAGAGAGCGAGAGAGAGAGAGAGGGAGGGAGACGGAGAGAGAGGGAGGGAGACGGAGAGAGAGAGCGGGAGGGAGAGATAGAGAGAGGCAAGGAGACAGAGCGAGAGAGAGAGAGATAGATAGATAGAGAGAGAGAGAGAGATGTGTGTATGCCGGGTCTGGTGGCTCAGTGGACGAAGGCGTCCGCTGCAGGGGCCTGCAGGGACCTCATGGTTATTTTTTTTTGCTCTAGCCCCGCCCCCTCCCCCACTGACCCCGCCCCCACCGGTGCTGCCCTCGGCCACAAACCACACTGTAAATTTGGCCCCCGAGAGAAAGTTTGTGAGTACCCATGTATTAGAGGGTCTATGGCGTTGAAGGGTTTCCCGACCAGGATCGATTGTAGGTATCCAATGGTCTTCCTACTTCTGCTGGAGACAATTTTCTTCAAAGTTTTCCGCCTCAGTGAGCTATTGTCACAGATATTGCCAAGGAACGTGGGACCAGATGTACAAAGCATTTTTCCAATCACAAACAGCCCGATTCGGACAATCTGGCCATTTGCGACCTGAAAAATGTCTTTTTAGATATACAAAATCCAATTCAGTAACTTGTTACTGAATCGCATTTTACATTTGTGATTCGGAATTTGGAAAGGGCGTGTTTAGGGCGTCCCTTCTAAATACCGAATTGGTATGAGTATGTATTACTGTTTTGTGACCTAATTCCGGTCGCAAAACAGTAATACTTTACTGCCAATTTAACACTGGTGGTAACCCATTCACAAAGGGGAAGGGGTCCCAAAGAAGTATGTAAATACAAATAGTTTTTAATAGCATGCAGTTGGCCCCCGGACTACTGACTATTCTTAAAAATGAAACTGCAAAGTTTCACTTTTTCAATTAAAATGCATCCTGTTTTCTTTAAAGGAATAATTAAAAACACATTTTGAAAACCTTCAACCTTCCCATTAAAATAAAAATTTCGTTTTTTGAATATTTTTTGTTTGTGAATTAGATAAAATATTTCTGAATTTGTTTGATATATACGTGTTTCTGTAGTGTTGTGTATTGTTTTGATGTTCAAATCTTAGAAATTGCTTAGGCGGGGGTCCCTGGCTTCAAGAAGTGATTCAGGTAGGGTCCACAGAAGTCAAAAGGTTAAGAACTGCTGCTCCAGTGGATCACACTGAATTAACATAACAATAATGTATTGGAATATATCACGAGTACCCCTTCTGGAAAGGTTTCTGATGTTTTAGGCAGTATACCTTTAAAGCTGTATTGCCAAATGCACCGTTGAGCCCTCTGTTTCCATTGGGCCAGGTCCGTATAGGTCTTTTATTCTACCGTACATTTCCCCCGGTGGGCTGGAGCCCTTGGAGGCCAGTTTTGAAAGCCCAGGGCTGTTCCTTGTACCTCTGTCACTTCCCCCAGCTTCCCCTAGTTAATTGTAGCAGGCATGAGGGGGCTTCAAGGGAGGGAGAAAGTAGAGAGAAAGCTATCAGAGAGTGTAGAGGACAGAGGTGTGATTTATAGTCCTTCCTTGCTTTCTACAACTTGCCCAAAGTAGACACTCAGAGCCTAATTACAAGTCTGGGGGTCCGAGGAACGCCAGACTCGCGGGTGCGCGGCGGTCCCCCCACCGCCGCACCTCGCGGTCCGACCACCCTATTACAACTTGGGCGGTCAGACCGACATTGCACCGCTGTTCTCTGGTGGTGGCGTGGCGGTCAGGGCTGTATTCAACAAAATAGAGAGAAAGGGTTAATTATCATAGGGAATACTCCCAGTCCCCTAGAGATAAGTACAATAAACAAATGAAGGAGTATACCCCGAAGAAACGAGATCAACAAGATATGTAGAGGAGAGAAAAAGAAAAAAAGAATCCTTTTTAAAAAGACCCCTCACTCACCAACCTAGTTGGTGACATGCTTCATCATTGGGGTCCCACCCGAGTAGCCGAATGCCACCCGGGTGTGCTTCAACGCCTGATTACAGCGGAGCAGGTTTTATTCGCAACGATAGTGCAAGTGAGTGAGAAAGTGAGTTAAAAATGCCTTTATTGTTCTCCCTAACATTTAATATGGAGCAATAAGACAAGATTAAAAACAGGGTGTGATACCTAAACAGGTTAAATTGACCTATGGTATGTATATAAAGTGATGGTCGTGGTGGTCTACATGTTTCAACCTTTCAATGATATTACTAGGTTTTCTTCAGGATCTATGTAACGACCCGGGAGGTATACACACGCTAAGGTGCACCCGTCCCTGGGTCAAACATGAATCATTCCGTATACTTACGGATGACACCTTTCAGCCTTCTGTGAAAGGGAAAAATCTGGAAGACAAATAAACAATCACACACAGTCCTAGTTATTACTGTGTACTGGCCAGTTCATTCCTCTCATTCGTGTCTCCATCATGAAGCCTCTACCGTGGTATGTATAAGTACACACACACCATGCACATTGTATAATTTGTGCGTTTGTGAGTTCACATTACAATAGTGAATGTTATTCAAAGACGAACCGGAGTGCAAATCCACCCCTATTCGTAGTGTCATACCCACAATAAATTCCCAAGTGGGTGTCACAACGCTCACCTGAAAGTGAGCATATTTTATCATGGAGCTATCTAAAATACACATGTGCACATATTGTACTACTGTACTTGTGCCAATGTGAACGGACAAACAAACATGTAGGAGGGAACCAAGAATCAGGCTTACTAGAGACTAGTTTCTGTATCGCCCCATGAGAACCGTGGGGGGGGCGCTGGTTATAGTCACACACTGTGGGCGTAAAAACACAAAATAGCATTGCGGTTTGCATCATATACCTTTTCTCAGAGCTTGTGGCCGAGCGGAGCCCACCCGCATTTCGTGCATACTCACGTCTTCAAACCATACCGCCCGCCTTCCAACCTAAGGAGACGACCTACACGGAGCCCCGAGGATCCTCCAGTGTTCGTTGCAGCGGGTTATATGCCGGATAGAAAGCAGTGTACTTCCTGGAACGTGACGCGTGACGTTGTCACGTGGTCACGTGGTGACGTCAAAGGGGCGTGGCCAGGAGCCGGTCAATTTTGCCACATCGCACGGAGGAAAACAGCATGAGACCTCCCGTGCAATGTACGCGCCAGACAACAGAAATGCAAAAAGAAAAAGGATTATTAGAATATATGTATCATCATGTACTGGTCTGGCTAAAATACGGGGAAATTGTCAGAGATGAGTCAGTATTATTCGTACATTAAATGCTCAGGACTGCGGTCTCAATGTTAGTAAAGTGTGAAACCGATATGTAAGAAAGCATTTTCTGGTAAAACACTAATGATAAAAAAACTGATAAAAGACACATACAGGCAGAAACCAAACAAGGGAGGGTCCATTAGACCAGAGGTAGGTCATGTTGTCATTTTACCTCTGCTGTAATGAGTTCCACGGGATGTTGTCATTTAACCCGTTTTTGTGTGTAGATAGTCTATAAACCCAGCGTTGTTCTTTTTCAAATAGACGCTGTTGGGTGTGTTCTCTGGTTCTGACTAGTTCTATTATTGTCCATCTCATATAGTTTGTAGTGTGGTTTGCCTGGAGAAAATGTTCAGTGATTTGAGTTGTCACTTTCTTGCACCTGATTGTGCTGCAATGTTCACATATCCTTTGCTTTACTTTCCTTCCAGTCATGCCTACATATTGTAGGCCACATGGGCATGTTATGAGATAAACAACGTTCATGCTGTTGCAATTAGTGTGTGCCCTTTGTGTCCAAACCTTTCCAGGTTCCAGGTCTAGGGTTTTTGTTGCAGTTGTTAAATGGCACACACTACAATTGCCACAGGGAAAGTGGCCTGTGACATTTGGTAGGCCCCATGCGTTCAGTACAGTGGTTGTATTCGCTTGTTCCGTTCTTCTGGGGCGAGTGGTTACCAGTGTGTCTTTTAGACTCCTTGTCCTCTTAAAGGAGAATAAGGGTTTTTCCCAGTGTAGATTTCCTGTCTGGAGAATACCCCAGTGTTTGTTGATACAACGTGTCACCTGATTGGAGATCGTACTATATGTGGTTACACATGTCAGTGGTGTGTCTTTTTCGGAATTCAGTTTTTCTTCTAGAAGGGCTTCCCGAGGTTGGTTCCTTGCACGTTTTTGACAAGTGTTTAATATTCTTTTTGGGTATCCCCTTTCAGATAACTTCATGGAAAGGTCGGCTGCTTGGGCTCGATACTCGCAGGTTTTGCTACAGTTACGCCTCAACCTGAGGTACTGTCCATAGGGGAGATTCTCTCTCAGTGCCCTAGGATGAAAACTCTCGAACCTAAGGAGATTATTCTTGGCTGTAGGTTTATGATGTTTTCTTGTCTCTAGCCTTCCGTCTTCCTTGGTGATTACGATGTCTAAGAAAACCATAGTGTTGGTGTCCATTGAGTGGGTGAACCTCAGGTTTCTGTCACAAGTATTAATCCATGTGATGAAATCCAATAAGATGTTATTTGATCCTTGCCAGATGGCAAGGACATCGTCAATGTATCTCTTCCAAAACACAATGTGTGAAGAGAAGGGGTTGGCGTCACCTAGTATATACTTTTTCTCAAAATCAAAGACATAGAGCCCTGCCACACTAGGGGCGAAGGTGCTTCCCACGGAAGTCCCGCCCGTTTGGACGTACAGTTCTCCCTCAAACTCAAAGTAGTTCTTTTTTAGCGCTAGAGCGGCGCACTCAAGAATGAAATGTTTAGGTGTTTTATACATCCAATCTGTCTCCTTTAGAGCTTTCCTAAGAACTTCCAAAGTGTCATCCTGGGGGAAATAGGTATAAAGACTTTCGATGTCAAAGCTAACCAGAGTTGTTGTCTCATCCACAGTGATGTCTTTTAGCAGATTGAGTAAACTCTTGGGGGCTGATTCCGATTCAGGCCGGAAATCTCCCCGACCGAGCCGGACCCGGAGAGATTTCCGACCGAATCGGACCCTAGCAGCCCGACCGAACGAGTACGATGCGTCCGTATGCTATCGGACTCGATTCGGTCGGACTCCCATTGAAGTCAATGGGAGCCGGTCGTACAACGCGTACGCGGGCTCCCATTGACTCAATGGGTGCGAGGCGAACAAGTGCGCCCCCTACAGCGGGTGCGCGTTGAAGCGACTCGCGCCGTACATGCACAGGTAGGGGGGACCCATGGGTCCCTCCTGTGTGCAACTCGCGTGGCTACGCGTACAGGGGGGTCCGACACGGACCCCCAAAGTTCGGCTCCGACTGCTCTTTGGAGCCGGACTGCGCGAGTCGGTCAGACTGCTCGAGGCGCGCATCGTACTTACCCGGCCAGGGAATGTCTCCATTGCGCGGTGCGAGTCGTGTCCGTGCAAGTCGGTCAGAACGGTTGGGTCCCGCGAACGAGTCGGTCGGCGATTTCGCGAGCGCTCGCATCGTACTCGCTCGCCCGGACGCACGTACGAATCGGTCAGGAAAGAGGGCTCCGAATCGGATCCGGTAAAGCCGAATCCGATTCGGTGCCCTATCGGCCGAGATCGGAATCGACCCCTTGGTGTCCTTTAGGTAAGTCTCAGTGTTCTGTACCAGGGTTTTCAGAAAAAAATCACAAAATCGTGATAGGGGTTCAAGAAGAGACCCTATTCCAGACACGATCGGTCTGCCTGGTGGAGGATTTTTATTTTTGTGCATTTTGGGCAGTGTATAGAAATATGGTACTTTTTCTTCACTGTTCGTGAGAAAATCAGCTTCCTGTTTTGATATATGACCATTGGCCTCAGCGGAGTCCACAAGGGATTTTATTTCTTGTTTCAACTCCTGTGTGGGATTGGTTGTCAGGGGGGCGTAATTTTTCTTGTCGGTTAGTAGACATTGGCATTCTGCTTGGTAGGCTACCTTGTCCTGCACTACCACCCCTCCCCCTTTATCTGCCTGTTTTATGACAATGCTGTCACAGTTCCTCAGATTTTCCACAGCCAAATTTTCTTTCTTGCTCATATTGAAGAATGGTTGTTTTGCCTCCATTTTTTCAATGTCATTATAGACGGCTTGTTCAAATGTTATCACCTCCACAGGGGTTGTGTGGGGTGGTGGTATGAATGTGGATTTTAAACGCAAGTCCATCTTGCATTGGTCCTGGGTGTGTACCCTATCGCCTTGTTTTTCAAAAAAAGCTTTGAGTTTTAGCTTCCGAAAGAAACCGGCCAGTTCGCAATGTAGACTGAATTTATCCAGTTTAGTCGTTGGGACAAACCCTAGTCCTTTGTTTTTTAGACAGGGGCAGAAGGGGAAGAGGCAGAAGAAAGGGGCAGAACCAGGTACACTGGGAGGAGGAGAACCCAGTGGGGAGCAACACGAGGAGCAGAACACGGGACCCACAGGCAGGGACGAGCAACAGCAGGGCTTAGTCACTAATCTGTCTTCCAGACCCCTCACCACAACAGAAGAAAAGGTCTTAAACAAAGGACTAGGGTTTGTCCCAACGACTAAACTGGATAAATTCAGTCTACATTGAGAACTGGCCGGTTTCTTTCGGAAGCTAAAACTCAAAGCTTTTTTTGAAAAACAAGGCGATAGGGTACACACCCAGGACCAATGCGAGACGGGCTTGCGTTTAAAATCCACATTCATACCACCACCCCACACAACCCCTGTGGAGGTGATAACATTTGAACAAGCCGTCTATAATGACATTGAAAAAATGGAGGCAAAACAACCATTCTTCAATATGAGCAAGAAAGAAAATTTGGCTGTGGAAAATCTGAGGAACTGTGACAGCATTGTCATAAAACAGGCAGATAAAGGGGGAGGGGTGGTAGTGCAGGACAAGGTAGCCTACCAAGCAGAATGCCAACGTCTACTAACCGACAAGAAAAATTACGCCCCCCTGACAACCAATCCCACACAGGAGTTGAAACAAGAAATAAAATCCCTTGTGGACTCCGCTGAGGCCAATGGTCATATATCAAAACAGGAAGCTGATTTTCTCACGAACAGTGAAGAAAAAGTACCATATTTCTATACACTGCCCAAAATGCACAAAAATAAAAATCCTCCACCAGGCAGACCGATCGTGTCTGGAATAGGGTCTCTTCTTGAACCACTATCACGATTTTGTGATTTTTTTCTGAAAACCCTGGTACAGAACACCGAGACTTACCTAAAGGACACCAAGAGTTTATTCAATCTCCCAAAAGACATCACTGTGGATGAGACAACAACTCTGGTTAGCTTTGACATCGAAAGTCTTTATACCAGTCTCCCCCAGGATGACACTTTGGAAGTTCTTAGGAAAGCTCTAAAGGAGACAGATTGGATGTATAAAACACCTAAACATTTCATTCTTGAGTGCGCCGCTCTAGCGCTAAAAAGGAACTACTTTGAGTTTGAGGGAGAACTGTACCTCCAAACGGGCGGGACTTCCGTGGGAAGCACCTTCGTCCCTAGTGTGGCAGGGCTCTATGTCTTTGATTTTGAGAAAAAGTATATACTAGGTGACGCCAACCCCTTCTCTTCACACATTGTGTTTTGGAAGAGATACATTGATGATGTCCTTGCCATCTGGCAAGGACCAAATAACATCTTATTGGATTTCATCACATGGATTAATACTTGTGACAGAAACCTGAGGTTCACCCACTCAATGGACATCAACACTATGGTTTTCTTAGACATCGTAATCACCAAGGAAGACGGAAGGCTGGAGACAAGACCACATCATAAACCTACAGCCAAGAATAATCTCCTTAGGTTCGAGAGTTTTCATCCTAGGGCACTGAGAGAGAATCTCCCCTATGGACAGTACCTCAGGTTGAGGCGTAACTGTAGCAAAACCTGCGAGTATCGAGCCCAAGCAGCCGACCTTTCCATGAAGTTATCTGAAAGGGGATACCCAAAAAGAATATTAAACACTTGTCAAAAACGTGCAAGGAACCAACCTCGGGAAGCCCTTCTAGAAGAAAAACTGAATACAGAAAAAGACACACCACTAACATGTGTAACCACATATAGTACGATCTCCAATCTAGTGACACGTTGTATCAACAAACACTGGGGTATTCTCCAGACAGGAAATCTACACTGGGAAAAACCCTTATTCTCCTTTAAGAGGGCAAGGCGTCTAAAAGACACACTGGTAACCACTCGCCCCAGAAGAACGGAACAAGCGAATACAACCACTGTACTGAACGCATGGGGCCTACCAAATGTCAAAGGCCACTTTCCCTGTGGCAATTGTAGTGTGTGCCATTTAACAACTGCAACCAAAACCCTAGACCTGGAACCTGGAAAGGTTTGGACACAAAGGGCACACACTAATTGCAACAGCATGAACGTTGTTTATCTCATAACATGCCCATGTGGCCTACAATATGTAGGCATGACTGGAAGGAAAGTAAAGCAAAGGATATGTGAACATCGCAGCACAATCAGGTGCAAGAAAGTGACAACTCAACTCACTGAACATTTTCTCCAGGCAAACCACACTACAAACGATATGAGATGGACAATAATAGAACTAGTCAGAACCAGAGAACACACCCAACAGCGTCTATTTGAAAAAGAACAACGCTGGGTTTATAGACTATCTACACACAAAAACGGGTTAAATGACAACATCCCGTGGAACTCATTACAGCAGAGGTAAAATGACAACATGACCTACCTCTGGTCTAATGGACCCTCCCTTGTTTGGTTTCTGCCTGTATGTGTCTTTTATCACTGTTTTTTTATCATTAGTGTTTTACCAGAAAATGCTTTCTTACATATCGGTTTCACACTTTACTAACATTGAGACCGCAGTCCTGAGCATTTAATGTACGAATAATACTGACTCATCTCTGACAATTTACCCGTATTATAGCCAGACCAGTACATGATGGTACATATATTCTAATAATCCTTTTTCTTTTTGCATTTCTGTTGGCTGGCGCGTACATTGCACGGGAGGTCTCATGCTGTTTTCCTCCGTGTGATGTGGCAAAATTGACCGGCTCCTGGCCACGCCCCTTTGACGTGACCACGTGACAACGTCACACGTCACGTTCCAGGAAGTACACTGCTTTCTATCCGGCATATAACCCGCTGCAACGAACACCGGAGGATCCTCGGGGCTCCGTGTAGGTCGTCTCCTTAGGTTGGAAGGCGGGCGGTATGGTTTGAAGACGTGAGTATGCACGAAATGCGGGTGGGCTCCGCTCGGCCACAAGCTCTGAGAAAAGGTATGTGATGCAAACCGCAATGCTATTTTGTGTTTTTACGCCCACAGTGTGTGACTATAACCAGCGCCCCCCCCACGGTTCTCATGGGGCGATACAGAAACTAGTCTCTTGTAAGCCTGATTCTTGGTTCCCTCCTACATGTTTGTTTGTCCGTTCACATCGGCACAAGTACAGTAGTACAATATGTGCACATGTGTATTTTAGATAGCTCCATGATAAAATATGCTCACTTTCAGGTGAGCGTTGTGACACCCACTTGGGAATTTATTGTGGGTATGACACTACGAATAGGGGTGGATTTGCACTCCGGTTCGTCTTTGAATAACATTCACTATTGTAATGTGAACTCACAAACGCACAAATTATACAATGTGCATGGTGTGTGTGTACTTATACATACCACGGTAGAGGCTTCATGATGGAGACACGAATGAGAGGAATGAACTGGCCAGTACTCAGTATTAACTAGGACTGTGTGTGATTGTTTATTTGTCTTCCAGATTTTTCCCTTTCACAGAAGGCTGAAAGGTGTCATCCGTAAGTATACGGAATGATTCATGTTTGACCCAGGGACGGGTGCACCTTAGCGTGTGTATACCTCCCGGGTCGTTACATCGGTCCTGAAGAAAACCTAGTAATATCATTGAAAGGTTGAAACATGTAGACCACCACGACCATCACTTTATATAGATACCATAGGTCAATTTAACCTGTTTAGGTATCACACCCTGTTTTTAATCTTGTCTTATTGCTCCATATTAAATGTTAGGGAGAACAATAAAGGCATTTTTAACTCACTTTCTCACTCACTTGCACTATCGTTGCGAATAAAACCTGCTCCGCTGTAATCAGGCGTTGAAGCACACCCGGGTGGCATTCGGCTACTCGGGTGGAACCCCAATGATGAAGCATGTCACCAACTAGGTTGGTGAGTGAGGGGTCTTTTTAAAAAGGATTATTTTTTTCTCCTCTACATATCTCGTTGATCTTGTTTCTTCGGGGTATACTCCTTCATTTGTTTATTGTGGCGGTCAGGGCCTCAGTTAAATGCTGGTGGTGCTGCTGCAGCACCGCCATGCATATTACGAGTTTGAGGACCGCCAGCAGTGTCATAGAGGTCTTTCCTCCATGAAAAGGCTGGCGGTCTTGAAACAAAGGGGGCCCTACAGTGCCCTCTGTTGCCTATTTGCATGGGGATGCATGCAGGTGGGCACAACATGTGCCCCCCTGTGTGCATGTACCCCAGTTCCTACATGGCATGGACTTTATAGTCCATGCCGTGCAGGAACTTTTGCATGCCGTGCAGGAACTTTTTTTGACGTTCCCATTGCGGTGCCTATTTTCAGAGGCACCGCCGTAGGACCACCAAAAATAGCCCGCCAGACACGAGGAAACTCGTAATCTGGCAGGCGGTGGGCACACCGGTTTAGTGGTGCAGGAGCGGGCCGCCAGCATAGCGGTCCGCTCCCACATCGCCAAACTCGTAATCAGGCCCATAATGTTTAACCCCTCTGTGTGTGCCAACATTATCCCTTGTGAGTTTCACAGAGTTTCCTCCCACTTTTCACCCTTTCCTTAGTTCAGAATCTCACCACATCCATTCACAAAATGTGTATGCTTGGGCAGCTCTAGACAACTGCAATATCTCTGTTCGGTTTCGAGGGGAGCCCTTCTAGTCAGTGATAATGGCAGCCTCTCGATTCTGTGTGGCAATCTCTATGGGGAGTGGTAGAAACTGCCTAGTATTATGTTTAATTTTGGATATTGTAGTGATCAGGTCCACTCAGTTTAGGTGATTCAAAGAGGTTTATTACAAGATGGTACAAGATCACAGGGATACCATAAGTAGACCAGATCAAGACTCTGTCAAGACCCCACCAGGAGCAGCCAGCAGGCAGCTCAGCCCAGTCAACTGTGACTCATTTGACTGACAACATTCCAAACCATGTCATCACTGTAGGATTCTACAGGCAGGGCATGCATAACCATGAAGTCAGGATATAACATATCCCCCTTTCTCCCAAATGAACAAAAGAACAACAATGAGAGAAAAAGAGAGAAGAAACCAGAAAGAGAACATAGAGGAAACAGAACCGCAAAACAATCTAAAGAAGAGCAACATCAGGTAACAGAGAAGAAAGGAAAACAAACATAGAAACCATCCTCCCTTCTTACACAACAGAAAAGAAGAAAAAACAACGTCAGATAAAAGAAAGCACAAAAGACTGCCCCAAAGCACACCCACTGGCCAGAACAGGAATGAATGGAGGCTGAAAAAGGAAAACTAACAGAACACAGGGCTATAGGCTGCGACGAACGCAGAGGAAGGAAACACGACAGAAAAGCAGAGGAAAGCCCAGAATCCACAAGAGAGACAAGAAGAAGACCTCAGAAGGAAAACAGAAAAGAAGAAAGAAACAAGGAAGATGAAGAAAAATAAGGGTGATTCTTCATCTAAACACCATTATCGTTACACAATGACAAAAATGTAATGCAAAGATAACAGTGCAAATATAGCAATAAAAAAATACAATATAAACGGAACATACTTAGCAATAAAAGCATGAAATGCACTCAAAAAGAGTAAAAACGTAAGATAAATATGTAAACTAGAATGCATGGGTGAGAACCCATGACTAATCTCTTGGGATAGAGATGCGTTGTGCACAAAACTGGTAATGCTCCCCATACACGTGTAAGGACCAACTTTGTGTGGAAAAACCATACCGTGCACTGTAGTGATGTAACTGTGTAACTGTGTTAATACAGCACATATGAGTAGGTACTCATGACAAATTCCCCCCCAAAAAACTGTGTATGGGTGGGAACCCATATATTTAATGCAAAGGGGCTACACCCTTGCATAGCTCCCAGGAGGGAGGTAGAACAGAGTTGTGCACACCCTATGTAGGGTAAACAAATAAGACGAGAGGTGTCCGTGTATGGACAAATAGTGTGAATATACCACACTGTGCACTAAAGCAACATAAATGTTAGCTTTTCGGGTAGGAACCTGTGACTAAAATGTGGGTAGGATCCCGAACACATGGGTAGGGACCCGAGACTAAAATGTGGGTAGGAACCCGAATTAAATGGGTAGGAACCCATATTGATGCACAGGGACTGAAACCCTTGCATGGATCCTCTGTAAAAGAGAAAACTGACATAATGTGGCACTGATGAACAAGAACATTTTGAAAGATTTGATTGCCAGCAAACTGATAAGAGAAATGAAAGATGCAGGTGTAAGGCAATAAAACATACCAAACAACACGATGCCAGAATGCGTAAAACAATGCCTTAAACAATGATCAGCACAACCGTCCCCGAAATTGTGCAAACCGCTCCGTTAGGCAATACCAGGTAATGTTGGGACTATCTCCCCTCCGACACAGAGTTAGAGGAGAAACGAAAACCAGATCTGAAAACCAGCACAGGTAGAAGAACTTGAAACCTTGAATGAAATCCACCTGTGTGGTCACACAGTCATAGGCTCCGCTTGTGCTGTTGAAAACTGCATAGAAAATGTACCTCAGTCCAACGAGTGTTCTAACTGCAGAGCGTCCCTTTCCTTAAGTAGAACACAGACTTCTGCCACACTGTCCAGTGAAATGCAAAAATCCAACGTCCGCTACACAGATGAAAAACGTGAGGACCGCAAGCCGTAATTAGAAGCTTCTTCACGTTATCGATGCGTCAATAGTTTGCAACATTGAAAGAGAACACCTTCCGAAAGAGCAGGAAACAAAGCGGTCCCGATCTGCCAATCTAAAAATGGCGGCACGCTATGAGACGTAGAGCAGAGTGGCTCAAGGCATAAGCGTGCGCTAAAACGCCAGAAGGCATAACCGCAGCCAATGTGAGATGTGCGTCACAAGGACACCACAGGGAGGACTGCGCGTGACCCAACGCTGGACGAAGGTTCGTGCGTGCAAACAATGTCGTAAGGCTTGTGTATTTTTGAAATGAAGATGACGGTTGGGCAACGCAGCAGAGGAGAGATCTCAACGTTGCCCAACAACCAAAAGGTGAAAAGAGGTTTACCTGATGTAGCCCCTCTGGGGCTCGATGCACAAATCTGGTGAAGTTCCCGGTTCCCACATAACACCGTTAACGCAACGTGCATACTTGAAAAGATGTCAGAGGTGAAAACCACATCTCATAGGAACCAGTGCTGAGTGGCAAATTCATAGTGTAGACAAGTCACAACAGAGCAGAAGATGATCAATGTCCCCAAAGGAAACGCTCAGAAACTGTTGTCAGCCAGCTATGTTTGAAGCAAAAGTGGTGGACACACAGTAAGAAGTGCAAACTCCGTTGTGAAAAAAAAACACGATGCTGGACAGACCGTAGCAGAAATGTCGATGTGTGGCAGTGAAGATAGTAAAGCAGGCTTACTTTCACTGAAGGCACAGCACAAGATGCAAGAGTTGGTAGGCGCAGACGTTGGCAGGCTTGAAGAGTGTCAGGCTTACCCTCACTGAAGGCGCAGCACAAAACACGTAGAGGGCAGACGTAGGCTTACTCTCACTGAAGGCACAGCACACAGCGTAGACGTTGGCAAGGCACAGCACAGGACGCGTAGAGTTAGTGGGGAGTAGACGCCCAAGAGTGAATGGGCAGCTCCAGAAGCAGCACTTCCTCAAATCACAGGAACAACTGGCAGACTGCTGTGGGCGACCGATGGGAGGTCACTGGTGGGGTCAGGATGCCAGTTGGGTTGAAGTAACTTGAGTTGCAGTAGTTTCTGTATTTTTAAAGTTGCTTGAGGTTCTTGTAGAGGTGACAGAAGCAGGTTCTTTTGAAGATCGTCGCCAAAATTCTGTAGTGATCAGGTCCACTCAGTTTAGGTGATTCAAAAAGGTTTATTACAAGATGGTACAAGATCACAGGGAGACCATAAGTAGACCAGATCAAGACTCTGTCAAGACCCCACCAGGAGCAGCCAGCAGGCAGCTCAGCCCAGTCAACTGTGACTCATTTGACTGACAACATTCCAAACCATGTCATCACTGTAGGATTCTACAGGCAGGGCATGCATAACCATGAAGTCAGGATATAACAGATATATGTAGTGCTTGCTATCCGTGCTGAAGTGTTGAAGCGCCTGGCAGACCGGGTGCATGGCACCCCTTTGAGCCCACATTTAGTTGGACATGTTACAGTTAATCGTATATTTTGCAACATTATTAGAATTTGTTATACTGATTAGTTGCATGTGGGTTGTAGTCTAGGGAAAAGTTAGTTGTTTTTTTGTTTGTTATGGTTGCAGCTGCTTTCGTTATGTATTTTAGTTATGTATCGATTTGCTTTCCTGATTTGTGTCCCTGTGGTTAAAGGCGGAGAGAGATAGAATGCAAGGTCACATTTTGAACAGAACAGAGGGTTAGGTGTACGTGCCGGGCAGAGAGAAAAGGAAACGAAGGGAAAGATGATATGCAAAAAGAGGTTTGGATTCCACGCAAATTGCAGCTGTGCAGATAAGATAAGAGACGAGAGTGGAGCAAAAAACATACACTCATCTAAATTTGAAAGGAACTCAAGAGGTAGCTGTGGTTGTGGTTTTAATAGAGCAGCACTTCTTGAGAAAAACAAGTGTATGAGCTAAGACAAAAGTTCAGATAGGTTTCCTGGAATTTAGCAAACATGATGATAGCTCGTCCATAATGTAAAGTTAAGTTGTAATGTAGCACCAAACATAGTAAAATGCACGGTTGCCATGCTGATAACAAAGTTTGCCTTGTTTTATTGACCAATCAATTCATGTGGGTGATCCCCAATTGCTGTACTAATGCTTAGCACCTCTAATTGGCTGTCTAATGATCACATGGAGTACGCTGATAATGTGTGAAGACATGACTTATCTGTCAGATGCAGATCTCGGCTCACTTATTGCCGCTCTCTCCCAGTGACCACTGCTCATTTAAACAAACGTCATGCTTCACTGGAGATCCAAGAAAATGTATTATCCAAGTGGACTTTAAATTTCTAGCACAAAGGGAGTTGGGGACCCCAGTACAGAACTGGTGTTATTCTACTGTTTGGTTGTTCTGGTACACCGTGCTAGTGGATGGCTATAGTGATGATGGTATGAGGAGATACCACCTCTATGCTTTCTCTATGACATGGATCCTTTGTTCCCAACACCGTGAGCTGCTTTGCAACAGCATTTCCCTAATCATACCAAGTTTACAGCTAATTGTCGAGCTCACAGGGACTGCAGCTCACCTCCAGCAATCTGCCTCGAAATAGAAACCGTCCTCTGCCAGCACCAAGCAGAGATCGTCAGTCTGCCCCATGAAGCCTCAGTGTATCCTCTGATGGGAACGTCCAGTCAGCCATGACATCACAAGGTACTGCAGTCGGCCTCCTAACGGCCTCCAGCGTGCTGCTCTGCACCTGTCTCATTGGTAACCTCTTCATTCTGGAGGCCATCGTCCCACGCCGGAGTCCAGCCTCCATCCGGGCGCTTCCGACCAATGAGCTGATCATCGGCAGTTTGGCCATTAGCAACGTTCTCAATGGCATCTTTAACTTCCTGTGGCTGGTGGTGTACCTCCTGGGTCTTTGCCAGCGCGCTGGAGGGTGGGTGTACAAAGTTCTGGACCCTGGATGCATGATTGCGACCAGCAGCAGCTTCTATTTCACGGCCTGCCTCTCTGCCTTCTACACCTTCAAGATCTCCAGCTTCAGCCCACCCTGGCTCGCCAGTCTCAGGCTGAAGGCATCCATTTCCATGCCGTGGATCCTGCTGTTCCTGTTATTGGCCTGCAGTATCATCAGCGTGCCAACCACCATGTTTATCAAACTGAAAGCAGCCAACGGCTCAGACTTGCACTGCGGGGACTACTACGAGTTGTCTGAGGCCTTCAGGGTCTATTGCTTGACCTTTACCATCCTCGCCTACCTGGTGCCTCTGGCTGTGCTGACCATCTGCAGCATTCTGCTAATCGTTTCTCTCTGCCACCACTCCCGCCGCATGGGGGGTGGAGCACGTGCGGCTGTGCATCGCCGTGTGGCCAAGATGATGCTGGTGTTGTTGGTCTTTTATGCACTCTGTGTGGTCTTTGGGCAAGTCAGCATCCACCTGTATACCGAACGAGGGGGCATCTCTGTCTGGTTTGTGACTTCTTGCTTTGCGGTGCTGGGCTACTCATCTGGATGCCCCTTTGCCATCACCAGGGGGACTGTACGGCTGCACCAGCGTCTGCTGGAGATCTACAGCAGCGCCGGGTGCTGCATGACCCATGGGCGTCAGCTTAGGGTCCATCCTGATCCCAGTACTGCCACACTCAAAGACTCCACCTGCTGCTCGCCTGGTGATGGCAAGTCAGTGTCTGTTTCTGTGATAGCTGAGGGCTGAAAGCATCAACGATGCCTACAGACTTTATACTGCAGTCTTTGAACACATGAAAACTCACAACCCAGGCATGGCCGACAAGCGACCCCATGGCATGTGGGACACCCCAGCACGTTGCATTCTAGCTTTTATCCTGCACAGTCTTTTTGGATTCTAAGCTTGGAGTTTCTGAACGAGTCGATTGTGACTTTGAACTACTTGGCGGCTATTCCCAGGGCCTACTTCCATGGATCTGGAGCAGTCTTTTTCTCCAGTCTCCACCTGAAGGGTGACAGAATGCAGCACCTCAATGCTGAAGCTGAACAAGGTCAACATTTGTTCATGGTTACTAGTGTTCCTGAAGAGAGGGCCTCAGCTTTGCAGTTGTTTGTGGACTTCTGCTTTAGGGGTCGGGGCAACACTGACTAGCAATGGTTTATTCCATTTACAAACGAATACAGATAAGTTAAGAAAAAGGGTCGCAATGCGCCCAGCGTGATGATCACTACTTTGAATTATCAAGCGTTTTCTTCCATACATTTTATACTGTCCCACCTGACTGAACTCTCTCCTTGTTCATTCAAGCCTCCTTTCTTTACTTAAGACAAGGAATAGACCCATTGAGTAGTGTGTTGCACGTGGCGCTCAACAAGCATTCATTTTAGGGAACTTTGACCCAGAGAGAGAAAGCGAGAAAGGCAGAAAATGGAGAATAGTAGGAAAATGTCCAACAACTCACTAGCAGAACTTCTCTTCATAAGACTCTGGATCAGATCCCCAAGGATTTTGCCAAGAGTTGCTCTTGTGGTGGTCCCAACTTACTCCTGAGTTCCAGGAGTAAACCACGAGCCCCACAGGAGTAAGTCACACACAGGAAAATGTTTTTGAATCAGTCCCACTATCTCACTACGAGCAGGGCCTGAGGCTGTGTCTCTGTTACCCTCTGTTGGCACAGAGAGTTCAGGCTCAACGGCAAAGAGTTTTTATCCCTTGCCAAATCCGCTTCCAAACGGTCTCAGTTGTAGACAAAGCCAGTGCGGCCCCCATCAAGCAGCGGTCTTGAAATGCCGCCCTTTAGTCAATGGTGGCAGCGCGCATTGCCGTCTTCACTTTCCCTGCTCCATCAAACCTATGTGTGTTGTGATACATTTGCAACAGTTACCTTATGCAATTGTGCCTTAGATGCCTACTCGTTAAGTTGTACTTTATAATGAAATGTGTAACTTGTTGGCACACAATGCTTGCTTTCGTTACCAGTACTATATTGACTCCACTACGCCTGGCATCTTCCTCATATGAAAGAGATATATTGGCAGTGAGTACCGTTTCACATAGTCTATCAGTGATGATGACAGGACCAGCAGTAGGCTCCTGACCAGCAGCTTAGTCCTGTGGGTCTTAAGCTGTTGACTTATGTAGTGAAGAGGCAGGATACAGTTGCTGTCTTGAGTAGTTTATTCGTAGGGTTACATGGAAAATGAGCTAGCTTGGAAGCAGCCAGCTCCAACAGACACCAACTCAAGAATACTACAAGTACATTCTAAAGTATCTAAGCAGCATCAGAACATTCTAAGAAGAACTCAATGCACACAGGTAAAGGTTACAGTGAAGATCAGGTTAATGCTACAGAGTTAATGTAACCTGACTTAACAGATTACTACATTACCTTCCCTTCTTCTAAAATTTTTTTTAAAAAAATTAAAATAAAACAAGTAAGACTTTATTCTCTATACCTTACAGGCTTGACTACATGCCGGGAACTCCTCCTGACGTTCTCCACGACAGATTTAGTTCCAGGCGATAAGCTGCCATTCCGCTTGAAAGATACGTCCTGAGTAGGACATTGAACTTTCGCAACTTTGCTTAAGTTCCACCAAAACCCACCTTCAACCTGAATGGCATTCCCCACCATCTTAATTACCTTGACCGGTGGTCCGAATCTGCTTTCACCTTTGCTAACATGAATAGACTTCTTAATTCTAACCGTATCTCCAACTTTCAGAATAGAGATCTTAGAGCCTTTCCTAGTGTCAAAACAACTTTTTTGTTTAACTTGTGTGTCAGCAACGTTACTTTTTACAAGAGACATCAATTTCTGTACATCAGATTCAGCATTAATCCACTTTGACATCCACCCTGGACGAAAAGAAGTATTAGGCTTCCTCCCCTCATTAATTCGAAAGGAGACACTTTGGTGGATGAATGTGGGGTGGTCCTGTAAAACCATATCATGCTGTTAAGGGATTTAACAATATCATTGTTGCTGGCTTTAGCCCATTTCACGTAGTCCCCAATCACTCTATTCATCCTCTCAACGAGTCCATTCCCTTGAGGATGATAAAGAGAACTCTTTATGTGCTTAACACCAGAAACGGACAAGAAAGATTCGAAATCCTTACTAACGAACTGTTTCCCATTGTCTGAAACAAGTATTTCAGGAAATCCTTCTCTAGACCAAACCTCGCTTAGAAAATTAATAATGCTTTTAGTGTCAGCTTCTTTAACCAATTTGTACTCAGGCCATTTGGATGCATAATCAATCAAGACCAGAATAAATTTAGAATTACCACTTAGTGTCATATAAGGTCCCATGACATCTACACCAAGTTTCATCCAAGGACGATCGGGACACTCAACAGGCATAAGGGGAGGAACTGAAATTTTAAGAGACTTATCAGATGATCTGCAAACACAACAGTCCAATACAAACTCATCAATTTCTGAGTCCATTCCTGGCCACCAAAATGTGTCACGAATACGGCGCTTGGTGAAAGACGAACCTAAATGTCCCTCATGGGCTCTGACAATAATCCCATTCCTGAATGAGTGTGGAGGAATAAGCTTATCATTACGCAATAAAATGCCGTCTTCCAATAAAATTTCATCCTCAACTTTAGAAAATGGTTGAAGTGAAGAAGGTAGGACCTTCTCTCTTGGCCACCCACACCTAACAAAATTACAAACATCTTGAAGTACACAATCATTAGAAAATGCTCCCCTCCATTCATCCTCTGAACAAAACTTTAGCTCAGGAATGTCGACTCCTGCTACAAGACAATCTTCACAATCTTCTTCAATGAGGTCAGAAAAGGAAACTTCATCTTCCAGAAAGTTTGTGGGAGGAAAACGAGAAAGAAAATCTGCCCTCCCATTCTTCCCCCCAGCGATGTGTCTGATATCAAATTGATATTGCAGCAATCTCGTAACCATTCTCATGATTCTGGGAGTGCAACACTTACTCAAACTACCACCCAAGATATTGACAAGAGGCTTATGATCAGTCTGGAGTAAAAAACGTTTTCCCCACACATATGGGCGAAACTTTTCAATAGCCCATGCGCAGGCAAGCAATTCCTTCTCTATAACTGAGTATTGTACTTCGGGTGACCTCAGTACTCTAGATGCAAACCCAATCGTTTTCTCGACACCATCCTCCACTTGTGTCAGGGTTGCACCTAACCCCACTTGACTAGCGTCAACTGTAAGACAACATGGTAAACTGGGGTCGAAAGGTTTAAGTACAGCACTTCTCCTTAACAAATCTTTAACTTCCTCAAATGCCAACACACATTCATCGCTCCAAACAAATTTAGTCCCCTTTTTTAGTAGATTGCTGATGGGGCGAACTATGGTGGCATAATGGGGAATGAACCTAGAGTAATATTCACAAAGACCCAGCAGGGACTTGACTCCAGTTTTATCAGTGGGAGTGGAAGCATTGGTAATGGCCTCCAGGAGTCCAGGTCTGGGCTTTACACCATCTTGAGTGAGAACATGACCTAAGTATTCTACCTCGGTACAAAAGAATTTGCATTTTTCTAGTTTTAAAACAACACCATGTTGTTGAAATAAACCCAACACTTTGTGTAGGATGAGGTCATGTGAAGAAACATCTTTGGCAAAGATGAGTACATCATCTTGAAAGACTAACACCCCTTCTACACCCTTAAGGATGTTACTCATCACCCTCTGAAACACCGACGCAGCCGATGCCAAACCAAATGGCATGCGCCGATACTGAAACGTGCCAAGCGGGGAAACAAAAGAAGTAAGGTGACGGGAATCCGGATGCAACTCAACCTGGTGATATGCGCTGGCCAGGTCAAGCTTGGTGAAAAATTTGGCACCTTTGGTGGAAGCAAACAAATCGTTTATTTTAGGAAGAGGATGTGAATCAACCCAGATTTCCTTATTAAGGGACCTCAAGTCAACACACACCCTGAGTTGACCACACCTCTTCCTTGCGACGACCAAAGGTGAAAGCCAAAGGGAGGATTCAATTGGCTCTATAACACCCTTCTCACACAGTTGAAGTAATTCCTTCTCCAAGTCATCTCTGACACTATAGGGTACACCCCTGAGTTTGTGTTTGACTGGTAGAGACCCCTCTTTAACTATGATTCTGTGTTTAAAACCCTGAATTTTGCCTAAATCAGAGCTGAAGACAGAAGGAAACTTGTCCTTGAGAGTTTGGACTTCATCAGAGCACCCGACAACCAGGACTTGTTCTTTGGTTCCAGGTTTAAGGATCATTCCGAAAAGCCCTTGGTGGAACCACCCTAAAATGTTTAGACCTTTGACAGCAACATAGATTTTACCTTTTATTCTCCTTCCCTTAAAGCACAACTCCTCTTCAAAGAAGCCCAAAAGGTCAATTTTCCGACCCTCATATGACACAGGCGTGCGATCGGGAGGAAGAAGAGGTTGAGTACCTTCCCACGTTTCATCAAAAAGTTTTTTTGTGATCATGGTTATTTTGGCACCTATTCGTAGGGTTACATGGAAAAGGAGCTAGCTTGGAAGCAGCCAGCTCCAACAGACACCAACTCAAGAATACTACAAGTACATTCTAAAGTATCTAAGCAGCATCAGAACATTCTAAGAAGAACTCAATGCACACAGGTAAAGGTTACAGTGAAGATCAGGTTAATGCTACAGAGTTAATGTAACCCGACTTAACAGATTACTACAATTTATGTAGACCCCAGTGAATCAGTCCTGGAAAGCAGTAACTCCCCACCCTAAGCACTTTTTACTATTTGCCCGTCAAAACAATACACAAAAAAGAGAAAACAATTAACACCAAACTAACACACAAATAATGAAATATTTTAATTAATTCACAAACAAAAATATACAGGAAATGAAAATGAAATGTTAATTGGAAGATTGGAGCTTTTGATAATTTGGTTTTATTCTTAAAAGACAAAGCAATATGCTAGACTCTAACGTATTACTCTGTCTTTTTTAATCCTAATGAATGTTCTCTTTTTGACAGTGCATACCCGTGTTTAAATTGAGGCCACCAACCATCTATACTAGATTCTGTTTGCTGTGTTTGCACAGAATCACGAAACAAGATAAGGACACCAACTTAATTTTAACTCAAATCCCTTCACATTTACAGAGGGTTGTATAATTTTCAATGTTGCTCTTTTAAGTAAGAGAGAGAGAGTGTGAGTGTGAGAGAGAGAGTGTGTGTGTGTGTGTGAGTGTGAGAGAGAGAGAGAGAGTGTGTGTGTGTGTGTGTGTGTGTGTGTGTATAGTGTATGTGTATATTTTATTAATCTGCTAAAGTTAGTTAATTTTCTAAACCGCCGCAGACACTGAGTAACAACAAATCCTGGTTTAGTCTATTCTTATTCTACTGGCTTAGTAGTTCTGTAAGTTTGTGTGCCTGCTACACAGACACATTAAAAACTCGGAGGTAAAGCTTATGCTATCTATAACTTATTATGCAATATATAACTTGTTGGCACGCAATACTTGGTTTTGTTTTTGTAGCTCCTAAAAGTGAGTTGAGCGTGGTATATGCAGTAATGCAGCTTCGACTCAGGACATCGAAGAGATATTATATTGGCAATATGTGCCGTGTTCCATATTCTGTCAGTGTGCATGGGAGGACAAGTAGTAAACTCTTAACCAACAGCTTAGATTATACCATGTTTTAGTAGTTCAGTGGGTTTGTGTTCCTGCTAAACCGACATAACAAAAGCTCAGAGCGAAAGACTATATGAACAGAATAAAGTCGACTGGAACATCATAATGACCTGTTTTTATATAGTGCTTAATAAAACACTTCTGCTTTTTCTAAGCACCGTAAATAATAGATCGAAGACGGAAGCTTGACTCGGCCATGCTGGGATAGTCTTTGGAGTATTACTGAGTATTCAAATCCCTGAGCCATGCCTCTGGCTAAACAGCATAGCCTAAAAGGAAAACATAAGCAAGGAGATATTGTGTAGTGGCTGAGTCGATTACCTTCCATCTAGGAAAATGGTTCTATTCCCAGTTTTGGTGTCTGACCAAAAGTTGTGTGATCTTGGCCAAATCACATGATCTCTATATGCCCAAAATTGTAAATATGTGTGAGATAAATGTTTAATATGTGTAATTCAAACACAAAAGTGCTGTATAGCACGGTCACAATAACATATTGACATGGCCCCTCCATGTCACATACAGGTTCAAGTATTCTTGTTTCAACCAGAGGACACACATGTACATCACTGTGTGTTGGAGATGCTCTTGCAGTGAAAATGTTCTCTAAAAGGTGTTCTGCTACTTTAACAATAATATTTCACGATGTCCTTATCCTTGAGGGCATCACAAAGTATGACTGTATCCAGATTCTTTTTGCTCCCTACTTGTTTTTAGACCCTAATTAAAATATATGCCCCTGTCACACTTAAGCATCAAGAGACACTAAGTCTGAATTGTGCTTCTGTCGGTGGTGATTTATTTTAAAACATTTGTAATCATTAGAAAGGAAACTAGCACTTTATGTTTCCCATCTGTGAGGGTTACTATTGTTCGACACTGCCCCATCTGCCTACCTCCTCCTGGCCTCAACATGGGGTTCACCAAAGTGTAAGTCATTTCCACTGATTGTAATATGTGATCATAAAGCGCTATGATGCACTTCTGAATGCACACTGTGCAGTATAAGAAAGCCAAATACCAATAAAAATATATTCATTCCTCGAAGCACTATAATGACTCAGTTATATCAAAAAGTCCTCAACTTCATGGCAGACAAATGTAAACATAGACCCCCTGCATGCTCAATGCATTCACAGTAACTTGTGACTAGCTGTTGTTCCCTGATGAATTGGGAGTGGAATGTGGGGGGGGTTAATAATCTCGGAGAGTAGGTGTCTGGTTATGATGTCTCTGGTTTGCGGCTAAAGTCAGTGTCCTCTCCCCAGACAAGCTGCCACTACTCCACATTCATGTGGGGGGAATCAGTCCTGGAACCCTGGGGCTGTTGGGTGGCAGTGAGTCTCAGCATCCATAAGTACGCTGGGCAGGTAAGCTCCTTGAACTCCTGTCAGAGATAGGCAATGCATGGGCCCCAGGTCTTGTCGAATGCCTGTTGAGTGTGTTCCACCATGGCAGTCATCTTTTCCATGCCCAGTAAGTCCTACAACCTGTGGAGCCGATACACATGCTCTGGTACTTTATCCGTGCCCCGCCGTACTGTTATGGTTTCCACCTTTTTTTTTAATGGAAGCATCTGCCACAAAAATAAAAAGGAGTTGAAAAAAAGAAGACATGCCTCTACCTAAACTTGGGGATCATATACAATAAAAAATTCTATGCTTTAAAAAATAGTAATTGCATATAATTTAAATACAGCGGTGTGGGTACTTCCCGGCAGTCGTGTTTTTAGGGCAGCTATTGAAACAAATTATAGTTTTAATCTATATCACAGGAAAATATTATTCTTATTTTGCTAAGAAAAGGTACCATTTGCTTTGAAGTATTGTAACTTGAAAACATAGTTTAAACACAGTAGGATGACTAAATAAATAAAAGGGATAAAGAATGGAAAGAAAAAAAGCATTGGCAATGCAAAATATTTGCTCATAAGCTGTGGCACCGAAGTGCCCTTCTTTTTAGGTGGATGTGTTTATGTGATCAGGGTAAAGTCTGTCACTCACAGTGCTAGACAGTCAATAGCTAGGTTGTGCTGAATTATTGCCACATTCTGTATGCTGTGGTTGGCAGAAGCAACATGTGAATGGCAGTCGAAAACACCAATGGATAAAGAGGGCTAACCTAAAACCTCTCTATGTATGTATCTATGTGAGTATTATTAATTAATGAATTTTATTGTTAAAACAAGGGTGGCAAAATAGGCAAAACTGTCTCTAGGTCAGACCTAAAACAATGAACATGTTTTTCTTCAATTTTAAGCTGTCTTTTCATCTGTTGTGTGATTTACATATTTGGTCTTATGATGGCTCTGGTAGGGCGTTGCCTTTAGAGCCTAGCTAGACCATTGACCTGGCCCCCTCTTGGCTCTCCCTATGCATATGGTGCCTTGCTCACCCTTGCAACTTTATTGACATAGACAGGGACTCTGGTGTGTCAGAGCCTTGTTCAGCAAAAGCCTTTGTAGTATGTAGTAAGTAGGTGCATTGGAAGAAAGATGTTTAGAGACTAGCATGCAATACATGTTACAAGCAGCAGCGGTACCATGTTCGCACACATAGAGAACCACTGACATTACAAAGATAGGAGACATGGCCTTATATGAATACAGACTCCTATTCCCACGCAAATTGCATCAGATCCCGCTTGTGACCACATTCTGCACTAAACTCAAAACTTGGCTCTTTTCTGTGGGGCGGTAAGGTCTTGGTTTAGGGGTGCGTACCATTGGAGTTGTTCTTTTAGAGCCTGGACACTCCTCGGAGTAGCCGCACACAATATATATACAACGATTCTTTGTAAAATACATGGAATGAGTGAGGATCAGCCAAAATAAAATAATGTCTCAGGGCATTGGCTAAAAAGTCATACGTTAACACTAGGCTGGGGTGAAATTTGCTTTACGCCAGCCTAATTAGAGTATTTCGTGAAATTGCACCACATTGTGTAGTTCCATGCCTTTTGCGATAAAAACGTACCGGGAATACTTTGTAAAAAAATACCAAGAATGACAGTGCGTGAGCAGCCACATCCTCACATTCGAAGTGGACGTAAGAATGCATTTTGCATTTCATGTAATTTTGGCAAAATTTTACGTAATTACGCAAAAGCAAATCATACCAGTTTCACACACCATAGTTTACATCCCATAGCTGCCACATAGTGTATATGAAATGAGTATGTCATAGAATTGGCATTAACTTTGTCACCAAGAGTACAGTTTTATATTGGTGGCCATGACATAAGACACCCTCAGGATGGGACATCCCAAACCATAGATCAAAGAGCAGAGATGAAACTGGTGGGCATCTGGTATGCTTTCAGAACAAACACATCATCAGACAGTATGAAGTTTGGTTGGCTACCTGATTTATAATTTTTATGTGATCTGGATACGCACATGTGATTTTTATTTTTTTGTATAAAGAGAGTAGTGTTCTAACAATTTCTAGCGTTACACGGTTATCCCTTGTATTACAAAATCAAGCGACCTGGATATTCCCCACTGTCATATTTCTTTGGACTGCCTAAGTGTGGCACTTTAAAGCTGTGCAACATACAAGATACTGAGCTCCATTTGATTCTGCAAAAAATGTAGCATCACCCGGGTGCCTCCACTTGCAATCTCAATCAGATCTGCGCCGCGGAGCATATTCAAGTAATGATGTCCTCTGTAACCATCTCACCTCACCACAGAGTGCAACTGCAAGCTACTGACACAACAACCTTAAAAGAAGCATTGTCAATGCCAATCTGGTCAATTTAGCTTCTGCATCACAAGAAACATGTTCTCAAGCTTCAGTAAAACAGAGAGAACGTGTATCATATTTGCTTCAGCAGTGCAAGATTTCCTGGCAAACACAGACAGGTACGACATGGGCATCCACCTGTCACTTAACAGGTGCCAGAAAGGCATAAGTTCTGCAAGCTTCCCTCACCCACAGAGCAGCAGCGGCATAGGGTTCAACAGATAAAGGTTATCTCTTTCAAAGCACAGCCGCAGTTACCGATGAATAACAAAATCCATATGTCATAAAAGACAGTTAAAATCAACCAGTGGCTGATGACTGCGGGCTGATCAATATGTAAATCACAATTATTAGTAGCAGTACATGAGGGAGGCTAGCCTCTATTTCCTTTCCAGTGCTTCATTTGAGCCAGTGATTGCTGGTGGGGGGCACCAGCACTTATTTTTGGAGACTGGCACTTATTTTTCTGCAGCAGATATTTACTACGAGCTAAAGAGAAAAAACACACAGATCGGAAAGATGGGAGAAGAGAAAGACTGCAAAACTGTAGCCAAGATAGAACGCAGAAACCTGCAAGAGTGAGATAAAGGGGCAGGGAGTGTCTGGTGGTGGATTTAAGACTGCCAGCCTTGGAATTCGGCTCACCGACGTTCAGTTGTAGGCTTCTGAGCAGAGCTTCGGGTACCAGCTCTCTCTTTTTTTTTATTTTACAAATTAAGCACTGCAGTCCTCTCTATACATAAATTGATTTTAGTTCAGCAAGAGCTAAAATGAACTTGGCAGGAATGAGCTGGCATAACTGCAATTGCACTATCTTGGATCCAATCCCTCCTCGCCGATCCTAGTCACAAAAGTCGGGATATTGTTTGTTGAATCTTCTACATGACCTGTTGTGTCAACCATGTGTTCTTCCAGATGTACATATATGATACATAAATCCACTTCCAACGAGGATGAATTATAGACAACACAACTAGCATCACCTCATCCCTGAGCCCTGTTCTAGTCTTCATGGAGGAAAGTTACCTCTGCATGAATGGAGCCAAAACTGGGGTCCTAACCGTAGGTGCAACTGAGCAGCTGCGCGCCCCAAGAAGGTTTCAGAAGCTACAGACAGAAGCAGTCAGAGTATGCCTCCGGAAGCATTTATGCATTGGATCAGAACTGAATGCTATCCACAGGGGAACAGTCGGAACACTGTGCGGTCTTAACCACGCGTGTTCCGACTACGCAAGCGCAACCGCGCTTGCCTTAACCACGCATATGCCTAAACCACGCATATGCGTGGTTAAGGCAGTGCGTGGTCTAGCTGCTGGCTTGATGGAAGACGGTGAAGGGCGGAAGCAGGAAGACGCCGCAATGAGCGGAGTGGGGCTGGCCGGGGGGGGAAGGGGGGGTCAGGGTAGGTTTCAGGGCAGTGGAAGGAGTTGGGGTAATTTAAGGGACAGCGCGGGGGTGGGGGGGGTCAGGGTAGTGTAAGTAAAGGGGCAGGGTTTTAGGCCTTAGGGCAGTGGGAGGGGAATGGGTAGGTGGGGTCGTTTTTAGGGCTGGGGGGTCGGGGTAGGTTTCAGGGCAGTGGAAGGGGTTGCAGTAGTTTAAGGGACAGCGCAGGAAGTGGGGGGTAGTGTAAGTAAAAGGGCAGGGTTTTTAGGCCTTAGACCAGGGGGAGGGGAATGGGTAGAGTCAGCACAGGGGGTGGGGTGGTCGGGGTAGTGTTAGTAAAGAGGCAGGGTTTTAGGAACAGCACGGGGTGGGGTTTGGTTGGCGGGTGTGGGGGTCGGGGTAGTGGCGACCTTAGCCACACACACCCCTTTACCATTCATGTCTATCCACGAAATTGCGAGGTGATGGCATGCGTGGTAAAGGAATGCGTGGTTAAGACGCATTTGTGGTTTGGGCTGCGTGGTAGAGGGATGCAGGGTTTAACCATGCTTACTTCTATCATACAACCCTCCCCACAGGCTCCCAGCGGGATACAGAATTAAGTTCAAGGTCCATTTTAGTACCTACAAAGCATACTGGGGCTAATGCTAAAGATGCCTGCAGAAGCGATCTCCTCACAACACACCAGTGAGAAACCAAACAATAAGATGTAAGATGAGTCATGAAGGTAGGTCCTGGGAGTCCAAGGACCAAGAATGTGTAATGCCCTCAGCCACAACCTGAATTCTGAACCCATCCGAATGCGGTTCAGGAACCTTTAGACAACAACCTACTCCATCATTCCCTTCCTCATCTATCTCTTAAGCACTTGTACAATCAATGTTATTGCTCTGAAGTAATGTATCAGCTGCACAGACCGCTTTACAAAAACCTAAAATGGATCAGTAACATACCATAGTGATTTATCTTTCCATGAAGCTCTTCACAAAGGTTTTAGGTGAATTTGGGCTACAAATAAGGTGTTCAGATTAAAAAAGGTCTGTCAAAGTTGGTATCAAGAAGTGAGTAGTAGAATTACTCTTGATGTAAAAAACGGGAACAGTTTTTTAAGACGTTTGCTTTCCATGTCACGAGCAACACTTTTATCCATTTCAATGTTTTCGGCCACACATCATTTTGTATTCTAGAAGATGTACATCAGATTAGCTTGGCCCATTAGAAGTATGGGCCAGTGTGCAATGTTAGCTAAAAAATAAACACGCATTGGCTTAGCCAATAGGTCTCGCCTTGGGGACCTTATAAGTGTTTAGCCATGCAACGGTTGATGTTGTTGCACCAAGGATATTGTGCTGCATAACTAAATACTTATAAGATCCCAAAAGCGAGACCTATTGGCTATGCCAATGCTTGTTTACATAGTAACTGCTGAGTATCAGCTACTTCCTACTCCCAAATAGACAGCTAGCATGTCAACCGACCAGAGTGAGTGAGAGAGAGAGAGAGATTTAGAGAGAGAGAGAGAGATTTAGAGAGAGAGAGATTTAGAGAGAGAGAGAGAGAGATTTAGAGAGAGAGAGAGAGATTTAGAGAGAGAGAGAGATTTAGAGAGAGAGAGATTTAGAGAGAGAGAGAGATTTAGAGAGAGAGATTTAGAGAGAGAGATTTAGAGAGAGAGAGATTTAGAGAGATTTAGAGAGAGAGATTTAGAGAGTGAGATTTAGAGAGAGAGATTTAGAGAGAGAGATTTAGAGAGAGCGATTTAGAGAGAGAGAGAGAGATTTAGAGAGAGAGAGAGAGATTTATACTCATATTTTGTTCACTTTGTCTAATTATTTTGTAAATGATTCAGCCTACTTTGCTCGTGTATACCTGTTATTTCACCTGATTTGCCCTTTTGATATTTCTAAAAAATCGGCGTAAAACGCTGATCAGCAGTTTGCACAAGGACTCAAGCATTTGTTCATTGTTTTTGTAAAGGTAACATATGTCGAGAAAGATAACTAAATGTGTCTCATAGCAACCCACTTTGTGATATCCTGTATCACTCAAAGCTCTAACTCCACAAACACCGGCTGCATGTACCTTAAGCGTGTCATCCGAGCATCCTGTGATTAGACAGAATGCCACGTTTCTGTCAACAATATATCTAACCTCGCGTCACGGGGTGCTGGAAATGCCATATGGAATGTAGGTTAGCAGGAAGGCCTCCGTCTTCTGACCTCGACTGAGTCAGGGTGGTCAAATGGCATTCTTCAATGGACGGGAACCCCCTAAATCTTCTTGAAAAGAGCCCCTAACACGCCAGTCTGATTTATTTAGAAATGCTTCTGGAGTGAGGACTCCCCCACCACCCCTGGCTTGAAGAAATCGTGCTTGGCTCTATGTGATTATTTTCACATCGCCGAGGTTGTTTAATTGATATACATAGATGTTTGCTCAGATCTCAAAATATGATCAAGCTATTCTGACGTGTTTAAGAGCTAAGCGAAGAAATCCTATTTCTTTGAAAATGGGGTGGCTTGCCTGCTACTATTGCATGTCGGGACGAATGCTTTGTTGTCAACGTGTCCTGCTGTAGTTTGTTTTTCCTGCACTGCCACTGACTGCGCTTTTATATTACATTCTGCTGTTGAAAATAAGATTGACTGCAAATAAACCACGTATACATCATGAACTTTGCCCTGTACGACAGTGTCCTTCTGTTGAGCTCCGTGCTTAGCAGGACCACCGGCACTTCAAAGGTTACGATTTATAGTGTGTGTTAGTTGTAGGACGACATTGGCAACTGCTACAAGGGAGTAACGGGACGTCGGAAAAAAAGGATGTAATCAGTTCTCTAAAATACAAGGGTTTTCACGGAAGAAAATATATATTCAGGCGTTTTCCCCAATGGAAATCTGGGGTGCGACGCTGGTGATAAGCTGTTTGGCAATATCATGATTTAATTTGGAAATAGTCGAACATGTCGCAGTAGTCTTTTCTTCAAAATCAGAGCCATTTCCTCTATTCTGCTCGCCAGTCGCTCAAAATATATTTTTTTAAATGCTAAAAAAAAGTTTGGGAGTTGTTGAAGCTACTCACAGAAACGTGACGTGCTTCTTTGCCAAACCCTAGCAACTATCCGAGGCGACCCTGCTTTACCTCTTCCCGTTGCACAGGGGCCTGTGAAGTGGCATAGGCAAGGCACAAGTCCTAAAAAAAGAAGTAATAGAAATAGAGCGAGCGTGCGGAGAGAGAGGAAAGGATTGGAAGAGGGGGAAGAGAAAAAGTGTGAACACTTGGAGGAAAGAAATATATGGAAAGAGAGACGGGGAGATACAGAGGGAAAGAGAAAGTAGAAGACAGCCGCAAGAAAGGACAAGCCCGGCAGGGAGTGGTGCGCGCGCGCACGCTCGTGTTGCTGGTAACTGCATGGAAGGAACAAGCCCGGGAGTGGTGCGTGCGTGCGTGCGCAGTCTGCTCATTTTCAAGCACTGCACTCGTGCTTGTGGCACGCCCCTGCTCGCTCCCGCAAGGTGGATGCCGCCACAAGCACGAGTGTGTGTTTGAAAAAGAGCAGAGCGACGGCTAAAGGCCCTCCTATGCAGCGCATGCGCGCTGCGTAGGCGAGACCTAAAAAGGAATCCTGGATAAATTGTCAGCCATTACTTGGGGCTAGTGTAAATCATATGACAACAATCAATGCAACCAAGTTGGAGGACTAGATATTAGGAACAGACACCTTGATGATCATTACACAGAGTGAAGTGTTAAAGGCTTCCCAGAGGAGAGGGACATTGATAGCATCATATGACGTGACCTAACACAGGGAGTCATCAAGAGGTGTGTGGGAAGGCATCGAGACAGAGCTACATTGCAAAGTAAGTGCAACCAAGGAGATAATTAAAAAAAAATATAATGAATAATTGCAGTAAGACAATATAAGAAAGGTGAAAAACACGCATTCAGCTTAACAATTAATGTAAAATTAATCGACTACTGTAAGAAGGTGAACATTTGAAAAATATGTAATTTATGTTCAGTTAATGTTATCAAGAGCAGTAATTCATTTGCGGTCAGTGTTTTCTACAACAAAAGTGTTACATTTTTAACATATAGCACAACTGAGTTCATCAGATGTAAAGAGTATTATACTCTCCAATGATGTGAGCAGTGGTGTAACACAAAATGATGGGGTCCCCCAGCAGAATGTGATGAGGGACCCCTGAGTTTCCCGGGTCTCACAGATATTCACTGGCCTCGGGCTGAATGAGGGACCCCAGACTCCTGGAGGGGTTGGGGGTCCTGAAGGATTGAGGGCCCCCCTGCGCCGCAGGGACCTGCGTAACCTCCTGGATGTGAGGCGCATATGCGCTTATCCACGTTTGCCTTTGCAATTGTGCAGTGTACACACAGTGATTAGACGCAAAAGAAATTTGAGATAAGAGTAAAGAAAGATTATTAGAAAAAAAGATAGTAACAAGCTTATAAAAGAGTTCTGAACAATCGGATATAGAAGTCCCAGGGCGGGTTGATTGAAAAGGCCTAGGACCAACTAAAGGGGCAAACTGATTGTGGGACAAACAATTTATCAGGAGAAGTTGTAATTTGGAAACACATGCTGTAGCAAATCACCAAAGTGATAGGAGAATTGTGAGAAAACAACACACATGAATCAATGTTGTATGAACCATGAACAGATGATAATTCAAATCCTTGAGAGAAGAATATTCAAATGAATCAACAAATAAATTTAAGGTTTTCAATCCAACATGGTCAGTGGATGGTAGAGAGACTCACCGCAATCAACAGAAATGAATCAGTTGAGAGGAAACCACGACTTCAAGCACAAGGTTGGTGACAGCACAAGCATACAAGGGTAAACCGCACTTAAAACTCTCCATTGGCTCCCGCTGCACAAGAGAATCTTGTTTAAGATCCTCTTAATCACTTTCAGAGCTACGCAAAACCTTGGCCCAATGTATCTCTCAGCCAGATTCACGCCTTATAACACTTCTAGAACTTTGAGATCATCATCGGCAAACCTCAAACCGCCCAACTTCAAGTACAAAACAAAGGGTGGCAAAACAGTAACTGCATTAGGAACAAAAGCCTGGAACATGTTGCCAACACACCTAAGGATGTTAAAAACAGAGACACAGTTCAGGAAGGCAGTGAAAACATGGATCTTTGTAGCTCCAGACGAACTCTGCCTATCCCTGATATAGAATCCCCACGGCTCCTACCTCATCTCCGCCTCCGCATAGCACCAGGATGCTCCTTATGGAGTGGCAGTTCGCTCTTTACAAATGCAATAATCAATTCAAATCAAAAAGAGGTTGCTTAAAAATGCGTGTGGATAGTGTGCGGTGCTGATTTTGGACCAGACCAGGCTGTAAGAATAAATCATTTAATGTGTCAGCCATGAATTGAAATGAAATGAAAATAAGATTTCTAAAGCGCACTACCAGCGGTGTCTGGGCGCTAACCCTAGAAAAGGAGAACTACCATATTGTTATGTGCTGGATTGAGGCCCTAACATAGGTGCGCTGTTTCAGAGGCTCAAATCCCTCGTGCCACAGAGACAGGCAGGACCTTTCACCTACATTGGCCCTCCCTTCACAAATAACGAGCAACAGAGGCTGTCCCTTATCTGACGTGTGCTCTGGGTTCAGAAGACGGTCCATTCTAAATACGTCATATCCATGTCCAACAGTGACTAACCTATGTCACAACGAGTTCTTAGACAAAGACCCTTCGCTCTTGGGATTTTCCCTAGCACAGGATTATTGATTTCTCCAAGGACTCATTAAATATGCATGAACCACTATTTCCTAAGGGTTCATTCCTGACGTCTTCCTCTGACCGACTGTACGTCAATGCTAACATTCCAAGGCATCTATCAGGTATAAATATACCTCCCTTTGCCCAAGCAAACTAGAGAGGACCGAGACTTTCCATGCCGCTACTCTGACCTGAGACGCTGCAAATTGCATCATGCCACAGCTCCAGCTGGCAGAGGTCCATCCACCCATCATGGGGTGTCCAGCTCAACACCAGGATGAAGTCCCACTAAGGTAATGGGGTTAGATTAAATCCTAGGGGGATTCTTGGCTCTCTAAGACCTACACACATGCTAGGTACACTTAGGTACATCTAGTTAGGCATCATAGGAGTATAGGCTTTATCTTAATGCATTCTGCATTTCATGTATGTGTTCATTACTATTGCACAATGGTAAAACTGTACCATGCATTTTTATTTAACTGCACTACTGGCCATATTTCTCTGCTACTGTCCAACAGTTGTCGCAGCACATATAACCAGTACTAGAACAACAACTGTGCAATAAATTTTATTGTAAACACACCCGACTGTTTCTTCTATGTACTTCTCTGAGATGAGTGACTGAATGAAAAGTAGTATATTGTTTCCACGATCCTGAGGGATCAGGGTTTTATGTTATGTGGTTGCCAGAAACTATTCCCTTCTTGTCTTCAAGAAGTTTCTAGTGGCCTCTGAGCTAGCTGGCACAGGTAATTAAGTTTAATATAATCGATTGGGACATACCGACCTTAGTCCTATGTCAAACCTATAGGTTATATTATTCCAATGCGCAGAGCCTATTAGGGAAATAGGAACTACACTACATGACGCCCAAATGTGAATTTGGCACTTATTTAACAGTAGAATCTGAGTAGTTCAGTCATGCTTATTCTCAGAGACCCCTACTCACAAAACGGCAGAGACGTCTGGAGTGGGTAGGCACAAAATTCCGCCACAGCTGAGTAGGCAATCTTCCTATGTATTGGCTGTAGGTTAATCAAGCTTGAAGGAAAAAGTTCCCGAACAAGTGTGCCTTTTAAAACCTTATCTTAAAACCTTTTTTTTTAGGACATTTTGTTTTCACAACACAATGTCTGTCGAGGCAGCTGCTCCTGTCACTGGGACACAGGTCTCAAACGACGAAGAGGAAGCAAATGCAATACATTATGCACCCAAAATCAGGCATACACTCACACAAAAACCCCTCAGACATGGTTTTAACAGACCGAGAGAGTACAGTGATATTAATAGAGGCACACAAAGATTATCAAACAGATGTGTTCTATTCTTGGGTTACATTCCCAGCAGTAAATGCAACAACTCAGACTTTTCATTCTTCCATACATGAAAAAGTCCCAGCGGTTTACACTCCGTTCGAGGAGATTAAGATTCCGCACACTGACCAGAACCACAATTTCTGGTTTAATGGCGCCCTACAATAAATAAATAAAACCAGGTTCGGTCCACTAGGTAGACCAGGAGCTACAAGGCCGACATTAACCGGCTACACACCACATCCTGACATTGACATAATGCCACAAGATGCACTGCTCCTACATCACAAAGAGTTGGTAAAACTCTTATAGAGCCATGACGCAACTCGTCATGAGGACACTTGGTGTCCAGCCCACAGTAGCTACAAATAACACAGCTCCAACACAGAGCACTGCTACTAAAATCACTCCACAAAAATTACACACAGTAATGGGAAAACTGCCCACAAAATGTGAACAGATTCCTTTCTGGGTAGCTTAGAAAATTACCCAGTTAGAAGCAGTATTTCCAAATACCACACCATTTGAAAGCATATAATGCTAACACTCTGCTTGCCCATGGGGATCACACCACAGTTAGAGGACTACACCACTTGGGGTACAGTCTTTGCTGCCATATATACCAGGACTCATGGTATTCCTTCCTTAGCGGTAATTCCAGATGTCTTACGACAGATACAGGACAAGTATGGAGCTGAACCAGCTCTGACCTTAGGTATGAAATTACTAGGTAATTACGACCAAGTATCAAAAATAATACTAGCTAACATTAAAGGGGAAGAAGCTTCAGTGGCGATCCACCAACACCTAAGAGAGGTCAGTCTTATAGACCAACCACAAGAACTTCCCAAAATAATTGAAACTGCATATGCAGAACTGGGAAGGGACAGTTTGGGTGGGAAAGCTTTTAAAACCACAGCTAATGGGCAGTCCTGAGAAGGACAATTCTAAGCAGACACCTACTTCTTCTAAAAAGAAGTGGGATACTAATAAAAAACAAAATCTTTCAGAAAAGATTCTCAGTCCCGAGGTAGGTCTCCTCAACAGGAGCCCTCTGCAAAGAGGTATAACCTTAGGAATAGGGATAATATTAGGAAACCTGACAGGTATCAGGATACTGATACACATTCCTCTCGACAAACAACACAGGGAGAGAAGGAAAGTCAGCACACAAAGAAGAGCGCAAGCAGTCCAGGGACAAGCACGCTCAGGACTCTTCTAAAACAGAAGACAAGCCACAATCCAAACCTCAATTTAAAAAGAAGAAAGTTGCAGGTCTCAAAGTTAGACATGCACAGAATCCTAAGGACTCAACTTCTGAACGGGGAATGGGCTCAGACAATGCTAGCCAGAGCGGCAAAAGTAACAATAGCTCGCCAGAACCTGAAGGAATTTCTGGACAGCAAAATTGAATGATTACATCACGGTGGAAACACCAGACAAAAGGGTGAGCGTCCCACACAAGTTATATGAAATAACACTCCGCATGGAGGAGGACAAACACAGGAAAGTAAAAGGTCTCTTTGCAAAGAGCCTATTGTCTGGTTTTGACATACTGTTAGCAGAACAAGATTAGCCGCCAGCATTCGTCAGGGAGCGCCCAAAGGGAGAAAGTATATTTTTCCTGCATTTTCCAACCATGTTCCAGTTCACCTTAAACATACATATGCACGGGAGTGGGCAGTAGCCCAAGCTCCAGCATTGTATAAAAATCACGCTGGATGGGATGATGCCTCAACCCACCATGTGAACCCATTAATAGTTTCACCACATGCTCAAAGACAATATCGTATTAAGCAAGAAGCTAAAAACACAGGTCAGGGAGATCTTAGATCAACTTGAATACCAGGAGATCATTGAAAAATGCACTTCACAAAAGAACAATCCCTTGTTTCACTTATCAAAACATGATAATACATTTCGTCTAGTTTTCATTTACAGACACTTGAACACTTGCACAAAGACATATGCTGTCCAACATGCAGATAGTGCCGCATTAATGAATAACATTATGCGGGAAAAAATACAAAACGACACTTGTTGTCTCAAATGGATTTTTCTGTCAAACTATAGCACCTGAAAACAGGTACCTAACAGCATTTAGTATATTAGAGTCCCAGCGACAATTTTTTGTCATCTCCCCCGTGGGTATAAGAACAGCTCAGGGGTATTTTCTGAAAGAGTTACTGAATGGCTAAAGCACTTTGATGAAGAAGCGTTGTCCTATTTGGATGATATTTATCTAACGGACGACCTATTGGGGAAACACTTGACCAGGGTGAGCACCATTATTATGGGATTCGCCTCTGGAGGCTACAAATTTAATTTTGAGAAATCAAAAATTGCCCACCTCTGTGTCCTATTTTTGGGATACTAGTTTTCAAGTGAAGGGAAAAGCCTGGCAGCTAACTTTTTAGAAAAGTGTGCGCTGCTCCAGCCTCCAAAGACATTAAAACAACTTCCAATCAGTACTGGGATTCCTAGATTTTGGCAGAACATACATTTTGGATTTCGCAGAGAGAGTAAAACCTTTCTACGACCTTTTTCAAACCTGACTTTTCAGTCAAACACTGGACACAAGAACACACCAATATTCTTTGTTCACTCCAGGAAGATATTATTGCTTCCATACACACACATGTAAACTTGCACCACTTGGTACTCAGTATCATTTTGGGTCAATGCGGGTACACTTATTAAACCTTTAATGAAGGTGAAACTGTACCAATCGCATACAAATCTCATCTGTACACAAACACAGAAATGAGTTTTAATTCAACAGGAAAAAATTCTGACAACCATTCAGACTGCTGTAGCAAAAGAAAGAGCACTGGCTCATGGGATGATGTATTATTGTCGTCACCCCGGTACCGGGGCTAGCATTCCTAATGCCAAAGCCTTACATCCAGAATGGATACAAAGGGCTAATTCTTTTGCTGCATCAGACTTTGAATCCAGATTTGATCCAAGTTTAAAAACACAGGCATTCCTGCAATATGAGAAAGAACATCATCTACCAAATGAAATCTTGCCTCTAGACCAGTATGAATTTTTTAAAATTTACACTGATGGGTCTGCCCCACCGGCCGCCTTTGTTAAAGAACAGATGCTGGATGGCAAGTTCCGTCCTCATTGCACCAAAAAACTACCTCTAGGTAATAGCACGGCTCGGTTGGCAGCTTTAAAAGCCCTGATACTTGCACTTGTAAACACGGATCGCGAATTCCCCACACTTATAGTGTGCGATTCCTTTTACTGTGTGCAATCATGTAATAAATATTTACACCATTGGGAACAAAATGGGTTTAAAGATGAAAAAGGTGGCATAATTAAACACAAAAATTATGGGAACAGGTAGTGGAGTTGAAAAATACGACCTACCAAACAAAAACTCACGTGATTAACACACTGAGTCATCAACGTGATGGCGTGCAGGTTGCAGGGAATTCATTGGCTGTAGAAGCCACACAGGGGGCTGTTTACACAGCTTCCGTAGCTGCGCACACTCGTTCAACAACGAGAATAGACGGTTAGAATATGGTGGCTGTAATTGCTTCACGCAAAGGCAGCACAGCAGTGCCTAAGAAATTTCCACTTATATACTCCTACAAGATAGGTGCAAACAACATTCCATATGCTCAGATTCCTGGAGTGGGGGATAGAGTATTTCCAAATATGGATAGTAGGCAGGAATTAATCATTTAAAGCACACAAGGGCTTGGGCTCCGCACATTCAGGGGTAATAGCTACTATTTCTTCATTGCAAACAGTGCTATTGGTGGCCAGGGTTCAGAAGTCAGACTATTGGCTTTGTCTTGAACTGCAAAATCTGCAAACAAATGCCAGGCTACACCATCACAAGACCCGCGCAGGTCCCATTGCTAGACAGCATCAGACTGTCCACTTGATCGTGTCATGTAACAGGACCACTGTAGCCCCTCAAATTTTGAGGTGGCTTAAAAATATATCTTGGTGGCAGTGGATCCGTGCTCAAGTTTCCTATAGGTATGGCCTTAGCGCTCGGCTGACGCTCAAAACTGTTATAAAAAGATTTGCGAGTCCATAACAGGAGATACGCAATCAACGTTACACCCTGACTGTGGCTCCACGATTAGCTCTCGGGCTGACAAAGAGGCCATGGAAGGGATGGACGTAATATTGCGGTACTCCTCTCCAACGCCATCCTGAGGGAATTTAGGTAGAGGAGAGGAAGGACTGGGGCATAGAGCAATCCTTAACAGCTAGGGTATTAGGCGGGGCGCTAGTGAGGTCAAACACTTATATGGATTCAGGGGGCAATACACACCCAGCCAAGAAGCTCTCTAGGAGGTCTGACTCCATTTACGAATGTGGGAACCTGATCATAAAATGTGAAGGCACAGTGGCGGATGAAAACCATTCTGTATCTATGATCATTTGGATGTTTTACAGGAACTAAAGGAAACAAAGAAACAAACAAAGATTCTGTCAAAGTGAAACAGGCCGCCACTGGGAAGTCGAGGTAATCACGGCAAGACCTGTCTGAATCCCAAAAGTCGGGGATCTGGGCAGAGAGAGATAAAGATCGCGGACACAAAGGAATATGGCCCCTCATACAGGAAAACCTGTGCCATTCCTTGAAGTGAAAGGAACAAGAACTGTACTTTTGCCGCATCTTGCCGTGAAAAAGGAAAACAGATTCATTTCAAATGAAAGAATCAAACAACACTATGTGGCCAATACTGAGCAGTAGGCCTCATGAACTCCACAGTAGTAGACGTCCCTCTCACTACTATTCAAGAACTTCAAACTGAAAAGCTCATCACGTTTGAGTAATCAAATCCATGGAGTGGGGGACTATGCAACTATGCAATGGAACTAGTTCTCCTTGAACCAACATTTCAAATTCAAAATAAAAGTCAAGACAACACTCAAGTTGCAATTTGGCCAAAAACAAATGTGTACACCAACGTTTTTCAAGGAAAACATCAAATAATAAAAGCTTCAACGTTTTTCAACAAAAACATCAAATAATAAAAGCTTCAACGTTTTTCAACAAAAACATCAAATAATAAATGCTTCAACGTTTTTCAACAAAAACATCAAATAATAAATGCTTCAACGTTTTTCAACAAAAGCATCAAATAATAAATGCATCAACGTTTTTCAACAAAAGCAACAACTAATACATGCTTCAATGTTTTTCAACAAAAGCATAAAATATTAACTTCACCATCTGAAAGTTTTTCAGCAAAGACATCAACTATTAATTTCAACATTTCAAACGTTTTTCAACAAAAACAGCAGAAATAACTTCAACTAAACACGATGCAATTTCAACAATTAATCATACTGGCTATTTCATTAACTGTGATACATTTTCCATGGCTCCACGGAACAGGAAACGAAGCCTGCCAAAAACAAACAACGAACATACAAGTACAAACTTTTGAACCTTTTCTTTTTCCAAAAAGATACAGACCTGGCTTCACCATGGGTAGAACTATGGAGTATTTCTGGGTTCATCTTTTTCTGTTCTGGCTTTGCTTAGAGCTAGCTTTTAGTATGACTCTTAGTGGACACTTTGTACAACACAGGATCAACATAAAACTGAAGCCACATCCATTTTAAATTCAAATGCAAAAGAGACTTATAAATTTATTCGGCCTGAACAAGCCTTTGTATTCTAAATGATGTATTTAATCATCCGGTTTTTAATTCTGATTAATGTATTTTGAACTTTCATTCATTTTCATTCATTTTATCATTCATTCAGTGATGTCATTACTTGCAGTACATTTTTCTGAAAATTGGGTTACTGATACAGTGAATAATATGCTGTCTGTTTTAGGAATAATTGCTACATTTTCAGATCATGAAATGTTAGAGATTTATTCTTATTGTGACGCTTTATACCTGTTAAACCACTACATAGAAGAGGGACTGTGTATAAATTGAATGCTGAATTAAAAAGTTCGGGGAATCACACATAGATGTTAAAACTGCCCTCACACAGAGAAATCTGTGTCATGCTTCATCATAGGGCTGCTAACACACCCCCGATCGTCTGATCGATGTGGACACAGCTCACCTTGACGAAAGTGTGACTATAGGGAGCTGTCCTCGCTCCCCCGCCAGTTCAAGTTTAGATTTTATATGAACTCGGTTCCATGTTGGAGAGCAAGGCGCTCTACCTTAAAGTGTTCGGAGTAAGTTACTCAGCAAGGTTGTTTCCCCTCCATCCCTGACTAAAGATGGTAGGGTGAGTACCTTTGGGGTTATTCAATAGTGAAGTCCTGATGAAAGCCGGGCAATTTGACTTCTCCGGCTGAAACATGTCGACATCTTTTGCAGAGTGGAGGGGGTGGTAACTCATTATAGGTTTACCATACCACCATCTACAGGTCCAGGTGTGACCGCTTTTGTATTCTGGACGGGTACCCGATATTAAAATGAGATTAGGGATTCCCTGTAGCCAGTTTTAAATTCACTGCTTATGCTTTTATTTTCACTTACGATCCCCACTTTTTTCTGTCACCCCTTATTTTGTGTTGTATTGTCTTCCCCTTCCCTATTGCTCCACCCCCAGCGTTGGTCGGCGCGGGGGTGTGTTAGCAGCCCTATGATGAAGCATGACACAGATTTCTGTGTGTGAGGGCAGTTTTAACATCTATGTGTGATTCCCCGAACTTTTTAATTCAGCATTCAATTTATACACAGTCCCTCTTCTATGTAGTGGTTTCATAGTTGTTGTCGGAGGTCGAAGTGGGACTTTATCCTTCTACCCCTCTTTTTTGTGAATTATAGCTTTAAACCTGGTACCTTCATTAAGGTTATCAACTCCTACACAATTGTAATGCATCTAGAAATGTGGTTGTTTAAACACCAGTAGGAACGTTGCCAAACACCACCAAACACCATCGCACGGGGTGGAATAGTTGAAATACATCAGCAGGGGCAACATTAGATGCCATTTACAAAACAACAGGACAGACCCAGTTAGGAAAGTATGGGTGGTTTGGCCTTTTGACACAAATACCTGTCACATAAATGATTCCTGAACATCACCAAGGGACTCAGTATATATAAGCCAGACCTACGTTATGTACAGATAACATCCAGAGGTAGTGAAATCCTACAGTGTAGGAAAGTTTTGCCCTTTTTGGCTAGAAGCCCCAACACTGACAGTAGTGAAACAAAAGTTTCCTTTATAAAGTTCAAATGCTTTGAGCAATCTGAAAACCATGCTTGTGCAGCACTTATTTTTCATTTTCACATCAGCTAAAGAAATATTTTTTCTTTTTTGCAAAATAGCACTCTTAAATACAGACTGCCCCTCTTTCCTTTTTGATAAATTTTATCTTTCACACACAAGCAGTGTGATGCACCTTGGGAATACCTTGCAAACAGGAACCATGCTTTTCATGGTTTCTAATATTTAAAAGACCAGTCTGAAAAGACTGCAACTGCAACATACCTGTTCTCTGATGCCTGTTTTTTGCAGTGAAGAATGCGTGGTCATCATCTGTCTGATACTTCCAAAGGAAACGCCAGCGGCATTTACCACCAGGCTGGAACTGCTGAAGTCCCATGCTTGGCTGTGTCCCAAGCGTATTCCCATCAAACCCAAGCATTCCTTGCAAATCCAAGGTATCGATTACAGCACCGGCTGCCTCAGAACCAGCAACTGGCAGCACTGCTCATTCTGTGCTCTGATTCTGCGAGGTATTACAGATGTCCGTCCCCTGCAGTAACTATCAACAGAAATGTTATGTCTCTCAGCCACTTGTTATCTCTCATTTTGTTAAAACATGTCCTGAAACACATTTTTTCTCTTATTGTTTCAACTCTGACCGAGTGCTTGGAGCATTCCCTCTAAAATGACCTTTCTTTTTCTTTTTTTTTTTCTAAAGAAAGCATGGTCTTCTGAACAGCTTGTAAGAGTTTTCAATTTTATAAACAGGAACTTTTATAAGTCACTACTTACTCTAAAAGAGTATTTTTTAATGACACTATAGATTTTTCCTGTCTCCACAGAGTCTATAGTAATTTTACATATTTTAACAGCTGCTATTTTTTCAGCTCATAAACAACACTCTCATGCAACTACCTGCCAATCATATGCTAATGCCTATTTTAGCCACGTAGTTTTCTTTTAATGGGTTATTCACGATTGTCCATAGATAGGAGTGGGTGTTATGTGCTGGATTGAGGCCCTAACATAGGTGCGCTGTTTCAGAGGCTCAAATCCCTCGTGCCACAGAGACAGGCAGGACCTTTCACCTACATTGGCCCTCCCTTTACAAATAACGAGCAACAGAGTCTGTCCCTTATCTGACGTGTGCTCTGGGTGCAGAAGACGGTCCATTCTAAATACGTCATATCCATGTCCAACAGTGACTAACCTATGTCACAACGAGTTCTTAGACAAAGACCCTTTGCTCTTGGGATTTTCCCTAGCACAGGATTATTGATTTCTCCAAGGACTCATTAAATATGCATGAACCACTATTTCCTAAGGGTTCATTCCTGATGTCTTCCTCTGACCGACTGTACGTCAATGCTAACATTCCAAGGCATCTATCAGGTATAAATATACCTCCCTTTGCCCAAGCAAACTAGAGAGGACCGAGACTTTCCATGCCGCCACTCTGACCTGAGACGCTGCAAATTGCATCATGCCACAGCTCCAGCTGGCAGAGGTCCATCCACCCATCCTGGGGTGTCCAGCTCAACACCAGGATGAAGTCCCACTAAGGTAATGGGGTTAGATTAAATCCTAGGGGGATTCTTGGCTCTCTAAGACCTACACACATGCTAGGTACACTTAGGTACATCTAGTTAGGCATCATAGGGGTATAGGCTTTATCTTAATGCATTCTGCATTTCATGTATGTGTTCATTACTATTGCACAATGGTAAAACTGTACCATGCATTTTTATTTAACTGCACTGCTGGCCATATTTCTCTGCTACTGTCCAACAGTTGTCGCAGCACATATAACCAGTACTAGAACAACAACTGTGCAATAAATTTTATTGTAAACACACCCAACTGTTTCTTCTATGTACTTCTCTGAGATGAGTGACTGAATGAAAAGTAGTATATTGTTTCCACGATCCTGAGGGATCAGGGTTTTATGTTATGTGGTTGCCAGAAACTATTCCCTTCTTGTCTTCAAGAAGTTTCTAGTGGCCTCTGAGCTAGCTGGCACAGGTAATTAAGTTTAATATAATCGATAGGGACATACCGACCTTAGTCCTATGTCAAACCTATAGGTTATATTATTCCAATACGCAGAGCCTATTAGGGAAATAGGAACTACACTACAATATGGGCCATAAGACAAGACCAAAAAATGAATTCTTAGTGATTAAATGGTCAGGTTTTTAGAATTTTTCCAGATCTCGAGCAAGTCCGATTTCTCCTTAAGCTCCTGAGGCAGGGAATTCCATAACCTGGCAGTACATGTTACAAAACTTCTGCCACCCCATTTAGGGCCAGATGTATCAAGAAATGCTTTTGCAATTCTAAAATAGCGAATTTTACCGAATCGCTATTTTGGAATCGCAAAATGCAATGTATGTAGGAATTGCAAAATGTTTTGCGATTCCTTAACATTCCCTAATAGCGAATCGTAAATTGCGATTCACTATTATGGAATGCATTCCCATTCATTCCTATGGGCCTATAGGCCCATAGGAATGTATGGGAGTGCATTTGCAAATTGCGATTACCAAATTGGTAATCGCAATTTGCGAATGCAAATCCAAGGGTGCTAGGGGGCCTATGGGCACCCCTGATGCACCCCCAAATAAGGTAAGTGAGAACATATGGCGCACAAACATGCCCTAAGGCATGTGTGCGCGCCACATGGCACTTCGAAAAATGCACTTTTGTGCATTTTTCAAAGGAATCGCAAATTACCATCAACTTGAAGTTGATGGTAATTTGCGATTCCTAAATGCAAATTCGCATTTAGCGATTGCCTAATGCATTGCATTTAGGGAATCGCAAATTGCGATTCCCTAACTGCATTTGCAATTTAGGTAATCGCATAAAATTGCGATTACCGATATTGCGAAAGTCCAAAAGTTTCATACATTGCAAAAGGCATTTTTGCGTTCACAAACGGGCCGATTTTGCGAGTCGGCCTGTTTGTGAACGCAAAAAGCCTTGATACATCTGGCCCTTGGATCTTTTAAATCTGGGAACCACCAGGTTTTTCACTAGCGGATGACCAAAGAGGTCTGGCAGGTATATAGCCTTGGAAGCGTTGTGCCAAGTAGGCAGGACCAAGATTATGTAAAGATTTAAAAGCGCTATAGAGGGCTTTAAAGTTAATACGCTTTCCTATAGGAAGCCAGTGCAATTGGATCAAGGCTTGTGAAGCGGAACTATGTTCGGGTATACCCATGAGCAGGCAGGCTGCCGCATTTTGAAGGATCTGTAACTTATTCAGGAACTTATTTTGGATGTTAATAAACAGCGCCTTGCAGTAGTCCAACTTAGAGGTGATAAGAGCTGTGACTACGGTTTTCTGCAAGACCTGTGGAATGTAAGGAAGGACCTTCCTGAGAAGTTTCAGCACAAAAAAGGAGGAAAATGTGATGTGATTAATCTGACCTTCGAAAGATAGCTTACTATCGAACATAACCCCAAGGATGGAAGCTTTTATCCACTCTTTTGGAAAATAACCAGTATTAAACAACATATTCAAAGTGCCCGTAAGGTGGGCTGCAGTGATCTCAGGTACCAAATGCGTGATACTGGGGGGACATGGGTCCCAAGGAGAGTCTGATTTAACTTGATTTAATAGAGCTAGGGTCTGATCTAAAGTCAGGGAAGAAAAGGAGGATAGAGTACTAGCTTTATCTCTTTGGGGGGGATCTTGCTAATGAACTATAACAGATATCAGTGGAAGCATTATGGAGGCATACTTCCATGTTGAAGGAATACAATGTGAACGACACATTCAAAGAACAAATGGATTGTGCAGCGTTTACACGGTGATTAGATGCAAAAGAGGAAGAAATTCGAGATAATATAAAAAACAGATTAAAGGAAAAGTGAAGAGATTGTATCAAGCTTACAAGGGAGTTCAGAATAATCACATATGGATTCAGAAGTCCCAGGGCGGGTTGATTGAAAAGACATCTGACCAAATAAAGGTGCAAACAAAGTGTGGGATTAATAATTTATCAGGAGAAGTTGTAATTTGCAAACGCAGGCTGCAATAAATCATCAAAGCGATAGGAGAACTGTAGGCAAACAACAGGCATGAATCACTGTTGTATGAAACACAAAACAGTCAATAATTCAAATCCTTGAAAGGAGACTATTCAGATTAATTAACAAATACATTTAGGGTTTTCAATCCAACATGGACAATGAACAAGAGAGGCTTACCGTAATCATGAGAAATGGATTAGTTGAGAGGAAACCTCGGCAGTAAGCACAAGGTTCCCGACAGCACAAGTATACAAGGGTAAACCAAAAACAGGGCACTTAAAAATTCTTGTGGAAGGTTCACGATGCCGGTTTTGGACTAGACCAGGCTGTAAGAATGAATCATTAAATATGCCAAAGTGTAAATGATGTGGGAAAAAGACTAAATATTCACAGCCATTGCACACCACTTCACTGAAATATTAAAACCGTTTGTAACAGTATTGAGTTTTCAAATCCATCTGTTCTCATACAGTGTTAGCAAATAATCTGTATTTTCTGGCAGAATGTTTAATAATTTAATACCTTTAATAATCCACCATTTAAATTCTTTAGACGTGTGCTTGTTTATTTATATAATGGTCAATCAGTGGGGCATGTTCAACTCTACATCTAGTCCTAGAATGATGTTGCAACATTCATTTTCAAACTTTTTGTGTGGTTTTCCCTATGTAACGGAGTCAACAAGGGCACTGAATATAGTAGATGCTTTTTTTGTGAGCCAGTTGGAATTTTTTTTGATGTAGTATGTCTGACAATTTATGGTGAAGGATTTGAGTACAGTTGCGCTATTGCTTGCAGTGTAACCCCAACATCGAAAACTACCTGCAAGGGATTGAAGACCAAAACTTTGTAATAAGGATTCATTAGGTGGATTAGCAGAGTCTGTAGGGAGCTGGTCTTGTAGGTTTTTACCATGTTGAAAGCAAACATAGATTTATCAATACAAAAATTGTAATTGTTGAGCAAATACCAGTGTCTCAAGATAATGTTCTTGATTTTATTGGGTTAAGTTCTAAAAGTAGAAACACAAATGATTCTAGATTCATTTTGTTGATTTTTGTCTTTGAGTAAACTTTCTTGATCATTATACCGGGCTCGTTTCATTGATCTCGTAATAAGTTTGTGTGGGTATTCTCGTGCTTTAAGCTTCTGTGAGAGTTTGTCAGCTTCCAGCAAGTAGTGTTTTGGTGCAGTTAAGCCTGAGGTATAAGAAATGCCCAAAAGGAAGACTGTCTTTTAAATTTTGTGGCTGATGATTCCCGTGTTTAAGAAGCGTACTCTGAGAGGTAATAAGCTCAGTGTATATACAGTGAGCCATTTTCCTCACTTATGGTGAGATCGCGAAAATTGACGGACTGTTTATTATATTCCATCCTACAGATCAATTTTCTGTTGAGAAAATGGAATCACTCATGAAATTCCTTGAGGAGAATGTCTGTTTCAGGTGTAACAGAGGCCCCTGCAGCCCCTGTTGTGCAGGGGAGCCCCCAGCTCTCCAGGGGGCCTCCAAACCTTCATGGGGCACCCCATTCATACCAAAGCGTATACATATCTGTGAGATATGGGGGACTCGGGGGAGGGGGTCCTTATTACATTCTGCAGGGGGGCCCAATAATTTTGCATTACGCCACTGACCAGATTAGAAACACATTATCTATCGTACACATTTATTGAATTGATATTGTAAGGGTTGTTAATGTGATAAATGTAGTTATGTTAAAAGTTAGCTACATATAGATTAGTTATGTTGGGAGCACAAACTGCCCCCATAGCTAATCCCTTGGATTGTTAAAAGAATTGGCTGTTAAATATGAAGTCACTTTTGTTACTTGCTGTTTTGCCACATGCAGTAATGAATGAGGTCGGTACTCTGTGGGGACATGTTCTAGTGTCAGGTGAATTATCGAGGATTCTCAAGGCCTCAGATTGTGGGATATTAGTATAGAGGTTCTCGATAACCATCGCCAGTAGCTCAGTCTCTTTACTGCAAGGTAAACTCCCAACTGTTGAAATCACCGCTGTACTGCCAGGAATACAAGATTGATTTCTGAGTGAAAAAGCATTTTTTAAGAAAATCAACCTTCTGGGCTAAAGGTTGGGTAAATAGATTCACAACCTGAAATAATTAGTCGGCCAGGAGGATTGGATGTACTTTTGTGGACTTTGTGGACAAACAACAACTGACTAAAGAATTGGAGAATGCTGCTTTATATGAAGTCACGCAACATACGATAACATGTCATCAGCCAAAACCCCAAAGTGTGTTACCACTCTACATGGTAACTTGGTTGGCTCGTCTGAAATATCGTGTTCAGTTTTAGAGGCTACATCTCCAGTAACTTGAGGAAAGCGGTGACAGTGCTGAGATAAGCTGCCATCACATAAACAGTAAATAGTGAAACATGCTGTTCCTCATCAGTACTATGCAAATTAGCAAATTACACAAGAACAGTGAGGGGGTAACAGGTATAATGTACACATCTGTGAATAAGTGCTGGGAGAAGATGGATATTGTAAGTGCCATTGGAATTCTCAGAAACACTACTACGGAATCAATTTCCAATCTGAGTGTCTGCCATGGAACAAATGGACCAGTCTTTTTAAGTACTATATGCTTCTTTCTTGTTGTACTCTCCCTTTCCCTGCTTGGTCTTCCACCCCAATCTTTGCTATACTTGGTTTTAAACCCCAATCTTTGCTATGCTAGCACTCTCATACAGCCAAAAGGTGGCAAAAGCGTTCTATAAAATAAATAAATACACCTATTAAAAAAAGAAACCAGGGTATGTGCTCAGAGGGCCTACGCAGACATCAGGAGTAACACTGCAAAATATTTTTTGAGGAATGGTTAGTAAAGGTACAACTTCCCAGTAGAATCGGTGAACGCAAAAACAAATGGCTTGGGACTGGCACAAGGACTCAAGAGTGTGGACCCATCAAAGGTAAAGCTGGAGATGAAAGAAAGTTTGTTTGACTTCAGAGGCAGAAACTGGGCAGAGCAAATGAGCTGTGCATCCCTTTTCGGCTACCAAAATCTTTGTTTTTATGAAAGGAACAGTTGCCGGCCACAATCTCAACATTTACCAGATTAGCCTACAGTCATGTCTTTATTAGGTCTGGCTTAACAGTGCAGTTGTCCAACAGTCCTTTAAAATGTACTAAGTGTGGGCTTTGGCATCTCCCAGAAGAGCATTTCTCTCTCACCCCGATGCTTTTGGCTGTTTGGTGTATCATTCCCCTCCTCCGGAGTGCTTGCATTGGGATTCATGAAGCACTTTACATCTCAAAAGTACACTTACTTGTCACATGGTAATGTCTTTGACTCACAAGCGTATTGTTTACAGAAGGAAATTTCTTTTTTTTTGGTCAAACTTATTTTTATTGGTATTTGCACAATAAACAATACATCGTTCAGCTTTACATCGGGGATGCCGCTTCCCAGCCCCTCCCCAAGCAGCACTGCCGAAAATGCATAACTCTTTATTAGTGAGCAACAACTGCCTCCCACCTTCCCTAGATGGAAGCAAATGAAGTATACAGTGTCATATTACACAGGTGGTCAACAGTGCCCCCCATCCAAGCCGCATGGTGGAACAACCGAAAGGAGCTGACTGCCTCTCTTTCGCCTAAGAGGCATCCCCCTTAACCTTCGTTTACGAAGTCCTAAAATCCGATGTCCACTATAAATAATGAGGCGCCCCCAACTGCGGGGCAGCCAAAGCAAAATAAAAAGAAACAAAAACATAAAAATGACACATCCTCCCCCACCCCCATCTCCTCCCCCTCCCCCCATGGCGGCGGCAACTAGTAGAAGCTATCCAAGGTCAGTAAACTCATCAGTGAGTTACCTCTAGATCTGGAATAGGTGTAGCTCTTTAACGGAGGTCGGACATACAGCCGACGGCAGGCCCTTGGAGAGAAATGAGACCAATGGGCCCCAGCGGAACTCAAAATTTTTGAATGTGTCCCCAGACACCTCCGCCATCCGCTCCATACTGAGCAGGTGCCACAACCTAGAGTGCCATAGAGATAGCGCCGGCGCCTCCTTTTGTTTCCACGCTGCAGCTAGAGTGGTCTTCGCGGCACCTATGCATAACCACAGAATTGCCTTGTCTGCCCTAGTCTGAAGCTCCAGGGAGGGGTCGCGCAGGCCCAACAGTACACCCCCTATCGTTGTCGGAATAGGGTATCCCAGCATCAGCTTGATTTGAGCAAGTATTTCTTCCCAATATGGACGAATAGTCGGGCAGTCCCACCAGATATGACGGAAATCCCCGAGCATCCCACAACCCCTCCAGCACCTATCAGATGTGTTCGGGTACATCTGTTTAAGTCGCGATGGATGGAGGTACCAGTCCATCATGGTCTTGAGGTGGGCCTCCCTAAGCGTTATGGAGTGATTGAATTTCCTAACATCTGACCATAGGTGGGTCCACTCCTCGTCCGAAATGGGTCTCCCCAGAAGCCCCTCCCACATTGCCATATAACGTGGGCGCACCGAGTGTAGGGTCGATAGCAAGTGTCGGTAGAGAAAGGAGATCGTGCCTCTCATCGTCGTGGTTTTTGTAAGAAAGGTTTCAAACTTCGTGAGGGGTCTGGTAGCGGCCTCCCGTATGTGTGGTGTCTGGGCCCAGTGCATCAGTTGCGTATAATGGTAGTGTTCATTGCTTTGTAGTCCAAAATCCCTCCTGCAGTTTTCAAAAGAGCGGGGGTCATAATTGTGGAAGAGGTGTGTCAAGGCTAAACATCCCCCCTCCCTCCACCCATCAAACGGGCCAGGCTGCATGCCCGGCGGGAAGGCTGAGTTAAAATGCAGGGGCGTAAAGGGAGACGGAAAAGAGGTCCATCTTACATCCTTAGACACCGAATCCCAAACCTGAAGTGTAGTACGCGTCGGAGTGCTAAGGTAAACGTTTGGCGGTCGCTCCTGTCTGGAGCGCCAGATAAGGTCCCATATGGTCCGTCCGGCCACACTACGATCCATATGGAGCCAATGTTTATCGGAGTCGCGTTGAACCCATTCCACTAGAACCCTAAGCTGTGCAGCTTTGTAGTATAGTTGTGCATCTGGGAGCCCTACACCCCCCTCCTCCCTGGAACGCCGCAGGATAGAGAAGGAAAAGCGGGCCCTACGTCCCTGCCAGACAAAATCGAGAAGTAAAGATTTAACGCGCTTAAAGAACGCCCCCTCAAGTGGTATGGGAAGAGCTTGGAAGAGGTAGAGCAGTTTGGGCATCATTGTCATCTTTATCGCATGTATGCGGCCCAACCAAGACAAGAAAAGGGGCTTCCATTTGTTAAGTTCACTTTGTATTTGCGTTAAAATAGGGGGAAAATTAGCTACATATAACCCATTTACCCTCGCGGTGAGGCGCACTCCCAAATACGTCAGGGAAGATGTAGCCCATTGGAGAGATGTCAGCGGCCTCAGGTTGTCCACTTCCACGCTGGACAGGGTGAGGTTGAGTATCTGCGATTTGTCCATATTGATTTTAAAGCCTGCTACAGCCTCGAACCTTGCCAACTCGTCCTGTAGGGGAGGCAGAGAGGTATCCGGGTCGGTGAGTGACAGCAACACGTCATCTGCGAATAGTGAGATTTTGTGTTGCTCGCCGGTAAATGGAATCCCGTTTATCTCCGGGTGGGCCCGAATCGTGATAGCAAGTGGTTCAATACTTAGAGCGAACAGCAATGGCGAGAGAGGGCAGCCCTGCCTGGCGCCCCGTGAGTGCTCAAATGGTGTTGATGCCTGCCCATTAACCATCACCCGTGATCGAGGATGTTGAGAGTTAGCCCGCAACATGGTGATGAAAGCGGGCGAGAAACCAAAGGCCTCCAGAGTGCTATAAAGGAAGGCCCAATCTACCCTGTCGAATGCCTTCTCGGCGTCCAAACCCACCAGGATCGCCGGGATCTGACGCTTATGAGCTTTTTCAATTAAGTGGATAATTCGACGTGTATTATCATGCGTCTGCCGTCCCTTTATAAACCCAGACTGATCTGGATGTATGAGGTCGGGTAGGATGTCATTCAGTCTGCGGGCTAATATAGAGGAATAAAGTTTTGCGTCGAGATTAAGAAGGGCTATGGGCCGATAAAAAGCGCATGAGCTATGGTCTTTCCCAGGTTTGGGGATCACGGTGATCACCGCCTCTGAAAGCGATCCTGTAGACCTCCCCTCCGTCGCCATTGCGTTAAAGAGGCTCGTGAGGGGTGGGGCGATTTCCGTCGCAAAGGTCTTATAAAAAAGAGCGGTGAAGCCATCTGGGCCCGGTGCCTTGTGTAGTTTGAGTGCTTTAATGGCCGCCATCACTTCCTCTACAGTGATAGGTGCGGACAGGTTCTCATTATTCTCCGCAGATACCTGTGGGAACGTTAGTTTGCTAAGGTAGTCTCGCTGAGCCTCTGGATCTAGCTGCTCCCCGTGTATAGTTTTTCATAGAAACCCCCAAATATAGCCGCCTTTTCGTCATCAGCATGTGTGGTAGTGCCCTGCCCTCCTCGTATCCCCCCTATGTATTCCTTAACCCTCTTATCTTTGAGTTGCCGAGCGAGCTGCTTGCCAATTTTATTCCCTTGGGAGTATGAAAGTTGGCGCAGTTTTAGCAATGTAAATTCTGCCCGATTAGAATAGATAGAGCGGAGCTTCCCCCTCAGAGCCGTCAGTGCTCGTAATGTTTGTCGGGTAGGGCGTGCTTTGTGATCTTGTTCACTTGCCTGCAGTTCTGCCTCTAGTTTCACCCTCTCTGCTGCTCGTCGTTTATTCAGGGCCGCATTCAGCGAAATACACTGCCCACGGATTACTGCCTTGAAGGCATCCCAATTAACATATTCCGAGGTGTCCTCTGGTTGATTCAGGACAAAAAAATCTTTGATGTTTTCCCTAAGTTTTAAGCACGTCTCTTTGTCCCTTGGCACGGCAGGAGGAAAATACCATCTGGATAGAGTCCCGTGCCCTATTCCCCATTCTAAAGATACCGCTAAAAGACTATGGTCAGAGATCGAAAGGGGGAAAATTTTTGCATCCTCTAGCCCGCCTTGTAATGATTGGCTAAGAAATACATAATCTAATCGGGAGTATGTCCTATGTACGTGTGAATAAAACGTATAATCTCGGGTGGTGGGGTGGACCGTGCGTCAAGCATCTATTAATCCCCTATCTATAATCTTCTGACGTATGTCGGGGGGGAATGAGCTCGTCCCTACTCTGTGGGTGTGGGTGCTATCTATGTCTCCTTGCCAAGTCAGATTAAAATCGCCCATAAGGACTAAAGACCCTTCTGCAAAATCCAACAACTTATCGAGGGTGTGGTGCAGAAAAGCAGCCTGGCCCGTGTTTGGGGCATAGACAGCGACGAACGTGCAAAGGCGTCCCTGGAGGCGCCCCTTCACCATGACCCAGCGGCCGTCCCTGTCGTGTTGTACATCTAAAGGCTGGAACCTCGTTGACGCGTGAAAAAGAAGTGCCACCCCCCTGTGTTTAGTTGACGCTGATGATCTCTATATCATTGGGTAGAGTTTGTGTCGCAGCCGCATCTCGTCTGCTCTAGTCAAATGGGTTTCTTGCAGGGCTATGATGTCGAGCGTATGGTCTAAGATATATTTCCATATCTGTTGGCGCTTCTGCGGGGAGTTGAGGCCCTTTACATTCCATGTGCCTATAGTGATCTTCATTTCATCCGAGGTGCAACCCTGATCTCAGCATCCCAGGCATCTCCTGCACTCCCATATCTCTCATTCCCCCCTCTGTCTCTGCCCCTCCCCCTTTTGTGAGCATGCATTTTGACCCAAATGAATGAAACCTACCTCCCTGGACATTAAAAAGCCGCCACCATGGACCCCCCCCCCTCCCCAACATCCCAAAGTATTCCCCAAAACTACAACAACAACCAAAAACCTACCAAAAACTTTAACATTTAAAGGCATTACTCCCATCTGGGGGTTTCTTACCCCCCTGTATACGGGAGGACGGTAGGGCCATGGTCCCCTCCCGCCGTCGCCCGGATCATCATAGGTATCATCTATTTATAGAGTATTACCAGGGTAGAGTCTTTACGTTTCGATTATCTCCCACCCCTATTGGCACGCCTCCCTCCGCGGGGCTCCCCCCGTTTCCCCATGGTGCAGGTGATCACCCATCGCCCTCAAGGGCCCCTCGCATCAGTCTCAAGTCTGCCTGGCTGGCCCCTGGAGCCCGCCCTGATATCCGTGGTCCCATTCCTGCGTCCCACCTGTGTAGGTCCTCTGAGTAAGGCAGCCACCCCATCATCGCCCCTCGCCTCCACCGGGGCCTGTGTCAAGACCCTCCTTTGCTAAACCGGGCACTCGTCCCTCAGATTGTAGACACTCCTCAACGGCGGCCTCTGCGAGTGCCCATAACCCAAGTGGATGGTCTTCGCTCCCCTCCCTGAGAGCCCGAGGTTCTGTTCTCCGATGACTCCAGATTTTAAAGGCAAGCCCAAGAGTTCAAGTCCCCTCTGAAGCTCTGTGACATACTGTCGTTTGTTGCTGTACTCAAAGCTGAGGCCGAAGGGGTAGGTCCACCTGTACCTGATGTTATCCATACGCAGCTTGGTAGTGATGGGTCGGAAGGCTTGTCGTCGGGCAAGGGTTGCAGGCGCAAGATCCTGGAATAAGGCACAGGTAAAGTTCTGAAAAGACACTTTATCGGCAGCTCTGGCTGCAGCAAGCACTGCCTCTTTCATTTTGAAAGAATGAAATTTGACCAGCACGTCCCGGGGTCGCCTCTTGTCTCCCTGTGGTGCGGGCCCCACCCGGTGCGCTCGCTCCAACTTGATTTTAAGGGGTTGTGAGCCCAATATTTCTGCAAATAGTCCCTCTAGGAACGCAGGCAGGTCCGGACCTTCCGCTCCTTCTTCCAGGTCTCTAATCCGAACGTTATCCCGTCGAGACCTGTTTTCCAAGTCCTCAGTTTTTAGGTGCGATTGCTGTAGTTGCTCCTTAAGCGCCTGTATTTCTTCCTGGATCTCCGCTGTTTGCTTCTCCTGGGTCTGTTGGTGTGCTTCCAGATCCAATACACGTGTGCCCACCGAGTCCACGTCGTTTTGTAGGGAGGTTAATTTTTCGGTGAGGTCGGACCGGAGCTGTTCCATGCTTGCTTTAATGTCCTGGCCCAAATCCTTCCTCAGGTCAGCTTTAAAGTCCTGAAACATCGCCATCATCTCTGCCTTCGTGATCGCCATGGCCACAGTGGTGTCTACGGGACCTTCGGGATTGCGTTTATCCGCGCCTGTGAAAAAGTCAGTGACTTTCGTGGAAGCTCTGGACGGCCCCTTCTTGGGAGGCATACGGCTCTCCCTCCGGCTCCCCCCCGAAGCCTCTTGTCTGCGAGCTTCGGTGCGCCCCCACTTAGGCTTTCCTCTTCCCCGCCACAGTTGGCCCAGGCCTTGGGACTCGCAGGGGCCCACTGCACTCTTCAAGTGCCCCCGGTCGGGGAGGATCCTCCAGCTTGCTCTCTCACACCGGTGTGGCCTCTGAGCCCTCTTCTGTGGTTCTTACATGAAGCTCCTGTACGCCGGCTTCCTCGAGGGGTCCCCCGGGCTCCGCGCGGCCCACCTTGATGCGCAGCAACTCTCCACTTGGCCTCTCGCTTCCTCGTCCACGTTAAAGCAGGGCCGCCAAATTAAACTCCCCCGCCGGATGCTGCCACTTCCGCCCTCATGCCTCTGGGCAGCGCCCCCTTCTCTCTTTCCACATAGTGGGGGGATCACAGTGCTCTAGTCTGTGCCTTCATAGGTGTGGTCTCTGAGCCCCCTTTCACACCTCCATCTCAGTCCCAGTCGACCATTGCTCCAGGAGTCCCGAGGATCACCCACTCTTAGAACAGCATTGCTCCTCTCCTTTTCAGGCGCCCAGTCCCCTCCGAGGATCCCCTCTCCCGGGGCCGCCGAGTGCCGGCAATCGCTGAGTACTCTTGTGCACCCCGATGACCGTGACAGCCGTACCTGACTTGATCGCCGCCGCCTGCAGTCGCGGTTCTGTCCCTCTCAACCGCTCAGCGCTCGATTCCGTCCGCCATGTCAGGGTCAGGCGGATCCCAGCCGGGAGGCGCGCCACCTCACGCTTGTCTCCGGGAGGGCCAAACAGGACCCCCCCAGTCTGCCACAGCACCTCTCAGGTCCGCGGCGGATCGTCAGGGGCCTCCGATGGGGCCGCAGCGTCCCCCGAGTCGTTCCAGGGGTCTCCTTCACTCCGCGGCCGCCATCTTGCGGCGCCCACCGCAGCTCCGGAGCGAGTCTCACCGCGCCGTCATCTGGATCTCCCGGGCTCTGCACGAGGCGTCGCAGCGGTCCCGGTGTCTTCCGCCACCATGAGGAGTCTTTTTAAGGGTCCTCTAACCCCTGTAACCTCCCTGTATCTCTCCGGGATCGCCGGCGGTCCGGGAGCCGAGACGGATTACGTCCGCTCGGCCATCTTGCCCGGCCACGCCCCCCAGGAAATTTCTTTTTATTTTGTTTTACAGTGCACCAGTCTTTTTTAGTCACTACTCAAAATGTAAACCCAACGTTTTGGTTTTGCCAATGCCCGTTTCATGTCTTTCCCCTCCTTTTCCCAGTACAAAGTAGGACTGCCCATGTTCTTGTGGCTTCCACTGACTTTTTTGAACATCTCCTTTTAATTGTGACAACAAATTAATCCCAGCAGCAGCTAAGTACTTCAGGAGACAATGTATGCTGTGGGATTTTAATGTCCAAAGACACGAGGAAAGAAGTTGCAAAATACATATAACAGCAGTATATCTCTCCAGTAGATACCTCTGTCGGAAAGACCCTATCCTCTAGACATCTCTGCAATAACCAACATCTAAAACTCACCAGCCTCCGCCGGCAGCTTCTTAGGAGAGGACGATCATCAGCTCATAAAAGTCAAAACTGTCACTTGGTCCTCAAAACAGGGCCACTTTCAAAAGTAAGCACTGGAAAAGTTACTACATGTGACTTTAATGTGCAAATGCATGGAAACGCAGACGTGCACGATTACTGTGTTCAGTGCCATCATAAGGATTTTTGGGGCCCTGGGTGAGGCTATTTGTGGTCCCCGTGGCCTGAGCAACTTAGAATTTATTTCCCATTTTAGGTTCATTTAGGCTCTCCTGATGCCAAACAATATTGAATTATATGTTAAACTTTCAAAAACAGGGACACATGGAAGCAACTAAAATCGCAAGCTGCCGGGCATCCACTAGCAAAATAGTAAAAAAAAAAAGGAATGCTGGGACCAGCGGTATCTAGATTTTCTTTACCTCACAACAAAATTATGTTATGTGGTATTTAGTGTCCAACTTACATGGTTTCCCCATTCCAAGAAAGGCACAGTAACGGTGACCTGATGGATGTTTGGTACTTTTATTTGTATTTGTATGTGGTATTTCTATAGAGCAAGCATAGCCAAAAGGCAGCGGAGGGGGTGTACAGGGTCAAAGAAAAGCTTAAAGTCAATGAATGATAGGAGAGAGAGCCGGGTGTGATGGGTTAATACATTATGATGTAGTGCTCTTTAAAGAGATGTGTCTTCACCTGTTTCCTAAATTGGAGCAGCGTAGGGGCTGTCCTGATGGATACGGGGATGTTCTTCAATAACCTGGATGCATAGATGGAAAAGGGTTGTATGACAGAAGCACGCATGGCTGAACCACGCATGGCTCTACAACGCGGTCCCAACAACGAATCTGTCTTAACCATGCATTCCTTTACCACGCATGCCTTTACAACAAATTTCGTTGTAAAGGCATGTTTGCTAAAGGGATATACTTGGTAAATTACCACTAGCCCGACCCCCCCACTCCCTGCCCTAAGCCCTAAAATCCTATCCCCGTACCTCGGACCCCCCTGAGCCCTAAAACCGACCCCGCCCATAAAACTACCCCTTCCCCTCCCACCGCCCTGAGGCCTAAAGCCCTGCACCCTACCAAAAACTACCCCAGGCCTCCGCCCTGAGCCTTAAAACTTAGCCCCACGCTGCCCTTAAAACTACCCCTACCCCTTCCCCCACCCTGAGGCCTAAAACCCTGCCGCCCTTTGAAATAACTACTCCGCCCTGAGCCCTAAAACCGATCTCACCTCTAAAACCCCCCAAACCCAGCCCCAGCCCTTAAAGCTACTCTGATCCCCCCCTGCCCTGAGCCCTGAAACCCTGCTACACTTTAAAAAGACTAACCCTAAAAACTACCCCCCAACCCTGCCCTAGCCCTAAAATTACCCCGACCCTCCCCCCCGCCTTGAGCCCAAAAACCCTTCCCCTGTCAAAAACTACCCGACCCCCCCACCCTGAGACCTAAAACTGCCCCACCCCTAAAACTACCCCTGAACCCTGCCCCAGCCCCACTTACCTATCCGCATGCAGTACTTCCTGTTCCGACGCTTCCTGTAGCTCTTCCCGCCCACCTGGTCACTAGACCGCTATCTGCCTTAACTACGCATATGCGTGGTTAAGGCAAGAGTTATTACGCTTGCGGGGAAACGGCACGCATGGCTCAGCCCGCGTTGTAAAGGCTGTTTCCCAATGAAAAGGCTTGGTTTTTCTTTTTATCACTCTTCTTAGACTGCAGTCTGATGGTGTCCTGGCAGCGGGTGTGCCGAGAAACACTAGAGATGGTGAGCTTGTCTGCAAAATGAGCAGGGATGCCGGTCATGATGGCTTTGCAAATGATGCAGATGGTTTTGAAGATGGTGCAGAGAAGGAAAGGGAAGCCAATGGAGTTCCATCAGGATGAGGGTGATGTGATCATATTTCTTTAAGCCCTGGGTGAGACGTGCTATGGTGTGTAGGTTGCCCTTTAATGGTGCATGTGTGGAGTCTGGGAGGCCACCATCCAGATGCAAGACTTTCATTGACTAGTGAATTTTATTAAAATAAGACATATATCGTTAGCACTTAAAATTGTAGGTTTAATTTCTGAATAGTCGTAATCACAAAGAAATTGCCCTTCACAACTTCCATTTTCGCTGTAGCATTGAAAACAAAGTACTGCTCTAAGGATTTCCATTATTCCATCAGATGAAAGCTGACCATGTCCCTCCTAATTACCTCCACACCCCCCCTTGACCCGCCGATCCTCACTCTGTGTGCATTCTTAGGTACCCACACACATTTAATGCATGTGATTGGTGTTTGTTAAATTAAGAAGCTTGTTAAATTAAGGAGATAAGCAAATTTTGAACATAAATTAACCACAATTGTGAGGTAATTCTGGTTGGAGATTAGCATGGAGCCCAAGCTCAACAAAAACATTTTCCTCTGTTCTCTACACATAGCAGTTAGCTGTCAGTAGTGACTTCCGGAAGACAGCACTGGTCCAGATCCGGGCAGGCCGCTATGAGGATAAAGACCGATGGATGAAGGATACTGATAGCAGTGTAGGAAGCGATTTTTAAGTTGTCCCCCATACTTGCATTAGAAGTTTCATGTTTATAAAGTTTTAAACATAGAAATGTCTTGTATGGAACACACAATTTAGCAATGTCGAGAAAGTCTTGTAACAATTATACTCGTTAATGAATAAATGGCTTTTTGACAGGAATATACTAGTCAGTCAGTCAAACATGTCTTTATTCGGCTGGAGGCCATAAAAGCACAAAGAGTGATACAAACATAATACTTGAAAATTCCAGACAATTTTACCCGGATATCAATTTTCACAATACTCGTGAATCATGAGCAAAGAGCAAGTTATCGCGTAGCGGATTAAATACGATTCCAATATACTAGTCACCTTGGTTGTATCCCGAATGATAATCATCATAGTGCCAATCCAATGTTACTAACGTTTGTATTTCTCTCCAGCCTCTTATGGGGTCTTTAATAGCACAGTGACATTTTATCTGGCTTTGACAAAGCTGCCAACGTAACCCCTTATGTTGTTTGCTCTTAAAGTGACAATGGACGCATCCCTTTGAGCAGCTTGCAGAACAAATGTCCAACATGCCAATTGTGGAAAAGCAGAAATGTACATAGTCCAGCCAGGTTCAAACAATGTGCTACAAGGTGCACTCTGCATCAAAGCAAGCATCTGCGATGGCTCCAGCCACTTCCCGGCATGAGGTCCATCCCCATACATACACCTATAAGTGGCCTTAGTAGCGCCACTATGTAAAAAGTGGACATGAGTTTAAGTGCACCGTGGGTTTATGTGTGTAAACTACTACTGTGCTGTCAGATGTGTTCTGTCCAACTGCTCTAAACACCAACATCTCTGCTATGTTGGCTTGTTACCAGGACATTGCCTGGTACCTTTTTTGTCATATGAAATGTAAATTTCTGCTTCATATAATTTGAAGTGCATCTTTCCACCACCTCCTTTCCTAAGAAACTCTTTTTAATCTCTGTGGCTGCTACTTGTTAAACAGTGACCTTTTATCCTGATGCAAATTCGAAAGCCTTTGCATTCTACTTTGACGGGCCACTTCACGCTCATTGACCGTCACATGCAAAACCAATGAGGCAGCCACGAGAAGCCAAGCCAACGCTGTCTCGGTCGCCTGTCTCTTACTGAAGAGCTGTGTGTCCATCCACTGTTGTCAACAAACTAGCCTCACTTAATTAAGATTTCAGAGCTCTGGGATTATTCCTTGGAAGGTGAGAGAAATTTGTTGATCCTGGTCACATTATCTGCATTCTGATACGTCTACCTTTAACATGATTACAGAGGCAGGATTACAATTGACAGAATGCTAAGAAAAGTCACAGAAGTGTGTCAGCTACTCATGTGTGGCATGGAACAACTTGGGATTGTAATATAGGAGGCATAAATCAAAGTGAAGCCCCCCCCCAAAACTCCCATATCTCACACATATGCATAGGTCTAAGGCTGAATGGTCCCACCCCTTAGCGGCTGCAGCGGCCTGTATTAATGCCTTCAATTGTATATCTTCTTACTAAAGATACTCAGAACTTCAATGATTTGAGGTTGTCTTGTGTAAAGCGTGAGTAACTCACCCATTGTTATTTTTAGGTCCGGCTTGACAGCCAAGCTAATTTCAGACCTTAGTGATCAAGAAAAAAAACCTTTCAGACGTACTACCGAGGGAAGGATGTATGCTCCACCTACATACTGGTTCGCTTGAATGCAGCATTTTATTGGGCAGAAGTCTGAGCTTCCACTGAAAAAAGAGTGGTTGTTTTGCACTTTTTGCTTTGTGGGAAAGCTTAAGCTCAATACAGCAGGACAGTGTTAGTTATGGTGGCATGCCAGTGATGACACCTACAGGCCTGATCTGTTTATTATGAAAAGTTATGACAAAGACATTGGGGAGATGTATCATTGTGACAAGGTATATTAAGGCCAATAAGCATTTAATGGTGAATTGTTATTTCTCTTTATTAAAGCATGCAGAGAGATGTTTTGTTACATCAAGTCTTCATAGATTACAACAGTAGGCAGGGGTTGTAGTGTTTGTTCCCCACTCTGACAAACCGTGGGGATAGAAGATTTGCACTGTGATAATCCTGGTTAGGCCCTTTTAGGAGCGATAGTATTTTGATTTGCTAAATGTAATTTTATATACATTTTTAATGTTATTACTGCAATCTTTATGGTTACCTTTTAGGAAAGCTTATGCTCAATACAGGAGGCTTGGGTTGGTTATGGTGACAAACTAATGATATAGGGTAAGGGTCATTGATATTTTTCCTTGTGCTTCCTGGTAATCTTCTCCTTGCCCAGATGAAGTGACTCTTGGTACCATCTTTAGCGAGTGCTTTAAGTTGATGAAAAAGCTAGAAGTGGGTAGCTCAAGGGGACCTAAGAAGTGTATATTAGGCATGGGTTCTGTACACAAAGCCTAGAATAACCTTTGGTCCTCATGATCCCGGTTCTCCAGTATTGAATCTTTTATAGACTCACATGCTTGAATCTTCGCCGTCGTCATGGTGGGAGTCCCACGGTAGTACTATAGAAGTACATTAGAAAGTATTGAGAAAGATAGTCAATTGGTAAACCAATCTACATCATTAGAATAGACCCAAACTTCAACCAATCAGAGACAAGCCTCAGACCCCATCTCCCATGCAGAGCCACCATACCTCAGATTTCTTACCGCACATCATGTGTGAGGGAGTCTCCCTGAGCTCTGCTCAGTTCTTTCAGTTGGTGAACCTTTGACCCTGATCTGTTCCTCCCTGGAACAATTCTACTGATTTCAGCATAAGGTGTTGTGTTTTACTTCATCTTCACTACTTTTATTTCAAGATGTCAGAAGGATCTAAGAAGAGACCTTGCAGTCTTGTGGAAAGGCAAGGTGAAGTGGTGGACCCACGTGAGAAGTAAGACAAATAGGCGTAGTCTTTGAGGATAGGCCTTTAATGTAGCTCCATTTCATAGGACCTCATCCTACAACCAACAGCAACAACTGATCTTACATTCAAGTACTAACATTCTACATCAGTCAGATTCTAATAAAGAATGGGACTCCATGGTAACAAGGGAGAACAGGAATGCTGCACTGCTTAGACTAGATAGCTAACACCAAGAACACCACATCACCTCCCCCTTTACCAACAAAAGAGTAAAATGCACAGTTAAGAAAAACACGAAATACACTAAATGCAATTTTGCAAACAATGAGGAATTTTCTTGAACCTACTTGATCTCCTCTCCAAATGCACAGTTAAGAAATACATGAAATATACGAAATACAATTCTGCAAACGTTGAGGAATTTTCCTCATCCTACTTGATCTCCTCTCAACAGATTGTGGAGAAGCAGCATGATCACAGGAGGTATTCTCCTCAACACATTTGGAAGGACACTTGACAATCCTGTTGAGATTCCATACCCTATGATCTTGGGTTTTTACAGCATTGCCAAAAAGTTTGACCACTTTTATTGGTTGTCCAAACTTGGACTTACCAACCCTTCTTTCAGGGAGTTTCACTCTGACCCAATCACCAACTTGAACAAGCGTTTTTTTACAGCTTTTCTCGCATCAAACTCTACTTTCCTTCTCTCCATTTTCTCCAACTCACGGTCTTTCCATCCCACAGTACGATCAACCACACCACCAACTTCCATTCTTCTAGAGATCACCCAGAGAGGATTGACTTGCGTATTAGCTACCCTTCCTTTAAATAGCGTGAAGGGGCAAACTCCGGTGGAAGAATGTGGTGTGAACCTGTATTCACATACTTTTTTTTTTATAGCTTCCTCCCAGTCACAACTAGAGACGACTGCCAGTTGCATGGCCTCCTTGAGTACTCTCACAAATCTCTCGACAACACCATTGCACTCGGGGTGGTTCAGCGCGGCACGCTTATGAGTGATTCCCCTCTCAGCCAAAAACTCCTCTACTGCACCAGAGGTAAACTGCACCCCATTGTCTGTCAAGACCGAAGCTGGCAACCCCTCACTCGCAAAAAGATTGTCCAAGAAACAAATCACAGCAGATGAATCAACCGAATTAACAATTTTGATCACGGGCCACCTAGAAAACATATCCACACACACTAAAACATAGCGATCTTGGGTCCTGACCTTTACCGGACCCAGGATATCCACTGCGACATCAACCCAGGGACCACTGGCTTGTTGCCTGACAACCATGGGTTGAGTCCTGCATTTAAGGATTTTATCACTGTTAGCACATTGCGAACAACTGCACACTAACCTTTCTATCTGGACATCCATCGCAGGCCACCAATAGGCTTCCCTAAGCCTTTCTTTTGTTTTTGCTATGCCCATGTGGCTGGAATGGGCATTCTCTACCAATTTGTCACGTAGGTCCGAAGGAACTACGAGTCTGCTACCTCTAAAAAGTAACCCATTCCAAAAGGACAACTCGTCCTTCACACACCAAAATCCTTTGGTTTGATCATCACAATCACGCTTCTCGTACCAGCCATCACGCACATAGGCGATGACCTGCTGTAAGACAGGATCATTCCCTAAACTGGCATTCCATTCTCCTTCTGTCACCACACCTTCAGTCACAACACATACTTTTAAGTCTTCTCCAATATCCTCACCAGCAAGACAGTCATCATTGTCGCAACCATCAGAACTTTCGGACCCACCAAGCCTAGACAAGCAATCTGCAAGGATATTGTTTGCACCAGGTAAATAGGAAACGTGAAATTCAAAGTCCTGCAGAGCAACAACCCATTTTCTTATTCTATGGGAAACACAATCAATCCCTTTTTTTTCAAACACCTCTTTTAGAGGTTTGTGATCAGAAACCACTGAGAAGTGCTTGCCCCAAAGAAACTTTTTGAGCTTGCGAACAGCCCAGTAGACGGCCAAGGCTTCCTTCTCTATTACAGAGTAGTTGCACTCGGCACCTCTAAGTGGCCTGGAAATAAACAAAATGGTGTTATCAACATGTTCACCATGCTGCAAGAGAACAGCACCTAACCCCTTACAACTAGCGTCAGTCATGACGAATGATTCTTTTGAAGGGTCAAAGCTAGACAAGTTAGGTGCCTTATTCAAACAACTTTTGATGAGATCAAATTCATCACAACAGGACTTGTCCCATGTAAACTCACGTACCTTCTTCAGCAGACCTCTTACATTTTCCGTTTTCTGTGCAAAACCAGGGACAAATTTATTATAAAATTCTGCCATCCCTAAAAATTTAACAAGTTCATCCTTGTTCTCAGGATAATTGAGATTGGAGATGGCCTCGACCAAAGATGGTTTGGGTTTGATGCCTGAGCCAGAAACCAAGTGACCTAGATATTCAATCTCTCTAACATCGAATTTACACTTATCTAGTCTGAGAGTGAGCCCTGAGTTTTGCAACTTGGTCAAAACCTCTTCCAGTCTCGAATCATGCTCTTGCATATTTACCCCATGAACAAGAACATCGTCTTGGTAAACCTTGATGCCTTCAATGTCAGCCAAAAGATTTTCCATAACTCTTTGGAATACTGATGCAGCCGATATTAAGCCAAATGGCATCCTGAGGAATTTAAAAGTGCCGAACGGAGTGATGAAAGCCGTAAGATCTTGGCACGAGGGATGGAGCTTGACTTGGTGATAAGCCGAGGAGAGGTCCAACGTGGAGAAGTGAGTGGCACCACCAAGTGAGGACAGCATTTCTGCAATATTTGGAAGCGGGTAGCGATCGACAACTACAGCTCTGTTGAGCTCTCTTAGGTCAATGCATAATCTGGCCTCTCCATTGGCCTTACGGGCCATCACCACCGGAGAGACTCATTCGGTGGCCTCAACCTCTTGTATGACCCCCATTCTTCAACAGTTTGTCTAACTCGGACCTCATCTTATGTTTGACTAACAAAGGTACACTTCTAACTTTCGCTACCTTGGGTACAGAATTGCGTTTCAACTTTATCAGGTGTATATAATTTTTAGACAACCTAACGAATTATTGAAAACTCTGGGAAATTTTGCAATCCAGGTGTTGCGATCACTAACAGCAGCAACAGAAGGTAGATCCCTTAAGCACACTGAGGGAGACTCATTAGGGTCAAGGTAAACATGAAGGTCACGTTGATGAGCCCAGCTAATCAGGGAATCCCTTTCATAGAGACATATATTTTTCCTGCAGTGACCCTACCTTTAAAGTCTATGGTACCCATAAAGTATCCCAAAAGACTGATTATTTCTCCCCCATAGCCTCTTGGTACGATGTCAGGTTTAAACAGTTTTACTCTTCTAGAAAGATGTTGCTCATAGAACACCTTGGGCACAAGGGTAATCTTAGCCCCCGAATCAAACAGCATTTTGACTGAGCTACCATCAATTAGAACATGTTCAATAGGACCATCAACACCTTGGTTGTTGATTTGACAGACAAAAAGATTATCGTCATCTTGATCATAAATATCCACCTCCCTCACTTTCTTTTGATCTCTGTTAGATCTGCAGCACTTAGAAAAATGCCCCTTTCTTTTACAAATTGAGCAAACTACCTTCCAGCCAGGACAATCCTTAAAGTTAGCAATATGACCTGGATTTCCACAATGGAAGCATTTCACCTGAAAGGATTTGGTATTTGCAACGGGACGTATTGCTTTAGTGGCAATAGAAGCACCTTGTGGAAAAGGCTTGTGTGATTTGTCTGAGGAAGGTGTTTTAATTTCTTTTACATCAGTATCAGCATTCTTATGACCTTCTGTATCTTTGCGAATTGCCTCAACGCAGGCTTTAGAGTGTTCATGCATCTTTAACGTAGTAATCACCTCTTGAAGAGGGGGATTGTCTTTCTGCCACAGACTTTCCTTTGCCTTATCTATAGAACAACCCAACATGAGTTGGTCCCTTAACCTCTCATCAAGACTGCCAGCGAAAGAGCATGTCAAAGCAAGTTTACGTAGAGCTGTGACATATTGTTCGACAGACTCCTCGTGCCTTTGCATCCTCTTCCCAAAGTGATAACGTTCTAAAATCATACTCACCTTGGGAAGATAATGCAAGTTCATTTTTTTAATACAGATTTCGTATTCATTGAGAGAGTCAGCTTCATTATCAGGAAGATCTGGTAGGTGCTCAAACACTTCCTGTCCCTCCGACCCTAGACAATGTAGAAAAAGAGAAGACTTCCTCTCTGCACTTAGCGACGTACCACAAACCCTGGCGTAATTAGCAAATAGCTTTTTCCATTTCAACCAGGGTATGGTAGGATCACCAGGAGCAGACAGAAAAAACGGAGGGGGAGTGACGTTCTGCATGGCAACAGGAGAAGGCTATCACAAGGCAAAGCAGGAAAGTACAATATATACTTGTAACACAAAGTAGAGAAATGCTGTGCAGATCAGCGTGATGAAACACTGTGAAGAGAGACAACCAATCTGCAGTGTCCAGCAGTATTCACTGTCTATGAACAAGAAAGCTGTGCAGATCAGCGTGTACCACAACAGATGTCGTAAGAAAAGAAGGCAGATAAGTAGAACATAAATCACAGTAACAATAACTTTTCAGCTGTGCTGATCAGCGTAGGACCTGCAGCACAAAGACCACCGTATTGAAAAGGCTGTGCAGATCAGCGTAATAACAAAGAGAACACCGTCAACTTACACCTCGGCATGCAGGGAAAACAGAGAGAGCAAGTTTCTGCGGGGACAATATCAGCCGATCCTCTGTCACGCCGCGATGAGGCGTGAAGAAAAGAAGAACTGTTTAACTCCCTGATGCAGGCCGATGGGAGACTCAAGATGGCCGCGGTCACGTCGCGTCTTGACGTAGAGGTCACGCACACAGGCAGCACGCACCCGTGACTGGCGTGAAGACGGCGTCACCAAGGCCCAGCGCTAAAGTCAGGCAGAAACAAGTAATGGTGGTTGCCAAGCAACAGGAAACGGCAACCCCATAGGCTTCAACAACGGATCCGCAAACAGAAGAGAGGCAAAGAATGACGATCCGCTTGAGACAGGATCCAACAGCAATCAGCATAGGACACCTCGGCAGCAGGGAAAACAGAGAGAGAATCTAGGAACAGAGACAGGATCCAGCAGCAGTCAGCGGAGGAGTGGATCAGCAATGAGACAGGCAGACAGGAAGGCACTGCAGGGATGCGATACTGGTGGTGAGCTTCATCCTTATTAATTCATCGTTATTTTCATCCTTACGTTGAAGTTGAAAATATCGCGTTAAAGTGTTGAGTTGAGCTCTCTTGGAGCCGGTGGGTGTGTTTCCGCTCGTCGCCAAAATGAAGTGGTGGACCCACGAAGAAGTAAGACAAATAGGCGTAGTCTTTGAGGATAGGCCTTTAATGTAGCTCCATTTCATAGGACCTCATCCTACAACCAACAGCAACAACTGATCTTACATTCAAGTACTAACATTCTACATCAGTCAGATTCTAATAAAGAATGGGACTCCATGGGAACAAGGCAGAACAGGAATGCTGCACTGCTTAGACTAGATAGCTAACACCAAGAACACCACACAAGGCTATTCTCAGAAGAGCCTCACAAAGACTGTCTTTACTGCTTATATCCCAAGCATACTGGCAGGGCTTGTAAATATTGCAGAACCTTCTCTGCCAAAACTCTTTAGGACAGAGAAGCCAGATTAATGTTATGGCTCCAAAAGAAGAAGACCAGATCTGAATCCGGATCTGATGAGGAGGAAGGTCCTAGTCCCTCCACTCCTGAGTGAAAACGTAAAAATGAGGGCTCTACCTCATTTAAGGCAGACTCAAAAAAGATGAAGGCTGAGAAACCATCTATTTCAGAGAAGGCAGCCCATAAACAGCCATCAAAAAGTTCTGCCCAGAAGAAGCCTTCCACTTCATCTTCTGCATCTGTGCCTGTAACTCCTCAAAAGCAGTCTTCATCTACGCAAAAGACTCAGTCGACAGACCCGTCATCGAGAACGACATCCAGATCACTGCCGATAGTCGTTTCTACTGCTGTGCCGACAACGACCACTCCGGCGACGGCAGTGACGACGGCCTCATCGACGAGAACAGTGACGATCACCTCGTGACGACATCCAGATCACTGCCGATGGTCCTTTCCACTGCTGTGCCGCCGACGACCACTCCGGCGACGGCACTGACTTTGGCCTCATCGACGAGAACAGTGACAACGATCACCTCGTGTACGGCATCGATGATGGCAACAGTGTTGACTGCCCGGTCTACAACTTCAACAGCTACTTTGTCTATGACCTAGTCAACGGTCACTCCGTCGACGACGGTGTTCAAGTCTCCGATGACGATTCCGGTTTCGACGACGATCACCATAAAATGACTTTCTTCGTCTACAACAGAGCACAAAAGACATTCAAATGGATGAAATTGCCCAAAAGTCTCCAGGTCTGACATCTCTAAGTAAAGTATCACCTCTACCTCCATCTCATCTTTTGGATACAGAGAGGAGTCAGGAGACAAGAGCCTGTTTAGACCAGCCTACAGCCCGTCACATTTCAGGACACTGATAATGAAGACGAGGATCCTAACTAGCATACCTCGGAATACATGGAAGGAAATTATTCTTTCATGGCTCGTCATCAGCTGCAACATTATGATTCTTTTCAGGACGATTACCCATATGAGACATATGAAGAACAACAGGATATAAGAGGCGGTACCATGTTAGTGCCAATTTCTCTGATCACAGATCTTAGGCTAAATGACTATTTGATGTTTTCTAGCCACCCAAGCTCCAGTTCCTTTCACTCAGGGGCATCTTGAAATATAGATTACATCACCACTACCTGTTACTCCTCCACCACCTCCAGCGCAGGAAGAAAGACCAGCCCATTGTAGTATTACCATCAGGGATGACTACATTGAAAGTGAAGGTATTCCCTTCATTTTCAAAACCACAAACAGCCCTAAGAAGCCGTTCTTGCTTCTCCACGATATTGAAGCCACAATTAAGGCCATACATCTGTGTAATCTTAATTTATTAAAGTACCTGCACCTTAATAGCACACAGAATGAAATGTTCTGACCTTGACATTTCTTCAGACTACATAATTACGATAAGCTAGTAACTATTATACTATTATCACGCCAGCTTCATGTTCTCCATGAACATAACCACACACTCTCAAGCCATGAATGTCTTATTCCATCACCTAGCCATGTGTGTTTTTTAAGTGTTTAATTTTCTATGGATTCAAAGGCTCTCAAGGAGCACACTAAGCATCACTTTGACAGTAAATGTTCACAACTGCATTAAGAAGTACTTAATACATGTATATACTGTCATGATGGTCTTTTTTTCCCCTTTTTCAGAGTTATAGGTAAAACTGACCCATAACACTTCAGCGCACTTCTTGACGCCCTAAGAAGAAAGGGTAAGTGCAATTACTTACCTTCGCAGGACACACAATAGTGACCTGCCAATCTGGTCCTGAAGAAAGCCCTCCGACCCGACTGGGCAACCATAGGGCTGAAACATGTCGACCGCTCGACCACCTATTTCCTGACACAGGTGCTATAGATCAGTAGCCCTTCTATTCACGCACCGCAATTCTTTTTAATCTTGCCCCACCCCTGACTAAATAAATTTAAACCAGGGGCAAGGAGGTAATTTTAAGCTCACTCCACTCTCACCCTCACTACTCCTGATCAACATCCCTGATCACTACTGCGAATAACCAGTTGGTCTCCCTCCTGGTGGAGGAAAGCACATATAAGACCCAATGATGATGCTTTTCACGTAAGAAACAAAAGCGGACAACCAAGATATACCGCTACCACGAGTAATACGTGAATGAGGGTTTTTTAGACGGTAAGAACCCCGAGCCCTGGTAAAAACAGGACAAGTGATCCATTCTCCCCTGATTACTTGATTACATTGAAAGTGATCCAGATGATCAGCCAGAGGAAGATTCAAGATCCAGGCATGGTTGGCCAGGAATGGGATGATTATATTGCTCCTTCTTCACCATCGCCATCTCCTTCTCCAGCAAGTTCTCCTCCAGGGGATATTGAAGGATTCCACTAGTTGTTAGAAAGAGCATCCAAAAGATTTGACCTACTGCTTCCTACAACTCAAACAGAATGTTTCCTTTACAATTTTAAGGACTCTTCTAGAAAATCGGTACGATCCAGTCCCATAGGTAGTTACATCTGAGAGGAGGGGTTGAAGCTGATGAGAAACCCAGCTTCGGTCACAGCTATGTTGCAGAGAATGGAGAAAAAGTATAAAGCCCCTGATTCTGCTCCTGCATGTTTAATTGGACATCCTCCACCGGATTCAGTGATTATGCAGGCAGTGCAACAGAGCTCCAGGAATCCGTCAGTACCTTGCTCAGCTCCCCCTGATAGGTAAGGCTACATCCATTAAGGCCTCCAACTCCTTAGCTATTCTAGGACATCAGGACTGCCAGATGTGGTCAGATCTAGCACCTCTTCTGGATCATCTCCCTGAGGAAAAGAAGAAGGAGGTGAAAGATGTTTTGCAGGAAGGTGCCAGAGCATCTTCTGAGGTATGAGATACGGCTATGAACTTGTCTTCCATTGCTTTCAGACAGATGGCAGGTGCCGCTGTCCTCCATAGACAGGGCTGGTTGAAGGCTACATCTTTCCGCCCTGAGATTTAATTGAAAATCCTGAATATGCCCTTTGATGGGGAGAATCTGTTTGGAAAGCACGTGGATGATGCTTTGCAAGGGATTAAAGCGGATACGGAGACGCCACGTTCCCTAGGTACTCACCAACAGCGACGTTACAAGTCCTTTCGTGGAGACAGGGTAAGAGGTCAGTTCCAGCAGAGGCCTTCCTTCCAGTCATACCGATACTATCCCTATTCTCAACTGGGCTATAGACCACAGTACGTCGGTCTGCAACAACAACAGTTTTGAGCTTCCAACATGCCATACACCCATCAAGCGGCTCGACGCCGGCCTTCAACACGAGAAAAGTCTCAAGACACCTCCAGACGTCAGTGACTTTTCTCAACCACCTCCCATCATCACCAGCCTCAGGGGATCCATCATCTGTCTGCATTTTTCCATCAATGGAACACCATCACAAAGGACAAATGGGTGTTGGACATTATTCATCGAGGTCACACCCTGGACTTTGTCCAAAAGCCTCCTTGTCATCCACCTTCCAAGAGGGCACATCAACATCTTACTCTCTTAAAACAAGAGGTTTCGACTCTTCTGTTGAAGGGGGCAATAGAAGAAGTTCCTTTCCAGCATTGTGGAAAAGGATTTTACTCAAATTTCTTCCTCATAAAGAAGAAATGTGGAAAATGGAGACAAGTCATGGATCACAGACGACTTAACAAATATATCAAGAAACAGCCTTTCAGAATGATATCGTTGCAAGAGATTCTCTCGTTGATAAACAAAGGGGACTTTATGATGTCTCGTGCTCTCTTAGATGAATATTTTTACATTCCAGTTCACGTCAAACATGGTTGGTTCCTGAGGTTCGAGGTGTCAGGGTGCCATTATCAATTCAAGGTCCTCCCTTTCAGCCTTTGTTCAGCCTCAAGGGTATTCACAAAGTGCATGGCGACGGTAGCGGCTTTTCTGAGAAGGCAGGGCCACCAGGTCTTTCCCTACATGGATGACTGACTCTTAAAAGGTCCACATTCCACTCTGCATAAGAATCTACTTTAGCTTGTCGTCGGCTGTTCAAATCTCTGGAGCTGCAGCTCAACGTAGAAAAGTCATTTCTCAACCCAAGTCAAATGTGGATATTCCTTTGAGCAGTCGTGGACACCAAGGTAGCGAAGGCATATCCCACGCTAGAACGAGGGCGCAAGATAATACAAATGGCGGCTCAACTTCAAGCAAAAAAGTCTGATTCAGTAAGAATCTGGGCATGCAATCCTCATGCATCCCATTGATTCCAAATTGTTGAATACATATGAGGCCGCTTCAGGAAGAGCTGGTCGTCCAGTGGATTCAGGTTCACAGCTCTTTCGACTATGTCATTCTCATCACGCAGGCAATGAAGGAGGCTCTTTCATGGTGGGGAAAAGAGCTTGATATTTCTCCAGGCATATCCTTCGAGGCGATACGTCCCAGCTACATTATGACAATGTATGCCTCTCTGGACGGTTGGGGAGCACAACTCCAAGACTTGGAGATTCATGGAAAATGGTCTATCCAAGAAGCGTAGATGCATATAAATCTCCTAGAGTTAAAGGCAATGTTTATAGGGCTGCACGTTTTCCTACCCAGAATTCAAGGCTCTCCTGTTCTGGTAAGAACGGACAACACCACAACTATGTTCTATCTGGCCAAGCAAGGGGGTACCAAATCTCACACGCTATCGGTTCAGGCACAAGAGATCTGGAGGTGGTTGCTAAAGCACAAAATAACTCTGCAAGTAGAGCATGTCCCAGTCATAGACAACGAATGGGCAGATTCTCTCAGCAGAACAGGCAGCCAATGCCACGAATGGGAACTGAATCAGGTGCAGTTGGAACAAGTATTTAAGGTGTGGGGCACTACAAAGTTGGAACCTTTTTCCGACTCTGACCAACAAAAAATGTGTATGGTTTGCCAGCAGATTTCCTCAGAAAAAGTCTCGGGGAACGCTCTCCACACCCAGTGGACAGGAATGTTTGCTTATGCTTTTCCACCGATTCCTCTCATCCCAAGAGTAATATGCAAAATGAAGAAAGAGCCATGCCATCTCATTCTCGTGGCCCCAGCATGGCCGAGACAGTTTTGGTATTCGGAGCTCCTCATACTGTCAATCTCTCCACACATTTGCTTTCAGACGTTGAACAATCTACTCTACATGAACAGCGGTCAGATACTGCACCCGCAAATAAAGTCTCTGAGTTTATCGGCATGGAATCCCACGACTATGAGTTCGGAGCTTTAGATATTCCAGTAGAATGTAAATCAATCCTGCAACATTCAAGAGCTTTTTCCACAAATAAGGCTTATGCAGCAAAATGGAAGAGATTCTGCCATTGGTGTATTAAGAAGGGCATGCATCCTTGCCATTCTCCAAAAGAACAGTTGTTACCATATCTCCTTCTTTTGGCAAAGTCCGGATTGGCACACTTGTCCATCAAGGTGCACCTGGCAGCGATTTCCAGGTTTCGTAAGAAGTCAGGGGAACTTTCTCTCTGGTCTACAAGAATAGTAAAAGAGTTAATGAGAGGCCTTTTCAGGGCTTTTCCACCTATAAAACATCCTGCAGTGGCTTAGCAGTTAAATACAGTTCTCGCTCAACTCATGAAGCCACCCTTTGAGCCGATCAATATAGCAGAAATTAAATATATCTCATGGAAAACAGTGCTCTTGTTGGCCCTCACATCTGCCAGGAGAGTCAGGGAAAAACCAGGCTTTCACGGTTTCAGAACCATTTCCACAGCTTAAGGAAGACAAGGTGGTGTTAAGAACAAACCCACGCTTTATACCTAAAGTTCCAACTTCATTTCACTTAAATGAACCTATAATCTTGGCAACATACTTCAAAAACCCTTCGTCTCCTGCTGAAAGGGCTCTGCACTCTCTGGACGTAAAACGTTGCTTAAAATTCTACATTCATAGATCAAAGAATTTCAGAAAGACGGAAGCTTCTTATCTCTTTTGCGCCCCGTAGAAAAGGATATACTCTCTCAAGGAGCAGTATTGCTCAATAGATATTGTCAGCTATCGCTTATTGCCTCAAAAAAATTGGAAGATCGCTTTCCACAAAAGTTACAGTGCACTCCACAAGAAAGATGGCAACTTCTACAGCCCTGTTTGCTGGCGTATCGCTTCCTAATATCTGCAGAGCAGCAATATGGTTGAATGTGCATACATTCACCAAGCACTACTGCAGGGACTTGACATGGAAGAATGATGCGGCAGTAGGACAGGCGGTCCTGTGACATCTGTTTCTGTAAGGTACAGCTTCTTTCTTATGTTTTTTCTCTATAGATATGATACTAGTTTAGAGAGATTTTGATTATTTTTATATTTTTTTCCAAAATTGATGCTATATTATAAAAAGGGTGTTTACGGAACTTGTTTTTCCTTAAAAATGTGTGTTCCGTTAAGAAGTGTCTTCGCCTAATCACTTTAATTTGAACATTATTTCTGCTAGCTATTCTGATTCAAGCATGTGACTCTATGAAAGATTCAATGCTGGAGAAAAAACAAGTTACTTACCTGTAGTTCTCCAGTATTGCAATTTTTCATACATTCACATGCGTCCCGCCCACCTCCCCGTTTTAGGCTTGCCACATTATGCCTCACACGACTATTCTCTTAGTCACACTTGTGCTCGAAATCTGAGGTATGGTGGCTCTGCAGGGGAGATGGGGTCTGAGGCTTGTCTCTGATTGGTTGAAGTTTGGGTCTATTCTAATGATGTGGATTGGTTTGCATATTTACTATCTTTTTCAATGCTTTCTAATGTATTGCTATAGTACTGCTTATTTAAGTACAGTGGGACTCCCACCATGACGACGGGAAAGATTCAAGCATGTGAATCTATGAAAGGTTGCAATACTGGAAAACCACAGTGTACAGGTAAGTAACTTGTTTTTTATCGTTTTCTGGTAGTCCAGGTCCTGATCCTCATCATGGTGCATGTCCTACTTAGTTGACCTTCTGGTGGCTCTCCGCGTCCTATACTTCTCTTCACATACCCTGGGTGTCTTTCTTGGTATGGCTGGTCCATGACCTTGTGGTGGCTGTGGTTCTTTTCCTTATGACCCTGGTCCTCTTTGGGCCATTGTCCTAGTGAGCCTGGTCCACATTGTGACTCTCCTCCTAGTCTATATTCCTCTTAGCTTCTTACCCTTTTGATTCTCTTGATGGTCCCGCCCAGGCCCTCCTAATCTTCCTTATTCTCCTCCATTCTCTTTTATCAACCTCCTGCTCCTTCTGGTCCTCCTCTTCATCCTCCTGATCATCTGGTGTTCCTGATGTTAGAGGAGCCAGATTCACCACGTCATTGGTAGGGCCAATCCCATGTCATATGAGTTGTTCATCCCAGTTGGTTGCTGTGGGTGGCTCATAGGATGGCCTAACCCATTTGCATGATGTGTTACAGAAAAGACCAGGTAATGACTGCAGTGCTCCTGGAGCATGTGTGGACCACTCTTTTATTAATTTGTCTATCACTGACCTACCAACATCAAACACCCACGACATCCTTCTCTACCTCATCTTCTTAGTATTGGTTCTCCTGGTTTTTCTCATACTCTTAGTGGTCATTTGTGAAACATATAGAAAGTATGCTATGCATGGGGTACAAGTGTAGCTTTACACCCATCAATCTCAGTGCTTAGTGATACTGATTTATTTGTATTACTGCGCTAAAGCGGCTCATTGGATGAGGTAACTCTACCCAAAAACAATCATTGGAACAGCCAATGCGTCTATGGCTGAAAGTACTTCTCTATTGATTGAAGAGTTTGTACATGTGGCTTAGTGGTGCATCAGCCGATGACTTAGTGCATAGATGGATGAAGCTGTGAGTGATTAGATGAATAGATGTCCGGATATGTGACTGACTGGGAGCATGAACGGATGAGAGGATGAGCAGCAGGAGGAGAGAGCAGCCTCCTGTCACCATGGTTGGTTGTACAGATTGTATCTAACAGGTACCAGTGGGGCTGCAGCACACAGCACACTAAAGGTCTGTTGGGAGACTGCTCGGATCAGACGCGGGGAGTTTGGGAGGTTGTTAAACTTCCTTCCAGGTGGTAGAAAAGCTGGACATGATGAAGCTACCCTCTACAGGGAGCTGGCTCGGCATACGGGCAGAGGCACCATGCTTACTGTTGCTACATGCAGGACTCGCAGTGTAGCTGCCTGGGCTCACCTCTGTTCATCCGGCCTCAGCTCTCTGTGCCCCAAGCCCAAAGAACAAACCAAGAACGCGTGCCTGAGGTCATCACCTACTACTCACCCTCTGCAAGGCTCAGTTCTCTTGCCCATCTGAATCCCAAGCCACAGCCTGCTCGCCACCTTCCCCTTTGATTGGTACAAGGATCTGGTCATGAAGGATTCCCCATCCCTGGGGAGCCGCCTACTGGGCTTGCTGCTGCATCATGGGAGGGCATGCACCTTGGCTGCCCATGCTCAGATGGCCCTGCGTCTGCGTCTGCCATCTTGCTTTCACAGGAGACAGTAGTTTGCATTCCCGCCGGTACATATAGCAGCAAACATGTTCAGTGTACAACACTTCGATATAAGGGCAACAGTGGAAGCACCACAGTTGGTATTGTGATCGCACCCTTGCACGCGGTCTGTCTAGTGCAGCTTTAGATGTATTGTCTCGCGGTCCCATCTGCTGCCAGAGTGTCCTATGTTACGTACATTACCCAGTGCCTAAAGTAGTTGTAAAAGGTGAAGGGTAATCAAAGGAGCATAGCCTAAGAATTTAAATACCATAGTCGTCAGCTCTATTTAAAGAAAAGAGAATTCTTCCACAACGATCTGAAACAGTAATGGTCAGCTGCCATAAAGAGGCAAAGCTCCATACATCATGGCAGACACTTCCGCCACGGAATGCTTGTAGAGTGCACTGTTTCCTACTGTAAATAACTCTTCTGACAACCAATGATTGTAGGGGGATAATCCATTGCCTTTCTCTAAGTAAGTTGGGTGTTGAGGACATTAGCTCTGCTAAGCATCCAGGGCTCTGGGTAACCAGTCCTAAAAAACAGGTCTTTTGAGTTAACCACGTTTTTGATATGACACAGTTTGTGATCTCTGTATTTCTTTCAAATGTGTGTTGTTCGGACATAAGTAGGTAAGATCTCGCTAACAGAGGAGCAACCCTGCACATGGACGAGGAGCTGCAGCGTCACTGTTGTTCTTGCTTCAGAGGCCAAGCTTCTCTCGGTGTTCTGGGACTTGAGTGAGACTCGTAGTGGGGGCTAACAGATCTGGCAAGACATTCACTGATGTCAAAAGGGCCCTAATTGCACACACATCAGAGTCTTGCAATTAGACACCGATGACCAGTTTCCTCAGGTGACTTGTTGTATTGCCTACTATGACCTACCTGGTAAGTAGAGGGCATGGGATGCTTGGTCACAGAGGTACATGAACCGCATCTCTTTGCAGCCCACAATGAGCTGTAAGAACCAGAACAGACAGCTGAATCTCCCGAGGTAGTTTTACAGTCAAGGGCTGATGATGCAATGAATGTCTGACGTCAGGTGTGGCCATCTTTGAATGGGTGTATTCATATGCCACAGAACATACAGTGTGAGTGACAGCAGACACCGTAAAGTACTGCTCAGTGCCCTACATTATTCATCAAATATGCCTCATTTCTCTCTACATGGAAGACAGGAAGAGAATACATTGTTTATAATTACAAAAAACAATGTTTCTGGTAAGTTTGTTCTAGTTTGTCTGGTAAGTTAATACTTATACCTACCTGTCAGCTCACCCTCATTTGGCGGGTATCATCCTCTTTTCACTCACTTTCATCCTCCTATCAAATAAAATCGTTTCAAAACTATATCACCCTTCAAAAACCTGTTGTTTCTACATTCACCCTAATGAGATCACCCTCGTAAACGCCTGACTTCATCCTCATTTTAGAGTCAGTAGGTTCACAGGAATAAATGCCTACTCAAAGTGACTCACTTCTCGTGTGTAATGGCCACTCTGTATATTAACCGTGGGCCTTTTTCTGTTGCCCTTTGGTTTTCCTGTAGGACAAATTAGTAGAAATTGGCATGACCTGGGTGCCCTCCCGAGGATGCTGACTGTACATGTCTGTGCAGCTCCAGTGTTGCAGAAGTTGTGCTGCAGTCACCCAAGCTCAGCATATACTTTGCAGCTGCTTGGGCTGTGACATAGAAGGGCTTGCACTGTGGCTGCCCGCTCTGAGCTGCTCTCATGGTATAGTCTCCTGACATGGAGACATGGAACAGAAAGCAACTGCCACCTGCTCCTGACCTTGGGCAAATGCTTTCTCTGCTACATCTCCATGTACCAGCAGAGATGCTCACTGGCCCTAGGCTTCTCCAGTGTTAAGGGGCAGCGTGGAGGCCCCACAGATGGCATTGCCACAGTCGACCATACACTGGAGCTGTTTAGTGCATGGTATTGTATCCTATGGCCACCCGCTGCTGGCTCCTTTAAACTAAACCTTCCGCTCTGATTGAAAAAAGAGAGGCCCTCTTCCTAGTAATCCTGGCCCCTTGATATAGCTCCGTAAAAAAATTATTGTCCAGAGATTTTCATTTTTGATTTATGTTTTTGCATCATTAGAGAAGTAATTTAGCATGGAAAGACATTGCTAATCAGGGCCAAATTTTTCTGGATGACATTTTTAAAAATGACTGAAGTGTTTTTTGTTTTGTTGTTGTTGCAGTTTTATATAGCGTGAACTCGACCCGAAGGTAATAGGAGCGCTTTACATGAGCACCAGTTACATTATACAAGGACACATTCATTTTTGGTAGGCACGGGGAGATTAAGTGATTTGCCCAGAATCACAGGATGTTGAGCCGACACCAAGACTCAAGCCTGGTTCCCCAGATCCAAAGTCAGCAGCTTTGGCCACTACGCCACCTGTTGCGGTGATGATGTAATACTTCAGGAACCATGAGACTTATATACTTCATTTTGGTGTCAAAACATAGGTTTTGGGGTCAACTAATCTTATAGAGACAGAAAATAACTCCTCAGAACAACCCTCCTGCCATTTTCCAAAACGGTGGCTCTATAATGATGTGTTTTAGCCATCATATTGGTAATTTATTTTAATATTGTTTTTGTTTCAGGTTTTCCATTGATTAGAATTTCTAAACATGAGCGAAGCAGGCGGTAGCAGAGGATCTTTATCTCCTGACAGAGTGATGCTAACTAAAAAATCGGAGGACTCCTTCAATAAAGAAAAATGTGTCATACGCCAAACTAATCCGAAAGAAAAGCTAACATCAACTGCGGCTAGACAGACGAGAGTTCGAGATGCTGTAGCAATACGGCGAGACGAAGTTCACAAATTATTGAAACTGATGGGTGAAGAGGATCAAATATTTTATCATTGTAACAACAAGTGCTACAAGTCGATTGCAATGGAAAAAAGCCTGGAACAAATAGCAGAAACCAGTGAATCATAACAAGAATCCGAGTCTTTTGCGAAAGCGACGACAACCAAACCCAATGTCCATTCACTTAGAAAAACAATGGCTATCCCTTGCCCACCTCCAACAACTGAAACAACTGATCAGAAAGCGGAGCATCTTAAATGTGTTATCCATGGTTTAGCCAGAACAAGGGCCAAAGGGACTGACGAAAGAACAAAGTACAGAGTATGAGAGTCTCAAGGGCAAACATGTTTTTATCTGCAGCTAATTTCTTCCAAGATGATGTTGTCAGCCGAGTAGCTGATCTAAACAGTGAGGTGAATGTATTTGCAGCAGATTTATATGTCCACCCGAACTGCATGCGTGCATACATTAGAAAATATGAATGTACAATGAGCTCCCAACAGCAACGTAACCGCCTGCCTTCAGTTAAGTTTGCACTCTTTGAAAAAGAAAAGTTTTAAAGCCACACTTGAGTGCTGGCTATGGGTTCACACTCGGTGAGATCAGAGAAATAATGGTCAACATTGATGAAACTGTATTGATCCATAAAAATGAAATTCAGATTTTTCTGGTGAGAATATTCAATGACAGAATTAATTTTTGTCAGTCTAACTAAAAGAATGAGCCACTTATGGTGTTCTCAGCTGATTTGACTTCTAAAGTTCTTGCTGCCAAAATAAGATCACAGGATGCAGTAAAATCAGCTGGAACCATTTAAAGATATGTCCTAAAAGATTTTGAGCATAATTAAAAATTTTGTAATGCCTTAGAGCTTTGCAAATCATGGAAGTCAACAAGAATGCCGGATGTTGTCTTAACATTTTTTACTATATTGTTTAATATCAGCAAATTAAAACTGTTACAAACTAAAGTTATTGAGTTTGAAACAGAAGCGAACAACATTGATGATGGCTTTGAAAATATAAGCGAAGAAGTGGAAGACAATCCCATGAACCGACAGTCTTATGCTGTGCAAATGCACTGTCTTTTCCAAATCATGTTTTCTGAATTACTCACGGCAAAAAGAAAACTCTGCTACGTATGACGACTGCCCACGCAATCTATGACAAGTGCAGACGTAGAGAGCTAATCACTTCAATGAATAGGATTGGTGTTTCAACAAGTTATAATGACATAGTACAGAGCAGGAACTTGTTAGCAGCTCATGCTGTAAAATCTTGTGAATACGACAGCACACCACTTCCAAGTCACTTTACCAGGAAAGGATTTGCAATTGCTGCTCTTGATAATTTTGATTTTGAAGACAGCTCTTCTTTGTCTGGAACATCCAGCACACATGATACTGCCATGGTGCTTTTTCAAGACTGTACCAATGAAGTAGAAGCTGAAAAACAAGCTGTGTTAGCTGTAGGCATAAACAGACGAAGCTGCAAACTTATAATCCAACGGACTTGCCAACTTGTGCAAAATCACTCAAGCCATCAACATGTCCCAGTCTACCAGAAAGTTTCAAAGTGGCTGAGGACATGGATCTTCTTTTACCTGATGCAGCGGTCCGCGAAGCTGATTTAACCGGATTCATCATATCGCTTATTCGGTGCGGACTGAAGTATGAAGAAAAGTCTGTTCCTCTGTGGGTTGGAATTCATGCTCTGATCTTCCAGAATATTGTCCCGCTGAAGAAGGTTGAGTTTTTACCAGTAATACCATCTCCAGTCATAACTATGCAACAGTATACACAGCTCTAATAAATTTCCGAAATGTGCGTGCTCAGCTTGAAGACCAACCTATCCCGCCAATTTTCTGCAATGAAGGTGTTTTCCGTATTGTAGCTGACATTTTTATGAGCAATCCAGTAGAATTTGATGATCTTTATCCAATGATGGGCGTTTTCCACATAAAAAGAAGTTGTGTTGTGGTGTGCAGGAAGTTTTCTCAGTGGATGTAGCATAGACGATGCACTTATTGAGGCTGAAATCTTTGGAAGCAAAACTGTCTAGTCAGTATTTAGCGGAACTCATTATGTTCATTTGTTACAAGGTATGCTCATCATATCTGAGGCTATAGAAACACTGCGTTGGAATGCTTTCTGGAACAAGAATGACTAATTAGGTTTTGCATATCTTATCTCAGAAATGGCCAAGGCACAGGGTGCACTTCATTCAAAATACGTAATGGAAAGCCAGGCAATGTTCAATGCACTCAGTTCAAAATCAGAAATCCTGAAAACCAAGTTCGTAGAGTTTGTCAAAGAATGTGAAAAAAGTCAGAACTTTGCAAGTACTGGGGAAATGTTTTACACATGATAGCTCTAGTGAAAAACTTGGTACATGTTGATCAAGAAGGTGATTGGGAGCTGCATGGGAAGACTGTGGAGTCACTGATGACTATGTTTCGCGAATTCGATCGCATAAACTACCTGAGATATGGGTCCTAGTATTTTGAAAGAGTAGAGAAGCTAGAGGTGGAAAAACCATACCTCTACAGAAAATTCATCCAAAGTCATTTTGTGGTGAAAGACGTAGAGGGAAGGTTCAATGCTGTGGCTCCAGATATAAAACTGAAACAGACGATCCAGAGATCATAGAAAAGCTCCAAGGGAATTGTTGGTCAGACATGTACAAGTGAATATGTTGCTCAATGGCAGCTAGTTTACCATGAAGTCCTTTCTATTTGCAGTGTTTTCAGAGAGATGACAAACTAAAAATTAATGGACCATCTGTAGGAAGCTGGCTCTGTATATACTATACCAAAATGAGGTATAGTGTGCACAGAGTCCAGTGGAACCCCAAAGGTAGGCAGAGGCAAAAGTAGATAGCACCTTACTCTCTATTTGTGGTAGTGTGGGCAAGCAGTAAGGCTTTATCAGAGGGTAGTGTTAAGCATTTGTTGTACACACTCAGGCAGCAAATGATGTCACACACTCACAGTTTGAACTCAGACCAATTTGTTTGTATCAAAAATATTATTAAAAGTAATTTTATTTCTAGAACCAAGCCAAGCCTGGTGCAGGTAAGTGAAATAATACTTTGCAAAATCGTATGCAATATTTTACAGTTGAATGCATGTTCAAATGCAGTTGGTTGAATTACAGGTAAGTTAATGTTTCCAAATTTCTTTTCAGTTACTTTACCGATTACTTTGTACGTTACTTTACAGATTACATTTAAGTTACTTTTTCTACTCATTGTGATATGCCTATATATCACACTGGGACATTTCCTAGAGAAAATGTAAGTAAATCAGTTTTTGTACATTTGCAGTTTTTCAGGGTTTCATACAAACCAACTCCACACTTGAGGAATTTTCAAAGAAAAGCAGTCAGTGCAATCCTATGGGAGGAAATGAAGTTATCGGTTTAACGGTAAGTACTTTGTTTTGGGAGTTGGTTTTCTGGGGTTAGAACAAGGGTTCCCCCAGGGTCACGGATACACTCTCAAAGCACCCTCAGCGGTACTAGGGTGGCCGGGTGCAGAGTGCTGGGGCCCAATGTTATCCAATGGGGGATAGGTGGCCTTCGGTTGGTGGCTGCTCACGAGCAGGCCACAAGGTTGTGGGAGCAAAGCTCCTGGTGTTAGGCTCAGGGCACAGGGGGATCTGATTTAGTACACAAGGTGCACCCACAGCTGCGCAGGGGCGTCGGGTGCATGGTGCTGTTTTGGTGTCGGTGGCCTGTTGTTTTCAGTGGGAGTTGCCGGTTTTGGATTCTGGCTGCAGGCTCGGCCCAGGAAGACTTTTGAGAGGAAACAACAGCTTGGCAGGTAAGTTGGAGGGCTCGGGGACATAGTGTTGGGATCTAGGGGAAATAGGGTTCGGGTGCCTTCCCTTTCCCCTGTCGTTTGTTTCTGCATGCATGATTGGGTGCACATGAGAATTTGTGGATAGTCCCTTGGGCTATTCGTATAAAGGGGACCTACCTCCGTGATGCCGGTGCTTGGTTTCTTTTATGGTCCCTTGCCTCGGGACTTCCGGTTCCTGTTTAGATTTCCTGGTGCCTTGCTGTTGGATCCCTGGTTCGTACTCTCGTGAGTCTCCTGGATGGGGAGATTGGGTACTCTCTTTTTTCCGGTTTTCCTTTTTACCTCCTTGTTGTTTGGCCCTGGACGAGTCCGCCATTGGTAACACGGAGTAGTACTGATTTAGAGGAGAGACGCGGCTGCGTTTCTCCTCCCTCTCCGGATTGGACTTCCTGGAAGCGTATTACCTATCTGCCTCGTTATGTGTGATTAGGCGGAATCACGAAGGAACTGAAGTTCGGTCGTTTTTCTGTGTTCCTCGCTATTTTGTACTAGGGGTTTTTTTTTGTTTCTGTTTTTTCCCCCCTTCCTATTCCTTACGTGAGTCCTTGAAGAGAAGGTGTGTATTTTTTCTTCTGGGGACAAGACCATTTTTGGACTTCCACAGCCCTTCCTTTCTTACGTTATTTTCCTACTTTCATTGGATAAGTGGAGTCGGCTATTTTGAAGTTCGCTCCATGTGATATCAAGGACTTCTCCATCCACAAGATTGGGTAAGCCAGAGGTATGTGGGTTCTTGTGTGCACCTGGTGATGTATGTATTGGATTTGTGTCATGGTGTGAGATCCCAAAGTAATACTTTGTTGTCCCTTCTTTTTTAAGGTCACGGCTGTGGTCTTCCCATTGTTGGTCGGGTGGTAGACAAGAAAGTACGCTGCAGTACCTGAGCAACCACTGTGTTTTGTTCGTTCCCTGATTTCTTCCCCCACCTTCTCCCTGCATCGGGGTCACCCATCACCCTGAATTGTTAGTCGGGTGTGGGGTGACTGCGGTGGGGGTAGCGGACTGGGATATTCTTCACTCCTGCAGTGCAGAGTGGGCAGGCAGGCGGAACAGAAAACCAAGCCCAAGAAAATTGCACTGCCTGAGTGAAGATGGATGTCCAGGTGGATGGGGTGGAGGCGCCCTCCATGCCGGAATTATTGGCCGCAATAACTAGTTTGCAGGCCGAGGTGCAGGGCCTTCGGCAGGAAAATCATGGGTTGCAGGCCGAGCTTAGTATGTGCAGAGCACGGGACAGTTCATGGGGGAGGGGGTTGGGCCCGTCCATTAAAGATAAGGGTCCTCTGCTACAACCCGCTACCTTCCAGTTTGCTCGTCCTACAGCTCAGACAGGGAATGGAGGACCTCCTATAGCCGTTACTGTAAATACCCCTGTTCCCGTCCCACTAGCGGCACCTGAGAGGTTTTCTGGGGACAGTGGCAAATATGGGGTTTTCATGAATCAGTGTCACCTGCATTTTATGTGTCGCGCTGCTGCCTTTCCCGATGATACCGCAAAGGTGGCGTTTGTTATTTCTTATTTAGCTGGTACTGCAGCTGGTTGGGCCGTCCCTTTGGTAGAGAGTGATGATCCGGTGCTGTACAGTTTTCCTGCTTTTAAGGCACAGATGCATAGTCTCTTCGCTAAACACGCATTCATGCAAGCTAGTGATGCGGAGCTTCTTAAATTGAGACAAGGGAAGCAGGATCTGTTAACATACGTAGCCACATTCAATCGTTTGGTGGCAGAAACACACTGGCCCCTTACAAAAAGGACATCATTGTTTTATCAGGGGTTGTGTGAAGAACTAAAGGATGTGGTGTCACAGGTTGTAAATCCCCCTGAAGATTGCACCGAATTTATTGATTTGGTGGTAAAATTAAACCACAGACTGTCGGAACGGAGGGGGAGAGGACACGATTTCAGGCCTCCCGAATGGTAGTGGTTAGGGGGATTCACGGGGGACTCAAAGCCAGTTCCAGAGCCTATGCAGATAGGGGGGTTAGGGGTCCATTAACCAAGGAGGAGAAGGAAAGGCGACGAACCCAAAATTTGGGCCTGTATTGTGGAAAGGGGGGCATTATGCTCGGGAGTGCCCCGTGAAACCATCCAGCTTTTCCACCAATAAGGCAATAGCTGTTGTAGGGCGATGTTGTAGTGGATCATCTATTGATGAGGTGTGTGGGAATAACCCTTATGACATTCCAGGAGCAGTACAGAGGGTCCTCGCCATTTTACCATTACGGCTTGTTTTGTGTTTTCTACTAGTAGCAGGGCTACTCTGTCGGTGTTATTGGACTCTGGGGCCACTGGGAATTTTATGGATATCCAGTTGGCCGAGAGAATGATGGTTCCATGTGTGTACAAGGAACAGCCTGAGCCTGTGAGAGCAATTGACGGGACTGAACTCTCGTCTGGGTCAATAGTCCGACAGACGGAACCGCTATTGGTGACTTGTGATAATGGGCATTCGGAGAGTATCTGTTTTGATCTTATAGATGCCCCTTCCTTTGGTGTTATACTTGGGGTACCCTGGTTACAGGTACACAACCCTAGAATTGATTGGGTGAGACGGACAGTGACTTTGGATTCTGAATATTGCCTCCAGCATTGTTATCAGGAGGCAACTGATTGGGTGGTGCCGTTAACCTGTACAGTGAGTGATTGTGGAGATCAGAACCGCATACCGTTTCCCTTCACTGCTTTTCAGGACGTGTTTGATAAGGAACAAGCAAGGGTATTGCCACCACACCGGCCCTTTGATTGTCGTATCGATTTGGTGCCAGGTGCTGCCTTGCCTTGTAGCCGTGTTTATGCGTTATCTGAGCCTGAAGAGAAGCATCTGCGGAGTTATTTGGATGAAATGTTGGCTTCTGGTTTTATACGACCATCTTCTTCACCTGTTTCCTCCTCTATCTTTTTCATCGCTAAGAAGGAGGGTGATCTTAGAGCGTGTGTGGATTACAGAGCATTGAATAAAGTAACGATTAAAAACAAGTATCCACTCCCTCTGATATCTGTGTTACTGGATCAGTTAAGGCATGCAACTGTGTTTACGAAGCTCGATCTGAGGGGCGTTTATCATCTCATTCGGGTCCGCGAGGGCGACGAATGGAAGACCGCGTTTCGTACTAAGTTTGGTTTATTTGAATATTGTGTTATGCCTTTTGGTTTATGTAACGCCCCTGCCGCTTTTCAGTTTTTTATTAATGAGGTTTTGCATGAGTATCTGGATGTGTGCGTGATTGTCTATATAGATGACATTTTGGTTTTTTCTCAGTCCCTTGTGGAACATGAATATCATGTGTCTCAGGTGTTGCAGAAATTACGGGAGCATCGTTTGTTTGTGAAATTAGACAAGTGTACATTCAGTGCTGCAGATGTGGAGTTTTTGGGTTTTTTGATCTCCAGTAACGGCATTAAGATGGATCCACGCAAGATTGAAGCCATTGTGAATTGGCCTACTCCTACTTGTGTGAAGGATATTCAGGTATTTCTTGGATTCGCCAATTTTTATAGGCGTTTTATTTCACATTTTTCGGATCTCATCTCGCCAATGACTGTTTTGTTGAGAAAAGGAGTGTCTTTTGTCTGGTCCTCTGTAGCTCAGTCCGCCTTAGAGCAGTTGATTGTTAGGTTTACGACTGCCCCAGTTTTGATGCATCCGGATCCGGCTCTCCCCTTTTTTGTGGAGGCCGATGCATCTCAATTAGCTGTAGGTGGGGTGTTGTCTCAGAGAGACAGTGATACGGGTCTGATGCACCCCATAGCCTTCTTTTCAAAGAAGTTGTTACCAGCTGAGCAGAATTATACTGTGGCAGAAAGGGAGTTGCTCGCTATAAAATTATCGTTCGAGGAGTGGCGTCATCATTTATGGGGTGCTCGTCATCCCATTACGATCTATACGGATCATAAAAATCTGGAGTTTTTTCGCTCTGCTAGGGCTTTAACTCCAAGGCAAATGCGATGGGTCTTGTTCTTTAATGAATATGATTTTATCATTACGTACAGGCCTGCAGCTCAACAAGTGAAATCAGATGCATTATCTCGCATATACGTGGGTCCCTTGGAGGAGGTGTCGAACAGTGATAATAGGCCCATGATATCGGCAGATAGAATTGTGGGGTGTGCCTCAGTAGAGGATTTCCTTGATAAGGTGAAGGATGAGGTAGGCCACCTGGATTTGACTCCGTGGTTGAATGATCCGGTTTTTTCCCTGCGAGATGGGTTATTGTACCATGCAGAGAGGTTGTTTGTGCCTCCTGAATTAAGGACACAGGTACTTACGTGGTGCCATTCTTCGTCGCTTGTTGGGCATCCCGGAATGAATAAGACCAAGGAGATTTGCTTGCGATGGTTTTGGTGGGACACGTTAGGTCATGATGTACAGGTGTTTGTGGCCTCGTGCCCTGTTTGTGCTGTAAACAAGGCCTAGCATATGCCCCCGTCTGGTTTGTTACGTCCATTGCCAGTACCACCCATTCCTTGGCATACTATTAGTATGGATTTTGTGACTGATCTGCCACTGGATTTAGGATGTACTACCATATTAGTGGTGGTGGACCTATTTACCAAGACAGCACACTTCATTCCTTTGTCGAAATTGCCGACTTCTAAAGAGTTGGCTGAGGTCTTTATAGCTCAGGTTGTGAGATTGCATGGGTTACCCTCTGGTATTGTGTCCGATAGGGGAGCACAGTTTGTATCCCATTTCTGGACTGAGTTCTGTTCGTCGTTACGGATGGAGTTACGGTTATCTTCTGCCTATCATCCACAAACTGATGGGCAGACCGAACGTACTAACCAGACTATGGAACAGTATTTGAGATGTCTGCTGTCCTCCCTGACGGGTAGTTGGGTAACAGCCCTCCCTTTGGCTGAGTTTGCTTATAATAACAGCTTGCACTCGGCCATAGGGATGACCCCGTTCTTTTGTTCGATGGGATTTCATCCCAAATCCCTACCCATACAACCTTCTGGGCGGGTACCTGCGGTGGACACCTTGAGTAGAGTGCTGATTGGGATATGGGAGAAAGCACAAGAGCAGTTATTGGCTTCCAAATTAAGTATGAAGACGCAGGCAGATAGGCATAGGCGTCCTGCTCCCTTATATGCAGTGGGTGATATGGTATGGCTAGCGACGAAGAATTTGAGGTTAGCGGGTTCTAGGAAGCTGCAGCCTCGGTTCGTAGGTCCCTTCCCTATCCTGCAAGTGGTGAATCCGGTGGCGATGAAATTATCCTTGCCTGATGAGTATAGCATCCATCCAGTTTTTCACACATCCCTGTTAAAACCATGCACCCAGACCATGCAGGCGTTGCCTCCTCCTCCTCCTGTTGTACTGGAGGGTCATGAGGAATTTGAGGTGCATGCTATTCTGGATTCCAGAAGGAGACGGGGGAGGTTATTCTATTTGGTGGATTGGAAGGGGTATGCCCCGGAGGATCGATCCTGGGAACCGGCTAGTCATGTACATGCACCAAGGCTGGTGCGCCTGTTTCATGTTCATCACCCTAGGAAGCCGAGACCAGTGGGAAGGCGTTTGGGAGGGGGTACTGTTGGGATCTAGGGGAAATAGGGTTCGGGTGCCTTCCCTTTCCCCTGTCGTTTGTTTCTGCATGCATGATTGGGTGCACATGAGAATTTGTGGATAGTCCCTTGGGCTATTCGTATAAAGGGGACCTACCTCCGTGATGCCGGTGCTTGGTTTCTTTTATGGTCCCTTGCCTCGGGACTTCCGGTTCCTGTTTAGATTTCCTGGTGCCTTGCTGTTGGATCCCTGGTTCGTACTCTCGTGAGTCTCCTGGATGGGGAGATTGGGTACTCTCTTTTTTCCGGTTTTCCTTTTTACCTCCTTGTTGTTTGGCCCTGGACGAGTCCGCCATTGGTAACACAGAGTAGTACTGATTTAGAGGAGAGACGCAGCTGCGTTTCTCCTCCCTCTCCGGATTGGACTTCCTGGAAGCGTATTACCTATCTGCCTCGTTATGTGTGATTAGGCGGAATCACGAAGGAACTGAAGTTCGGTCGTTTTTCTGTGTTCCTCGCTATTTTGTACTAGGGGGTTTTTTTGTTTCTGTTTTTTCCCCCTTCCTATTCCTTACGTGAGTCCTTGAAGAGAAGGTGTGTATTTTTTCTTCTGGGGACAAGACCATTTTTGGACTTCCACAGCCCTTCCTTTCTTACGTTATTTTCCTACTTTCATTGGATAAGTGGAGTCGGCTATTTTGAAGTTCGCTCCATGTGATATCAAGGACTTCTCCATCCACAAGATTGGGTAAGCCAGAGGTATGTGGGTTCTTGTGTGCACCTGGTGATGTATGTATTGGATTTGTGTCATGGTGTGAGATCCCAAAGTAAATACTTTGTTGTCCCTTCTTTTTTAAGGTCACGGCTGTGGTCTTCCCATTGTTGGTCGGGTGGTAGACAAGAAAGTACGCTGCAGTACCTGAGCAACCACTGTGTTTTGTTCGTTCCCTGATTTCTTCCCCCACCTTCTCCCTGCATCGGGGTCACCCATCACCCTGAATTGTTAGTCGGGTGTGGGGTGACTGCGGTGGGGGTAGCGGACTGGGATATTCTTCACTCCTGCAGTGCAGAGTGGGCAGGCAGGCGGAACAGAAAACCAAGCCCAAGAAAATTGCACTGCCTGAGTGAAGATGGATGTCCAGGTGGATGGGGTGGAGGCGCCCTCCATGCCGGAATTATTGGCCGCAATAACTAGTTTGCAGGCCGAGGTGCAGGAGCCTTCGGCAGGAAAATCATGGGTTGCAGGCCGAGCTTAGTATGTGCAGAGCACGGGACAGTTCATGGGGGAGGGGGTTGGGCCCGTCCATTAAAGATAAGGGTCCTCTGCTACAACCCGCTACCTTCCAGTTTGCTCGTCCTACAGCTCAGACAGGGAATGGAGGACCTCCTATAGCCGTTACTGTAAATACCCCTGTTCCCGTCCCACTAGCGGCACCTGAGAGGTTTTCTGGGGACAGTGGCAAATATGGGGTCTTCATGAATCAGTGTCACCTGCATTTTATGTGTCGCGCTGCTGCCTTTCCCGATGATACCGCAAAGGTGGCGTTTGTTATTTCTTATTTAGCTGGTACTGCAGCTGGTTGGGCCGTCCCTTTGGTAGAGAGTGATGATCCGGTGCTGTACAGTTTTCCTGCTTTTAAGGCACAGATGCATAGTCTCTTCGCTAAACACGCATTCATGCAAGCTAGTGATGCGGAGCTTCTTAAATTGAGACAAGGGAAGCAGGATCTGTTAACATACGTAGCCACATTCAATCGTTTGGTGGCAGAAACACACTGGCCCCTTACAAAAAGGACATCATTGTTTTATCAGGGGTTGTGTGAAGAACTAAAGGATGTGGTGTCACAGGTTGTAAATCCCCCTGAAGATTGCACCGAATTTATTGATTTGGTGGTAAAATTAAACCACAGACTGTCGGAACGGAGGGGGAGAGGACACGATTTCAGGCCTCCCGAATGGTAGTGGTTAGGGGGATTCACGGGGGACTCAAAGCCAGTTCCAGAGCCTATGCAGATAGGGGGGTTAGGGGTCCATTAACCAAGGAGGAGAAGGAAAGGCGACGAACCCAAAATTTGGGCCTGTATTGTGGAAAGGGGGGGCATTATGCTCGGGAGTGCCCCGTGAAACCATCCAGCTTTTCCACCAATAAGGCAATAGCTGTTGTAGGGCGATGTTGTAGTGGATCATCTATTGATGAGGTGTGTGGGAATAACCCTTATGACATTCCAGAGTGGGCAGGCAGGCGGAACACATAGGTGCACCTCGGGTTCTCTTCTCCAGGGCGCAGGGCAGCTCGAGGCAGGGGTGTCTTTTGAGGTCGGATTTCACCTTACCGGGCCACTCGCGGTTGGGGGGGTCTCTGTGCAAAGGCTGCAGGCGATGTTTGGGATTCCTGGAGGGGTCAACCCACCGTGGACTCGGACTCTGGAGCACTGGGGGACCTCGCTGGGACCGGTGGGCCACCCAGATTCGGGCTGTAGGCGTCGGGTGCAGTGGTGGTTCGAGGCGTCGGGTTTCTTTGTGCTCAGCAGGCTCAGAGTCTGTCTTGGGAGTTTCTTTTGAACAGAGCTGCTGTTCACAGGAGATCCAGTCTTTGTTAAAGGCAGTCAGTCCTCCCAGGGTTCTGGAGGCCGCTGGCTGCAGGACAAGGTGAGTTTTGGCGCAGGATCTCTGGAAACTGCAGACGGGCCGGTAGGGCTGGGGCCAAGTCAGTTGTTCTCTGCAGTCTCCTCTGCTGGGCATCTTCTTTCGTCCTTTTCCTTTGTAGGTTGCAAGAATCTGTCTTCTTGGTTCAGGGCTGCCCCCTAAGTACTGTATTTAGGGGGCGTTTTAGGGGTCTTGAGGTCAGCAGCCAATGGGCTACTGACCTTAGGGTGACTACACCCTTAATGTGCTCACCCCACGTGGGGGAGTGGGCACAATCCCTAATCCTGATTGGAGAGTGCCTGCCATCTGCAAGATGGGGGGTACTGAAGAGTGGGCTTCACCTCGCCTCCTTCACCAGAGGGGTGGGGTTGGCAAAGGTGGGCACACCTTCTGGGCTGTGCTAATTTTTCCCTCCTGTCTTCCTGCCAAAAAGGAGGGGAGACAGGAAGGGGGCCTGCTCCTGATAGCAGGAGAGGCTGAGGGTCGCGTTACAAAGGCGGCAAGGCCTTTGAAGCTCCCCTGCCATAGATGGCTCTTCTTGGCCTGGGGGAGTTGTGACTACCTCCGCCCAAGAAAGGCTTTGTTTCAGGGCTCAGGGAGCGAAGTCTCCCACCCCAGGGGTCCAGAAACATGTCTCGTGGTGGCAGGCTGGTGTGTTATAGTCAGGGAACCCACCAGAGGCTGGTCGTTTTCAGGGGGCATCTCTAAGATGCCCTCTGAGTGCGTTTTTCATTAAATCCCAAACTGGCATCAGTGTGGGTTTAATGTGCTGAGAAGTTTGATACCAAACTTCCCAGTTTTCAGTGAAGCCAATATGGTGCTGTGGAGTTCGTAAGGACAAACTCCCAGCACCATATCCTCTTAATGGCATTACTACACTTACAATGTCTAAGAATTGGTCTAGACACTGTAGGGGTACAGGGCTCATGCACCTGTACCCTCACAACTGGTATAGTGCACCCAGCTAGAGGGGTGGCTGACCTATGCCACGGCAGTGGGTTGTAGGCATGGCACACAGTGATGTGTGTCATGTCGACTCTTCACTTTGTTCTGCACCAGAACATGCAGCCTGCAATGGCAGTGTGTGTGTGTAAAGGTATAGGGCCTCTAAGGGTGGCACAATAGGTGCTGCAGCCCTTAGAGGCCATACCTGGCCACAGTGGCCTTGGTACCCATGGTACCTTTTACAAGGGACTGACATGTGGCCAGAGAGGTGCCAATTGGGGGTACAAGGTACATTCTTGGGAAAGAACACAGGCCCTGGGAACCTGAATGGCAGGGACCCAGGGCACATCAAGTCAAAGTGCATCAGTAGTCTGGCAAAAAGTGGGGGGGGGTGTTACTGCAACAGAAACCCAGGTCCTACACAAGCCCCCCTAGCACAAAAGCCAGAAGACTCAGCCAAAGCTGGGCGAGTCTTCCTAGTCTTTCAGGCGAGGAAGAGTGGAAGAAGTGCTTGTAATCATATTTATATGTTTCTGTCTAATGGTTGTCGCAGCACACGTATTTTATACTACAATGACGCTGGTTTAATAAATGTTTATTGAAAACATCCCCTTTGTTTATTCTGTATATCTCTCTGAGAAGAAGTGAGCACAAGTGACTTATCGAAAAGTACTGTACTGTTTCCATGATCTCTGAGGGGTCAAGGTTGTCATGTTCGATAGTTGCCAGAAACTATTCGCTCCTTGGTAAGGTTGTGGGGCTTATTGTGGCACTGTGAGCTAGCTGGTTTACAGACCAACATGTCCTTTGGGGGTGTCTGGAATCAGTTTGGACGCCAATCTCTTAGTTTATGTTGTCTAAACACGCAGATCCTATATAGATTTATAGGAACTACACAACAGTTGCTAGGTCCATGCATAACTAGGCCACTCAGTTTAGTGTTTCTTTGCATCCTGGGACCTGTAGTTCTTCTCGCATTATAAAACCAGGAATTCAAGTCCCAGAGTAAGACCTTGACAGGTGGATCTCAGAATACTGAGAGAAGTGGCAACCGTAAGAAAATAAAGGCTAGATACTGTTGTGCAATATTTTGTCCAATTAAAACCTATACATATGGCCAAAGTATCATTAATAAGGTGGAACATTAACAAGCATTCAGTGGTACCCTAGGTCTATCACTCACCTTACCTAATGTTTTTATCCATGCCACAAATACGAACCAGAAATACTCACTAAACTCCTCCATTTGCAAAATGTAATAGATAACAAAGCCCAGAACTAGACGCCTTCATGGGACGAGCCTTTCTGAATAGATGGTTACATTGGCTATTGTGGTTATTGCTAAAATTAACCTTTCAAATTAAATATATGTGAGTGCAGATAGGCCAGGGAATGGGTAAGAGGAGAGCCCATCCTACAAGGGTTGCTACCTGTCCTGACTTTGTAGGTTCAGGGCATCAACTTAAAAAAGAATATTTTTCATCCTATTTATATATTTAGTCACAAAATAGATTTGAGAGGCCACACCTCAGAGGGCAAGATGGCTGCCCTGGTGCCAGGCACTGCGTTTCAGGGAGGAGGAGGGGGGAATAATTGTAATTTTGCTGTAATAAACAAAAGAATATTATTTTTAAAAAGGCAGAACAAAGCATCCCCAGGAATCGACATCCCTTCTGCAGTTCTTCTCAGCTGCCTCCTAAATTGTTCAAGAGTCAGGGTTCTGGAGGTACCATGAGAACCCCGGGTAGCTAAGGGTGCAAGGGCTGTAACATATAGATAACATCCTAAAATTACAAGTCGTAAAATCTAACAATGGCTTGGCGCTTACATAGTCTTAACAATACTACACATCATCCCTCCTAACAAATGGGCATTTGAAATAAGAGAACTATGTCATGCTGATTTCCAAGTTCAGTTCCTAAGTCTGACTTCACATTTCCACCGTGTGAGCCACAGAGTCCTCAGTTATCCTCTCCTGCAGTGTGCCCCCAGAAACACTCTCCCTGGTAACATCACTGGACGGGTGAGCTTGCTCCTCATGCACATTTGATTGGACATTTTTTTCTTTTTATATTGAAAATACACTATCCTGACTCTTATTTTCATTGCACCTCTCATTACTATGAAGACCCTCTGAGATCATAGGACACAGACTTTAACAATTCTAAATATGTTCCAGCATTTGCCATCAGCTGTTCCCACCCTGCCTTATTGACTCTTCCTACTTTTACAAGACAATAATATTTGCTCTTTCCTTTGACATCCACCCCAAGCCTCAGTATCACCAGCCAATTACTGGCCTTAATAACTAACGACTTTCTTCTCATATCGTTTTCACATCATTCTTTGGTCGAGAGGCCCTTCAGGCGAATATTTTCATCAATCTTGGCTTTGTCATCGTCAGAGAAACATTCATTCATGCCTGCAAATTAATTCTTGAACCACCTACAGCGCAGCAATCAATTACATTTCCCAGTTACCACATGGGGCCTGATCCGATACGCCCAAGTCTATTCCTGAAAGTTTTCACTTAACCTTGGCATTTGCAAACATTGGCATTTGGCTTCATTGAAGTCATTTTAATCACACTCCCCTCCACCAGGAGCAAAGTTACCCACAGATCATAGACAAGTTAACAATATGCATTTTTTCTCTCAACTGGCATTTTATCCACTTCCATTCCCTCTAAATATATTAGAAATTCCTCTGTCCATCTTTTCCATGGTATGGGTGAATCCCTTTAGCATTGGTGGGATTTCTGTGGTAGATCAAATTGCATTGTAAAATAATTGTAAAAAGGCACAGGTTAAGGTATCACAAAATAATCCAAAGGAACAGACATTAAAGTAAAACTCTAAAACAAAATTAATAATGGTGAAAATAAATTAAGTTATTGGTTTTGTACGAGATTACACTTGAACATATGCTGTAAACTTGAAATATTTATACATAAACACATCTATCTATCTATCTATCTATCTATCTATCTTTGCAAGTCGCACAAAGTAATAGCATGGTTCATTAATACGGATTGATAATGAGAGTGCGCTAGGGCTTTCAATGCAACCTCTTGGCCAAGTCGTCATAGATTTTCCCCCATTGGTCGTATGGACCTTTGTTGGTTGACATGAAACACTGTAAGGGAGATTACATCAACAATACATTTCTAGCTGGTAAGGCCATTTTTTTACTCCATTAAAAGGACCAACAATCGACAATTAAGGTGAAAGGTTTTTTGGGGGGATTACCAAGCAATCCAGCATATAAGCAATCCAATAATAAATTCAGTAGGTATGGCAATATTGCGGAGAAGCTGAAATATCTCAGTAAGTTTAGCCACAGTAGAATGAGAGACAGAATTTTGATAGCTGAAACAATAAGGAAACAGATTAAAGCAAACAGGTGTTCCATAAAGACATTTCCCGTCTCTGTTCTAAACATAAGTCAGATATAGGATCATCTTCCAAGGGTCTCTAATTAGGGAGCATAGAAGGTGTCAGCAGGATCAGACATCAGTAGAAGTCTTGGAAAACGGAAATACGTGCTTACCATAAAGCTTCACACTTGCAAGAATAAGACAAGCACAGAGGTTGGTACCTCTCTAAGTCTAAAGGGAATCTCTGTCCTCCAACTGTGAGAACACCAATGTAAAAGTAACAGGAGATTCAGAAACAGTCTTATCTCCTTTCACACCACCAGGGACCATCCAAATTGTTACTTGTGTGCATCTGCAACATCCCTTCAGTTTCCCATCGCATCGAACTGTGACTGCAGTTTTCAACCTTGAACATCTCTCCGTCCTGGTACATGATGAACAGTCGGACTCCTTCGACTTTTAATTCTCCATGTTCACTGCCAAGTTCTTCCCTCCAGGCCTCACTATTAGCAGTCCAATATAAACAATAAGCCTTTCTCTTACCAACGAGAATCATGATAATATACCTGCAAAGAAAAAGAGAACATGCTGGCAAGCAAAATGCATGTCAATTGAGGCCTGTAGTCAGTTTAAGTTAGCATTTAATATGCACTTCGAATACATACACACGTGTAACTTGAAAAAAAAAATGTAAAAGTAAATAAAAGGATACATGTTTATGCATTTCGATTAAACATTAGTGTATACATGAATAAATCTCTAATCCCTATAATGGTTTCAGTCCACTAAAACGTTTAAATGCTTCACACATGTTAATAAAGCTAAGGCACACAGTGAATGTCACATTGGTTATATGTAAATAATTGTGATGTTTATGGGTGGAGCCTAAATTGCGCTGCTCCACTATCAAGCTCATGCTGTGCAACTAAATATTGATTACCAGCTGAATAGTATTGCATTTGAATTGCAGAAGACAATAACAGAAAATTATCCTGTGGCTCCAGTGATATTCTTTTTGAGGCGCTGAACCCAATATACCTTTGAAGTCATATTAATTCGATTAAAAAATAAATGCGTGCAGATAGATCCCAAACACTGTTCAAAACTGAAGAACTTGGCGAATTCTCTCACCAGCCACTAGAGGGGAGTGTATAATTGGAAATGCTACCTAAATGCTGCTTGATGGCAGGGAGAATTGGACGCCAAATCGAAACTCGGCTATGGCTCAAAATCCTGTGATTCTGGGCATATCGCTTAATCTTCCCATGCCTGTAAGAAATGAATGAGGCCTTGTGTAATGTAACTGGTGCTTATAAAACGCTCAAATTTGGTCTTTGGATCGAGTTCACGCTATATAAAAAATGCACAAAAAGGTAAAAACAAATCCTTAAAGATAAGACAAAAAGATAATTAGTCATTTCCCTAGCTGATTTGTACAAAGTGAAACCAGAAAACCTAGCTAAATTGTGGCTTCACTGACTAAATTGTGTGATCTTGGGCAAATATTTTATTTCACCCAAACTCTTTTTTCTTCATTATCGTTTATGAAAGCACTTTCAAATATCTGAGTTCAAAATACCAGGTGTACAAAAACATTTTTGTGCTTGATTTAGAGAGACTATAATGTTGCTCTATAATAATCTGAGCTATGTACAGGGTTTACATGACAATTGCTTTGCCTCTTAGTGCACTAATCGTTTATGTTTAATACCTATTACTTTATGTAAGTATTTCTCAGTGCAGTGCTACAATGAGACATATTAATGTCAAAGCTTCACATATTGTATAAAATACACATTTTTGAATTCTGAAGCAACTTTATCATATTTTATGTGATGTTTATTTTGTGATTTACACAGCAAACATATTCAGGGCTCGGCTTGTGCACAGGCTCTAAGATCCTGGCCAGACCCTTGTCGTGGCTCTTACTCAGCCCCCCCCCCCAGCAAATGTATTGGCTCCCCCACCTCAATATAGAAGCACACATGAGATAATTTGATGTGAAGTGGCTTTACACGTGCATGTCAGTTTTTCTTGCACAGTCATCTTTCATAAAACATTTGTTTGGCTGAAAAGTCAAGAGGTTCCCAATAACAGTGTGTCAGGCAAACAGTTCCTTGTACTGAAAGGCTGCATTTTGCAAAGTTTATTGTGGCTGTCAGCTACCAACATGCCAAGTTTAATCCCATCCTCGTCGCCACTGTTATAGGGTGTTCTGGTAAAACTTGTAGTAATAAGAAACAGAACATTTATTAAGATAAGTTAAAGCAAAGCATCCTTCTGACCCGACATCTCATCAGCAGCTCTTCTTAACAGCCGCCTATTATGATCAGGAGACCTGGAGGTGCCATGAGAACAACAGGTAGGTAAAGGGTATGGGAGGTACCATATAGATAACATCCTAATATTATTTCATTTCGAGTAAAATAAATAATTTTTTAACATTTAGAGATTAAAAATAAATGTAGTCTTAATCTTAATTGATGTAACACACTGCCTACGCAGCGAAAGATGGGTAAAAGGGCACAAGGAGGGAGAGAATATTATCAACACAAGGGCTTGGTGCTGCCAGCGTAGATTGCGTGTGAGGGATATTTGCATTGCAGATGCCTATACTGTGACTGTTCAGTTTGTGATGGAAGGCGCAGAGTGGATACCTGTGCTGTATCTCTGTGTATAAGGGACGCTCGCACTTCTGATGCATGTACTGTACCTGTTCTGATTGTGATGAAGTGGATACCTGTGCTGTTCCTGTGTGTAAGGGAAGCTTGCACTGCTGGTGCATGTACTGTGTGAGAAGTTGGCCTGGTATATGCTGTCCACTAATTATAGTGGGCACCTTGCACCAGTCCAAACAACCCCTTATTGGAGATAGGTTAAAGACAACCTTTATTGAAAGCTATCCTAGTGGTAGCTATGGAGAGCAGCCTTCAGGCTAAGTCTTGAAGGAATGTAAAGCAGCTTGTTTTACCAGTCTATAATCTCTTGAGTGATCAAATGAAAGAGCACCACACCAGGTATATATTCAAACTATATGTATTTATTGCTAAACACACCCCTCTAGTCTCTTTATGAGGCTAGAGTTCGAAGTACACAAGTTATAAGTTATTTAAACACAGTAATAGCACAAATACACGTTTGGGCCCTAGGGGCGTACCAAACCATATACCAATAAAGTGGTATAAGAACCACGACTGAACTAGACACTAGGCCTAGAGCCTCTAGAAATGCTTGGACCACAAGGAACCACCCAAGGTAGTGACACAGGGGACACACGGGGTACGCGTGCAGTGTAAATACACAACCGCGATACGCCGTTAACTTCTATGGAGAAAGTCGCGATCAGGAAATTAAAGAAAAGGGACACTTAAAGGAGGACTTGGAGCAAACCCTTTGAGAACTAGGTCGTTCTAGAGTCTCTACCCATGGGAGCACCGGAGTACTCGTGTTACCTCACCCAGGGAAGCCGGGTGCATAGGTGCCTTTCGGGGTCGGGTTTCGTCGTCGATTTGAATGGCGATCTGCTGCAAAGTGCTGCTGGCGACCAAGTGGAAAGTGTCCGGGTGGATCCAAGAGTGGATCGGAGATCTGAAGAACCTGAAAGCAGAGGGGACAGAGTCTGGGTCACTAGCCAGTGACCAGGAAGGCGATGAGCGGATGCCCACCAATGTCGAGTGCTTCAGGTAGGTTGACAGTCGTCTTGACTCTTCAGCCACGAGGTCCAGGAGGCGTTGTCGGCAACCAGGAGCAGGATTCGGGCTGGTACATAATGTCTGTCGAGTGCTGAGGTGTCGGCGACCGGATTGGACCCAACCAGCCTTGGCAACAGCAAGTCTCGATGAAAGTGAAGAATGACGATAATGCAGACCAGCAAGGTCTGAGGAACTCACCCAGCAAGGGTAAGTGAGGGCAAGCCTGGAGCAACCAGGGAGCCCAAGAAGAAAAGGATTGGCCTTCGTGAAGGGCTACTAGCCAATGGGCTAGCGACCGCAAAGGAGCCTCGAGACGTCGCACGTGGAGCTGGCTCACAGGACACTCGTGGAGTGGAGACCAGTGATCTTCGGTGCAGTTGGTGCTGGAGGCTAGGGCTACTCGGAGCCCAAAGCACGACTTCGTGGGAGACCCAGAAGAGGATGCACTAGCAAATGCGTGCGGTGTCCAGGGGTCACGGTTCCACGTTACCCACGACAGCTACGGGCCTCAGCCTTGCTGGGGACTCAGGGCAGCCTCGGAGAAGTCTGGAAATCTACCGCTGGTGATGCAAAGACTTCGGCGTCCGACGGGAGCTTAGGCGATGCAGACCGGACAATTGCTTCTTTGGTGCCTGCCAAGCAGGGGAGTCACTCCTTGACCCCTAGGGAGATTCTTCTGTCCTCTAGTCTTGAGTAGAGCGTCGAAGGTCCAGGATTCAGTGTCAGAGTTTCGTCCAGGGATAATCTAAAGTCCTAAGGACTGGGTTCCTATACTTATACCAAGTTTAGGGGTTGGACTACTCTGTGGCCCCACCTATGGGTGGGTCAGGGCAGAGGGGTGGCTACACCCTTTCCCTTTGTCCAGTTCGCGCCAAAGCAGGGGCTGCAAGCCCCTGATCCGGTTTGAACTGGGGTATGCACTAGGGACACCAAGTGTGCCCCCAGTGCAGGACTTCAAAGCACCCGAAGTGCTCCCGCCCAGCCCCAATACACATTATCCTGTCTGGGGAGGTGGTCACACCTCCCTGGGACAGGAAACCTATTGTCCAGGCCTCCCCTGCCGGAGTTTCGTCCAGCAGCAGGAGGCCAGACTCGTGTCTGTGGCAGCAGCATCCATTTTGTGATGCCAGGGCTTTAGAAAGAAGTTACCGGCCAGGCCAGGGTTAACATGTCTCTCCCTCTAGAAGGGTGGAATGCTACCCCCGCCACCAGAATTGGCGGGGGGGTAGTATTCCAAGATGTTTGACACCAAACACGACATGTTTCGGTGCAGCCATTCCAAAGTTAGCATTTAACGCGAGGTTATAATGCGCTTAAGAGTATATGGTCAGGCTGCACTACAAACAGCATCAGAGAAGGGTCTCCGAACGCTGCAGAGGGGCCCTGCTCATTCAGGGGCACCCTCTCACATAGGAACCACGCACTCTGCATTCAGGATTGATAAGGCCTGCCATAGGAGTGACTTATAGGTTTATATGTGTGTATGTATTTAGTGATATAGGTAACCTATATCACAGTAAGGGTGCATGCACCACCTTACCCAGGCTGCAGTAGCAGACCTGTGGTGTCAGTTTGGATGGCCTTCCAGGGGTGGCATAATACATGCTGCAGCCACTGGTAGGCCTCTGAGGTACCTATGCCCTTGGTACATAGTATACCATATACTAGGGACTTATAAGGGCACTCCAGATTCCAATCAGTGATGTGCCTAAGGCACATGGAAACCATTTTAGAGAGGAAGCAGCTAGGCTGGGGTTCTGATTAGCAGGGCCCCAGCCAGACTAAGGTCGAAAAACAGTGAAGCATCAGCAAAAAGTGGGGGTACCCATGTGAAGCAGATCCTACTCTCCTACACAACCCCCCAAACGTAGGGACATTAAACTAACCTTGCCCAGTTAAGTCTTCATGTTCTAAGTGGAAGTACCTAGAGAGTCCATCTGCATTGGCATGGTTACTCCCAGGTCTATGTTCCACTGTGAAGTCCATCCCCTGTAGGGAAATGGACCACCTAAGCAGTTTGGGGTTTTCACCCTTCATTTGATTTAGCCAAAAGAGGGGCTTATGGTCTGTTTGAACAAGGAAGTGAGTACCAAACAAGTATGGCCTCAACTTCTTCAGAGCCCAGACCACAGCAAAGGCCTCCCTCTCAATGGCTGACCAACGTTTCTCTCTAGGGGTCAGCCTTCTGCTAATGAAAGCTACTGGCTGATCCTGACCTTCTTCATTCAATTGTGACAGTACAGCCCCTACCCCCAATTCAGATGCATCAGTTTGAACAATGAACTTCTTGGAGTAATCAGGACTCTGTAGAATGGGAGCAGTGCACATGGTCTGCTTCAGGTCATCAAATGCCTTTTGACAGCTAACTGTCCACTGATCCTTTTTGGGCATTTTCTTAGAAGTTAAGTCATTCAGGGGTGTCACTATTGATCCATACCCCTTGACAAATCTCCTATAGTACCCAGTCAGGCCTAAGAAGGCCTACCTGAGTCTGGGTAGTTGGAGCAGTCCAGTCCATGATAGTCTGGATCTTGCTCTGCAAAGGTTGAACCTGGCCTCCACCCACAAGGTGGCCCAGGTACACAACCTGACTCTGCCCTATCTGGCACTTGGTGGCCTTGATAGTCAGCCCTGCCTTTTGCAGGGCCTGTAAAACATTCCTGAGGTGGACCAGGTGATCCTCCCAGGTGGAGCTAAAGACAGCAATATCATCTAGATATGCTGCACTATAGGCTTCCAGACCTGTGAGAACTGTATTCACCAACCTCTGGAAAGTGGCAGGTGCATTCTTCAGACCAAAGGGCATTACCACAAATTGATAATGCCCACTAGGGGTTGAGAATGCTGTTTTGGGCTTTGCAGTATCAGCTAGTCTGATCTGCCAGTAGCCAACTGTCAAGTCAAATGTGCTGAGATATTTGGCTGAGGCCAAAGTATCTATTAGCTCATCTGCCCTTGGTATTGGATGGGCATCAGTCCTAGTGACTGCATTGAGACCCCTGTAGTCCACACAAAACCTCATCTCTCTTTTTCCACCACTGGTGTGAGATTTTGGCACAAGGACCACTGGACTAGCCCAAGGGCTATCTGAGGGTTCAATAACTCCCAACTCCAACATTTTCTGGACTTCAGTCCTGATACAGTCCCTGACATGGTCAGGTTGCCTATAAATCTTATTTTTAATAGGCAGACTGTCCCCAGTGTCCACTTCATGAGTGCACCAGGTGGTCTGACTGGGTGTCAGTGAAAACGTGTCTAAACTGATTGAGCACCTGTCAACAATCAGTTTGTTGCTGGGTAGTGAGGCTGCCTGCCAAGGCTACACCATCTACTGACCCATCGTCAGGGTTCTGTGAGAGCAGGTCAGGGAGTGGGTCACTCTCTTCCTCCTGCCCTTCATCAGTAGCCATGAGCAAGCCCATGTCTGCCCTGTCCACATATGGTTTTAACCTGTTGACATGGAGAACCCTGTGGGGACTCCTGGGTGTTCCTAGGTCGACTAAGTAGGTAACCTCACCCTTCTGCTCAACAATAGTGTGGGGTCCACTCCATTTGTCTTGGAGAGCTGCTGGGGCCACTGGCTCCAACACCCACACCTTCTGTCCTGGCTGGTAAATAGTCAGAACAGCCTTTTGGTCAGGCCAGGCCTTTTGAAGTTCCTGGCTAGCCTCAAGGTTTTTAGTTGCCTTTTTCATATACTCAGCCATCCGGGAGCGGAGACCAAGTACATAGTCCACTATGTCTTGCTTTGGGGGCTTGAGAGGTAACTCCCATCCTTCCTTCACCAAGCACAGTGGACCCCTTACAGGGTGGCCAAACAAAAGTTCAAAAGGGCTGTAACCAACCCCCTTCTGAGGCACCTCCCTATATGCAAATAAAAGGCAGGGCAAGAGTATATCCCATCTTTGCCTAAGCTTTTCTGGGAGCCCTTTAATCATGCCCTTCAAGGTTTTGTTGAATCTCTCAACTAAACCATTGCATTGTGGGTGATAGGGTGTGTGAACTTGTAAGTCACTCCACACTCCTTCCACATTGCTTTTAAGTATCCAGACATAAAGTTTGTACCCCTGTCTGATACTACCTCCTTAGGAAAGCCCACTCTTGAGAAAAGTCCCAGGAGGGCCCTTGCCACCACAGGTGCTGTAGTGGTCCTAAGGGGAATAGCCTCTGGGTACCTGGTGGCATGATCCACTACCACCAGGATAAACCTGTGCCCAGATGCTGTTTGGGGATCCATGGGACCAACAATGTCAATCCCCACCATTTCAAAGGGAACCCCCACCACAGGTAGTGGTATCAGGGGGGCCTTTGTAGTGCCACCTGCCTTGCCACTGGCCTGGCAGGTTACACAGGAGCGACAAAACTCCTTGGTGTCTTCAGACATGTGGGGCCAGTGAAAGTGAGGGACAATTCTGTCCCAAGTCTTGTTCTGGCCCAGGTGACCTGCCAAGGGAATATCATGGGCTAGGGTCAATAGGAAGCCCCTGAACTTCAGAGGTATAACCAACCTCCTGGTGGCACCAGGCTTGGGGTCTCTACACTCTGAGTACAGGAGTCCATCATCCCAATACACTGTATGGGGACCACTAGCTTTCCCAGCAGCCTCAGCAGCAGCTTGCTGTCTGAGGGGTTCAAGAGAGGGGCAGCTCTGCTGCTCCTGGCTCAGATCTGCCCTGGAAGGTCCCCCTGTCCCCAAGAACTCAACCTGGTCAGGTTCAAGCTCCTCTGGGACAGTTCCTTCCTCAGGACTGAGATCATCCCCCTCAAGGGACTGATCTACTTTCTGAGCCAAGGGGGAAGGCACTGCCTTTACCCTACTACTCCTCCTCTTGGAAGGCACTTGGTCCATTATTCCAGAATCCAAGGCCTGTTCTGTGCTAGACATTTTGGCTTGTGACCTGGTCACAGCAAACACATCTGCAGGGATCCCCAGCATTTCTGCATGGGTCCTGAGCTCCACTTCTGCCCAAGCTGAAGTTTCTAAGTCATTGCCAAGCAAGCATTCGACTGGTAGGTTTGCACTCACCACAACCTTCTTACGGCCAGTTACCCCTCCCCAGGAGAAGTTAACAACTGCCAGAGTATGGTCTGTTCTGACGTTGCTAGCATTGGTCACTTGGTACATCTCACCAAGTATAACTTGCCCAGGATTCACAAGGTCTTGTGTCACCATGGTGACACTTGCCCCTGTGTCCCTAAATGCCAAAGCCTCTCGTCCATTGATTAAAGGCTGTTGTCTGTACTTGCCCAGATTACTGGGACTCACAGAGGAGGTCACATCCATGCCTCCATCACAGACTAACACAGCCTGAGTGAGTTCTCTGACTAGGTCAGAGCCCAACTCAGTACCCAGGGTGAACCCTACTAAACCCTTGGCTGGAGCACTCCCACCAACTGTAACTGTACTAGGGGGAACAGGTGCCTTAGGGGCATTGGTGGGGGCTTGACTTGAGTCTTTGGACTTGGTGCAATCACTGGTCCAGTGGGTCTTTTGCTTACAGACCTTGCACCATTGGCCTTTCCCTTTTGTAGACTGTGAATCCCCACCTGAAGAAGATTTTTGGGGGCCTTGTGAAGACTTTTGATCTTTACCCTTTTCCCCACCCTTTTCAGAGTTCTTAGAATCTTGCTTCTTAGGGTCACCACCTTGGTTCTGTACCTTCTGCCTCACCCTGGTTCTGACCCATTTGTCTGCCTTCTTTCCCAATTCTTGGGGAGAGGTCAGATCAGAGTCCACCAGGTACTGATGCAACAGCTGATTTTGACAGTTATTAAGAATCTGCTCCCTCATTATCAGATTGTACAATCCTGTGAAGTCACACACCTTACTGCCCATCAACCAGCCTTCCAGAGCTTTAGCAGAACAATCCACATAGTCTACCCAGTCTTGAGTCTGTGCTTTTTGGGTGTCTCTGAACTTCAACCTGTATTGTTCAGTTGTTAGGCCAAACCCATCAATAAGAGCACTCTTCAAGATCTTGTAATTATCAGCATCCTCCTCTCTTACAGTGAGGAGCTTGTCTCTGCCTTTGTCTGCAAAGGAGAGCCACAAGATTGCTGCCCACTGCTCTTGAGGGACCTTCTGTACTTTACAGGCCCTCTCTAGAGCCGTTATCCATTTGTGGATGTCATCCCCACTCTGGTAGGGAGGGACAATCTTGCTCAGGTTTCTATGGTCATATGACCTTTCCCTATCTCTAGGGACATGGCTGCCACCATGGGACTCTAGTCCCAACTTTCTTCTCTCTTTGTAGAGGTCTAGGGACTCCCTGTCTATAGCCAGTTGCTGTTTTCTGAGTTCAAGCTGAGCTTCCTCATATTGAACCAGCCTCTTTCTTCTCTCATGAGAGGATTCCCTCCTATGAGAGGAGACAGAAGGTCCCTGTTGAGGTGCTAGAGTGGTTAGACTCCTGAGAAGGAGACCTAGACCTTCTGGGCACACTCATAATCCTTCCTGGGGGACAAAGTGGGGATCATTCTGATCTTCCTCTTCATCGTCCACAGGAGGGATTGGGTTATCCAGGTCAGGGTCATTGTCACCCTCCTGGTCAGCTCCAGAGGGGGGGCTGGGGGTACTGCTACCCCTGGCCCCATCCTCATCTTCTGCCCCACCCTCTGCTCCTACCCCTTCAGTCCCTAAGGGCCTGCTGAGATCATAAGCCTCCAACATCTCTCTAAGATGTTGGGTGGTGGGACTTTGTCCTGTCTTCAGTTTCCTCAAGTTACATAATGCTCTCAATTCCAAGAATGGGAGGGGATCATACTTGGAGGGAAGAAGCCCAGGGGCTTCTTGCAAGGACTCACTGGGTCCTGGCTTTGAAGACATCACTAGTGAGGTGTGGTGTATGCACTACCTACTCTAGTGTGGCCTACTAAACTCTCTTGAGTTGTAGAAAGGGTGTGCTATCCCTTAACACACAACTCTAAGTTCAGTAGAACTTACTGTATTCTAAGCTTAAATTATATGTACCTTAGGTACCTTTAGTGGTTTTCAGTTGATCAATTCAATTGAGATTATCTGGTAAAACAATAGCAAGCTGGAATCCCACCGCTGCCACCAATGTGAGAAGTTGGCCTGGTATATGCTGTCCACTAATTATAGTGGGCACCTTGCACCAGTCCAAACAACCCCTTATTGGAGATAGGTTAAAGACAACCTTTATTGAAAGCTATCCTAGTGGTAGCTATGGAGAGCAGCCTTCAGGCTAAGTCTTGAAGGAATGTAAAGCAGCTTGTTTTACCAGTCTATAATCTCTTGAGTGATCAAATGAAAGAGCACCACACCAGGTATATATTCAAAATATATGTATTTATTGCTAAACACACCCCTCTAGTCTCTTTATGAGGCTAGAGTTCGAAATACACAAGTTATAAGTTATTTAAACACAGTAATAGCACAAATACACGTTTGGGCCCTAGGGCGTACCAAACCATATACCAATAAAGTGGTATAAGAACCACGACTGAACTAGACACTAGACCTAGAGCCTCTAGAAGTGCTTGGACCACAAGGAACCACCCAAGGTAGTGACACAGGGGACCCACGGGGACGCGTGCAGTGTAAATACACAACCGCGATACGCCGTTAACTTCTATGGAGAAAGTCGCGATCAGGAAATTAAAGAAAAGGGACACTTAAAGGAGGACTTGGAGCAAACCCTTTGAGAACTAGGTCGTTCTAGAGTCTCTACCCACGGGAGCACCGGAGTACTCGTGTTACCTCACCCAGGGAAGCCGGGTGCATAGGTGCCTTTCGGGGTCGGGTTTCGTCGTCGATTTGAATGGCGATCTGCTGCAAAGTGCTGCTGGCGACCAAGTGGAAAGTGTCCGGGTGGATCCAAGAGTGGATCGGAGATCTGAAGAACCTGAAAGCAGAGGGGACAGAGTCTGGGTCACTAGCCAGTGACCAGGAAGGCGATGAGCGGATGCCCACCGATGTCGAGTGCTTCAGGTAGGTTGACGGTTGTCTTGACTCTTCAGCCACGAGGTCCAGGAGGCGTTGTCGGCGACCAGGAGCAGGATTCGGGCTGATACACAATGTCTGTCGAGTGCTGAGGTGTCGGCGACCGGATTGGACCCAACAAGCCTTGGCAACGGCAAGTCTCAATGAAAGTGAAGAATGACGATAATGCAGACCAGCAAGGTCTGAGGAACTCACCCAGCAAGGGTAAGTGAGGGCAAGCCTGGAGCAACCAGGGAGCCCAAGAAGAAAAGGATTGGCCTTCGTGAAGGGCTACTAGCCAACAGGCTAGCGACTGCGAAGGAGCCTCGAGACGTCGCACGTGGAGCTGGCTCACAGGACACTCGTGGAGTGGAGGCCAGTGATCTTCGGTGCAGTTGGTGCTGGAGGCTAGGGCTACTCGGAGCCCAAAGCACGACTTCGTGGGAGACCCAGAAGAGGATGCACTAGCAAATGCGTGCAGTGTCCAGGGGTCATGGTTCCACATTACCCACGACAGCTACGGGCCTCAGCTTTGCTGGGGACTCAGGGCAGCCTCGGGGAAGTCTGGAAATCTACCGCTGGTGATGCAAAGACTTCGGCGTCCGACGGGAGCTTAGGCGATGCAGACCGGACAATTGCTTCTTTGGTGCCTGCCAAGCAGGGGAGTCACTCCTTGACCCCAAGGGAGATTCTTCTGTCCTCTAGTCTTGAGTAGAGCGTCGAAGGTCCAGGATTCAGTGTCAGAGTTTCGTCCAGGGATAATCTAAAGTCCTAAGGACTGGGTTCCTATACTTATACCAAGTTTAGGGGTTGGACTACTCTGTGGCCCCACCTATGGGTGGGTCAGGGCAGAGGGGTGGCTACATCCCTTTCCCTTTGTCCAGTTCGCGCCAAAGCAGGGGCTGCAAGCCCCTGATCCGGTTTGAACTGGGGTATGCACAGGGACACCAAGTGTGCCCCCAGTGCAGGACTTCAAAGCACCCGAAAGTGCTCCCGCCCAGCCCCAATACACATTATCCTGTCTGGGGAGGTGGTCACACCTCCCTGGGACAGGAAACCTATTGTCCAGGCCTCCCCTGCCGGAGTTTCGTCCAGCAGTAGGAGGCCAGACTCGTGTCTGTGGCAGCAGCATCCATTTTGTGATGCCAGGGCTTTAGAAAGAAGTTACCGGCCAGGCCAGGGTTAACATGTCTCTCCCTCTAGAAGGGTGGAATGCTACCCCCGCCGCCAGAATTGGCGGGGGGTAGTATTCCAAGATGTTTGACACCAAACACAACATGTTTCGGTGCATCCATTCCAAAGTTAGCATTTAACGCGAGGTTATAATGCGCTTAAGAGTATATGGTCAGGCTGCACTACAAACAGCATCAGAGAAGGGTCTCCGAACGCTGCAGAGGGGCCCTGCTCATGCAGGGGCACCCTCTCACATAGGAACCACGCACTCTGCCTTCAGGATTGATAAGGCCTGCCATAGGAGTGACTTATAGGTTTATATGTGTGTATGTATTTAGTGATATAGGTAACCTATATCACAATAAGGGGTGCATGCACCACCTTACCCAGGCTGCAGTAGCCTGTGGTGTCAGTTTGGATGGCCTTCCAGGGGTGGCATAATACATGCTGCAGCCCCTGGTAGGCCTCTGAGGTACCTATGCCCTTGGTACATAGTATACCATATACTAGGGACTTATAAGGGCACTCCAGATTCCAATCAGTGATGTGCCTAAGGCACATGGAAACCATTTTAGAGAGGAAGCAGCTAGGCTGGGGTTCTGATTAGCAGGGCCCCAGCCAGACTAAGGTCGAAAAACAGTGAAGCATCAGCAAAAAGTGGGGATACCCATGTGAAGCAGATCCTACTCTCCTACATACTGTACCTGTTCTGTTTGTGATGGAAGGTGCAGAGTGGATACCGGTACTGTACCTCTGTGCATAAGGGATGCTTGCACTACTTCTGCATGTACTGTACCTGTTTTGTTTGAAATGGAAGGTGTAGAGTGGATACCTGTACTTTGCCTCTGTGCATAAGGGATGCTTGCACTGCTGCTGTAGGTACCTTACCTGTTCTGTTTGTGATGGGAGTTGCACAGTGGATACCTGTGCTGTACCTCTGTGTATAAGGGGAGCTCGCACTGCTGATGCAAGTACTGTACCTGTTCTGTTTGTGATGGAAGGTGCAGAGTTGATCCCTGTGCTGTACCTCTGTGTATAAGGGAAACTTGTACTGCTGCCGTATGTACTGTACCTGTTCTGATTGTGATGGAGCGACCCTTGACCTTGCCAGGTAGGTCGCTCCCCCGCCACACAGCTCCCACACAGCTCTGCCTGTGTTGTCCTGCCCGCTGCTGCTGCTGGTAAGCTCGCCCCTCTGCTGTTGCCTCGGTGCCCGTTTTGCTTCTGTTCCCCTCGTGCCCCCATTTCTTGTGTCCTTTTTGCTTTCTGTTTCCCCTCGTGCCCCCATTCTGTGAGTCCATTTTTTGCCTTCTGTTTCCCCTCGTGCCCCCATTTCTTGTGTCCATTTTGCCTTCTGTTTCCCCTCGTGCCCCCATTTCTTGTGTCCATTTTGCCTTCTGTTCCCCTCGTGCCCCCATTTCTTGTGTCCATTTTGCCTTCTGTTTCCCCTCGTGCCCCCATTTCTTGTGTCCATTTTGCCTTCTGTTTCCCTCGTGCCCCCATTTCTTGTGTCCATTTTTGCCTTCTGTTTCCCCTCGTGCCCCCATTTTGCTGTGCCCAACTTTGCCTTCTGTACCCCCCGCCGCTGCGTCCCCGCCCCCCTGACTGCCCATTCGCTGCCCCTGCCTCCCGCCTCCCAGCTGCTCCTCCCTCCCAGCTCCCCATATATGGCGGCCGCTGCGCGGTGAGGAGAGCGACCCTTGACCTTGCCAGGTAGGTCGCTCCCCCGCCACACAGCTCCGCCTGTGTTGTCCTGCCCGCTGCTGCTGCTGGTAAGCTCGCCCCTCTGCTGTTGCCTCGGTGCCTGTTTTGCTTCTGTTCCCCTCGTGCCCCCATTTCTTGTGTCCTTTTTGCTTTCTGTTTCCCCTCGTGCCCCCATTCTGTGTGTCCATTTTTTGCCTTCTGTTTCCCCTCGTGCCCCCATTTCTTGTGTCCATTTTGCCTTCTGTTTCCCCTCGTGCCCCCATTTCTTGTGTCTATTTTGCCTTCTGTTCCCCTCGTGCCCCCATTTCTTGTGTCCATTTTGCCTTCTGTTTCCCCTCGTGCCCCCATTTCTTGTGTCCATTTTGCCTTCTGTTCCCCTCGTGCCCCCATTTCTTGTGTCCATTTTTGTCTTCTGTTTCCCCTCGTGCCCCCATTTTGCTGTGCCCAACTTTGCCTTCTGTACCCCCCGCCGCTGCGTCCCCTGCGGCCCCGCCCCCCTGACTGCCCATTCGCTGCCCCTGCCTCCCGCCTCCCAGCTGCTCCTCCCTCCCAGCTCCCAATATATGGCGGCCGCTGCGCGGCCGCGCCTAAGCCAAGCCCGTCTGCGCCCGTCCACGCCTGGACTGCGCCCAGCGCCAGAACCCCTGGGCCGCGCGCCCCCCGCTCCAGCCTCGAGGACCGACGCCGTTACGATGCCACCACACTCCACGCTCTCAACCCCGGACGGACACACAACTGCTTCAAGGCCGCCCCGAAACGCACACATTGCCCCTTCACCTGCCGGAACTGCAGCTACACCAGCCTCAGAGCCACCGAAGCGCCCGCCAAGAAGGACCTCAACCACCTCCGATGCATCCTACTGAACACCCGCTCCGCACGCAAACACGCCGTCAAGCTCTGGGACCTGCTCGACACATCATCACCAGACGTCGCCTTCCTGACAGAGACCTGGATGAACGACTCCTCCGCACCCGACATCGCCATAGCCATCCCAGACGGCTATAAGATCACCCGCAGAGACCGCGTCAACGGAGTAGGAGGAGGAATCGCCATCGTCCACAAGAACTCCATCAGGGTCTCGACCAGCACCGACGACTTTCTCTGCACCGCCGAACACATGCACTTCCAGATCCACACGGACCCCAACACCACCCTTAGAGGCACCCTTGTCTACAGACCCCCTGGGCCCCGACCCCAGTTCAGCGACTCCATCGCCGACTTCATCAGCACGCACGCCCTGACCTCTACCGACTACATCCTCCTCGGAGACCTGAACTTTCACCTGGAGAACAACAACGACAGCAACTCCACCACCCTGATCGACAACCTCGCCAACCTCGGACTGAGACAGCTCGTCACAACACCGACTCATTCCGCCGGCCACACGCTCGACCCCATCTTCTCCTCAAGCTCCCACGTCTCCTTCAGCCACACCACGGAACTCCTCTGGACCGACCACCGCTGCATCCACTTCACCTTCCAGAAACCCACCACACACCACCGCACAGAACAGATCCCACGCCGCTGCTGGAGCAAAGTCACCGAAGACCAACTACGGGCAAACCTCGCTCTCAGCCCTCCCTCCGACCCATCCAACACCGACGACGCTGCCTGCAACCTCAGACGATGGATAGACGACTGTGCCAACACCCTCGCCCGCTGAAAAAACTCACCTACAGCAACACCACCAAAAGAGCCAGCTGGTTCACCCCGGAACTCCTAGCTTCCAAGCGTACCTGCCGGAAACTTGAGAAGAAATGGCACAGTGATAAGACACCGGACAGCCACGCAGCCCATAAAGACGCCATCCGTAACCACCACCACCTCATCAGGTCCGCCAAGAGAATCTCCTTCAAAGACCGCCTCGACAACAACGCACACAACAGCAAGGAGCTCTTCAACATCGTGAAGGAACTCTCCAACCCCAGCTCCAACACCAACGACATCCCGCCGTCGCAAGCCCTGTGCGATTCCCTCGCCACCTTCATCCACCGCAAGATCGCCGACATCCACGACAGCTTCAACACCCAGACAGCCCCCACTAAGATAGATACACCAGACCCGCCGCACACCATCGACCATGACCCCTTGCCAGCCTGGGCCAGCGTGAACATCGATGACACCATCAAGACCATGGGCACAATACACTCCGGCTCCCCGTCAGACCCTTTCCCGCACCACATCTTCAACAAAGCCAGCAGCTCCATCGCACCCCACCTGTGCAACGTTATCAATCTCTCCTTCGAGACCGCGACCTTCCCAGAGAGCTGGAAACACGCAGAGATCAACGCCCTACTCAAAAAACCCAAGGCGGACCCAAGAGACCTCAAGAACTTCCGGCCCATCTCCCTGCTTCCGTTCCCAGCCAAGGTCATCGAGAAGATCGTCAACAAACAGCTAACCCGATACCTCGAAGAAAACAGCATCCTGGACCCATCCCAATCGGGGTTCCGCAGCAACCACAGCACTGAGACTGCCCTCATCGCCGCCACCGACGACATCAGGACCCTGCTGGACAACGGTGAGACCGCAGCCCTCATCCTGCTGGACCTCTCCGCCGCCTTCGACACTGTCTACCACCGCACTCTACGCGCACGCCTCCACGACGCAGGGATCCGAGACAAGGCCCTGGAATGGACCACCTCCTTCCTCGACGGCAGAACCCAGAGAGTCCGCCTCCCACCTTTCCGATCCGAAGCCTCCGAGATCATCTGGGGTGTACCCCAGGGATCTTCCCTCAGCCCAACACTGTTCAACATCTACATGGCCCCGCTCGCACGCATCGCCAGACAGCACGACCTCAACATTATCTCCTACGCCGACGACACTCAACTGATCCTCTCCCTCACCAAGGACCCCCTTGCTGCCAAATCCAATCTCCAGGAAGGAATGAAGGCGGTCGCCGATTGGATGAAGATCAGCCGACTAAAGCTGAACACGGACAAGACAGAGGTCCTCATCCTCGGCTCCAACCCCTCAGCATGGGACGACTCCTGGTGGCCAACGACGCTGGGAGCAGCCCCGACACCCACCAACCACGCACGCAACCTGGGAGTCATCCTCGACTCAACGCTCTCCATGGCCAAGCAAGTCAACGCAGTCTCCTCCTCCTGCTTCAACACCCTCCGCATGCTTCGCAAGATCTACAGGTGGATCCCGACAGACACAAGAAGGACAGTCACCCAGGCCCTCGTCAGTAGCAGACTTGACTATGGGAACGCCCTCTACGCGGGAGCCCCGGCCAAGCTCATCAAGCGACTGCAACGCATACAAAACGCCTCCGCACGCCTGATCCTTGACATACCACGCCACAGCCACATCACCCCCCACCTGAGGAACCTGCACTGGCTCCCCGTCGACAGGAGGATCTCCTTCAAACTCCTCATCCACGCACACAAGGCACTCCACAAGACTGGCCCAGCCTACCTCAACAGACGACTCTTCTTCTACGTCCCCAACCGCCAGCTCCGCTCCGCCGACCTCTCCCTCGCCACCGTCCCTCGCATTCGAAGAACAACCACTGGCGGCAGATCCTTCTCACACCTCGCCGCCAAGACCTGGAACACCCTTCCACTAAGCCTACGACAGACCCAAGACCTGCTGACCTTCAGGAGGCTACTCAAGACCTGGCTGTTCGACCAGTAGCAGCACCCCCCCCTCCCCTTTTCTCTCCCCAGCGCCTTGAGACCCTCGCGGGTAGGTAGTGCGCTCTACAAATTCTGTGATTGATTGATTGATTGATTGATGGAGTGGATACCTGTGCTGTACCTTCATGTATAAGGGAAGCTTGCACCGCAAATGCATGTACTGAACCTGCTCTGTTTGTGATGGAAGGTGCAGTGTGGATCCCTGTGCTGTACCTCCATGTATAAGGGAAGCTTACACTGCTGATGCATGTACTATACCTGTTCATGATGAAAGTTGTACAGTGGATACCTGTGTTGTATCTCCGTGTATAAAAGAAGCTTTCACTGCTGGTGCATGTACTGTAACTGTTCTGTTTGTGATGGAATGTGCTGAGTGGATACCAGTGCTGTACCTCTGTGTATAAGAGAAGCTTGCACTGCTGATACATGTAGTGTACCTGTTCTGTTTGTGTTGGGAGTTGCACAGTGGATATCTGTGCTGTACCTCTGTGTATAGGAGAAGCTTGCACTGCTGCTTCATGTACTGTATCTGTTCTGATTGTGATGGAGTGGATACCTGTGCTATACCTATGTGTATAAAAGAAGCTCACACTGCTGATGCATGTACTGTACCTGTTCTGATTGTGATGGAGTGGATACCTGTGCCATACCTCCGTGTAAAAGGGAAGCTTGCACCGCTGATGAATGTCCTGTACATGTTCTGTTTGAAATGGAAGGTGTAGAGTGGATACCTGTACTTTGCCTCTGTGCATAAGGGATGCTTGCACTACTGCTGTAGGTACCTTACCTGTTCTGTTTGTGATGAGAGTTGCACAGTGGATACCTGTGCTGTACCTCTGTGTATAAGGGGAACTCGCACTGCTGATGCAAGTACTGTACCTGTTCTGTTTGTGATGGAAGGTGCAGAGTTGATCCCTGTGCTGTACCTCTGTGTATAAGGGACACTTGTATTGCTGCTGCATGTATTGTACCTGTTCTGATTGTGATGGAGTGGATACCTGTGCTGTACCTTCATGTATAAGGGAAGCTTGCACCGCAAATGCATGTACTGAACCTGCTCTGTTTGTGATGGAAGGTGCAGAGTGGATCCCTGTGCTGTACCTCCATGTATAAGGGAAGCTTGCACTGCTGATGCATGTACTGTACCTGTTCTGTTTGTGTTGGGAGTTGCACAGTGGATATCTGTGCTGTACCTCTGTGTATAGGAGAAGCTTGCACTGCTGCTTCATGTACTGTACCTGTTCTGATTGTGATGGAGTGGATACCTGTGCCATACCTATGTGTATAAGGAAGCTCGCACTACTGATGCATGTACGGTACCTGTTCTGATTGTGAAGGAGTGGACACATTTGCCATACCTCTGTGTAAAAGAGAAGCTTGCACCACTGATGAATGTCCTGTATCTGTTCTGTTTATGATAGAAGGTGCAGAGTGGATCCCTGTGCTGTACCTCCGTGTAAAAGGGAAGCTCGCATTGCTGATGCATGCACTGTACCTGTTCTGTTTGTGATGAAAGTTGCACAGTGGTTACCTGTGCTGTATCTCTGTGTATAAGGGAAGCTTGCACCGCTGATGCATGTACTGTACCTGTTCTGTTCGTGATGGAAGGTGCAGAGTGGATACCTGTGCCGTACCTTCAATTATAAGGGAAGCTCGCACCGCTGATGCATGTACTGTACCCATTCTGTTTGTGATGGAAGGTGCAGAGGGGATACCTGTGCCATACCTCCGTGTATAAGGGAAGCTCGCACCGCTGATGCATGTACTGTACCTGTTCTGTTTGTGATGGAAGGTGGAGAGTAGATACCTGTGCCGTACCTTCAATTATAAGGGAAGCTCGCACCGCTGATGCATGTACTGTACCCGTTCTGTTTGTGATGGAAGGTGCAGAGTGGATACCTGTGGCGTATCTCTATGTATAAGGGAAGCTTGCACCGCTGCTGCATGTATTGTACCTGTTCTGTTTGTGATGGAAGGTGCAGAGTGGATACCTGTGCCGTACCTCCGTGTATAAGGGAAGGTCGCACCACTGATGCATGTACTGTAACTGTTCTGTTTATGATGGAAGGTGCAGAGTGGATACCTGTGCCGTACCTTCAATTATAAGGGAAGCTCGCACTGCTGATGAATGTACTGTACCCGTTCTGTTTGTAATGGAAGGTGCAGAGTGGGTACCTGTGGTGTATCTCTATGTATAAGGGAAGCTCGCACTGCTGATGCATATGATGCATGTACTGTACCCGTTCGGTTTGTGATGGAAGGTGCAGAGTGGGTACCTGTGGTGTATCTCTATGTATAAGGGAAGCTCGCACTGCTGATGCATATGATGCATGTACTGTACCTGTTCTGTTTGTGATGGAAGGTGCAGAGTGGATACATGTGCCGTACCTCCGTATATAAGGGAAGCTCACACCGCTGATGCATGTACTGTACCTGTTCTGTTTGTGATGGAAGGTGCAGAGTGGATACCTGTGCCGTACCTCCATGTATAAGGGAAGCTCGCACCGCTGATGCATGTATTGTACCTGTTCTGTTTGTGATGGAAGGTGCACAGTGGATATATCTCACACTAGGGGTCAGGAGGAAGTATGCGCTACCCAATCTGGACTGTACTACTTCCAAATAATCTAAACTCACACAGTGTACAGGGTAGCAAAAACCAGAAAGGGAAATGGAAATGGAAAAGGAAAAGCGGTGGGGCACTACAAGTGTTTGGACAAGAACCCTCAATGCTTCATCATAGGGTCCCCTCCGCACACTGGGACCGCAAGGTACCCAGTGTAGGCTACGACTTTCCTGCAGGAAAGGAGCAGGGATGTTCTATAGCATGAAAAGTACTAATACCTATGGGGTAGAGTGAGGGGCAGAGTGCTAAAGAAATCAGTGTTGTTAAAACTATCTCAATAGGTGCAAACAACTTTATTCCTATGCCCTAAGGGATAGAGGTTCAAAGCATAGTGAAACAAGGATATGGATATTCACCCTGTATGAGGTCAACATGTTTCTGCCGTGTATGACTGGGATGTTCAGGGCATTCTTCAGGACCGAGGTATTAAGTCACTCTGCTAATTACAAAAATGTTTAAAAGAAATTATAATATCACTCTCAACTGGTTTTATTTTTTTTAACCAGCACGCGCCTTTCTTCAACCAGCGCATTCCTTTCTTTATGCGTCCTCTGCCATATTAATGCTTTTTTTTTTTAAAGCACCATGACGTCGCACTTAAACTTTAAATGTTATTACTGAAAGCGCGGCATGGGGAGCTTTTACCCAAAAAAACTTTTATTTGTCAACTTAACAAACAAATGCTTTTTTTTTGTAAAAGCGCCCCATACCGCGCTTTCACTTTGATGGCGGCCTCGCCCCTTTCTTTAGATGAGTCGCGACTAAAGAAAGGAGCTTGGCCGCCGTTAAAGTGAAAGCGCGGCATGGGGAGCTTTACAAACAACCATTTGCAATGCAATAGGTCTCGCATTAGTGAAAGTTTAAGCTATTGGCATTGTAAATGACAATGCCTTTTATTTATGTTTTAAAAACCAACACATAAATAAAAGGCATTGTCATTTACAATGCCAATTGCTCAAATAGCTCAAACTCTTGCAAATGCGAGACCTATTGCATTGTAAATGCTTGTTTCACCAGTTGACCTAGAGGTTCTCCTTCAGAATGAAAGATATATATGCAGACCAGTGCCTATCAAAAGGGACATGATTATCTGCTTGACAGTGGCGGTGCGTCCATTAGGGGCGTTCGGGCGTTGCCCCACCAACTTCTGACGCTAATTCCAGCAACCAGGACAGGACTCCTGATTGGAATGGAATTAGCGTCAGAAGTAGAACGAGGAGGGACGCTGAAGTGGGTGGGGCTGCGGCAGCAGTGCACTCAGGGTGAGTGACAGCGCAATAGTGCGCATGTTCGTTTTTGGGCTGGTCATTTTTAAGACCAGCCCGAACATGCGCACTAAGGCTTCCCCATAGGAGAGCGAGGGTTGCTTCATTCGCAGCCCCCGGTCTCCTAATGGGCAGTGAGTGACCCTGCTCCAGGCCAATCCTGGCGCTGTTGAACTCTGGAGCAGCGTCTGGATTGGCTGAGAGCCTGAGAGGGCTTGCCAATGCCAGCCAGTAGCACGCAGAAGATGACGGTGAAGGCGCCAAACGCGGACCCCGGCCCAGAAGCAGACAGCAGAAGCGGTGGACCCGGTCAGGTAAGTTTAAGCTGCTTCTTTATTTTCAAACCCCCGCGGCCCCCCACCCGAGACCCCCGCTGCCCCGATACAGATATACAACAGGATCTAGATCCATCGACCCATATAACCTTCCCAAATATCCCTCCGGGGCCAGGCATCACCCTCCATCCACCCGCCCACACTCAGCGGAGACCAGGAGCCCGGCCGACACCCCCACAGATGGACTACCAGCGGCTCCGTGCAGACTCCGGAGCGCTGTACAGCAGAGGCCTAAGAATCGTGGTGATCCGACACATTGCGGCCTATACATCCGCCGCCTGCCCCCTATCCAGACTGGTAGCGCTCCCTGGGTTAGTTGGAGCACGCAGTCACCCGAAGGCACACTCGATACTGCCAGCCAGGATGTGACAGGAGCAGCCCCGCCAGACACAGGAGGCCCGCCAGGGCCCTGCGCTGACACTGCGGCTTCCCCCTTTGTTATCAGGGTGCACAGTGAGGCATCCACTACCTGGCCTGCTTGGTTTAAAGGCATCTTTGCTGGGTATAAGAGTCTGGTGCAGCGTTGTCATATGTGCTGTAGTATATTTAGTCTAATGTCTTGCGAATGGTGTATAAATGTGGTATATATGGATTGGAGAGAATATGTAAGTGTGCCACTGAGAAGGTAAATGCTTAGCTAGATATGTGACTTGGAGCCATGCTGTACACACCATGGTGCAGGGGTTGTGCCTAATGCGTACTGCTCAGCTGTGGATATTATGAATAAAACTTGATATGGATGAGGTGCTCAGGTGACTTGTTCATTATGCAGTGTGTAATGCTGGTCTGTCTACTGTGTTCTGGGGACAAAATCATATAACACAATGAAAGCTGTATAGTTAAAGATTCATAGATCACATAGCAGCCATTTAGGTGATCTAAAAAAACATTTAATATTGCCTAAATAATAAAAACCACTGTACTGCCTACATGATAAATATGAAAACCATATAAGCATATGTTGTATAAGACATAAGATAAAAAAGTAATCATCGGACATAATAAATGACCAACATTACCTATATGTTGAATATGCCGACTAACCCTTCTTGTTCGTCTTTGGTATATCGTTGCAATATGTATCATACACATATCCTCTTGATTACCACTTTTGGTAAAACTGAGGCATGTAAAAAAACATATGAACATCTTTGTATAATCAAATTTAGTTTAAGTGTACCAGCCCCAACTGTTAAATATAAAACATGTTAGTCAGACACATAGGACCTGCTGAGAGCGTAATTGATATGGAACATTGAACAGATAATGAGTAAGATGGCACGTTACACGCACTGCATTTTTTTACCATTCGAATCTGTTTTAACTGCTTTATTTTACTACTTTTATATTAACTATGCATTCCTCACCACCTCTGGCTAGACATTCATGTTTACCAATGACTACTCAACCTCACTGCCACTAAAAAGTCAAGTAATCCAAGGTAGACTTGCCAAGCTTGGCTACTAACTATGTCTAGTTGCTTTTGTATGTGCGGATTCATATCCTTAGTGGCTCACGAATAGATTGTGATATTTTGATCCTAATTGATTAGTTGCTTGACTTTATCTACAAGCGTAGAGAGGCTTAGGTGTCACCTCCTGAACGCATGTGCAGAGTGTGATCTACTTGTAGTGGGGAGTTGCACATTCCTTGTTGTATACAAACGAAGTGCAGAGTCCGTCACTCAGCAAGTTTGAGTAATAGCTTGGTTGTGTCTCAGGAGTGTGCGTGTGTGTTATGGAGAAGCACGTTTTCCTGTGTCTATTTTTTGGAGTTTTAGGTTCCATGCCTTTAATTTCTTGGGTTAAACGTGTATCTGTGCTGAATTATATTTTATTTATATTTGAGTCCTGTGGTATGAGACCTTATCTGTGTTGCAATGTTATGCCGTGTCTGCCTCGTTCTTTTAAAACAGGAAGGTGTATTGCGGGATGTGTGTGTTGTTTGTGCTGAGCATTTGCCACTGAATTTCTTAGCTCTGGTAAAGAAAGCAGTATTGCATGGAAAGTTATTTGTGCTGTGTGGCGTCATTCACTCGCTGGAGACAGGAGGCTGGGACGGAATGATGTGATATCACCAGTGGGGTTTATATGTGCCTAAATATATACTGCGTCTGTATCCGAGCTAAGAACATTTGTATCTGACCTTGTCCTGCCTCCTTCATGCAAGTATAATCATTGTATTAAAAGATAGAGAGGCTGAGAGACCCTTGTGGACAGAACTTATTGCGGCTAGGCTTGTGTCCCATGTGTGCATTGTAGGAGTTTGGGAAGATGGATTCCCCTTGGTTAATCATGAAGCATTTTCGAAACAACACCCCTGGCCTGGGCCATACAGATAGAATGGATTCTACAGCCCTGGGCGCCATCTTGGTTTTTAAAGGATATCTTGAAACAAACTGTTGAGTCAGGCGGACGTGTGCCCTGCGCCTCAGGAGCACGGCGAGCTTGGAGGCAAGACGAGGGCTGCTCCTAGTTAAGCCTGCACTGTCACATCAAATGTTCCACTGCATTAATGTAATAACTGCACTTTCACAATTGCTTTATTAACCTTCCTGCTTTCTCAAATTTACTTGAAAATGCACCATTTTCCCACTCTTTTTTCAAACTTTTCTCAGGGGGAGAACCCCCCCCCAACCCCCCTTAGGTTGTTTGGGTTCGCTCGCTACACTCGCTCGCTACGGTGCAGTATGACCAGCATTTTACGGACCAGCATTTTACGCCTCACCACTTTCAAATGTCACCATCCGCCACTGCTGCTTGACGTAGTGTAAGGAGCTCAGAGGGGCCAGCCCTATAGCTGCTACCCCACTGGGAGCTTCTCTGTTCCTGTGTGGACTCTAACCACTCCCTGCATTTGCAGACTGGCTGTGGTCAGAGCCAAAGAGAGCCACCCATGGAAGGAAGAGACACGCTGTACCTACAGGGGGACAGTTTTACAGTTTTATATTAATGCCTCTGAGAGATCTGGCTTTGTGTAAACTGCTGAAAACACTCTTCACTGAGGGGCCTGGCTGCAGGAGAAGGTGGTAATGGGTGGCAACAGGGCAAATCACAACCCAATGAGAAAGGACAGTTCAAGGGAAACTCAAACCCGTTTAGAGAGGGACAGGATTACAGGAAAATTCACACTACTGCTCCTGTGGCCTGCTCCTGAGGGTCTCACTTTGCCTTTCAGCAGTGAATTTGCCCATTGGACTCCTGAGAGACAGGCCCAGCAGCAGCCCAGCTCCAGGGACACTGTGCAGGCAACATGTGTCACACACATCCCTTGACTGTGCCACCAAGCACTACCCCACCACACTACAGTTTACGCATGCAGCACCCCCGGCTGTCCACCCAACCGCTCTCAGTCGTGCCCCAGGCACATATCTCCCCAAACACCGATCTGCACCTTGTGGTGCGGGTACTAGGGGTGCGGGATGTGCTGCAGCACCTCCGGATACCCTTAAAAAACAAAATTTTGAACATTAACAATGAAAAGGACCTTGAGTGTTTGTCTTGCAGCATTTAATGCTTAGTTTCAAAGACTGATTCTCAAATGTATTTTGCCTTCTCCTGACTAGCTGTTGATGATTATGTTACCATAGTGGTTAGTTTTCGTTTTGTCATTTTGTAACTTGACCCTAGTGATTCTGTTGCTGGGCTACAGGAGAGTGTGAAAGGAGAAGACTGCAATAAGCCGATGTGTTATAGCACACATGCAAATAAAAAAACATTTGCTTGGCTCATAAACTAAACTTTGAGGGGGATATTCACAAGGACTTATCTCCGATTTATCTCCACCTTAACTCATCAAAAGTGGAGATAGATTTAACACCCCATTCACAAGCGGGTGCAAACTGCCGACATCGCCAGTATTCCTGCGATAACTGCCCCAAAACTTAACACCACGGTGGACACCACCAACTAACCCTAATGAGATGCAGAGTAGGCGTTCCCGTGCAAAAACACACGAAAAAACCACAACACCACTTTCACAACGAACTGCCAGATCTGCGATGCGAACCAAAAACAGGCGATAAGCCGCGGTAGCACCAGGGAATTAACACCTGCCTTTTGCTGGTGTAAAGCAGGACGACTACCTGCAGCATGAAAGGGAGCCCAGCCCAGAGCCACATCTGAAGACCCACAGATGCCATGGAGACAATGATCATGCAGGTCCGATACCCATGAGGGACACAACATCCACCACCACCCCACCCCGCCCGCCCCCCCTCCGACATACACATACCGTGCACAACACAAGAGCCACAAAAAGCGCCAGATGGCGCACATTGATAAAAAATAACACACATGTGTGGCCAGAAGAACGAGAAACAGTCACACAGCACTGAAGTAACAATCAAAAACTTTATTGAAATACAACACAAAACACCAACGCGGAAGACTCCTGTCGGCTCCGTCCGGGACAATCTCGATGTCACAGCCTGGAAAATAAAGCACAAAATCAGAACATGTGTCATGCGCACATCAAAGGAGCGAGACACAGAGAAATAGAGAATGAGAGAAAGGCAGAGAGAGAAAGAGAGAGAAGGAAAAGAAGGGACATAGAGAGAGAGTGATAGAGGGAAGGAAGGGAGAGAGAGAGAGAGAGAGAGAGACACCGCCGCCCCTGCGCACCCAGGCCCCACTGTTCACCTGCTGCCACCGGTGTGTCTCCAACCACGTGCCCGGATACACTGCAAGCCACCAGGTCTGCAACCTGCAATCGAGGCCAGAGTCAATCATGGCAGAGTCCATCACACAGCACACGGCAACAACGCCTGTCCGTCCTTGCGCACGCATGCAGCCGCACCCCACCCCCTCCCGCCGGCCAGCGCTGGCTGTCCGCACTTTCGCACCCCGGGCCCACTGCTCACCTGCCGCCAACGGTGTGTCCACCAGTGGGCACACCACGTGCCCGTGCAAGCTCCAGGCCCCGGTCCCGCCACCATGGCATTGTCCACATCATGCGGAGCCGCCCCGCGGCACAGCAGGTCCCACATATGACGCTGAGTCCTGAGGCATCAATGGCAGAGACCACATCAGTGCACACGTCATCATCGCAGGCTGCACACCCGCTCAGCTATTTCGGTGCCACTAACCCTGTGCAACCCCAGTCAGCGCCACGTGGTGGTAGGCCCGTGACGGCTGCAAGGCTTCGGGTGCCACTAACCCTGTGCAACCCCAGTCAGCGCCACGTGGTGGTAGGCCCGTGACGGCCGCAAGGCTTCGGGTGCGACCAACCCTGGGCGCCACAACTCATGGGCCCTTTATGATTGAGAACCGTGGAGCGTCCGTCATCCAGTCACCACCGGCAGTGGGGCATGTGACGTTGCCGGCCCCTTATATTGGCGGGGTCATATGGCCTGTGACGCCTGTGCCGGATGGGTGTGGTGTGTGTGCAAAGCTGCCCTCAGGGAGTGGCCGTGGCATGCTGACAACTAGACCAGTGACCTGCATACCACCAGCGTGTACGCCTGCGACATGTAGCTATGTGGGCCCCCCCTCGGAGCGTAAGTGGAGTGGTCTGGCCTGGCGTACGCCGGACCAGCGCAGGGCTTGCAACAATGACTCGGGGGCTCAGGGCGTGGTTCAGTCCATGTCCGGACAAGGAAGTGACAAATGCGTGTGTCCCTGTTGTAGTGTCCACGGCAAGCGGAACACAATAGGCAATGTGGCACACTGTGACTGGCATCCCACTAGATGAGCATCATTGACGTGAGGGAAATCACTGTCCCTACATTCATCCACACATTCATACATGAATGATGAAGGACATGACACAGCAGTGCGTTTATGGATGTTTATTGCACATCCAGTGGAGTATTGCAGCTGGAGGAGTACAGGTCCATGCCAAGCACACTACACAATATGGGCCCGTGGAGGGCCAGCCAGAGTCCATCCGGGGATGACAAGTCCTGCGGAAGAGGAAGGGTACAGTCCGCAGTCTGGTCGCCGTGTCATTGGTCATCGAACATATGGCAGTCCATGTCGCGGGCCAAGGTGAGTGCAGCGGAGTGTATCAGGGGTCAGTGGCAGGTCATGGGGCCATGTAAGGCACCAAGCAGAAACAGGCAAGGTGGCGGACATGAATGCTAGTGCCTCCTACTGAACTCAATCCCATCCACGTCCTCGGATGTGTGCTCTGCCCCACCTGTGGGTGTTGCAGGACCGGCTGCGGCACTGTGAGGCACTGACACACCAGGGGGCGGAGTTGTGGATGGTGAGGGGGCAGCAGCATTCATCATCGCCACGCCTTGTGGCAGCAATGCCATGATGAGGATATGCAGGGCATGGTAGATCCCAGCTACATTTCGCTGATGTGCAGCGGTGGCTGCCATCCTTTCCGCCTCCATCCGCACCATGTCCTCCATGAGCCTCCGCATGTGTGCCAGCTCACGGCTGGAATCGCTGGAGCCACTCTGAGCGGACAGGTGTTCTTGTCTCCGAGTCAGAACTCCAGCGATGTCAGTCATGGCTCGTTGGAGACCATGGAGCGGGCTGTGGGTGTCCGTTAGGGACAGGAGCTGGTCCCTGATGGGACCTAGACACCCATGGATGGCGTCCAGTTTGGTAGCCATGAGGTCGAACCCCACCCGCACCTGCTCAGCCGTCTCCCTCTGGACCTCCATCACACGGCGTTGGAAGGCCATGTGTTGTTCCTGGGGGTCTTGGGAGACAGCCGGGGTTGTGGGTGCCTCCTGCTGGGTGGTTTGTGGAGTGGGTGGGGTCATCTCAATGCAGCTGGGCTGCCCTGGTCCTGGAGGTGCTTGGCGGATGAGCTCAATGATGTCTTGGAGGGCTTGGGTGTCGATGCTGGTGGTGTCCTCCTCGTCATCAGTGAAGAGTGGCTGGGACTGCTCTGCAGGAGGTGTTGACGGTGCCCCTGCAATGTGAAGGGGAGATGGTGTATTACAATGTGTCCGCATGTATGTAGCCGCATGGTACAGGTTCACATTCAGGCAGCATGGCATTGTACATTGTGACAGTCTGTGGCTCAGGGCCATGATCCAGAATCATTGTGGGTGTGCACTGTGCCCTGCTTGATTGTGCATGTGTGCCATTGTGGCCATCTCCCCCGTCCCCCAGTACCTGGTGGTCACTCACCCTGTTGCGGTTGTGTTGTGTCCTGTCGAGCAGTGTCCGGTCCCCCGACTCCTGCCACGGTCTCCACACTGATGACTGTCGACACCAGCTCCTCCATGTCATCCAGCTCCTGCTGTGGCACAGGCCTCCCACCTCCAGTCTGCATTGCTGCCTTCTGGTTGGCTGCGAGTTTCTCCTTGGTCTTGCGCTTGATGTCATTCCATCGCCTCTTGACCTCGTCCATTGACCTCCTGTACTCTCCGACGGCGTTCACCTTGTCCACGATGGTCCGCCATAACCCATTTCTGGTGCCCAATGACACATTGGAGGCGATGAACAGTTGTTGACGGTGTTCTATCACCTCCGTGACCAGGATCCGATTCTCCTGCGGACTGTACTTCGTCTTCCTCTTCTTCTTGTCCTTGCCCTTCCCTATCACCGTGGTCCCGGGCTGGTCGTCCGGGGTACTTGTGGGGTTGCGCTCGTCCTCTGCGCCTGCTCCGGCTGCCTCCATGGTGCTTGGGTGTTGGTCATTTTGTGTTTGTGTTTTTTTTCTCCTTTCGTAGTGATTTTCCCGCCTGCCGGGTGTGTATGGCAGGCCTGGCGCTGCTTATTGCTGATTTCCTCATCGCGAATGGGCTCATTGCACGTTTTTTGGTGTTGGGGTTTGTGTTTTTATCTCCGTCGCGGTGGTTGTATCGCGGACATTGTCCGAAGTTTCAGGAGACTATCGCATGGTACCGCCGTGTTGTGAATTCCACGTTAACACGGGGTTACTTTCCCGCGATGGACTGCGATGTGTAAAGTTGCGTTAACATTTTTTGGTGATATTTAGCACACGTTCTTGTGAATATACCCCTGAATGTATTTAAAAAAATAACAGCAGCATTGAAACACCATGGGGGGTCATTACCAGACCTACAATATGGAGGAAGTATCATTACAACAAGTAAATACAGCTGTGGTTCTGTAACTGCCAGGTGTGGTATTACCTATCCATTCCGGATTCTGCACTTAGGAATGAGGGATAACATGGTAATAACACATTTTCTCCTGTTTATGAGCTTCAGAACTCAGAATAGTGCTGTGTTTTCACACCAAGATTCCGCTAGGTTCTGGGGGAAAAGTGTAGCATTTTCACACAAGTTGGAATTCTGATCGAAGTGTAAATTTCAGGACAGTAATCTGCACTTCACATCTTGGGGCCAGATGTACGACCCGTTTTTGCATGCACAAACGGGTTTGCGACCCGTTTGCGCTTGCAAAAACATACAGGGCCTTGTACAAACCCTATTTAGCGAGTCGCAATTTATTTGCGACTCGCTAAATAGGATTTGCGACTCGCTATTAGGAAGGGGCGTTCCCTTCCTAATAGCGACCCCAAATGCCATGTATGACTGTTTTGTGACCGCATCTGCGGTCGCAAAACAGTCGCAGTTTACCACCTTTCACAGAAGGGTGGTAAACCACTCGCAAACTGGAAGGGGTCCCCAGAGGACCCCTTCCCCTTTGTGACTGTCTCTAAAAATATTTTTTAAGGGCAGGCAGTGGTCCCAGGGACAACTACCTGACCTTAAAAAATGAAACGAAAATGTTTCAATTTTCTTTATTTAAATGCATCCCGTTTTCCTTTAAGAAAAACGGGCTGCATTAAAAAAACTGCTTTAATTAAAAGCAGTCCCAGACATGGAGGTCTGCTGACCCCAGCAGGCCACCATACCTGGGAGGGCCAACCATTCCCAATGGGGTCGCAAATTTGTGAGTGCCTCATGAATATGCATGAGGCATGCCATTTGCGACCCTATTGGGAATCGCAATCAGTGTTGCAGACACTGTAGTACATACCAATTTGCGACTCGCAAATAGCGACTCGCTATTGCGACGCAATTTGCGAGTCGCAAATTCCTTGGTCGTACATCTGGCCCTTAGATATATATTTTAACATATGCTTTAAAATACACTATCGAACCACACACTACTCTCCTCGCCCCGCACTAAACTGGAATCCATTTTTAAACACTCGCTATTTAATCAGCATTTGAATTTTTCACAACTAAGGGCCAGATGTAGGTAAAGTCAGTTTTGCGAGTCCTTAATAGCGATTTTTACCGAATCGGTATTAAGGAGTCGCAAAATGGAATGTATGTAGGAATCGCAATAATAATTGCGATTCCTTAATATTCCTTAATTGCGAATCGCAAATTGAGATTCGCAATCAAGGAATATCTTCCCATTCATTCCTATGGGCCAAGAGGCCCATAGGAATGAATGGGATTTGCGCACGCAATTTCGAGGAACCATGAGGTACTCGCAAATTGCGTGCGCAATTTCAAGGTTGCAAGGGTTCCAAAAGGACACCCTGTTGCACCCCTGAAATGTGCATGTGTGCACATGTGGCGCACATACATGCCCTAAGGGCATGTATGTGTGCCACATGGCACTTTGAAAAAAGTAAGAAAGTGCTTTTTTAACGGAAATCGCAAATTACCACCAACTTGAAGTTGGTGGTAATTTGCGATTCCTTAAGGCAATATCGCAATTTGCGATGCCTACTAGCATAGCATTTAGGGAATCGCAAATTGCGATTCTCTAAATGCTTGCGCACAATAAGGAATCGCAATTTTTGCGATTCCTTATTTTGCGAGAGGGTATTTGCCTACCTACATTGCACACAGCCAAATTGCGATCGCAAACGCTGAAATTCTGCGAATTTCAGCGTTTGATCTGGCCCTAAGTAACTTGCATTTTAGAGATATTTGCACATTTGAGTAAGCTTACAACATTTTGGCTATTCACAAAACCGGAGTGTAAATTTACTGCAAAAGTATAACTTACCTATTTCCACCAAATTGAAGGGCCTGGGGGCTATTCACAAACTGCATGTTGTAGAACGCTTTGAGGTATTAACATAGTGCTACAAAACATACTAGAAAATGCTATTCAGAAACTGCGTTTTGTAGTACTGCAATAAGTACTGCAAAATGCATGGGGCTATTCACAAAGGTAATATACACTTTTGAGTAATTTACATTTGTAATTTACTCTTACACTTTTGAGTAACTTTCTACTTTTGGCTATTCAAAAAATCTCAACGTTAATATACTCAAAGTGTAAGAGTAAATTACATGTACAAATTACACAAAATTGTAAGTTTCAACTGTGAATCAGACCCTATGTCTTTAGTGAGTTAATGTCAGGGGTCTAGCAGGGTGATCGGCCACAGGACTAGCTGGATGAGACAGGGACAAGTCGCGGAACTGGGTTTGTGTGTGGTCTCTGAAGTGAATATAAACAAGAGAGTAGCAGAAGTCTGGAAGGGAATAAGACAGGAGCAGAGGACTGCTGCAGGTTGGAACAGGCTGTAAATAGGGCACTGGAAGTCTGCTGGGGAAACACAAGTACACACAACAGGAATATAAAGCAGGGAAACGATAGACAACTATCATAAATAATAGTTTGTCTGAGCCTCGGAAATGATCTCTCTGTGAGGTAACAGATCTGATTCAAAAGCAAGGAGCAGATTAATCTCACAGAGTTCTGGGAGAAACCCAGCAACTCCTATGAAGAAGGTGCGCTGGGTGGTTCTCTGTGTCAAAGGTACAATCCCTGGAATCTAACTGGCACCCTTGAAAGCAATAAAAGTCAGGATAACAATACAGGACCTTGGTCTAGGTCCACTCTCTCCACGCAGCTCCGATGTGCCGTCTCTTGCCTCCAGACCCCGACCTCCTCCTTGGGAGGTTCGAGGCTGCTGCCCGCTCCTGCGCCTGCTGCCCGCTCCAACTGGGACCAGACTGCCTGCAACCACCGTAACCTTTCTCAGCCGTTTTTTTTTCTCTTAATTTTTCCCTGTTGTGCCACTGTTATTGTGCCCATCTGTGTCTTGCTCTAATTCCACCACTGTTTTTATTTTCTCGTGCCTGCCTGTTCCTTTCGCCTTTAGCCGCTGCTGCCCCTGCGGCCCCTACGCCCCGGAATTCCCCCCCGGAATTCCCCCGCTCCCACCTCCCAGCCTCTCCTCCCTCCCACCTCCCCTACGTAATGGCGGCCGCTGCACGGTCTCGCAGCGGACGCGCGCAGTGGGCGTGCCAAAGGCAAGCCCGTCTGCGCCCGTCCCCGACCGCGGCCAGCGCCAGGAACCCTGGACCTCCCACTACCCATCGCTACGACACCACCACCCTCCTCGCACTCAACCCTGGAAGACTTAGAGAATGCCAACAGGCCTCGCCGAACACGACCCATGGACAGTTCTCCTGCCTCCACTGCCGCCAGACCCTCACCGCCACCCCGGCCTCCAACACCGCCGATGCCAGCACCGGTGACACCCTAAAATGCATCCTCCTCAACGTACGCTCCGTACACAAACACGCCATGGAAATCTGGAACCTACTCGACTCTATCTCGCCCGACATCGCCTTCTTCACAGAGACCTGGACCAACGCATCCTCCGCCCCCGACATCAGCACCGCCATCCCAGACGGATACAAGATCCAGAGGAAAGACTGCCCCAACCACCCTGGAGGGGGCCTCGCCATCACCCACAAGAGCACCCTCCGCCTCACCACCTCCAGCGAAACCTTCCTCTCCGCCGAACACCTGCACTTCCAGATCCAGACCACCCCCAAAGCCACACTCTGAGGAACCCTCATCTACAGACCCCCCGGCCCCCGAACACCCTTCGCCACCACCATCACCGACTTCATCGCACCCCACGCCATCGCCTCAACAAACTACATACTCATTGGAGACCTGAACTTTCACCTCGACAACCCCAGCGACCCCAACTCCACTATCCTTCGTGACAACCTCGCCAGCATCAGACTTAAACAACTCGTCAACACACCGACCCACAGAGCAGGACACACCCTCGACCCCATCTTCAAGGCAGGAAACAGCGTCCAATTCAGCCACACAACGCAGCCGCCATGGACCGACCACCACTGTGCACACTTCGCCATCAACAAACCTAAGGCCCCCAAATCAGCCCCACGCCCACCTCGAAGGAACTGGAGCAAGGTTACCGACGAGCAACTTAACTCCACCCTCACCCGAGACAACCACACCTGGGCACCCGACGCAAACGACGCAGCCAGAGAACTCCACACCTGGATCTCCAACTGCGCAGACAAGCTCGCCCCGCTACACAACCCCGACAGACAACACCCCAGGAAAGCCGCCTGGTTTACCACCGCTCTCCAAGAAGCCAGACGCACCTGCAGATGCCTGGAGAAGATCTGGAGAAACACCAATACAACCGAAAACCACACCACCTACAAGGACGCCATGACGGACTACCACAACCAGATCAGAGCCACCAAGAGGAACTTCATCCACAACAAAATCCTGGCCAACTCCACCAACTCCAAGGAACTTTTCAGTGTCATTCAAGAATTCACCAACCCACGCAGCGAAGCCACAGACATCACCCCAGCCCAAGACCTCTGCGACAAGCTTGGAACCTATTTCCACCTCAAGATCAAAAACCTCTACGACAACTTCATCGACCATGCACCAGGCGTCACAGATGGCCCCCCGCCCCCCAGAAACACCAGCCAGCCCCCATCTCCAACTGGACACTGATCACGGCCGAAGACACCGCCTCGACCATGAAAAGCATCCACTCGGGGGCCCCCACCGACCCCTGCCTCCCTCACATCTTCCACAGAGCCACGGCCGCCATCGCACCCGAACTACAACGCACCATCAACACCACCTTCAAAACAGGCACCTTCCCAGACGACTGGAAGCGCGCAGAAGTCAGACCCCTGCTCAAGAAGCCCACAGCTGACCCCCCCCGACCTCAAGAACTATCGGCCCATCTCGCTCCTCCCCTTCGCAGCCACAGTTGCAGAGAAAACAGTCAACAGGAAACTGACACGATTAATTGAAGAGAACGCCGTCCTCGACCCGTCCCAATCCAGATTCCGAAGCAACCATAGCACAGAGACCACCCTACTCACCGCCACAGACAACATCCGCACCCTCCTGGACCAAGGCCACTCCGCAGCCCTCATCCTACTCGACCTATCAGTGGCCTTCCACACCGTCTCCCACCGCACACTAGTCGCCAGACTACACGACGCAGGCATACAAGGAACAGCCCTGGACTGGATACGATCATTCCTCACCGGAAGAAGCCAAAGGATCAGACTCCCACCCTTCCTCTCCGACCCCAACAAAATCACCTGCGGAGTCCCACAGGGTTCATCACTGAGCCCCACCCTCTTCAACATCTACATGGCCCCCTCGCAGCCATCGTCCGACAACACGGCCTCAACATCGTATCCTACGCCGACGACACCCAGCTCATCCTCTCCCTCACCAAAGACCCCACCACTGCCAAACTCAACTTCCAGAAAGGAATGCAAGACATCGCAGTCTGGATGACCAACAGCTGCCTGAAGCTCAACGCCGAGAAGACAGAAGTCCTTGTCCTCGGTACCACCCCTTCTGCATGGGAAAGCACCTGGTGGCCGACCGCCCTCGTAAGCCCACCTACCCCCTCAGACCACGCCAAGAACCTCGGCATCCCATCACTCACCATGAACCGACAGGTCAACGCCGTCACCTCCAGCTGCTTCAACACCCTCCGCATCCTCCGCAAGACCTTCAAGTGGATTCCCCCCTGAGTCAAGGAAGACAGCCACCCACGCACTCATCACCAGCAGACTGGACTATGGAAATGCACTCTACGCCGGCATCAACAAGTCCCTACTCCGCAAACTCCAGACAATACAGAACACCGCCGCCAGACTCGTCCTCGGCATCCCCCGACACGAACACATCAGCCAACACCTACGAAGTCTCCACTGGCTCCCCGTGGAGAAAAGAGTCACTTTCAAAATCCTCACTCACGCCTACAAATGCCTACACAACAACGGACCCAAATACCTCAACGACAGAATCAACTTCCACGTACCCAAAAGAAACCTCCGATCTTCCAACCTCGCACTGGCCGAAACCCCGCGCATCCACAGAGCCAGAGAAGGCGGAAGATCCTCCTCTCACATTGCAGCCAAGATCTGGAATGAGCTACCGGCAGACATCAGACGCGCCCCCTCCCTGAACACCTTCAGGAAGACCCTCAAGACCTGGCTCTTCGGCTAAACAGATCTGCGGCCCCTCCCCCCCCCCCATAGCGCCTTGAGACCCTCACGGGTGAGTAGAGCGCTTACAATTCCCTGATTGATTGAGACAGAAGAACAGGAAACAGGACTAGAAACACCAAAACAAAAGTAGGACTGGAATCAGGGTCAGGAACAGGACGGAAATTCTGAGAACAAGGCTAAGAAGGTTCTGCACTCAAACAAGGCAAGACAGAAATATGCAGACACACAGGAGCACAGAATACAAGGCAAGGAGTCTGCATGTAACAGGGCAGATCAAGAAGATTGCAGACAGGAAACTATGATCAATGGCTAACACAGGAACAGAGATGCAGGAAAACAAGGGACAGAAACAGATACTACAAGTAGCCAAAACAAATGGGTTCAGAAAAAAGTAAACATTGTCAAAGGCCACGCCTGTAATAACAGCATCAGGAATGCAGAGCACAAGGAGACTCAACAGAAGTCAGTTGCAAGCCAAATCACTGTGCGCTGACAGGGCTGAAATAGCTGGAGGCTGAGGGGAGGTGCACAGGTGCAGGGAGAGAGCCAGGTGCAAGGAATTAACCAGGTGCAGGGAATCAGGGAACCACCAATGACGGGGAGGCTGAACTGAAGCTTGTAGGAAGGAAGACCAAGGAAACCAGGAGACACAAGACAGGACACAGGAAAACGGAGTGTGGATCGGAGCAAACATAGAGACGGGTCCAGAATACAGACATAAAAGGTTTAAAATAACCGTAGGATCCAGGAGCAAGTCTAGCAAACAAGAAACCACCACCAGGACGTGATCTAGAAAGGGTCTGAAGACAGAGGGAACTTCAAAGATCATGATGCATCAGGACAGTAGAGTGGAAGCATGGGCTGGAATACAAAGTGTAACTGGCAAGGCACGGTGTAGAAGTGTAGAACATCATATTAAGTGATAAAGGCTGGACTCCAGAGGGCCTTCGTGTATGCCTTGTGGTGGCTGCGTCATGACCCTGCCCGAGTTCTACCATGCCCCCTGGGCTGGAGCCGCTGCAGACAGCATACTGTTGTTCTTTGTAACAAATAAAAGCTGAGTTTGATGCTGAGGTTATGACAGATAATTATAACCATTTGGAAGGACGACAATTCATTTGCAAACCTGGAATCACCAGAATCAGACTGAATGCAATTGACTTTTTGTAAGGCTCATTACCGGCCGTAGCACATGGGTGCACCGAGAAGCTCCGGACTAAAAAACAAGCCAGAGGATGCCTTTGCACTCTTAGCCGGCCTATTACAGCCACCACTGCAGTAACCCGACAAACAGTCCTCGTCTGGATGTTGAGAAAGCAGCACCTCAATGAGGAGGCCTAAACAGGTTGAAATATGACTGGTGTTGCTAGAGTTTCTGAAGAGAGGGGATTCAGGGTTTGGTGTGGACTAACAGTTTTGGGGCAGGGCCAAGACTGGTTTCTAAAGATTGGTCTCTGTTAGTAATGATACAGATAAACCATAAAAAAGGATTGGAAAGGACCAAGAGTATACATGTCAACAGACCCTATTCAGGAGGGAGACTCACGATTTTTAAAGCCAAAAATAGCTTTAATTTAATTTTCTCCTGCCTGAAATTGTCCCCACTTCAATGCGTGTCAATAATGAAATTAATTCTCTCGATAATTTTTTTTTAAATCTCCCTTCTTCTGCTTTCCAAATGGTTCCAATTTGTTCCAAATTTAGAAAAACAACACATGGTGTCCCCCAGGGCTCTTCCCTTAGCCGTATCTTGTTTAATGTCTACATTAAACCTTTGATCACACTCATAAAAACTTATAATGTTAAATTAATCAACTACGCGGACGACACCCAACTAATTTTGTCATTGAATAATAACCAGGAGGATACCATCAGAAACTTTCAAGCATGCATTCTTGGCATCCTTGATTGGATGAGTTCCAACTCACTGAAGATGAATGGAAATAAAACAGAATTTCTCTGCTGCTCCTCCAACAAAATTCCGGCGTCCCTACCATCGAATTTCTGGCCGCTACCCATGGAAAAGCCCTCGGGCAATCCTGTGGCAGTACGAAACTTGGGTGTGACCATCGACCAAGGACTATCTTTAGAAAACCAAGTGAATAAAATCACCGGAATCTGTTTTGCTCTGATACGTGCTCTTAGGAAGCTATACCCTCTGCTCGATATACCTGCCAGGTCACTGATCTCCAGAGGGGTAATACTAAGTAGGCTGGACTACTGCAACGCCCTGTTGCTAGGAGCCCCTAGTTACGTTCTAAGAAAGTTAGAACATAGTCAGACCATTACTGCCAAATTGACACTGAACAAACCCCGATATTCATCCGCCACAGAAGCCTTGAAGGAGCTTCATTGGCTACCTGTCAAGCAGAGAATAGTTTTCAAATCTCTATGTATTGCTCATAGGGCATTACATAACAAAGGGCCAATACTTCTTCAAAATAAAATAAAAAAGTACACCCCCGGCAGGAACCTCCGCTCTATTAATGGTAACTATGCCCAGGAGATTAGGTATAAGAAAGTTAGACAAGGAGGACGCACCTTCACGGTTAACGCGGCCCGGCTATGGAATAGACTTCCAGCCTCCCTACGTTCTCAAACTGATTTACAAAAATTCAGGAAGGCACTGAAGACCTGGTTATTTCCCCACTAGTGGCCACTGCTTAGCTTTCCATCTGCTATTTCTTACACAATAGTTCAGCGCCAGAATACCATTTTTGGTCACAGTGCGCTCTATAAATAACCCCTACAATACAATACAATATGTGATCGAGCTCTTTGCCCCATGCAAATTCGCGGTCACAAAACGTTCTCTGATGAATCTTTAGTTCTGACTGAGGCTAACATCAAATTTCAACGCGTTTCAATAACATAAAGCACCTTTGGGTCCACAAGGAAGGCAGAAATTTGGCTAAGAAGTTAGGAAAAAGAGTTCTGCCATAAAGGCAACTGAAAGTGTACCTGCTCTAACGGGACCTGAAAAGGCATCTGCTTAACGGTCAGGCAAAGAAGCTTCTGGAGAATACTCTACATTGTTTTAGCTTAAATCATACACTTCTAACATTTAGCTACACCTACACATGATTCCTAGACATGGAACCAACGAGGGTAAGGCACAAACTGGTAACTAAATTAATTATTTTCTCAAGCTACTGATGGAGCAAGGTTTCGGACATGAGACTTGCTCGGAAGCAATCCTCTCGTTTTAACTTACTAGCGAATTACTAACAACGTGTTTTGTGATTAATAATACGCATTTTCATCATACGTGGGAAAAGAATGAAGCTTGCCTATGTGTTTACTAACTGCAATAACACAGACGTAGGACTAGAATGCATTCTAAATCTTTACTGCGCATGCGTCTACTGCAACTACGTAGTATGACAAAACAAACGCTTGGAGGGAATTCTGGCGCTTGCGCAAATAGCTATAAAATGGCCGCTTGAAAGTTCACATGCATGGCACCTGCTTGCTGAAATTTGAAAATGAGTTTACACTAACGCAAAAACAGAAAGAGAAATAATAAATGGTATGGGTTAGAGTAGAGGTTGGTGGTATACAGTGAAATCATTTATTTTTGAGAATAACATTTCTCTTTTTGACTTTATTATTAGTGCGTATTTGGGCCTGTTAAAGTTGTCCGAGTCGAGCAGAGTGACGTGGTGGAATGCATGCGCCCTGGTGTGGAAGCTTGAAAGGATGACTAAGGACTTGTTACGCGTCCAAGGTCGGCGGAGATGTGCCCTGGGAACATGAGGGTGAAGAGTTCATATGAAGGAACTTATTCGAGAAAACTGTTACATTTGTATTAATAAAGTTTAAAGATGTATGGGAAAGGAAGGGCGGAATAAAAGTTTGAGGGGAGGAGTTTGTAAACAATGGTTTAAAGGAATAAAATGAAGTATAAGCATGGTGTGATGATCATCCCCCCCTTGCCTGTCCAATCAGAAGTTAGTATTTTGTAAAATTGAAACATTAATGGGTGGTACATGGTAATAGAAAGGTATAATTGAAGTAGTTTAGTTAGAAAGAAACTGGTGGGGAGCGGAAGCAGCAGAGGCGATACAGAGCTCGGGATGCTGTCGATGCTAGGGGGGTGGTGCTGATGCAGTGAGACGCTGAAGAAGAATTCGAATGCAGAACCATCTACTTAATTTGGGTGGGTTAGAAAGAAGATCGCGGCAGAACCACGAGGAGGAAGAGAGTGTCAGAGAGGGGTGCAACGTAGTTGTCGGTATCTAGAGAGGTGAATATCCTGTCCTGATTCCTGTCCTGAAGTCTTTGTCTCCTGATCTGTCCTGGGGACCCTTACTAGCCCTTTGGCCATGGGGTTGGTCTTCACACCATACTTTGGTAACCAGGGCCGGACTGGCTACCGGGCGTTTTGGTGTGCTGCCGAGCTGGGGGCTGACTTCACTGCGGTGGGGGCTGATTTCGTTGATGGGGACCTGCGTGTGCTCCTGAATAAACAAAGCAAAACGAATGGTTTTAAGCACATGCAGGTCCCCATCAACGAAATCAGCCCCCAGCTTGGCAGCACACAAAAACGCCCGGTAGCCAGTCCGGCCCTGTTGGTAACTATGAAATTCATCGTTTTGACAATTGCTCTTCTCTCTCTATCCTCTTCTCTCTAAAGTATAGTTATTGTGTGAATCTGAATTGTTAAATGTTTATTGAAATTTTATTGAATTGGCACTCTCGTGAATGAGGGTGTTTGTACTGAAACACTTTGAGATGGTTCAAAACCCCTTATTTTAGATAAAGATTTTAAAGCTTACCGAGTCTGTCATTATTTTTTTTATTTTTATTAAGTAATGTATAATAAGTTATGTTAATTATCGCCATCAACTAGTTCCACCTAACTGGTCCATTGACCAGAGGAAAGAACTGTTTGATCAGTAAAGGTTTTAGTTAAAGAAGCAATAACTAGATCTTGAGGTATGAAGATTATTATAAAAAAACTAAAGTTCCAGTGGTTTACTTAGCGCTAACGGAAGCAAGTTGTATGGGCCCAGGTGAGTATATGGTAGTGGAGTATCTGTTGCTAGTAAGCCGCTGGATCAGTTTTCTGGTAGCAGAGCTATGGTTGTTAGTGACTAGTTTAGTGATAAGTATAGATTATTGATTTTTGATTTATGTTTTAACAAAAGAGTTAGCGTCCTGTTTTTATGTTGTCTAGAAATTCCCGGGGAATGAATAGCAGGTGGCGATAGAAACCACACTGCAGTGAGGTTACTCGTCTGTTGGAATAACACTGAGAAGCTAGGTTGGGCTGGCAGTGTTAAAGTTGGGACTATTTTCGGTATAAAAGTGAGAGTGGTTGATAGCAAAGGGGTTCGCTAGTGAAACTTTAGGCGTTATATCACCTAGTAAGGGTAACCCTGAAGGAGTAGCAGGTTCTTCTAAGCTAGATTGGCAGCAAATGGAGTTCGCTGGTGAAATATCGGTCTCAAAATTCCCTAACGGGTGATACCGGAAGAGTAGCAGGTTCTCTGGAGCTTGGGTGAAGAGTAAGCGGAAGGTTTTACTCGTAGTGAAAAGAAATAAACTATCCTTTTTGATTTAGTGGAACAGACAGAGTAGCGAATGTTTTTACGTTGTTAATAACAAAGAAAATTTAAAGAATTTTCGAAGAAATAAAAGTTTCGTATTACCTTGCAAAGGGAGGGTCAGTTGCCGGAGTGGTACTGACGTCACAGAGAGCCGTGCTGGGATTGGTAGATACAGCGGGCGTGTGACAGGAGGAGCTTGGTAAAGGAGGGGTGAGAAATCGCCTGAGTAGGACCGACGTCACAGAGAGCCGCGCTGGGATTGGTAGAAGCAGCGGGCGCGGGTCAGGAGCAGCATTGTAAAGGAGGGGTCAGTAGTGAGGAGCAGAACTGACGTCAGGAAAAAGGTCGCGCTGACATTGGTCAGAGTATGAGTGTGAGCCTGATTTGATTGGAAACTTAGTTAGAAGCCGCGCTAGGATTGGTGGAGAGAAGGATTGTATGCAGGATTTTGATTTGACTGTCAGTGCAAGACGTACAGGTAGAAGATTTCAAGGGTTTGCGGAATACAATTTCCTACACCGTTCTCCGAAGATGTATGGAGAGAAAAGAAAGATGTCAATTTTTAAGAAAATAAAGAACTTCTTTGTAAAGGATAAGCCTGTATTGACTAGAGAGGGAATTCCTATTCCGCCACCGAAGACACCAGCATCTTTTATGATGATGGAAAGAGGATATCATACCTGCGTGTGGTTGGAAAACTGGGTAGAGTATACGAAGGATGATGGTGTGTTAGCGTTTCCTAAGGATGGTACGTTTAATGGGAGAATTCTTCAGAATTTGAGATTGAAAATGAATGATTTAGAACCTAGACCTAGGTTAACTCAATATGAACGAGAAAAATGCAGAGGTGGAAGATATAGAGCATTGTTTCCGAGACATTTGCATGAGTCACGAGAAGGGCAGATGAAACAGTGGAGGAGAGCTATGGTATCAGAAGGGTTATATCCAGTGTTGATGGCTGAGGAACAATCTGGAGGAAAGTGTAAGGAGAAAACGAAACATATGAATTCAACAGGATATGGAGAATCAGATGATGAATTATTAGAGGATATTTTAATTAAAAATCCACCACCGTATCAAGAAGCAGCTAGTAAGGTTGTCCCAAGTGCGCCCATAATGGGAATACCATTAACTCCACAGATTTTACATGAGACATCATACAACAGAGGGTTGCAAGATAATGAAAGAGAAGCTTTAAATAAAACTAGGGAAGAGTTAGTACAAAAGATAAGTCAATTGAATTTAAATACTGAAGCTTTGACAGTACCAGTAACCATTGGTCCAGTAATCCCATTATATGGGGATAATAAGATTTGCCAAAAACCACAACTCGTGACAGTTCCATTAAGTGATCCTAGAAAAGAGGTAGTAATCACAGATGATCAAGTTAGTGAAAGTGAGTCAATTATTTCATTAATGGATCTCCCTATTGTGGAAACTCATGCGGAAACTCCAAAGAGAGTTACGCCTATGAATTTGAGAGAGAGAAGACCTTTGGTTCCGGCTGGAACTTCAGGTACAACAGTAGTTACCTCTGAAGAAATAGAGAGGTGGGCTCAGGAAAGAGATAATCAGAACCCAAAACCAAAGTTTTTAGATATCAGCAGGTTGAAAGTGGAATTGGAAGAGATGATGACAGGATGTGTAGGTACAGAAAGATTAAACGTTTACAATGATGAGGAATTATTGTTTCTATGTAAGAGTATAACTAGGAGAGCAAGACTATTTCATGAGAGATTAACTGAAATTGCTTCAGAGATTGGAATAGACATAGGGAAATCAAAATTGTTACAAAAACCTTATCGAGTGGATTTTACGGATAAAGATTTAGAAAGTGTGAATGCTTCGGGAAAGAGGTTACAGATAAAAGAATTAAAGAACATTTTGCGAAAGTGGGGAGACATTGATAAATGGAGAATTAGATGGATAAGAAAGAAAGAAGAAGTGCAAGCGAGAGAGGCAGCAGCTGCATTTCCAGTAAGAGAATCAGGAAAAGTGGAAAAATTGTGTCCGCTGAGAGAGGTTCCTGGAGGTGGATATGTTCATGTCCCTTGGAGTAGACAAGATATTTTATCATTTACAAATAATTTTCCAAAGTTGAGAGAAAAACCAGTTGAGTGGTACAAACAGGTAGAAAGGTTTGTGAAGGTTTCAAAGGTGTTATTGAAAGACCTGGATGGTCTATTTGACATAGTGGTACCTGCTGATTTATGGACAGAATGTAAGATCACAATTGATTGGCCTAATGAGGAGTATCCTAGAGATGCAAAAACAGGAGCACCTTCAGAAGAGGTGATGAAAAAGTATCACCAAGTAATTACGTATTTGAAAGTGAAAATCCCTCCTAAAGAAACAAATTGGGTAAAAATAGATAGAACAACACAGGAACCAAATGAATCTGTACATGCGTATTATGAACGGTTATTGCAGGTGTTTAAACAGTATAGTGGTTTTGAGAATATTGGTGACAAAGATATGGGACATTTTGTGTATCGGTTTGTATATGGCTTGAAACCGGAAATCAGTCAGATGATACAGCAGCACATGTTGTGTTGGCAAAGTAAGACAGTGGATGAGATTCTAAAGTACGCGAAATATTGCGGAGATGACAGAGGCCAGGCGTAGAAAGCTAAAAGAGAAAATGATGTGGGCTCAAGTTAAATTGGCAGAGCAGCAAGAAGAGAAAGCAAATGAGCAAAATAATAATCAAGTGAAAGAACAGAGTCAGAATAATCAAGGAGCGAATGGTAATAAATTTAAGGGGCGAATGGACAGAGAAGAAGCGAAAAAGAAGTTTCCTTGTCATGCGTGCGGAAAGCTTGGACATTGGAAGAACGAGTGTAAGAGTACTCAGGATAATAATGGGCCAAATCAAAATTTAATCCCACAAATGCAGAATGAAGTATTTATGAATCAGCAGCAACAGGTAGTCACACCACAATATCAGGTGCCACCAGCTCCTATGCCAAATTTTGTGAACCATCAAAGTTTCAGTGCGAACACCGGATTTCAAGGAGAAAGTGGTAAGAATAATAGAACAATTGCACAATATTTTTTACAGAATGATGAAGAACGTTCAGATACCGCACAATGACGGTGCCTGAGGGGGGAGGAAGAGGAGTGCGTGCTTGGCGCAACCTTGCCGGTAGATCAGTCAGGTCCATTTGTTGACGGGAAAGTAGAAGGTAAAGACATTACTTTCCTATTGGATACTGGTGCTACCAGGTCTACTGTGAGAACGGCAGACATCCCAAACCTACCCCTCTCGGGAGAATCTATCCAAGTTGTAGGCGTGTCAAACCAACAGATTAGAACCCCAATCACAAAACCAATGGAGGTGTACATTGGGCACTTCAAGGAAATGCATCGATTTGTAGTTTGCGATTCCAGTCCAGTAAATCTGTTGGGAAGAGATCTTTTGTGCAAGATGAACTGCACGATCTATTGTACACCAGATGGTGTTGCTTTCCAAACCCCAGATGAGGACATTGTTTATAAGATAATGCTGGCCAAACAGGGAACAGAGGTAGATGAAATGTTTTCATTAATAACCGAGAATGAATTGCCAGAAGAGTTAAGAACGACAGTTAATCCAGAAGTGTGGGATTTTACAGGAAAAGACATTGGGCTAATGAAGAATATAGACCCAGTTAAAGTGACAGTAAAAGAAGGTGCAGTGTATCCAAATACCCGACAGTACAAAATGAGTCCAGAAGTGAAAGCAGGAATTATTCCAGAGATTGAACGAATGGTTAAACAAGGTATTTTAAAAGAAGTAATGGGCAGTCCCTGTAATTCGCCAATAATGGGACTGAAAAGCCTAGCGGAAAATACAGAATAGTGCAAGACCTATGGAAAATAAATAAAATTGTAATTCCCTGTTGCCCAATTGTGCCAAATCCAGCAGTGACCCTTTATCAGATACCATGGAATGCAGGATGGTTCACAGTAATTGATTTATGCCAAGCGTTCTTTTCTATTCCTTTGCACCCAGACAGCCAGTATCTTTTTACGTTTAAGTTTGAAGATTTACGCATTGGTTTACGCATGGTGTCGTGTTCCTCAGGGGTACACAGAAAGTCCTTCAATCTTTAATCAGATCTTGAAAAAGTGGCTAGAATCGTTGATTATGCCTGGAAATTCTGTTCTGGTTCAGTACAGTGGCATCAAAAACGTGAGAAGATTGTGTCACCGATACAATTGCATTACTGAACCATTTGGCTGAAGGAGGACACAAAGGGCCATATTATCAAGAACACGCGATAAATATCGCAAATCGCGCTTAGCGCGTTTTTCATTATCGCCCTCTATCGCTGAATTACATCGCCGTGTTAGCGGCGTATTAGCAACGCTTTGCTAACAGGCGAAGTAAAATCAAGCGATAGACTGCGATAATGATCATTAGCATGTGAAATCCGGCGATGATTTCACAGCGCTAATGAAAAGCTTGGTAATAGGGGAGTGTGTACTTAACCATACAATCCACCTCCCATAGGCAATAATGCTAAGTCAGGTTTTATTCAGGCGTTAGAATCATGCGATAATGGGGGCTTAGCGCGCCTTTTGTCAACGCTTCGCTGTTCAGGGGCAGCGTTGTTAATACCGCGATGTTGGTTTTGCGATCATTTCACATGTTGTCCTAGGAGGGAACGCCTACTTTGCATCTCATTAGCGATATCTATCGCTGTCATGAGATGCGTTGCAGATTCGGCCGCTAACATGCGCTAATTCATGTTAGCGCCGCCTTGTTAATAGGGCGATAAGAATATCGCCGCTTTAGCGGCAAAAAGTGCTGCTAAAGCTGCGATACTGCCCTTGATAATATGCCCCAAAGTGTCTCCAGAAAAATTACAGTTCTGTCGACAAGAAGTAAGATATTTAGGGCATAAAATAGAAAGAGGAGTTAGAAAAGTGACACCGGAAAGAATAAAAATAATCAAAGAAATGCAATTACCACAGACTCAGAGAGAAATGAGAATGTTTCTGGGAGTGGTTGGATACTGCAGACAATGGATAAATGGATTTTCTATGTTAGCGAAACCATTGATACAGATGATTTGGAAACGAGCAAAAGATCCGATTGATTGGAATGATGACTGCCTAGAGGCATTTGTGAAATTGCGAAATTATTTGTGTGAGGCTCCTGCCTTGGGCATGCCTGACTATATGAAAGATTTTGCTTTGTTTTGTTGCGAAAGAGAAAATTGTGCACTTTCAGTCTTAACACAGAGACATGGATTGAGTCGACGTCCAGTGGCATATTTTTCAGCCACATTGGACCCAGTAGCTTCAGCATTGCCTGGCTGCTTAAAAGCAGTAGCTGCTACTTGTATGAGTCTGGAGCAAAGTGAGTCGATAGTGATGGGACATCCGGTAAAGGTATTCGTTCCACACTCGGTTGAGATTCTTTTGACAAGAACAAGAACGCAGCACCTCACTCCTAGCCGTTTGACAAAGTATGAAAGGGTGATTTTGGGAGCTGAAAACATGACTGTGATAAGGTGTACGATCCTGAACCCAGCCACCCTATTGCCAGACCCCTGGGATGAGGAAGTAAAGGATGAAAGTGACCATGATTGCTTGGACGTGACTGAGTTATGCACAAAGCCCCGCCCAGACATAAGAGAGACACCTTTGAAAGAAGCAGATCATGAGTTATTTGTAGACGGCTCCTGCCTTAGGACACAAGAAGGAGGTTTAAGCGCTGCATATGCTGTTTGCTAAATTTCGGGGGTAATTGAAGCATCCTGTTTACCTGGGGTCAAGTCTGCACAAGTAGCTGAATTGGTTGCCTTGACAATGGCATGTAAAAAGGGGAAAAATTGGAGAGTAACCATATTTACGGATAGTCAATATGGTTTCGGGATTGTGCATGACTTTGGCCAGCTTTGGATGCAAAGGGGATTTCTGACTTCCTCAGGATCTCCTATCAGAAACAGCAAAAATGTAAAAGATTTGTTGAAAGCATTGCAATTGCCAAAAGAAATAGCAGTTGTAAAATGCGCTGCACATCAGTCAGGAAATGACTATGTGACTGCTGGCAATAATTATGCTGACCAAGTGGCGAAATACTGTGCTAAAAATGCAGTAGCCATAAACAGAAAAATTGAAACGGGTGAAACCAGATGCCAACTTATGTACTTCTCAGTACCAGAGACATGGGATGAGATTAGACAATTGCAGGAAGAAGTTGAGGAAAAGGAAAAAGGAATCTGGATAAAGGCAGCCTGTACCAAAAGACCACATGATGAAGTATGGGTGTATCTAGATGGAAGACCAGTCATGCCAGATTGTTTGCTTTCAAAAATGGCGAGAGTATACCATGGAGCAACACACATAGGGAGAGATTCAATGATCAGGCTATTCAGACAGAGTTGGTACAATCCGAAGTTCAGGGTTGTCGCAGAGAGCCTTTGCCAAAGATGCTTACCCTGTCAACAGCAGAACCCAGGTAGAAAGACAGTGGTAAGCTGGGAAAAAATTGGAAAAGCAGAAGGACCGTTCACCAGATTGCAGTTAGATTTCATTGAATTACCTCCATGCAATGGATTGAAATACGTACTTGTCATAGTATGCCTTTTCTCAAGATGGGTGGAAGCCTACCCTACTAGAAGAAATGACAGTCTTACAGTTGCAAAATTGTTGTTGAGGGAGTTGGTGCCACGATTTGGTTTTCCGGTCACTTTGGAATCAGATAGAGGCCCTCATTTTAATAATGAAATAATTCGGTTAATCTGTGCTGCATTTAACATTGAACAAAAACTACATTGTGCTTATCGTCCAGAGGCTTCTGGAGTTGTTGAGCAAATGAATGGCACAATCAAGTCAAGATTGGGAAAGGTGTGTGCATCCACAAAACTGAAATGGCCAGATGCACTACCTCTTGTATCGATGGGTCTCAGAAGCATTACAGACAGAAAAACAGGAATGAGCCCACATGAGGTTCTCATGGGAAGAGCCATGAGACAGGCGTTTATTCCTGGAAATAAACTAATGAGTATAACTGATGATCTGGTATTGGACTATTGCAAAGGATTGGCTGAAATGATGCGTTCTATCTCTCACCAGGTTGGAGAAGACGCAGTTGAAAGACAGCCAGATCAAGCGCATGATTTGAATCCTGGAGATTGGGTGCTAGTGAAGAAACACGCAAGAAAATCGTGTCTAGCACCAAGGTGGGACAAACCAAAGCAAGTCATACTAGTCACTACCACAGCAGTGAAGTGTGCAGGTTTGCCCAATTGGATTCATGCCAGCCATAACAGAAGAGTACCGAGCCCATCAGATCAACAAGAACCATCACTGACTGAGCAGGCTGAAGAGTCAGGAGCTGTGAACTGTGAAATTGAAGAATCTAGAGTGATAGATTCTGAAAGACAACCATATGATGAACAGCCCGAGATAAGTCAGGAAGAATGGATCCCAGCGTTTGAAATAATTGATGATGCCATTGAAACCAGAAGAAGAACAGAACTAAAAAGACAGGAAAGTAGTCAGGAAGAGACAGGGGAAGAAGAACACACTCAGGTAAAAACAGAAAGTGACACAAACGAACCTGAGGAGGGAAAAGAGAAGAACACGTTCAGGTGGAAGAAGAAAAGCTTGAAATAAGACCTGAACAGGATCAAATAGAATTAGAAGAACAAGTTCAGGTAGAAGAAGAAAGGTTTGAAGTAAGACCTGAACAGGGTCAGATAGAATTAGAAGAACAAGCTCAGGAAGAACTAGAACAAAATACAGAAGAACCTGAACAGGAGGAAGCAAGAGAAGGTTCAAGCACAGAAAACAGAGAAACAAAACAGATTGTGCCTAAAATAAATGAAATAAAAAGAACTTTACAAAGAGACAAGGAAGGTGAAAAGGCAGTACAAATCAAAAGAGTCAGGAGAGGAGACAATTGGCCCACTGAAGTAAAGAAACTGAAATATCATTTGAGAAAATCTGAAAAGAGACCAGAACAAGTGAACGAAGTCAGTAGTCAAACAAGACCTAAACAAACATTGGCAAAAATAACTCGAAGAAGTCCAAAACTGAGAAATTTAAATAGAAGATATAAGGCTCCTGAGTGGACATACGTTATCCTCGAGGAATTTGAGTCTCTGGATCTGTCTGATGAGACAGAAGAGGTCCATATTGCACATATTGATGAAAGAAAATTGAGGCCTCCTTAAAACAAAAAGAAAAATTCAAACTGACAAAGAAAAGATAAGAGAAAAGGAATTTTCTCAGAAATTAAAATGGCATAAACTGGAGTTATCGAGAAACCAAAATGTGGACTAAAAAGAAAGTGTTTTAGATTTTGTTTTTGTAGTATTTTGTTAGCAACATTAGGATGGCTATTCTTAACAGTAGGAGTACCTTTGATAATGAAAACGAGTGACAAGAATAACACAGATACTAAAGTAAAGGTGGATAGATTAAGAGATACTGAAATAGAAATAGGGGTAGAAGACGAAGCAAACTATCATAATGAATCAGACTATAATACGTCCTCTAATGTGTTTATTAAGTTGTTATTTCAATATGTTAGTACTATGGAGATTAATAACTGCTACGTATGTATGAAGTTGCCCTCATCAGTATCAGAAGGAATGACGTATCACCATATACCCTTAACCTATGGTGTGTCATGTAGTGTTTTGTTAAGTTTATTTTATGCTACAGGGAGACTTCAATATTTTTATTCAGACATAGATGTAGTATTTTCTGAATTACCTATTAGAAAGAATATGAATCCAGTAGCCAGTAGTAAAAATGCACAGTTTATGGGTGAATTTTTCTTAACAATGAGTTCAATAGATTTAGTTCAGGCACACAAAGATAATCTAACATGTACATTAAGAAAAGAAGAAAAAGATTTTTTGAATTTAGTAGAAGAAAGGAGACAGGATTTAATGAGGAAGGCAACTACACAGAAAACCCATGTACCTCCATGGGTTGGGAAAGAGGGAATCTATGCAAGTGGCAAGGCTCATGCTGCAATGTCCCTGGATTTTGTCAAAAAGGGAAAATTCTGCCTCCATAGATTAAAGACAGATTATAACAATAATTACATTGGTTCCAGTGGATGTGAACATAACTTCCTAATTTTAGGAGGGTGGGGACTAAAAGGGGGAACTGATCCTGTGTTTCCAGGAGTGTATTATGTATGTGGGAACAATGCCTATTATAGGTTACCTGCAAGATGGTACGGAAGCTGTTATTTTGGAATAGTTTTTCCAAAAATTTATCATGTAGATAAAATCAGTGGAACCAATGGAAATTCTAATGGACTAACACGAAGAAGAAGAGCTCGTTTTTCTGAAATTGTAGGAGAAATTTTTAGTGCACTGATACCCTCAGTTGGAGTCATTCTAAATTCACAGAAAATGTGTAAGTTATCAACCATAGTTGATCGTCTTTCTACAGATACTGCAGGAGGATTTTTAATGATTAACACAGAAATGGTTGCAATTAGATCAATGGTTTTACAGAACCGTCTTGCTCTTGATATATTGTTAGCAAAAGAAGGTGGAGTTTGTGGCATGTTGAAAATTCAACATTGCTGCACTTATATTCCGGACAAGAGCGGAGAAATTAAAGGATATATTGAAAATATTACTTGAAATGCATAAAGATTTGACCCAACTGGAGGTTGACAGTGTGTGGGGAAGACTAACAAAAAGTATAACATCCATAGGGAAATGGTTTGTTGATTTTGGGAAAAGTTTTCTAGGTCAGATAATAATACCATTAGTTATGATAATAACGATAGTGATGTTAATAATGATTACATATAGATGTTGTAGAAAAGGTACGAAAGAAAAGGTACACTTGAATAGAAAAGGAAAAGGACAGACACGAAAGAGAAAATACGAGGAAATACGCTTGGAAGAAATGAAAGGCAGGTTATAAAAGAAGATGCGAGATTTAGAAGGAAATGAAATCATTGATGAAAAGTTGGGAGGACGAATAGAGAAAACTGAGAAGTGCTAAAGTTGGTATCTGGGATGGATGGGAAATTTTGTGATGGCTTAATATGCCATCAGAGAGGGGATTGATGGAGCAAGGTTTCGGACATGAGACTTGCTCGGAAGCAATCCTCTCGTTTTAACTTACTAGCGAATTACTAACAACGTGTTTTGTGATTAATAATACGCATTTCCATCATACGTGGGAAAAGAATGAAGCTTGCCTATGTGTTTACTAACTGCAATAACACGGACGTAGGACTAGAATGCATTCTAACACAGAATCTTTACTGCGCATGCGTCTACTGCATCTACGTAGTATGACAAAACAAACGCTTGGAGGGAATTCTGGCGCTTGCGCAAATAGCTATAAAATGGCCGCTTGAAAGCTCACATGCATGGCACCTGCTTGCTGAAATTAGAAAATGAGTTTACACTAACGCAAAACCATAAAGAGAAATAATAAATGGTATGGGTTAGAGTAGAGGTTGGTGGTATACAGTGAAATCATTTATTTTTGAGAATAACATTTCTCTTTTTGACTTTATTATTAGTGCGTATTTGGGCCTGTTAAAGTTGTCTGAGTCGAGCAGACTGACATGGTGCAACGCATGCGCCCTGGTGTGGAAGCTTGAAAGGATGACTAAGGACTTGTCACGCGTCCAAGGTCGGCGGAGATGTGCCCTGGGAACATGAGGGTGAAGAGTTCATATGAAGGAACTTATTCGAGAAAACTGTTACATTTGTATTAATAAAGTTTAAAAATGTATGGGAAAGGAAGGGCGGAATAAAAGTTTGAGGGGAGGAGTTTGGAAACAATGGTTTAAAGGAATAAAATGAAGTATAAGCATGGTGTGATGATCGTCCCCCTTGCTTGTCCAATCAGAAGTTAGTATTTTGTAAAATTGAAACATTCATGGGTGGTACATGGTAATAGAAAGGTATAATTGAAGTAGTTTAGTTAGAAAGAAACTGGTGGGGAGCGGAAGCAGCAGAGGCGATACAGAGCTCGGGATGCTGTCGATGCTAGGGGGGTGGTGCTGATGCAGTGAGACGCTGAAGAAGAATTCGAATGCAGAACCATCTACTTAATTTGGGTGGGTTAGAAAGAAGATCGCGGAAGAACCACGAGGAGGAAGAGAGTGTCAGAGAGGGGTGCGACGTAGTCATCGGTATCTAGAGACGTGAATATCCTGTCCTGATTCCTGTCCTGAAGTCTTTGTCTCCTGATCTGTCCTGGGGACCCTTACCAGCCCTTTGGCCAGGGGGTTGGTCTTCACACCATACTTTGGTAACTATGAAATTCATCGTTTTGACAATTGCTCTTCTCTCTCTATCCTCTTCTCTCTAAAGTATAGTTATTGTGTGAATCTGAATTGTTAAATGTTTATTGAAATTTTATTGAATTGGCACTCTCGTGAATGAGGGTGTTTGTACTGAAACACTTTGAGATGGTTCAAACCCCCTTAATTTAGATAAAGATTTTAAAGCTTACCGAGTCTGTCATTATTTTTTTTATTTTTTATTAAGTAATGTATAATAAGTTATGTTAATTATCGCCATCAACTAGTTCCACCTAACTGGTCCATTGACCAGAGGAAAGAACTGTTTGATCAGTAAAGGTTTTAGTTAAAGAAGCAATAACTAGATCTTGAGATATGAAGATTATTATAAAAAAACTAAAGTTCCAGTGGTTTACTTAGCGCTAGCGGAAGCAAGTTGTATGGGCCCAGGTGAGTATATGGTAGTGGAGTATCTGTTGCTAGTAAGCCGCTGGATCACTACTAAACAATGAGGCTTCTCTAAGCGTACTCAGACTTACAGTTATCTGGAACATAAGGAGATACATTGGATCCAGGTAGAGTTGTGCAAGTGCCCATTAGTGCGTCTACAAGGATTGCTTAAAGAAAACAATTTCACATGGTGTTAGAAATTGGGTTTTTGATTGAGGGGAGTAAAAACCCTTCTCAAGCAACAACCAGAATCCTTGCCCAGGTGAACCTCAAAAAGTCACTAAATTAACCTGCGCTCAACACTCCAGTAGCTTGGCACAAAGGCAGTCAGACTTAACTTTGAGGCACTGTGTTAAGTATTTATGCAGTACACAAACAGGAATAAAGTAAAAACACAACACAAGAAAAATCCCACAGCAATTTACAAAACTAGAGAAACAACGAACAAATTATTTGACACCAAAATAACAAAAAATCCAATCAGTATAACTGTAGTTATGATTTTTAAAAGTTTTTAGTAAAAACGAGCCCCTAAAAGATCAAAGTGCTAACCCTGGGCATGTAGTCACTCGAGACCAGGACAAAGTCGATCTTTATGGCTGACCTTGAAGGAGCGTGGTTCGGATACAAAGAGTGGATTGGGCCCGGTCTTCGCTTACAGTCAGATTTAGAAGACATTTTGAAGAAAAATGTCTTAGAAGGTAGAGTTCAGCAGGGCATGGCAGCCAGTGGTGTCCGAGGAGGAGGCCTCGTTGTTGGGGAGTCGCTGGATGAAGTTGTCATGGAGTTTTCTACATTCAGACGTAGTCACTTTTTTGGAAGTCGTGAATCTCCAGCGGGATTGAGCTGCAATCTGTAGCCGACGAGGGCTCCATGAGGCTGGAAACCCCTTCTGCGAGGAGTCATTAAACAGGATTTACTGCTGTGGAGAAGAATGTAGACGGAGCTACTGCAAAGTCAGTCTGACCTGTGATGCACCATCTGCGGATTGGTAAGCAGGTAGGTCCCTGTCTTCTGTTGGTTCACAGAGCACTTTTTAGCTGACCATGTTCAAAGTCCCAAGTTTCGTTTTTTGGCTGTTTAAGTTTCGGCTGTTTGGGCACCACTTCCAAGGAATGGGTAAGCACCAATTGGAGGGTAGGGCTCACTTCAGGCAGGGTCCAGGTGCAGGGTTCAAGGTGTTGGAGCTTTTTGTGTCCCTTTACCTCAGAACAGGAGGCAAGCCAACTATCCCTTGCAGTCACTCTGGTAATCCTGGGTTCAAGCAGCAAGGCAGCCCTCTGAAGTACAAAGCAAGCCCCAAGAAGTAGGACAGTCCACTGAACTGATGGGCAGGCCTTTTGAGTGTCCTCCACAGGTCCAGGAGTGAACTGAAGAGTGGGCCTGAGGGTCCTAATTTTATACCTGGTGTCAGATTTGAAGTGGAAGAAACGTCTAGAGTTTTCCACCCCACAGATAGCTCTGGAATTTCCTTCCTCTCTGCAAAAGTCTCTAAGGGGCTGGGGTAAAAAAAGACTGGTTTAAAGTTATTTGTGAGTGTGCTGAGGCAGCTCCTTTGAAATGGAAGTGGAACAGCACCCCTCACCCATCCTGTCACTCTAATCACAGTCATGTGTCCCAGAATACAGGCTGTAGGCACCAAATGGTTAGAACAAGAAAATGCAAACTTTCTAAAAGTGATATTTTCAGAATTGTGATTTATAATCCAACTTTACCCTTAAAGAGGATTTTAAATTACAATTCTTCAGAAACTGAACATGGCATTTCTACCTGTTCCCACCCAAACGTTTTCACTCATTAAATGAAATAATGAAACCCAATGTTATCCTATGGGAAAGGTATTCCTCACAGTAGTGAAAAACGAATTTGGGAGTTTTTCACCACCAGAGAAAACAAAACTTAAAAGTACATGCACCCTGTCCTAAGGGATGTTCAAGGCCTACCTTAGGGGTGACGTACATGGATTAAAAAGGAAGGTTTAGGCCTGGCAAAAGATTTATTTTGCCTGGTCGAATTAGTAGTTTAAAACTGCACTGTAGGCTGCAATGGCAGGCCTGAGACATGTTTCAAAAGGCTACTTTTAGTGGGTAGCACAATGAATGCTGCTGCCTATTAGTAGAATTTAATTTACAGGCCCTGGGTACCAATATTTCCATATATGAGGGACTTACAATTAAGTTAAATGTACTAATCAGGTGTAAACCAACTATACCATGTTTTAGGGGGAGAGTACAAGCGCTTTAGCACTTGTTAGCAGTAGTAAAGTGCACAAAGTCCTAATGCCAACAAAAACTAAATTCAGAAAATGGGGTGGTGAAGGCAAAAAGTTTGGGGGTGAACCTGCAGAGAGGACTAAGTCCAACACATGGGAACAGAAAACAAAGGATACTTCATTTGAGAGTGCAGGTTCAGTTTTTCCTGAAATAAAGAAAGATGCAGAACATGGACAAAAAAGGCAACCAGATGTTAACTATTTTAAAATGCGACCTACATTACCAGATGGTTAAGCTAAGCAAGTAAGACACACTTTCAGTACATTTGCGTGTTCCATGTTAAGGTTGATATTGATACAAAACATTTTAAATATGGAAACTCTCCATCATATGCAAGAGTAATTACCAAAGCTTTAGATTAATATATGAATGTTTATCACTTTCCATATTAAGGAAACCATGACACTGTTTATTTTTATTTTTTTAGGGGTAATTGTTAAGTGCAAACATACACTCCAAGGGAGTCCCTTAGCGCTGGAGATAGATATCCAAATGCAGGACCCATAGCATGATTATGTACAGAAGTTAGTTAGCAAAATCCAAGTTTTAAAATGTGTTCTAAATGTTAGATGGGCAGAAATGGAACTCAAAGCTAAGAGAAGGCTCCTCTATGTAGAGCACCTTAAGCACGGAAGGCTCTAAAGCTCAATTTTCTCTATTTACCTTTTGGTACTTGAAATAGTACCAGGGATCCACAGCCTAAATTACTTACAAGATTATGCTTCATGAATTTCTTAGATAGCAGCATAGGACTGTGCCAATAAACATTTTATTCATGATACATTATGCTTTGAAGGCAAACCTCACGGCAACGGAAAGTCAATGCACTAGTTTGATGGAGGTAGAAGTTATAGGCAAATTTAATATACCTTTTCACTAGCAAGTGCTTTTGTCACTGAAAAAAACAAAGATTAAAATTAAGTTATGGTTGACTTTGTTATAACACCCAACATAAGTTTAAAAATAAACTCTGACATTCAGCTAAGAAACCACACAGTGCAGTTATGCTAGCAAATTAAAATTGAAAAACCACAGAAATGTGCAAATTAAGGTTAAGACCACAATGAATAACTCGCATAACGCCACACAAACCATAACCTGTATACCAAATACAATGTTCGTACTCATACTCATACTTAGTGAAACAGATGCAATTACAAATGTTGTATATCATCTTGCAGATCAGATTACATATCACTATACTCATACCAGTTTGAAAGAAACAACTATTAATAATAATAAATTAATTTATTGCATAGATATAATAAATTAACAATTACAATCATAAAACAATAAAAACCATTATAGATGCTAAAGATATATAATTACAACCATAAGTTTAAAAGTATCAACTATTCCAGACAGCTGTAAACAAGATCCCGATATTTTAAAAGCTTCCCAATAAATTGAATGTCATTAGTAGAAAAACAGTATCTAACTGGTTCTTAAATTGTTCTACAGTTTGTTTTTTATAAAACAAAGCTACATATATCTTCTCCTTATAGGCAATAGGAGTGGACAGAGGCACACAATGTGCTCTAAGGATTCCTCCATATAACCAAGGATAAATCGATCACGATCTAAGTAGAAGACATTTCTTACCCAACATGCCTTCAAATTGAGCAATCCGTATGTAAAGAAGGCGAAACCCCAGGTTAACAAACTGGATTTAGAGTGTAAGACAAATACCTCTGAGATCTGTCCATATAAGTGTCAGAGGTATAATCTGAGTGCTTGTAAGCCTGTGAGCGCGCTAAAGCTAACTCTTGTGAGTTGACCTTCAGGGTCTGCTTTATAAGACCTTTCCTGAGACAACCGTGGCATTCTTGAAAGCTGCAATAGGCAAGGTAGAATATTCTGACTTATAGTGTTACTGACACCTGCATTGCTTAGAGTTAAACCGGGGTCGCCTGACAGTTGCAGCTCATTATATATATGTTGTTTCAATGAGGCTTCCATAGCATTAATGCAGTGGCATGCATGGTTTACAACTGCTTGCATATGTTACAAGATAAATGAGGAGAAACAATTATTGATCTCGAAAACATTACTGGTTTGAGTATGTGTTGTTATTTAATTACAATTTGCTCTTAGGTGTGGGTCTTAATTAGTATAAATATTGTGAAGTCATAAGCATGTCATTTGGTGTTATTTTGCCCGTGGTCCAGGCCCTGTACCCAGTCCCCTCGGGTGGCCATCACCCACCGTGCACTTCCTTCCGACGTGCACAACAGGGGTTAGGTGCAGGGTCTGTTCTACAGCAAGACACTAATTTGTTTTTGTAATTTATTTTCTTCTGTGTTTCAAAATTTGGAACCACAATCCCAGAGCAAACTTCATGACATGGCATTGCGGTCCCGGGCAAGCTTCACCAGATGTGGCCTGTACCGCAGTACCAGAACACACATGATAATAACTCTGCTCTTTGGTATAAAAGGTTAGATCATAGACCTATTACTAAGAGTGATTTTATTGAAAATGTCTATGTTTGTTTGTGATATTAGTATCTTATCATAATGAATGAGACTAATTGTTATGTATGTAGATACCTGCTGACTTTTAGTTTAGGGGGCGACCAGCAATCAACTTTCCATTTTCTTTTAGCTTGCCGTATAGCATCTTCCTGTCAATTCTTCGTGGTCAGGATTTCTTGGAGATAAATGTTGTAAATATTGAACTTCTATTAGAGGATCTATTTAAAATTGGAGAGTTACATTCTATTATTAGGCATATTGGACCAATTAGACAAATGAACTTAAAACCTAACATGAATAATGAAAAGAGTGTGTGTGTGTAGACGGACGGATGTAGAACAACATTTTAGAGAATTTAATAGAGAAGAGTGAAAATTAGTAGAAATGTGGATGAAGCGAAAGAGATGAAATTGCGAAAAGAAACTGAACAGAAATTCAAAAATACATCCTAGACTTAAAATTGAACAGGAGCAGAAAGGAGTTGTGTATATGAAATCAGAAAATGTAGAAATGTTTGAATTGACTGGAGAGAGTAAATGTAGTTATAATGTTATAGTTGTTGATAAATATATGAAGGATGATGAGCCTATACATAGAAGAAATTATTATGTTTCTGGACAAGCAGCTTATTTTAATTTGCCATGCAATTGGGTGGGAAACTGTTATTTGGCCTTAGTTTTAGTGTATCATGTGAATGAAATGAGTGAAACTGGACTTAGAAGAGTGAAACGTGGATTTGGACAAGAGCTTATGGATATTTTTGGTGTGTTGATTCCTCCAACTGGTGTTGCTATGAATGTTGTGAAGATTAGCAATTTGTCTACCTTGATACATCATTTAGCAACTAATACAGGTGATGCTTCAACAACTAATCATTTGGAGATGCTTACCATATTTGCTATGGTTTTACAGAGCAAGCTTGCTTTGGATATTCTGCTAGCGAAGGAAAATGGAGTGTTCCGTGTTTTAAAAGTACTTTAATATAGATCAAGTAGACCCCTTTCTGAAAGATGAATTTTACACAACTGCTGAATCTCGGAGAGCCCTGTCGAACTACCAAGGACGCTCCAGGAATCGCTTTCTTACATTTTCTGAAACATCGTCTTCAGATACTTCCTGTGATTCAGGTTCAAGAGGAGGTCCCTCGAGAAAGCAGGTTGCTTTTTTAGACAAAGGCGAACCGAAGCAAAGAGGCAGATTCAAACCCCAACCCTGGGAGATGACAACGAGATGGCAGTTCTACAAGTCATGAAGCCCTCTACCATTATCAATTTATCTCAGAGGCTTTTAACCCAAGAGGAGGCTTCAGTGCTGGAATTGGGCCTAAAATTTGTCCCCAATAGATCTACTGACTTCACAAAACTTAAATTGGAAGCGTTGGAGTTTTGCCGCAAAATGCGTCTAAAGGCATTTTTTTCAGGGAAGGAATACTCCAACACTAAAGAGGTATCTGGTCTTTCGAATAAATCAAAATTTATTCCTCCAATTCATACTGTTCCCAAAGAAATTATGGCTTATGAACAGGAAGTCCTGTCGGGGGTTAGCCAGTTGGAGACGAAGAAGTCCTATATGAAACGCAACATCACCCGAAAACAACAGATGGCCATCAACAATCTGAAACAAGACACATCTGTAGTGATAAAGCAAGCTGATAAGGGCGGGGCCTTAGTTATTTGGCCCAGGGAGATGTATATATCAGAAGGAAGGAACCAGGTATACAATCAGGAATGGTACCGGAAGGTTAAAGAAGATCTAACTAGGTCCACACAGGAATTAATTTCAGGAATATTGAAGGCAGGACTGGATAGTGGGTTTTTGGGTCCTAAAGAATTTGATTATCTATCTAAAAAATTTCCCAGGATCCCGGTAATTTACTTTTTACCTAAAATACACAAGCGACTTGATGACCCGCCCGGGAGACCTATCGTCTCAGGAAGTGATTCCCTTTTAGAACCAATTTCAAAATATGTTGATTTTTTCCTCAAGCCGTTTTTGGTGGATGTGCCATCATACTTGCGAGACACCGCTGATTTCATCAACAAGGTTGAAGGCCAAGAGTTTGATGATTCTTCACAATGGATGGTTTCCTTTGATGTAACCTCCTTGTATACACAGATACCCCAAGATGAGGCGCTCCAAGTAATAGAGGCATTCTTGGATGAAAGACCACGTCCCCATCAGGTACCAACAGCATTCATTCTACAACTTGCGGAGGTGGCTTTAAGGAAGAACTATTTTAAGTTTGAAGATTCATTCTTCATTCAGGTGAAGGGTACTGCCATGGGTTGTCCCTTCGCTCCAGAGATGGCGGTCCTCTTTATGGCGAAATATGAAGATAGATTCATCTTCAACAACAACCCATTTAGAGACAAAATTGCGCAATGGCTGCGCTACATAGATGATATTTGGTGTCTATGGAGTGGGTCCAAGGAAGAGTTAGAAAGCTTTTATGGTTGGCTCAACACGCGCCATGAGGACATAAAATTCAGCTTGAACACCAGCAGGACGAGCCTGACGTTCCTTGACGTGGAGGTGTCCCCCAATGAAAAAAGATTGACAACCACTTTACACAGAAAGTCTACTGATAAGAATACTATTTTACATCACAGAAGTGCTCACCCAAGGAGCCTGAAAGAAAACTTGCCGTATGGGCAAATGTTGCGGATACGGAGAAACTGCTCAAGAAAATCTGATTATGAACAGCATGCAGAAATCTTCAAGGAACAGATGATCTTGCGAGGATATCCCAAGAAACTACTCAAGCATGCAATAAAAAGAGTGTGGTACACGCCTAGAGATGATTTGCTACAAAAGAAAATCAAACCACCATTGGAAAGATTGGTTTCTGTTACAACTTTCAGTCCAGATACCAACAAATTCAGACAAATTGTGTTAAAAAATTGGCACCTGTTGGAAAACCTGGAGTGTCCATTCCCGAAACCACTCTTTGCCATGAAGAAAAACAGGAGCATTGGCCAGCAGATTGTGAGAGCTGACATTTTTCCATTGCTAAGCAAACAAAATTTAAGGACACAATGGCAATTAAAACCAGTTGAGGGACATCACAAATGCGGAACTTGTGCTGCATGTGACTCCACAATAGAGGGGATTGAGTTCTCACACAAAGACATTAAATGGCGTCATTCTGAATTCACGAATTGCAAATCTAAGAACATTATTTATGCGATACTTTGCCCCTGTGAGAAATTATATATTGGCAAGACAAATCAGCAGATCAACCAGCGCATCACGCAACATCGTTCCAGGATCAAAAAGAAGGTGGTTACTGCACCAATGGTACAACACTTCATGGATAACTTGCACAGTGAAAGAGACTTCAAGTGGACAGTTTTGTCAGGTCTGGATACAACCAAACGTCTGACAGACATCGACAACGCGTTGCTACATAAAGAAGCTTACCTAATTCTAAAGTTTAACAGCGCAGTAACTGGGTTGAATGGGATGACAGAACTTTCAAGAGTATAGCTCAGAACTGCATGTCCCAGAATGCACTATTCCGGTCTTTACCACAATGGGACCTGAACCTCAATGTGATTGGTCCAAAACATTTTCCCATGATCCATAGGGTAAAAATACAGGAAGTGTTCACACGGGGAATGCCTAGCTGACAGTGAAGTTGTGGTTCATATCGGATTTAGAATATGGATGTGCTCAGACTTAAAAACAGTAAGTGCGCTTCATGCTGGAATCTAGCATGTTTATAATATCGTTAACAAGCTGATGGCTTCAGTAATATGTCCCACATTCGTTTGTAGGGATGGAATGAATACAGAAATAGACGCCTGCCTCTGAGCAACCCGGGAACGTTGGAAAGGTACTTTTTAACCTTGTCCCGTCGAGTTGCCCAATGTCAATGTATTTAAAATTACTAAAATAGACACAATCATTTTAATGTTTTGTAGAAATTCCCCCCGTCATTAATTACGAAGCGCACTGCAGTAATTTTCGTTGAGAAATTCTGGTTACCACGCAAATAAGAGTCAGAGCAGCAGCTCTGTCAGAGAATCAGGCAATCAGGTACAGAAAATTGAATTAAGCATTTTTAACCCCTTCCGTGCTCATGACGAGCTCAGCTCGTCATGCTGCACGGTAGCGCTGTGCGCATGACGAGCTGAGCTCTTCACGACCCCACCCGCGATCGGAATGTCCAGCACACGAGCGGAATTCCGATCGCGGTCAAGGGGTTAAAGAGAGTAGTGTTTATTTTTCGTTTTCACTGATGTGGAGCTTGCATCATTCATTTATGTTGTTTAGAAATCGCTGACCATTAACATGAAGCCCTGATGAGAGTCCCGGTACCAGAGAACTGGGTCTTGAAACGCGTCGGCACTTTTTTTCAACACGGAGGAATTTGAATAAACCTGTTGTGACGTGAGGGATTTGTATTGAATAGTATGCCCCACACACACACTCTAAATATTTTCCCGTGTTTGGCATATGCTTGGCCCTTAAAAACAAGATAGCGATAAGAGTAATCTAGTTTCTGATGTTATGATGCAATAGTCCAACGTTTTTATATATAAATGTGTTTGTATATAAGTATTTCATGCACTGTCTATTGTGAATTGTCATAAGTATTTTTCATGTTTTGTATGTTAATTTGAAAAATGTGTGTCTCTTCACTTCTCATGCAACTAAAAAATTTTGGGGGGTAAATATAAACAATTGCAAAGAAAGGAATGGTTTAATAAAAATTCCATTCAAACAGAAAAGATATTGGTCTGTTTGTTGCTCAAAAATAATAAGAGCATAACGTCAAACGGAGCCAGGTTCTCCTTTTTGTATTCAATTTAGTATGGCCCTACCTGGTTCTGGTCCCTTGGGCCTATCCCCCCCAGTTTTTGTGTTTTAAAAGTACAGCAGTGTTGTACGTTTGTGCCAGATAATAGCAAACTAACTAATCAACTCATGAGTAATATTACTAATATTTGATGTGAGCAAAGGCTCTTGAAGTAACTGGTATGTGGGGTTCATGGTTTAATGCAATTGGAAATGGAATTTCAAAAGTTGGTGAATGGTTTGGTGATGTGGATGGAGGAATGGTGCATGAAAGTTCTGAGCAGTAATATGCTTTAGAAATGGGTCAAATTGTGAGTGGAAGAAAGAAGAAATGTTAACAGTCAGAAATAGGAAAAAGGATTAGATTGAAATGGACAAATTTAAGTTTAGGTTTTTTGACAAAATAGGAGCATTGGAGAATTCAAGATGAAAGAAACAGAAAATGAATTATAGAGTGTTTTAAGTAGAGTGGTTTGTGATGATTTATATAATCAGTGGGAGGAACTATTAGAGTGAATTTAAAATTAAGAAATAAAGTGTGTTTAATTAACATGAGCAGGTCACAAATAAGATAACTGAGCTGGATTTAGCACAAAAATCTTTTTAGAGAGGCCTAATCAAGCCTCGAAACCACTTGCAGTTGTACATTGCACACTTTAACATGGTTTCTTGTTTCTGTCTGTGCAGTTCGAGTTTAAATATTTCCTTCAGCAATTTCTAAAATACTCCTAACTCAAGCAGTGTTACTGTCATGTTTTTCCCTGTATCTTTTAAAAATGTTTGCTAGTTTGTGTTTCTAAGGTTCTCTAGGAAGCAGCAGAGCTCGGCTGTATTCATATATGGCCACTTCCCCTGGCTAGCGGAGATTGTGTATGTAATTTTAAATGGCTTTATTTTCTGTAGTGTGGTACAATACAAGATTATTCATTAACATTAGAGCAGAATTTATTTTCCATGTGATGTATTTTCTGTTTTACAATTGGATATTGTAGTTTATCATTTGTTTCACACCATACTAACAGTGGGATTCCTCTGTTTTGGATGTCAGTCAGGCCTTCTTGGCCTTCCTTAGAGAGCAGGGAGATATTTGTATTTGGATTGGTACTGACTAACTATTTTGCCTTTTGTAATGATTTTACATTTTAAATAAACCTTCATTATTTTGACTTTGACTGGTCTGGTGTAAGTTTGGTTTGACTTGGTGATCTTCACCTCTATTCGGAGGTCATCGTACTTTGGGACTCACACAAGGCTCTGATCCCGAAAATGAGAGCTTAAAATATTAATTCAGTGTCAGTAGTTTTTGGGAGAACAAAAATAGTGCCAACAATATGAGTGATTTAATTTGTGAAGATGTGGGCAGGCAGTGTTCAGTGAGAGAAAATCAGGCTACCTATGGAATCCATACTGTGTCTTAAGGATTTCATAAATCAAAAACATTGTGAACTTGACAGCACAGGTGTAGAAAACTGTGATTGTCTCTTCTGTACATCAACAGGCTTTTTAACCATCACCCAATCCCCCATGCTTACACTCAACTGTCTCAGCATGTGATCACCAGGCACACTTCTCTGAATGGCATTTCTCACATCTACTACCTTATCAAATTTCGACACATCCAGTGTTTATGCCCCATCCACTCTTTGTTCAAATATGCCATGGCTATTCTTCCTTTCAAGAATGGATGTGGCATATTTGTTCTACTGATTGCCCACAACATATCCCTCACAACTTCCTTCCAACCCCTCTTATTAACCAAAGCCAACTTCCTTAATGTATTATCACATGGTAGAACATTTCAAAAAATCCATGGCTCCTGGGACGGTACAAGGATGTTCTTATGTGTTTGATACACCCAATTTAAAGAAAAGTGTTTGTTTCAAACTGAACTAATTGAGTCCCATAACAGTTCTCACATACATTTTATAACTGATTTGATATTTACGTTTTCTACAATCTTAATTTCCAGCTATTTTGACATATAGTCAATCAGGACTTAAGCATACTAAAATGTTTTCTGTAAAATTCCATATGAAACTGATATGTTCAAATGTGTCTCGCTCCCTATTATCATTGCTGCATTAAATGACTTACGTGGGGCGAGACTATCACTTGGGATTTACCACTCAGCAGGCAAGCACCACAGTGTGTAAAGCGTTGGTCCGCTACCCTGTCTAAACTCAGCCACCAATGTATCCTTTAATGGCAATGTTTAGCAAGCTGTCTCACAACTTTTCTGGTACAGACAACACGTCCACACACCTCACCAACCCATCATCACGTTAATTCTTCGGCCACATGGCCAAAAGGGATCAAACTCTCTTGTAACTTCTTCACAGGAGGCTACCCACTCATGATGCACTTCTTGGTTTGATCAATAACATATCCCCACCCAAACATTCTCTATTCCTCCATTAAACACAACCTGCAACTGGTTCAACTCACAAACCATCTTAACGTCATCTTCAAGATCCACCATATCCACTTCAGATTCCACATGTAACCTGTAAAAGAAATCTGCAACAAAATATTTAACTCCAGGCACATGTTCTAGCATGTATTAGAATTCCTGCAGGTGATATTGCTATTTAGCAATTTAACAACATGTGGCATAGCCATCAGGAGTGCTAAACAAGGTGATCAAAGGTTTGTGGTATGCGGGCAAGAGCACATCGACACTCAGACAGGATCACACGGTCATTGGGACGTGAAACACACAGACAGGTTACAGACAACAAAGTGCCTCGGGAATGGAAGCACTTTGGTTCATGAGAAAAAGGAATGAATGAATATTGTATTTGTAGAGGTGTCTTTGACTACCAAAGGAGCATCTTGGCGCTGGGCAGGTAGGTGAAAGAAATCAACACAGCGGAAAAGGGAAAAATGCTTAACATTACCGGAAGAGTGTCTGGCACAATGAGTCAAAGGATTGGAAAATCCAGGTTTTGAGAAGTTTCTCTGATATCACAGTCACACAGGCAAGTGAAGGGTCCCAAGACCATATCCACTAATGGAAACCCCTCACTTGAGATAACCTTTAACAAACAAACTACACCACTCCCCTCAACCACCCAGCTGCACCAAGAGGGCACAAAAATGGCATCCAAAACACCCTCAAAAAATACATTCTAACATCTCTGCTTGTTGCTACATCCAGCGTGCTTCCCTAGCATGGCCATTTTATCTTGGCTGTACAGGAGTTCCTCGAACACAGCAATACCAACAAAAACCCATTGATCCTAAAATCTGAGACTGATACCGCCTAATGGTGTTCCACCGACTTCTCAATGTCCCCACCCTGCCTCTGTCTCATTCGTGCAACGATCCCTAGAATAGAAGAACTAATGTATTCATTTTCACAACATGCAAATGCAGACTTGTAAACCTGTTGGCTCTTGAGTGAGGGCGTGGCCAAATGTTTAAGAGAGAGATCCCTCTAAGATGAATGGCGAAAAATAAATATTGTTAGAGGATGATGTGGGTTTTTAAAGAGGGTGACCTTATGAAAGTCTGTGGAGACTTGTTGATTTTTGGGAAGGTGAATATAATTAAAGAGAGGTTTTTAAGAGCCATGCAACTACACAGGTGCTCAGGTATTTTTCTGTGCTCTGTTGTATTTTGGGGCACTGAATTGGGTAATACCTATTTTTCCTTTTTAGGTTGACCCTACTCCACCACGCATGCACTATTTGTTGCATGGCATATTTTTGCTTACCAAGACAATTTAAGGGGTTGGAGCCCCCCACCCCATTGCCCAATTGCATACCATTGGTTGGGTTTCCTGTCAATCTCATTTCCTGCTTCTTATTTGTGTCCCTGTAGTTCATTCTTTGTTTGTCCCTCCTTAGGAGCATTACCTCTTACCATCTCTTTGACTGGCCGGGCGGCATCTCTTCTCTCACTGCTTGCTTTTCAAGCACTATTTTGTTCTTTTGTGTTAAGAACTCCATGAGAGTGCATGTGTTTTTCGTGCTGTCTCCCTTGTGTACTTCTATCTCCCTACATTCATATTGCTCTCTGTTGCCTGAGCACTTCGCCCCGCCTCCCTTCCTGTTGCTTCTCTCCATTGCCTCCCCACGCCCTCTGTGTAGTTTATCGTCACCCGCTCCCTCCTACTCTCTCCTTGTTGTGCCTTCCCCATGCCATACGTGTTGCTTCCCCTCACCCCAGCTGCTACCTCCCTTCCTCCCTCCTGCCTCTGTGTTTCTTATGCCTCCCTACCACCCTCCCTTGTGTTGCTTGCGCCTCCCATGTGGTGTCCCTCTGCCTACCTCTGTATTGCATTTACCTTCCTTGTCCTCCCCAATGTTGCTTCTGATACCCTTTGCTTCCGTCTCAATGCGCTTGCTTAAAAAAAACCTAAAATAAACATAAGGACACTTTTGCGCATTTTCTTTTTTTTTTTTAATTACCCATCCAACTGTGAACGGTAACTAAAAAGAAAAAAAAAAAAGCCCTCATCATTTTGTAGGCAGTGCATCACTCTTTTCTCATCTTTCTCTGACTTTTTCTTTCCCCTTTTGTGCCTTCCTCTCTCTTACTGCAGATCAGAGTCTGAAAAATAGGTCCGGGTGCTGAAAAATGAGTGCCGGTGGGCCGCACCTACAACCACGGGTTCAAATTAAACTCTGAAGTTCACTTCTAATCCTCATGTATCCTATACCTCCCCAGTTTGTATTGCTAACCTCTTGAACTACTTTATTTAAATTTTCACAAAAAAAACAAGAAGAGAGCAGGGCACGTTGCTTACATTTTGATGCTCTCAAGCGAGATTAAGCGGGAGTATCAAGCAGCGGTCCATAATATTGTACAGTATAGCTGGACTTAGGTCCATTTAATGTCCCACTGTCTTTTATAGCAACTGTCTTCCCTGGGTGAATTCCAGGGCGCCATGCAAACTCCATGGAAGAAAAAGAATAGAGATAGAAGTAACCTCTTGAACTACAAACACTTCAAGCATTCAAACTCTCCCAACATTTGCACCCAGCCTACCTGCACTAGGACCAGGAGTACCTCTCACCCCTCCATAAACGTTGCTATCTTGAACCTCCACTCTGAAACTCTTCCCTGTTACCCCTCTACCTAATCCGAGCCCCTTCTTTCTGCCATCCTTACATGTTCACCTTTATCGTCCTTGTACCAGTCCTCCAATACCCCCATCAGCAATTAAGTCATGTTAGGTAACAGTGGCAAATACATCCTTCATGTCTAAACAGCACCGTAAGTTAAAAGCGTGTCCACCACCTGCTCCATCACCCCTGTGTTTCTGGATTTGCAGAATCCCAATATCTCCCCGTACACTTACCTCCTCAAGGTATTTGTAGATGGCATCTTCCTGGTCACTCTCCACACTATCCTGGGAGATGTATCAGTGCTTAATTTGTATAAAGAAATTAGTGCCAGGGCCCTCGTCATGAGGGCACTACAGCTTGCACCATTCGTTACCACTGCCAGCTCTGCCAATGGCAGTACCAATACAGCAACTAAGGAACACACTCTTACAAGTGTGACAATTCATATTTTTCCAGGCCACTAAAGCAATAAGAATGACTTGGGAGGCAGGTATTAGTCATTGTACATGTAAATAAAATTAATAAACAGCTGGAGTGCTTATACCTAAATTAGGCAGACAGTGCCACCATGTGGCAGACTGTAAGGAGCACTGGTGCTGGCAATTAAGTGCAGATGCCGGCACGGAAACCATCGGCTCAAATTAAGCACTGGCTGCATACAAAACATCTCCACCTATCCCCCTTGCCCTACAGCACCCTCACTCTGGCTTCAGTTCATCGTTTTTATCGAAAGTAGCCCCAAGCACTGGACCAGATCTCCTCCCCAGGTAGATATTGGTCTGAACTACTTGATTCACCCGAGCACTTGGAAACCATCTTGAGTTTGCTTTTTCACTTTATAAGTGCAATTCAGTCATTTATTCCTTGATGGCCCTATGGCATTCATTCATGGGTGCCAGGTTCGGATTGAAAAGCCGGGCAATCGGGCATTGTTCGATGGGCCAGTGCCCCAGGTTCACCTGTGGGCCTTTTTTTTTAGGTCCTTTGTAAAAAGGCCCAAGAGACTGACTTTCTTTCCCGGCCAGTCCCCGTCAGGCTACTTTAATGTGGCGCCAGTATCTTGGTCACTCTCCTACCGTGCTGTAAATTGAGGCTGGGGGCCAGGTGTTGCTTTAGCCTTTGGGGCATTCTCACCTTGGCGCCCTGCCTTGCATGTCCTTCCAGAAGCAGTGTTATTCCCCCACCGAGTCATCACTTTTAGGCCATGGCGGGTGCAGGAGGGTGGGTTGTATGCAGGGACCTCACCGGGGGGCAGATTTTATTGGGCCATTCAAACCTACCCCCCTCCTTGAGCAGCAGCAATGTGCTTTTTGACATCTCCCTTACCAGTAAATGCCCTGAGGCTATAATGGGCTGGGGAAGGGGTGAGTAAGAGAAGTGGCCTCCGTAGCAGCCAGGTGTTGTGTCCTCATCCCCAGTGTCTATTAGGACTTCTTGGGGGAGAGGAGAGGGTTGCATAAAATTGCGCTATGGTCAGAGTTGCAGACTTTGAAACTAGGTTTGAGTCCCAGCGTCAGCTCAACATCCTGTGATTCTAGGCAAATCACTTAATCTCTATACCGGAAATGAATTTGATCTTGTGTAATGTAACTGGTGCTCATGTACATTGCTCCAATGACTTTGGGCCGAGTTCACACTATACAAAACTATAACAAAAAATAACTGGCCAGATTCCAGTGAGACTAAACAGATTGTGATCCATGAAAGGGATGATCAGGGAATGTGGGCCACTTTTTTTTTAGAGTGCCCGGGCCTAATTGTGATCCCAATCCGACCCTGATGGTGCCCTTAAGCTATGAATTACCTCTCATATGCAAGTGTCTGCCTTTTGACAGAGAAAAGCCCTAACTAAGCCAAGAATTACCTCTTGCAGCTTTCAAACGTAACACCCACACAGAAACACACACTCCCATAAACTGATGTTCATTTACATTCACTCATTCTTGTTCACACTCACTCCCTCACACTGTCTCATACTCTCTCTCATTCATTCTCACTCAAGTCAAATATGACTTTATTCGGCTAATTTAAGCCATAAAAGTACTTCAGCAATTAAAATACATTAAAAATTCATGAAATATCAACAAATATTTCATAGTACAGTACAATATGCGAACAACAAACTCCAGACGTGGCGAAAATGATGATTGCAATGTGCAATCAGAGCGTTCACTCAGATATTAAAATTGACAACAAAAGCCTCAAAAGTGTGTCCGCTATGCTGACAGGAGTGTTCTAGTTCACCAGTAAAATCATCCTTAAACTCATTGGGGTATATTCACAATAACGTGCGCTAAACATCTCCAAAAAAGCTTAACGCAACTTTACACATCGCAGTCTATTACGGGAAAATAACCCTGTGTTAACGTGGAATTCACAACACGGCGGTACCATGCGATAGTCTCCCGAAAACGCGCCCAATGTCCGCGATACAACCACCGCGACGGAGATAAAAACACAAACCCCAACGCATGAAAAGTCACGATAGGCCCAAACGCGATAAGAAAACAGTGATAACCAGCGAGAGGCCAGCAATACCCACGCGTAATGCGGGAAAAAGCACAAGAACAGCATACGGAAAATGCCACTAAAAAGGAAATGAACTGCGGAGTACCACGGATGCACCCTGACCGACTGCAGAGGACAACATGAACCCCACAAGCCCCACGGAGGAACAGCCAGGAATCCAGGGGTCGTGGAAGGGCAATGAGAAGAGGAAGAGGAAGACGGGGTACAGTCTGCCGGAAAACCCGATGAACGTCATGGATGAGATAGAACACCACCACCAACTGTACGTCACCTCCAACGTGTCATTGGCAACAAAGAGGCAAAGATGGCACACCATCTTGGACCATGTGAATGCCGTCGCAGCGCCGAGGAGGACAATGGAAGAGGACAAGAGTCGCTGGATTGATGTGAATGGCAAAACCAAGCAGAAACTCGCTCCCAACATGAAAGCAGCAACGCACTTTGGAGGAGGGGGGCCAGCAGAACACCAGGAGCCGAATGACATGGAGAAAATGGTGGCCACAGTCATCAGTCGGGTGACGGTGACAGGAGTTGGGGATCCGGACACTGCTCAACATGACCCGACACTACATCAACAGGGTGCGTACCGACCAGGGAGTGGGGGGACGGGGGGAAATGGGCACAATGGCACACATGCACAATTAAGCAGCGCACACTGCACACCCACAATGACTCTGGATCATGTCCCTGATCCCACGGGAACACTTCAGCACACACACAAACACCAAGTAGCCCCACGTCCACCATGTGCCCAAAGGGGCCACCACCCAACACATCACCAATCACACAACCAACACATGCACACGTGCGAAACACAGCAAACATGCATATAGGTCAGCCACACTGACAATGCAAGAGACACCACATGACGAGTAGCATGGCTGCAGTCCAATCATCATGACAATGTGCACGCCACGACACTGAGGTGGCTGAGTGCGGACCACAACCGGAAAGGAGCAGGTCACACTCGGACACATCCACCTGCACAAACAACCCCTGACGTCAACAACACATCTGCGGACAAACCATGCCCAAGAGTCACAACTCGACAAAGAGCACAAGTTACCCAAGTCTGCAACATCTCATCACTGTAGAAGCACAGAACTGAAAGGCACACCGCATGAAAGGGATAAGTGGCAGCCAAATCAGAGCTGCAGGAGCGACTCACCCATCGTGCAGCATACGCACATAAGAATAAGGGCACCTCGACATTGACAACATCGTGGTACAAACAGCAACACCTTCACAACAGAACACAGGACACAACTGGTGCCGCATATGTGCACAACATGGCCAATCACATCTGGCATAGCAGGAAACTGTGACATGACAATGTACGAGTACAATTTACAAATAAGGGACAAGGGGCTTTTGGGAAGGTCCACCCGGACCCGGTAGTAGTGGGTAGGTCTCCAGGCAGCGTGCCACTGGCACACACTACATGAGAAACTCCTCGTGTATGACCTATCGGGTACTGTTGAAGCCTGGTTAGTCCAAAGTTTTGAGTAGTTTCAGTACTACCAGGTACTCGACTAGTTAGTTGTATGGTTGATGTGAGTGTGCAGCCACATCACCATCTTAGTTCTTGAGTTGTAGATAGATTTATTTTTTGGTCCTGACGAATCGCCCTCAGACTATTCACTTGGCGAGAAACATGTTGACCTATCACCAATAAGAGCGCTTAACCTAAGACATAACCTTAGCCCAGCGCCTTATTCATTGTTTTTATTTAGGGTAGGAGACCCATTGATTAAAATTGTCGTAGCTGGTACTCCCAACCCTATTTTACATTCACCCAACACATTCATCTACACACACTAGGCCCCTCACCCCCACTTCACCTTACGGCTGTTGGAAAAAGATCTCTGCTAAAGTGCCCCTACTATAGGGAGCCCGTCGGGTATTGCACCGCTGACCTGACGAGGAGCAGCCCGATGATGAAGCATGACACCCTACTGGGTGTGTGAGGGCATTATAATCCAATAAATGGATTCCCAACTTTGAACCACTCTGGTCGGGTTGGCTTGTACTCCCGGTGTATGACTCTCATTTTATAGGAACAGCATAACCTTTTTCTCTATAATGTACGAGTACAACCTGTAACCTGCAATTATTTTTTATTCACACATGCTGTGACGGTGGACATTTTGTACTGTCCCATCATTGCCAGGGACGGTCACAATGTGACGTGCTCATGTGAAGAAATTGCCAATGAGGGTGTTCCTACGGGCTATTCCTGCCGCAGCTGCAGTGGGATGTGGGCCACCTGCCCCATCGTCCTCATCATCGTCCAGTGCTTCTGGCACTTGAATCCATGGGGCATTTGTGCGTACACAGATGTTGTGCAACACACAACATGCAACGATCATCTTGCACACGATGTCTGGGCTGTACAGGAGCCTTCCACCTGTGACGTCCAGGCACCTGAAACATGACTTCAACACGCCAAATGTGCGTTCCACAATGCCCCTGGTGCGTATGTGGGCCGCATTGTACTGCCTCTGGGCGGGTGTGTTCGGGTCTCGGAGGGGTGTCATCATCCAAGGGCAGAGTGCATATCCTTGATCACCTGTGACAGTGCAGAGAGAAAAGAGTCAATACTTGGTTCGGCATGATGCGTAGACTCAGTTCTAGATGTGGGACCGACTGGACTGCAGTGTAGGCCGGCTGCAGCGGTGGAGTATGTCAACGAATAAGGACTGCTGGGGGCCTGTGTCACGGAGGACAGCGATGGTCTGAGGAGGCTGCCAAGGTCACGGGCATGGGACTTGGAGCTTGCACCGGCACGTGGTGGGCCCTCTTTGACACACGCCGGTGTCGGCAGGTGAGCAGTGCGGCCTGGGTGCGCTGGGGCGGGCAAGCCGGGTCTGGGGATCAGCGGCCTGGGGTGCAGCAGGCGCACAGGGTAGCAGGCCCCGCTGCTCACGGTGTCGGCCACGTGGCGGGCTGAGAGGCGCCGCCCTGGCAGTCACGTTGGCCATTCCGGGAGAGCACCACGCTCAGCGCCACGGTGTTTTTATCCACACCGCTGCGCAGGCCTGGCATACGCCGGGCCAACCCACTACGCTCACGCACACAGGAGGGGATGCAGCAAGCGACATTTCCGCGATCTACCCCACAGCTTGAGGTGACATGGTTGCGTCCACTGTCCACTACTCTCCGGACACCAGCAGTTAATGTCTGCATGGACATATCTGTGGTTTGCATACCCAAGTCTGTCCGGCACAATCACGCCACACTTGACGTTGTGTACATCCCCATTCATGGGTCACTTGCCTCCTTCGCACATGCCTGCTTTCCGCCTCTCAACACATTCAGCTGTTTGTGGCTGTGGTGCCATGATGTAGCTGGCTTGTGTACATGGGAAGCCCAGGATCCTAATGGAGTTGTGTTGTCGTGTCTGGTAGGTGGGCATGTTGATTGACATGTTGTATGTGGTTTTGTCACGTGTGCATTACCACTTTTGTGCGTTGTGTGAAGGTGGATTTGAGGTGTGTGGTGTGTTGATTTGGTACTTACCAACGAGCAGTGTATTTCCATAGGTGCCATCCTGGAAGCGCTAGTTGATGATGGACTGTCGGAAGATGTAGGAATCGTACACACTGCCTGGGTAGTTTGCGACGACATTGGTGAACATTCCCCGGTGGTCCTCTATTGCCTGCACATTGATGGAATGCGTGTGCTTTCTGTTGCGGTAGATGTGTGCAGTGTCCGCAGGGGGCACAAGTAGGACATGTGTGCAGTCAATAGCCCCCAACACGTGAGGGAATCCAGCTATGGCGTAGAAGCCTTGCCTGGTCTCCAGCTGTTCCTGCGCAGTGTGGGGGAAGTGAAGGTACTGGGGTATGAAGCTGATGATGGCATCCAGGACAGGTGTGATGGACTTTGATAGGGCTGGCTGTGAGACTCCTCCGACTCTGGCAGTTGTTGGCTGGAAGGTACCAGAGGCCAACATGTGAAGCACAGCCAGCAGCTTTGTCTGCGGAGGGATGTTGGTTGTCCGCTGCGTTGGGACCGTCAGCCTGTGGCCGATGTGGGTCATGATGCGGAGGATGGTTGTCCTTTTGAGCCTATAGTGGGCAATGACTTCCTCGGGCGTTAGGTCTGTGAGACTAGTGCGTTTTCGGTAGGTCCGCTGTCTTACTCTGCGCTGCCTCTGTGGTACTCCGGGGGGGGGGGGTGCCGGTCCGGGTCCCTGGGGGTGGTGGCGGTCCTGGGGGTGGTGGCGGTGGGTGTTGTGGCCCTGTTGGGGCTCCAAGCTGCATGATGAGTAGCTCCATGGCGTCGGTTGTTCTTTGGGTGTGGCTGTGGGCAGGGCTCCATTACCTGCTGCAGGTAGTCGTCCTACTTAACACCAGCAATTGGCAGGTGTTAAATCCCTGCTGCTACCGCGGCTTATCGCGTGGTTTTGACTCGCATCGCAGATCTGGCAGTTCGTTGTGAAAGTGGTGTAGTGGTGTTTTCGTGTGTTTTTGCACGGGAACGTCTACTCTGCATCTCATTAGGGTTAGTTGGTGGTGTCACCCGTGGAGATAGATTTTGCGGCAGTTATCGCGGGAATACTGGCGATGTCTGCAGTTTGCACCCGCTTGTGAATGGGGCGATAAATCTATCTCCTCTTTTGATGCGCTAAAGTGCCGATAACTCGGCTCTAAGTCCTTGTGAATATGCCCCATTGTGTCTGCATCAAGGAACTCCTATATTTTGGGAAAAAGCAAATTCTAAAATACAAGTTAAACTACATTTTTGACTAAACCGTTAAAACACTCTAAAACAGACAGTTAAAAAAACGAATTTAAAAATGAATGGATACTTTTAATGGAACTTCCTAAGTATCTATATTATTTAATCTGTAATTTCGGTTTCATAGCGACGCCTTACTACCAGTGCGCCCCTAATAAAGATCAACACCCATAAGACATTTCGGGTGAGCCAAGCTGTTGTAGATAAACCAGAGCACTACTATAATGACTCAGATTCCCAGCCCGCAGTATTGGGACAAAACCTGGAACACCAAAAATGATAAAATGTGCAAAATAATATGAAATGTAGTGTAGTTTGGTGAGATGCATTGTCACGTGGGCATCTAGGGAGAAATCTAAACCAGATGCCCTGTACAGGAAAAGCAACAAGAAAGTGTACAGTGCTCAGTCTTAACCTGGTAAGGTAAGACCTATGTGGCGTGGTAAGTATTAAAATAAGATATAATTCTGGGCCCGCAGAAGCGACCAGGTTAAGGTAGTTTGTAATCGTATGCAAAGATTGTGCCTTCAAAGCACGAGCAATTAAGTAATGATCGCAATAAAGAGTTTTCACTCGCTCTTTCGTCAAAGGCAAACCATAGTCGGGTTATTAAAAAGTTCCATCATGCCCAGCTGTTCAAACATCCGCTTTACATAGCTTAACCAACGAACCTCACTCTATTTTTCTAGCGCTCAACAACCAATCAGGACAGCCCTTGAGAAGGATTGTTCAGGCCTACTCAAGATTTTAACCCAAAGCAATAAAGGAGCCATATGAACTTCATCGTCTAGATATGTCCAGTCTAATTCTGTATGGACAAGTAATGAAGACACAGAACGCGGTAATGCTAATAGACGGGTAACAAATGTATTCTCTATTTTATGGAGAATATCTTTATTAGCATAACCCCAAACTCTGGCACCATAGAGACCAACTGGAATACATTTACTTTGGGTTACTTGGATTAATTCCTTTATTGGCTTAGAACCTAATCTACATGAGAAGCGAAAAAATGCTTCAACAGCCCTCTGGAGTTGTTGGGATCTGGTGGTGAGTAAGTGACCCCAATTGTAGCCAATATCAAATGGGATCCCCAAATAATTAAAGAAGGGGACTCTATCCAACTTGACCACATCGATTGAATAGCATTTTGTCTATGTTATTTTTTTGGGGGCCGATGATCATGATAAATGATTTCAAATAGTTTACTTTTAGATCAAGGTCAGACATAAAGTACGTAAAAGACTCTAGAACAAGTTGTAAACCATTAGCTGTTCTGGACAGCATCGTCTGCATACAAAAGACAAAGTACTCGGTGTCCCGCAATCATTGGCATGTCTTTCCCTTTATTACTAGAGTAAGAATCCAAACCATTTATATAGATAAGAAATAAGAAAGGAGCTAAAATGCAGCCTTGCCGCACCCCTCTATTTGATTTCATTGGAATTGTACATTTCCCATTCTGGCCATACTGGATTTTGACTGTTGTATCGTGGTGTAAACACCTTGACGTATTTTCAATTATAAGTGACAAATTGAGGCATTGCCCAACCATTCCTATACCGGCACAGAAGCCATATTGAACAGGGGCTAAAACATTGTTGGATTGTGCCCATGCCTCCAGCCGGGAGAGTCGAACCCTACCCAGTATCTAGGAGGTTGAGTCCAACAGCGAAATTGGACGGTAACCAGAGGGTTGTGTCCTCAAGCCATTTTTAGGTCAAGCCTAGCAGCGCGCATGCGCTGCTCTGCGAGTTATGGAGTGTTCAGTATGGGTAGTTTCACTCCACCCGTCGCTGCCATGGCCTGGCTGATGAGGGGTGTTACCCTGAAACCGGTCCCTGGATGCCTGTTTCTGGTCCAGGGAAGACCTGGCTTGGCAGTTCGGGCTGGACTGTTCCCATGAGGCACAGGGCCAAGACTGATTTGCATATAGCTGGGTCTGAACTGGGGTGGCGAAGTGAGCTAAAGAACGATGATGGATTCAAACCAGATCTGTGACTGTCTGGGGGATGAGTGTCTGAAAGGTTTCAGCACTCCGTCCATCATCTCCTTGTGTTTGCTTTGTTCACCCTGTTGGCAGGGTATGCCCAGACATGGGTCCCTTGCTTACTTTCCCACTGGATTCAAGCTAGCTTGGCTGATGAGGGGTGTTACCCCAAAACCAGTCCCACGATGCTTGTTTCCGGTCCAGGGAAGACCTGGCTTGGCAGTTCGGGCTGGACTGTTCTCATGAGGCACAAGGCCAAGACTGATTTGCATATAGCTGGGTCTGAACTGGGGTGGCGAAGTGAGCTAAAGAACGATGATGGAGTCAACCCAGATCTGTGACTGTCTGGGGGTGAGTGTCCGAAAAGTTTCAGCGCTCCGTCCATCATCTCCTTGTGTTTGCTCTGTTTACACATCAGCATCAGCTGGAGCATATTTTCGCCAATTAGTAGACTCATCACACCGCTAGAACCGTGCCGGGAAATCAATAGTGCATGCTTTTTAAGCAGGCGAGGCTTGAAGCTCCGTATTTGTTACATTCATGACGGTCCCTCTCTCACACACCGGCCCGGCACATGTGGCGTGTAAACACCATAGTAATAAATAAGGACAGCACGCTTGCCCTGCTGCGCAGCTATTTTCTGAATTGTAGACAGTGTGTTTATAACGGAAATGATTGCCTCGTCTTTCAAAGCAACGTGCAGCCTCTGAGGTCCATGCACCAGTGTCGCTGAGAGGCAAATTTCAGTGCACACTCCACTTATAAATGCAGTCACAGCCTCACCTCCACACTTGAACCCCCACCTCCACATGAGCATAGAAAGCACATCCGTGCAATCAGCAGCCAGAATAAATGTACATTCACAATCAATGCAAATATCTACATTAAGCAAAATGCACACACGCTTTGGTAAGTAAAATTCAATATGTACATTTAAATGTGCTGTTAGTGACTAATGCTTAAAAAATGTGAGATGGATCAATACAAATTCTTGTTTTTCTTTTATGGATGTTTCCAATTCGCTTCTGAGTGCATCTAAGTGCAACATCTGAATTAAGCACAGATCTTTGGCGCATGTTTTGTAACTGAGTCAAAGTACGGGGGCGTTCAGTGGCGGGTGGGGGGGAGCTGGAGAGCAGGAGGTTATGCAATTCAAAGATTTGCTAAATCTTTTGCAGGCAGTTTCTCCTACACAAAGCACTAAGATCTGTTTGCGCAGGTTGATGCTTGCTTTATCCATGAGGTGGGGGGTGGGGGGGGTAGTTCAATCATCTGGCCATTACTGATCCAGGAAAACACATCGTAAGCATTGTCAGCTGCTCCCTCTGTTGTCTTTCTCTCTGCCTGCAAGTCTGTTGGTCTGTGGATGCTAGTCTCTCTCTGTTGGGGTGCTGGTCTTTCTCCTTCTCTTCCTCCCCCTCTCTCTACACCCCTTTCTCGTTCTATTTATGTCTGTCTTCTCTCTCTTAAACACCCCACTCGCTTTCTCTCTTCCTCTATGGATGCTCGACTATGCTGACTACAGTCTCACCAGCCAGTCTCTCCGCTCATGCAGTTGTCAACATCAGTTCATCCTTGCTGCTATCTACCTGCCAATCAAGCTCTTATTCTCCAATAAAAAGAAACCAAATAAGTCAATCAGTTACTGAAATTCTTTAACATGTATGATGCACACAAACTGTACACATTTGGGTATTTTTGGAGTACAGTCTCTGGAACACTGGCTACCATCTTCTTACACATGAGGCCTCCAGAGAGTGCCAAGGTTGGTGGCGTATCGATCATAGAGGTAGGTACGCACGCACACACATACAGACATACATACATACAAGTAAAACACAGACAGCTACCCACACATCTAGCAGACAAACAGACTAGGTCCTGGGTCTCTTGGCACACCCACAAGCCGTCATTATTTCTCATCAGTCACAACTTGCTGCTGTTTGTTTATTTCTGCTGTGCTCCAAGCAGAGCCTGGTGTTAGGCAGAGCATTTAATCAAATGAAAGCTGTTGTTGTTTTGTTTTTGTTTTTAAAATAAACCTGAAACAATGCCCTTTGCTCACATACAGAAGTGACTGAAATGCGAAGTGGAAAGTGTTTCTAAAACTACATTAGGCAATAGCTGATAATGCAACGCGTTCTCTCTTTGCAGGGCATGTGAATGCAGTGTGGCAATGCAGGTGCTGCCTGTATATCAGCAATCCTTATTGTATGAGACCCGAGAAAATAGATGTGTGTCCCGCTCTCTTTCATGACTTAAACAGCTCCAATACTCATCTGTGTTGTATTTCATGAGTGTCATTTTCCTGCGAGGTTTGTGCATGCGTTTTTTTCTGAACAAAAACATATTTGTTTACCAGAGAGCACAGCATGGTGCGCAAAGCAGAGAGATAAGGGATTTCCGCACTCTACATGGACTGTTCACTCCCGTGCGTATGTGTGTGTGTGTGACAGTAGAGGGGCTTGGTGTAAATGTTTACTTTTACCGAAAATTGTCACATGTATTACCACTGTTCTTGAAAACACAACGTAAGCAATTGGGTCACCACCTCAACACCAGGGCAGAACCACCTCAACATCAGCACAGCACCACCTCTGCATCAGTGTACCACCACCAGCGTAGCCCCACCTCAGCACCAGCACTGCCCCACCCCATCAGCAATTCAGCACCACTTCAGCATCAGTGCAGCATCACCTCAGCACAGCACCAACTCAGGATCACTCAGCACCACCTGAGCACCAGCTTAGCACCACCTGAGCACCAGTGCAGCACCACCACCTCAGCATAACTCAGCACCATAGCATCACTCAGCATCACCTCAGTACCACTCAGCATCAACTAAACATCACCACTGCACCACCACACCACCCCCTGAGTATCATTTTGCATCACTGGTGCATCACCTCCACACCAGCACACCTCCACCTTAATCAGTCCTCGGATCTGGCATCTTTTGATTCTGCCATAGTATCCATCCACTGCTCGTTTTGTTAATTCAGATACTATTTCCAAACCTCCACCCTCACGTTGTTTATGCCCCCATAACAAAAAATAACTATAACAAACAAGCATTAGGCCAGGCAGGAAGAAGTTGCAAGCATTGCAAGGACAAAAAACTAGAAGACATTTTTTATGTTAATTCTTTTTTTAATAGGCTCATTCAGTTGTACTCAATGTCTTCTTGGTTATCTATTAGGTAACAAAAATGCTTATAACACTTTTTTATTATAACTTTTCAACATGCTGCAAAGCAGCCACACTGCTCTACAACATAGCTTAAAGACATTGACAAAGCCAGTAGCTCTGGCTAAACGCTTATAAGGTCCCAAAGGTGAGACCTATTGGCTATGCCAATGCTTGTTGAAAATTGGGACTATGATTGCCTCCCTCCAAGAACGAAGATCGGGGCCTTGATTGCTGCTCTAATGATGTTAGTAATGAGTGGGGCCCACAGATCTACGTGCCCTTAAAATTAATCCATTGGGACACTGTCAGGGCCCGGTGCTTTATGCGTAAGGCTATTTTTAGGTCTCGCCTAGGCAGCGCGCATGCGCTGCGCTAGGAGATGACCTTTAGAAATTGGTCAGCTCTTTTCAAGCACTCGTGCTTGTGCTGGCATCCACCTTGCGGGAGCGGGCAGCGGCGCGCGCGGCCAAGCTAATTGAAAACAGATGGCCCGCGCGCCGCTGCTCGCTCCCGCAAGGTGAATGCCAGCACAAGCATGAGTGCTTGAAAAGAGCTGTTTGCATTTGCCTGCTCGCGGTCGCTTTAACTTTCAGCGCGCAGGGGCCATCTGTTTTTTTTTTCTTGTTTTCGTTTCGCGTCCCCACCTTGCCTTCCCGAACCAGTGATTCTACGCACTCAATATTTGCCCCAATCACGGTTTCACTCCCCTACTCATCTCTACCCTTGTCCGCTCCAGGTATATATTCAGTTCACAACCACACTCTGCGATGGAGTTCCTACCCTCTTTGGCGTTGTAATCCCAGTAACAGTGCCCCCACTCCATGGCTCTTTCTTTGATCCTTTGCCACCCCATGCCACTTGTATCCCTCTTCCACCCTCCTCTCCAACACTGTCGTTCATGAACAAGTCTCTGACCCCATCCACCTCACGCAGACACTCGTTGGTTTCGAAACGGAAAGACCACCTACTTGGAGGCTATCAGAGTTGAATCTAAGAACAGGGAGCGGTGAAGAGATGGCTTTCAGGCACTGAAGGGTGCATCTAAATGATAGTGGCAAAACATTTACTTATAAACTGAGACAAGGGGCTTGCTAACAAGCCTTACTGCGCAGCACAAAAAAGCCTGTAGGGCTCGGCACCACGCGCCCCCTGCAGCCCCACGCAGTGCTAATTTGTGTAAAAAAACCCGAAAGTGCCTGGGCTCTGGTCAGGAGGCCACTGCAGCTTGCACCATGCATTGCCGCTGCCGTGCTGCCAATGGTACTACTCACCATCACACCCCTGCAAGTCTGACAATTCGGACTATTTCAGGCCCCCAAAGCTATAAGAATGGATTGGGCGGCAGGTAAGGGTCCTTTTTAATGAATATTGAATTAATTAACTGTTGTTGTGGTCATCTCTAAATTAGCCAGACAGCGCCACCTTGTGGCAGATTATCAGAAGCACCGGTGTTGACAATAAAGAGCTGGTACCACCGGCTCAAATTAAGCACTGGCCCACCCCTCCAGTGATTAAATCTGCAGCAGAAGCGGGTTGTGTCTGAAAAGGCTTGATCCTTTGTGCTGGTACAACTTTTCCGGGTTCAGCTCAAGCTTTGTAGGTAATTCACTAGCTTCAATGCACTGGGTGTCGTTCAGGAACAATTCATTTTGACAAAGTATAAGAAACGATATGTGATAGGGCTTTAAGTGGGATGAAAAAACTAGGGGGGTCTCTCAAAGGGGCGTGGCCAATGTAATTAAGGGCGTGGCTTAAATACATGTAAACTAAAAATCTGTGCTTAGCATAGTGTGCCGCCCGACTTGTATTTTGCTGTTTCTGTCATTGCATCCAGATATATGATACAAGTAACATCATACCTACTAGAAGTCAGGACTATTGGCTTTGTCAATGGTTGTTAGTTGCATAAGATAAATAAGCAGCAACTATGGCTTGTATATATTATTGAAAAAGCTTCCACTTAAAGCGCTGGTGACACCACGACAATGTTGCTGCTCCTGAGTTTCAAAAAGAGAAGGGCACCCCAGCCCCCTGCCAAGGAGAACCATGCAACAAAAAAAAGCATTGGCATAGCCAATAGGTCTCGCCTTTGGGACCTTATAAGTGTTTAGCCATGCAACAGTTGATGTTGTTGCACCAAGGATATTGTGCTGGATAACTAAACACTTATAAGGTCCCAAAGGCGAGACCGATTGGCTATGCCAATGCTTGTTAATTGTGGTGATCACTTCACTGACCTCTATAGTAAAATCAGATGCGGTACCTGGGTCCAAATCAAAAGTAACTAAATAATCCTCAACAGAAGAATTGTTAGAAACTTTTTCTGAAGCAAACATTTTGGAGAAGTGGGTCACCCAAGAATCTGCAGAAATTCAACAGTCTATCTTATCCGTGTTGAGATTAGTGAAGAACGGTCGATTTACAATTTCCCAAAACCTGCTCTGATCATTTAGTCTTCTTGCAGCTTCCAAATCGTCCCAGGCCTCCCTTCCAATCTGATCCTTCCCACTGTCTAATGCTTCTTTATAATCCCTTCTTGCGATCATTTAATCCACTCTAGAACAGAAGGAGTTATAACCCTTTAAAACTGAGGGGCATATTAGCAAGACCGGCGATAAAATTATCGCCGTTTTAGCGGCAGGAAACTGCCGCTAAAGCGGCGATAATGGGCTTGCTAATATGCGTTATAGAATTCCAATAGAAGCCCAGGTTAGATGTCCTGCACATCTAACCTGGGCTTCTATTGGAATTCTATAACGCATATTAGCAAGCCCATTATCGCCGTTTTAGCGGCAGTTTCCTGCCGCTAAAACGGCGATAATTTTATCGCCGGTCTTGCTAATATGCCCCTGAATCTGTTGCAGGGGATACCCAAAGCTGTAGATTTTACCCCATTTTAACCTTATGCCTTTATTCTCTGAAAAAGTTATATCCCCAAGCAGAATTGTCCCTTTTCAGATCGAGCACCTAAGAGAGAGAGTTCTATCGTGGTAGAGTTCATTGAGGAGGCAGTGCCTGGGGCACTGCTCAGAGAAGGGTGCAGTGACATGTGATGCTGCACTGACTGACATCTTCAGCACAAGTGCAGTGGATTTTCCTGCATGCAAGAAGTCAAGCGAGAGAGCAATGGGGGTGGGTGAAGTTGTACAGGAGCAGAAAGGAGAGGATACATTGGCTTAGACAATAGGTCTGACTTTATGTTTGGGAAAGTCACAGTGAAAGTTGGGTGACTTTGTGTATGTTGCCCCAGCTGCCCTGAAATGACAACTCTATAACGAGACAACACCTTGGGTTACAACAATATAGACCATGTGAGTGGGGCCCCTATCCTAAACAGACTGCATTAGCAGAGTTAGCTGTGCCTTCGAAGAAGAGTGTTATGAAAAGACGTGAGAAAATGACAGTGAAAGTGGGTGACCTAAAATCATCCTCAGCAAACGATTGGGTGATAGATATGTTTGGCAAAGGTTCAGATAATTGCATCTCTAACAATGCCTATTTGTATGTACATATTTACTTTGTGATAAACAACATGTTATCATGACAGGCGAGTAATACAAATGTATGTACGAAGGTGATCCGAGACTGTCTCTGCGTCATTATGAATAAAGCATCCAAACAGGAAGCATTCCCTAAAAAAATCCATAAACCAGCAATTGGAATTTTGTGTCAGCAAAGTAAATATATCAAAGAGCACACGCTGGCTTTAGTCTAAGAAAATCACTGATTGAGCCCCATCACAAAAGACCAATGGGAACATCAATAGGGTAATGTAACCACCAGTTAAAGGCCTTGATTTGGATGGACGGCCAATCACAGTGATGGAGCAGGGTAAATATAAAATTTTTAACCTCCTAATATTTTCGTACAATATTAATAAACATGTTCGTTCAAGTAAATAACCAACAATGTATGTAAAGGGTTAAGGATAACACGCAATTTAGTGTGCAAAGTAATGGACTAATAATTGTTTACGTTTCTAACATAACATAATATTTTGCGTACTAAAATAATAATAAAATGCATGATTTGTGCTTTGAATAAAACGTGTGGTTGCAAAATAAAGCGATGGTAAGTAAGGGACAGCTTTATATGTTGCTTCTGCTAGGTAATACCTAATTGGGGTACGTAGAAAGACGGGAGGGAAACAAAAGGGTTTATATTTCATTGTTTTAATAACATTTTGTTTTCTTTAAAAATAGTGCGCTTAGGCCTGCCGAGCAGCAATATAAAATGGCCGCGAGATACTAGAGTGCGCATGAGCGGATGCGACCATGTGATAGAGGAGAAAGGCTGTGGAAAAGGGATGATCAAGTGCTGATTCCGAGAGGCTAAGATGAAAGTATGGTCAAGGCTGCTGTGACCCTTCTGAGCAGATGTGTGCCAAGATGATCAGCAAGAAGCGTGAGAAGCCTGGTTGAATCAACAGAAAGAACTGTATTATCCAAATTGTTGCAGAAAAAGAAACAATTTGGACTGATCGAAACGGATGAGCAAGTGCATGAACTGTGGGAAACGATGCTTGCATGGACATTCCACACGGAACTGGTTAAGACCAGGAAGTTTGATTAAAATGTATAGGGACCTGAGTTTTTGACCAATGAGAATGAATCGCGCCATGTAAGAAGAAACATTTTATGCTGTAAGCTAGAATTTGGGTATAAGAAGACCTACTCTTGGTGGGAGGGGTTAGAATGCTGGAGTAGATGCTGCGGGATGCTGCGGGAGATGCTGAAGAAGTTAGATGCTGTAGATGGGAGAGTTTGCGGTTGCTGACGAGCTGATGCTGCTGCTGTTATTTTCCTTTTCCAGTTGAGTATAAGATGCTGCTTTAGGAGAACTAGCATTTGATAAGATTTATATTAGAATTATTAGTATTTTCCCCGAGAGATAGATAGGTTGATCTATAGAGTTCTTAGTATGATAACCTCATTTTCCGTCTAATAAAAGTCATGCAATTACAACTATTCTTATATTGATGATAAACGCAATGATCTGAATAATAAAATTAATCTCAAATTTCCTGCATTCTAAACTTATATATAAACTTTATTATTCTTTAAACAAATGACTCAGTGATTTTCTTCAGTATAATGACTGATAATAAAATGGTTAAGAGTTCATTGTGATTGAGCTGGTCTTAATCACCATCAACTGATTCCTACTAGTTGGTCCATCGACCAATGAGCGGAATACCTTAGAAGCAAATGAGAATTATTGTGTTATTATAAAAGAGGTATCCCGTCTCCTTCCAGCGAATCGTTTTTCTCCTAGGTTTCATGACGGAGGAAATCCAGGGAAACAAATGAGTAAGTGAATGTATATGCGGTGTTATGGGTCCCACCGTCATATGGATATAGGGCCTGATTCACAGAACTAACTTACGTCAAAAACGTAAAGTTAGTACCTTTTGGTATTCACAGAATACACTTACTCATTTGGTATTCACAGAATACACTTACTCATTTTGGTATTCACAGAATACACTTACTCATACTAACTTTATGTCCGCACTCGGGCCGGAGATTCCGGCCCGGTGGTGGAGATTCCGGCCGTTTGTGGAGATTCCGGCCCGGAGGTGGAGATTCCGGCCCGGAGGTGGAGATTCCGGCCGTTTGTGGAGATTCCGGCCGGAGATTCCGGCCGTTTGTGGAGATTCCGGCCATTTGTGGAGATTCCGGCCGGTTGTGGAGATTCCGGCCGGTGGCGGAATCTCCACAAACGGCCGGAATCTCCACAAACGGCCGGAATCTCCACCTCCGGGCCGGAATCTCCACAAACGGCCGGAATCTCCGGCCAAGTGCGGACATAAAGTTAGTATGAGTAAGTGTATTCTGTGAATACCAAATGAGTAAGTGTATTCTGTGAATACCAAAATGAGTAAGTGTATTCTGTGAATACTAAAGGTACTAACTTTACGTTTTGACGTAAGTTAGTTCTGTGAATCGGGCCCATAGTGTGTGTGTGTTAGAGAAATAATTGCACCTGGATGACCAAAAGCATAATAGGAGAAATTATTTTTATTGTAAGCGCTGGATCAGATTTCTTGGTAGCAGAGTTATGGTTACTATAGATTAGTTTGGTGATTATTGATTTTTGATTATAGATTATTGATAAGTTTATGTCTAACATTTTTTGTTGAGTCACGTTATGTTATATGTAAGTTTTCACGCTTCCGGGAAGTAGGAAGTGGAACACGTGTGGCAAGAGAAGTCGCATGGAATTTTACACTGTCTGAGTTCATTTTGGTAATAACACAGGTTGTGTTATTTAGGGACATTTTGCGTATAAAAGGTGTGTAAGTGAAATAGTAATCGGTTTTCTTGTGAAACTCTGGCCTTAATTCTCAGGAGCAGTATAGTCTCCACATGTGTTTTATCCCCAGAGAAACGGGTTTACCGCTTGCTTGAAAGAAGGGTAAGGTAGAGGGAAGTGCTACTTTATCGACGAAACTGAAAGTTCTGTGGTAGGGTAGAGGTAAGCGCTGCCTACTGGAAAATACAGAATTCTTGTGTGAATGGTCAAAGCTATCTTTTCGGTTTAGCGAATCAGACAATGGAAATGTGGAAAAAATGTTGTAATTAACAAGAATTGTTGAAAAAGAAATTGCCGATAAATTTTGTAAAGGAGGGGTCAAGAGGAGAAGTGACGTAGACAAAAGCCGCGCTGGGATTGGACAGTGCGATAGTCACATGAGAACAGGAGCGAAGTGACGTAGACAAAAGCCGCGCTGGGATTGGACAGTGCGCCGTAGACAGAAATTGCTGTGATTGGAGTGTTGGTGTGAGTCGCGCTAGCATTGGTTGAAATAACGCATAGGGAACAGTATTGAATTGCGGATTGTTGAAGGAGAAAAAGGTTGTGAATCATGTCGTACTATGAGTATGGAAAAGAGAAAACGTCTTGGATGTCGAAAGTTAAGAACTTCTTTAAGAAGGACAAAAAGGTAGTGACTAGAGAGGGACAAATAATTCCTCCGCCGAAATCACCAGCCTCACATATGATGCTGAAATATGGATATCATACATGCATATGGTTAGAAAATTGGACAAAATACACCAAGAACGATGGAGCATTGGCTTTTCCTGAGAATGGTTCATTTAATGTAGCTGTATTACGGAATTTGCGAGAAAAGATGGTAATGTTAGAACCTAGACCTAGACCGACACAGTTTGAAGCTTTAGCGGAATGGGAAGATGAGATGTATGAGTGAGAGAGATCCAGAGGATTGAAGAATCATGAGTTTATACCTGGAAGATTGTGGGGAATAAATGATGAGGACAGAGTAAAGCGTTGGAGATACGCTAACATGGCAGGAGGTTTGTTTCCAGCTTTTGCGGTTGAGGAAGAAGCAAAGAGAAAGTGTACTGAGAAAAAGAAACATGTAGTGGTAGAAAAGTATGTTTATGGTGGTAGTGAAACAGATGACGAATTGCTGGAAGATATTTTAAACAGAAACCCACCTCCATACCAACAGACTTCTGTAGTGGTGACACCTAATGCACCGCAAATGGAAACTGGGAGGAATAAAAACCCGAACGAAGAAATGAAATAAATAGGTCACAAGAAACATTTAAATTTTCACAAAATGAAGAGACAGAAAGTGACAATGCAATTGAATTAGCAAAAACGACAAAAGAATTGACTGAGAAAATAAGAGAATTGACAAAGAATATGGAAGCTGTAACTGTACCAGTAACGATAGGTCCAGTAATGCCAATTTTTGAGAATCAGAAAATAAATGAACATTCTTTGGTGATTCCCATGAATTCACATTTACAAAGAAAAAGAGAAGGGATGGAACTGAATAATGAAGGTGCACACAATTTGGCTAGTACGTGTAGACCAAGTCCACCCACAAATTTGACGATAAATGAGAGTGAGATTAGGAGAATGCCTATGGTGACAGAGTCCGCATCTGGAACACCAGAAAGAAGCAGTGATTGGATAGAATTAAATAGTACGCCTGTAGGTCCGACTCCAGAAGAGTTAAATGAATGGATGAAAGCACTAAAAGCAAAAGAACCAGAAGAAAAACCATTAGATGTAATTAGGTTAAAAATAGACATGGAAGAGTTGATTTTGGGAACAATTGGAACGGAAAAACTAAAGAATTATCAGGATGATGAGATTATGTTTTTGTGTAAGAGTCTTACTTGGAGAGCTAGAAATTTACATGACAAATTGGAAGAGATTGCAGGTGAACTAGGAGTGGAATTTGTGAAAGTGAGGATGTTGCAGAAACCGTACAGAGTAGATTTTTGTGAGAAAGACATAGAAAATTTGAACACATCAGGAAGACTGACCCAGATAAAAGAGCTGATTGTTTTATTGAGAAAGTGGGGTGATGTGGATAGATGGAGAAATAGATGGACAAAGAGGAATGAGAAAACAACAGATAAAGCATCTTTGGCTTTTGCAGTGACAGATAAGGAACCAGTTACTAGGGAGTACCCAATGAGAGAAACACCAGGTGGTAGTTATGTGCATGTTCCGTGGACCAGACAGGATATACTGTCATTTACAAATGACTTCCCAAAATTGAGAGAGAAACCAGTAGAATGGTACAGACAAGTGGAGAGATTTGTTAAGGTGTCAAAAGTGCTGTGGATAGATCTAGATGGATTGTTTGACATAGTAGTGCCTGCTGATTTGTGGACAGAATGTAAGATTACAATTGACTGGCCAACTGTAGAATATCCAAGGGATGCCAAAACAGGAGCGCCAGGTCCAGAAGTGATGAGGAAGTATGATCAGGTAGTTACCTTTTTGAAGAATAAAATTCCACCAAAAGAAACAGATTGGGTGAAAATAGACAGAACAACACAGGAAAGCAAAGAATCAGTGCATGCGTACTATGAGAGAATGTTGTTGGTTTTCAAACAGTATAGTGGTTATGAGACGCTAAGTGAGAAGGACATGAGTCACTTTGTATATAGGTTTGTGTATGGATTAACACCAGAGATAAGCGAAAGGATTAAGCAGCATTTGATAGGATGGCAGAATAGCACAGTAGATGAGGTTTTGAGATATGCTAAGTATTGTAGTGATGAAATTGAGAGTAAGCAGCGTAAATTGAAAGAGAAAGCCATGTGGGCACAGGTGAAAGTTGCAGAGAAGCAAGAAGCTCAATTGAATAATACTAGCAGTGAAACAGGACAGTTTAAATCCCGACCTAATATAGGTAAAGGAAAAGGACAAATGAGCATAGACGAGGCGAAGAAAAAGTGGCCATGCCACAACTGCGGAAAGCTAGGGCATTGGAGAAACGAGTGTAAATTTCCTCCTAAACCTAATGTAGAAAATAAATCATTAAATTCACAGGTGCAGAGTGAGGTAGTTACTCAACAAGGTCAGGTGCCACAACCACCACTTCCCAAGAGTGCTAACAAACAGAAATACAGTGCAGAAACAGGATTCTACGGAGGAGAACAGGTAAAACAGTTGTCACGTGCAGCTGAAATTTCACAATATTGGTTACGACAGAATGAAGATGAGTCGTATGAAAGTTCATGACGGTGTCTAAAAGAGAGGGAAGAGTGCGTGCTTGGCGCAACTCTAGAGGTAGATCAGTCAGGTCCATTTGTGGATGGAGAAGTGAATGGTGCAAATGTAACATTCCTTGTTGACACTGGAGCTACCCGTTCTACTGTTAGGTCAGTGGAAATTCCAAATCTTCCTCTCTCAGGTGAACATATACAAGTGGTTGGAGTTTCCAATCAGCAAATTGAAACGCCTCTTACTAGATTAGTAAAGTTAAGAATTGGTCCATTTAGTGAAATGCACCGATTTGTGGTGTGTGATTGTAGTCCCGTTAACGTTTTAGGACGCGATTTGTTGTGTAAAATGAATTGCACAATTTATTGTACTCCAGACGGAATTGCATTTCAGACTCCAGATGAGGATGTGCTGTACAAAATGACAATGGTAAATTTAGAACCAGAAGAAAATGGTTTGTTTCCTGTATTTGATGCAGAGAAAATACCAAATGAGTTGAAAGGGACAGTGAAAGAAGAAGTGTGGGACTTGACAGGAGAAGATGTAGGATTAATGAAAGGAGAAGATCCCGTAAAAATTACAGTAAAAGAAGGAACGAGTTACCCAAATACGCCCCAGTATAAATTGACTCCAGAAATAATTGAAGGAATAACGCCAGTAATAAATAAAATGATTGAACAAGGGATTCTAAAAGAAATGATGAGCAGTCCATGTAATTCGCCAATAATGGGACTGAAAAAGCCAAATGGAACATATAGAATAGTACAGGATTTAAGAAAGGTAAACAAAATTGTTGTGCCTTGTTGCCCAATAGTACCGAACCCTGCCGTGATTCTATACCAGATTCCACGCGAAGCAGAGTGGTACACTGTAATTGATTTATGTCATGCATTTTTCTCTATTCCATTGCATCCAGATAGCCAGCCAATATTTGCGTTTAGGTTTGGAGAGCGTATTTTGGCATGGTGCCGAATTCCTCAAGGGTATACAGAAAGTCCCTCAATATTTAATAAGATCCTAAAGAAATAATTGGAAGACTTAAGAATGCCAGAAAAGTCAGTAATGGTTCAGTATATTGATGACCTACTGGTGGCATCAAAAAACGAAGGAAGCATGTGTCAATGACACGATTGCTTTGCTGAATCATTTAGCAAAAAGAGGACATAAAGTGTCCCCTTCAAAATTGCAGTTTTGTCAACAAGAAGTCCAGTATTTAGGGCATAAAATTGAGAAAGGAGTACGAAAGGTAACGACAGAGAGAATAAAAATGATTCAAGGAATGAGAGCTCCAATGACACAAAGAGAGGTAAGAATGTTTTTGGGAATGGTTGGAAATTGTCGACAATGGATAAGCGGTTTTTCACTAATTGCTAAACCATTGCAGAAACTGACAAAGAAGGATGTTAAAGATCCTTTTGAAATGAATGATGAAGAAATGAAAGCATTCAGAGAGCTGAAAAAGAAATTGTGTGAGGCTCCAGCCTTGGGAATGCCTGACTATGAGAAAGATTTTGAGCTGTACTGCAGTGAAAGAGATGGATGTGCATTTTCAGTTTTGGTGCAGAGACATGGAACTATGAAAAGACCAATTGCATATTTTTCAGCTGTTTTAGACCCTGTAGCAAAAGCGTTGCCTGGATGTTTGAAAGCAGTTGCTGCTACTTGTGTGAGTCTGGAACAGAGTGAAGGCATAGTGATGGGGTATCCATTGAGAGTGTATGTTCCCCATTCTGTGGAAATTCTTTTGACAAGAACGAAAACACAATACATGACACATAGTCGGCTGACTAGGTATGAAAAGGTAATTTTGAGTGCAGATAATGTGACCATTGACAGATGTATGAATGTGAATCCTTCAACATCATTGCCAGATGAAGAGAATGTGATTGAAATGGATGAAGTAGATCACGATTGTCTGAATGTGCTCGAATACTGTACTAAACAAAGAGCTGATATACGAGATGAGCCTTTGAAAGAATAAGATTATATTCTGTTTGTGGATGGCTCATGTTTGAGAACGAGTGATGGAGTTCTAAGTGCAGCATATGCAGTTTGCACAGTAGCAACTGTATTGGAAGCATCTTGTCTGAAAGGTGTACGGTCTGCCCAAGTTGCAGAATTAGTAGCTCTGATTCAAGCATGCAAATTGGGAAGAAATGTACGGGTTACGATTATGACTGACAGCCAGTACGGCTTTGGGGTCGTGCATGATTTTGGTCAGATTTGGTCACAAAGGGGTTTCTTGACGTCTGCAGGGACACCCATAAGAAATGGAGATTTTGTGAAAAAGTTGCTTGAGGCGATACAGCTGCCTAAACAGATCGCTGTGGTGAAATGCAATGCACATAAAAATGGGGAAGACTACATTACTGTTGGCAACAAATATGCTGACGAAATGGCACAGTACTGTGCAAAGAATGTGGTTTCTTTGAATAAATGTCGCGAAAGAGAGCATATTTCTTGTCCTTTGCTTTTTACTAACTCAATTGAAACATGGGATGAGGTAAGACAGTTACAAGAAGCTGCAGAAGATGAAGAGAAAGATACTTGGCTAAAAGCAGGATGTAGGAAACATGAAGAAACTGATGTATGGGTTTACAGGGATGAGAGACCAGTTATGCCTGATAGCATGATTTCTGACATGGCACGGATGTACCATGGGCAAGCCCATATTGGGAGAGATTCAATGATCAGACTTTTTAGACAAACATGGTACAATCCAAAATTCAGAGCCATAGCTGAGAGTCTTTGTCAGAGATGTCTTATTTGTCAACAGTTAAATACAGGAAGGAAGACAGTAGTGAGTCTAGGAAGAATAGGACGAGAAGGGGGTCCTTTCACCAGAATGCAGATGGATTTCATAGAAATGCCACCTTGCAGCAGATTGAGGTATGTTTTAGTGGTCGTCTGTTTGTTTTCCCGTTGGGTGGAGGCATATCCAACAAGAAGGAATGACAGTATAACAGTAGCAAAACTTTTGCTGCGAGAATTCATTCCAAGGTATGGTTTTCCAGTCACGATTGAAACAGATAGAGGAACACATTTCCAGAACGAATTAGTTAAACTGATTTGTGAAGCACTTAGTATTAAACAGAAACTGCATTGTGCATACAGACCAGAGGCTTCTGGAATAGTAGAGCAAGTGAATGGAACAATCAAAAACAGGTTAGGAAAAATGTGTCAAGCTACAGGACTGAAATGGCCAGATGCTTTGCCATTGGTTCTGATGACAATAAGAAGTATTCCGGAAAGGAAGACTGGACTCAGTCCACATGAGATAATAATGGGACGAGCAATGAGACAAGCACAAGTACCTGTCAACAAGCTACTGACTATAACTGATGATCTAGTACTGGATTATTGCAAAGGATTGGCTGATGTGGTGCGTTCTGTGTTTCATCAGGTTGGACCGGATGCGACCACTCTTGAAAGAAAACCAGCTCACGACTTGAATACAGGAGATTGGGTTCGAATAAAAGTCCACCGAAGAAGAAACTGTTTGGTTCCTCGCTGGGACGAACAACGACAAGTGACATTGTTGCACTTACATTCCAGATAAAAGCGAAAATATACAGAAGTATATAACAAATATTACAAATTTGCACAAAGAACTAGTTCCACTGGAGGTTGAAAGTGTTTGGGGAAAACTTGGTAAAGGGTTTTCTTCTGTAACGAATTGGTTAACAAGAATGAGTGGATTAATAATAGGGAAAGTTATAATAATAGCAACAATGATAAAAATAATAATATTAGTACTGAAGGTTGCAGTAACGTATAAAAAGAAGAAGAAAGCAGAATAAGATAGAAAAAGAAAACATGATAAACAGAGAAAGAGAGAGAGAAATAGGTGAAATAGAGTTAGAAGAAATAAAAGAGAACATGTACAAGAAACTAAGAAACAAGTTAAAAGAGATACAGAAGTATAAACTAACAAAAGCAAATGGATAAAAGATATATGCTGTCTGAGAAAATTGTATAACTTGGGTTTTGTGGTGATGTTAAAAATCACCAAAGGGGGGAGTTGATGGAGCAGGGTAAATATAAAAATTTTAACCTCCAAATATTTTCGTACAATATTAATAAACATGTTCGTTCAAGTAAATAACCAACAATGTATGTAAAGGGTTAAGGATAACACGCAATTTAGTGTGCAAAGTAATGGACTAATAATTGTTTACGTTTCTAACATAACATAATATTTTGCGTACTAAAATAATAATAAAATGCATGATTTGTGCTTTGAATAAAACGTGTGGTTGCAAAATAAAGCGATGGTAAGTAAGGGACAGCTTTATATGTTGCTTCTGCTAGGTAATACCTAATTGGGGTACGTAGAAAGACGGGAAGGAAACAAAAGGGTTTATATTTCATTGTTTTAATAACATTTTGTTTTCTTTAAAAATAGTGCGCTTAGGCCTGCCGAGCAGCAATATAAAATGGCCGCGAGATACTAGAGTGCGCATGAGCGGATGCGACCATGTGATAGAGGAGAGAGGCTGTGGAAAAGGGATGATCACGTGCTGATGCCGAGAGGCTAAGATGAAAGTATGGTCAAGGCTGCTGTGACCCTTCTGAGCAGATGTGTGCCAAGATGATCAGCAAGAAGCGTGAGAAGCCTGGTTGAATCAATAGAAAGAACTGTATTATACAAATTGTTGCAGAAAAAGAAACAATTTGGACTGATCGAAACGGATGAGCAAGTGCATAAACTGTGGGAAACGATGCTTGCATGGACATTCCACACGGAACTGGTTAAGACCAGGAAGTTTGATTAAAATGTATAGGGACCTGAGTTTTTGACCAATGAGAATGAATCGCGCCATGTAAGAAGAAACATTTTATGCTGTAAGCTAGAATTTGGGTATAAGAAGACCTACTCTTGGTGGGAGGGGTTAGAATGCTGGAGTAGATGCTGCGGGATGCTGCGGGAGATGCTGAAGAAGTTAGATGCTGTAGATGGGAGAGTTTGCGGTTGCTGATGCTGATGAGCTGATGCTGCTGCTGTTATTTTCCTTTTCCAGTTGAGTATAAGATGCTGCTTTAGGAGAACTAGCATTTGATAAGATTTATATTAGAATTATTAGTATTTTCCCCGAGAGATAGATAGGTTGATCTATAGAGTTCTTAGTATGATAACCTCATTTTCCGTCTAATAAAAGTGTCATGCAATTACAACTATTCTTATATTGATGATAAACGCAATGATCTGAATAATAAAATTAATCTCAAATTTCCTGCATTCTAAACTTTTATATAAACTTTATTATTCTTTAAACAAATGACTCAGTGATTTTCTTCAGTATAATGACTGATAATAAAATGGTTAAGAGTTCATTGTGATTGAGCTGGTCTTAATCACCATCAACTGATTCCTACTAGTTGGTCCATCGACCAATGAGCGGAATACCTTAGAAGCAAATGAGAATTATTGTGTTATTATAAAAGAGGTATCCCGTCTCCTTCCAGCGAATCGTTTTTCTCCTAGGTTTCATGACGGAGGAAATCCAGGGAAACAAATGAGTAAGTGAATGTATATGCGGTGTTATGGGCCCCACCGTCATATGGATATAGTGTGTGTGTGTTAGAGAAATAATTGCACCTGGATGACCAAAAGCATAATAGGAGAAATTATTTTTATTGTAAGCGCTGGATCAACAGCAATGGAAAGCCGTTCAAGCACACGAAAACCAATGGCTGAAGCCTACTCTCGCTCTATACTTCTGGTACTTTCTGAAATATTGATGACTTGAGTATTCAGTAAAGCTGAAGCTGTCAGTAGCCTGGTCTAAAAATGAGGCTGAAGAAAGAGAAAAGGTGCAGTATCATAAAGCAGGATAGTAGGAAAAAACAGTACGGGTAAAAACTAACAAGCACTGGCAAAGCCAATAGGTTTCACCTATACAAGAGCTATTGCTTTGCAAATGTGTTCTAGCCACCGTGGATGCTGTTCAGCATGGCTAAAAGTTAGTGCCATAGACGAGAGTGGTGTAGAGTGAGTTGGTGAAGAGTACAGTGGCAAAGAGTGGAGTAGAGTGTCATGGACTGGAGTGATGCAGAGTGGAGTGGAGGGGTGTAGAGTGGGGGCGTAGGGTGGGGCCTAGAGTGGAGTAGATTAGAGTGGTATGGTGTAGAGTTGTTGAGTGGAGTGGCATAGAGTAAAGTAGAGTCTTAGAGTGGAGTGGAATGACTTAGAGTAGACTGGAGTGAAGTGGCGTAGTGTGTAGTGTAGTAGAGTGGAGTAGCGTGTCATAGAGTGGAGCGGCGCAGAGTGGAACAAAGTAGAGTGGAGTAAAGTGTCATAGAGTGGAGTGGTGTGTGGATCGGCATAAAGTGGAATAAAGTGACTTGGAGTGTCATCGAGTGGAGTATAGTGGCATAAAGTGTTGCGAAGTGTCGTAGAGTGGAATGTCGTAGAGTGGCCTAGAGTGAAGTGGCATACAGTGGTGTAAATGGAGTGGAGTGTCATAGAGTAGAGTGTTGTAGACTGGAGTAGAGTGTTGTAGAGTGGAGTGGTGTGGAGTGGCATAGTGTGGAGTATGCCTGGTATGGTAGCGCACTGCCATTACAGACAACACATTTCAATTGAAATGACCATTACATTTGCACATAGAGTTTTACTGATAAAACTATATAGCGCACAAACAATAAGTTGTGGAAACTGCATCACCTAGTGTACTAATTTGCTTTGATCGTATTAAAATATATGTTTCTACTACACTTCCGAATTACAAAAAAATTTGCTTCATTTGTGCTTTCCCAATTCTGATATTCTGAAATATTTTCACAGTTCGTTTACAGACTTTTACATTTTGTTGTGCGCTAGAAATAAAACTTTTGTTTCCCAGTACACGCCAAGATTGTCACAAAAATCCTCTCAATTTGAAGTCATAAAAAGAAAAGTAAACACCAAGCTCCCTCGGGAGACAGAGCCTGGCATTTGACATCTGTCTTTAAACGCACAGCAAATGTGACAAGATAACAACAAAATGTAAAGGCGTGTATACAGAAAGCAAGGACTCATGGAAGAATTCAAGGGGCGATGGTGAAGAAGCTTTACTCCACGAGACAGATGAAGACATGCTGGACAGACTAAAATAAATAAAGCCAGCAAATAGAAAGCCAGAAAATGTGAATTACAAACTACAAAGCCAATGGTAAACAATGGTCAGAATGCATTTCCAGAGAAACTTTCAGAATGCCCACAATAAGTCTTTTTGCAACCAGACAGATGTGCTGTCTGGTATGCTTTGGCCTAAAAAGAGTGGCTGTAGGTGTCTCAGCCATAAGGAAATGAACAGCAAAAAAAAGCAACAAAAAAAAAATCACCTTAGAATTGTCACCTTTCAAAGGGAAAAATATCAGTAAGTTCATCATGTACTGGAGTTCTGATTGTCCTAGATCTGGTACTTGAATAAGATTTCATATAAAGACGCTCTGTATTCCTTTTATACATTGCAACTCTGTTTTTGGTTTTTAAAAACTGTGCAGGTATAGTTTAGACACATCTAAAATAGGTTTGAAGTGATTTCGTTTTGTATTTTCTCTTTTATGTTTTTGTTTCAAAACAGGGAAAATTTCAGATTTTTCTGAGTTCACCATTTGTTTTCTAACCTTGAATTAAAAATTCCAACTATGTGGATAAAATACTGGTCAGGTGACATACCCTAGGTGCATGTCACCCTAGTCTGTTCTTAAAATACAGGTACCTCCATGAAATGAAGGAATTAAAAGATGGCAGAGAGACACACTGTGGCGGTAACTATGAGTGCCTGGAGTAGTATTTGGTTCTATTTATTATAAATAGGGTCTGGGATTACAAGTCGGATGGAGCGTAATTTCCGTGTAGAATTCTTTTCATCCCAACTGACCGGGATGATTTTCCACATCCAGGTCACCCGGTGCAGAACACATGAGCTGATCTGATTGGTTAAATCACTTGAGGCTTCAGCTGCAACAGCAGCTAGGCATTTGAACCCAACCATGCTTGACCTTTTTATCTGACAAGGGGGAGCATGCACTGCTGTCCCCTGCCAGAACCAGTGCTTAATTTGTGAAATAATAAGTGCCAGGGCCCTGTCCAGGGGGCCACTGCAGCTTGCACCACCCATCACCCCTATCGTCAGTGCCAAAACAACTACTAACCATCTCTCCCCCTGCAAGTGCAACAGTTCAGATGATTGCAGGTCCCCAAAGCTAAAGAAACTGGGTAGGCTGGGATTAGTAATTTTTTATGTATATTGTATTTGTAAACAACTGTTGTTCTGCTCATCCCTAAATTAGATGAGTAGCGCCACAGTGTGGTAGACTGTCATAAGTGTAGTGTTGACAATTAAGCGCCGGTGCCGAGCACTGGAAAGCAATAAAGTGCCAGTACCGGAAACCACTGGCTCAAATTAAGCACTGGCCAGAACAAATATTACATGTGCGATGCGTGCTCCCCGTCAATACTGTGCAACTTGTAACGTGGGCCATAGTGTTGACTGAATGTATCGCTAACGCTGATAATAAGCATATTTTCTCTGATGTAGAATTTGACCTTTTAAGTACCAAGAAAGTTTTAGAAAGCGTTTCAAAGGAAAACCTTGCAACATTTTTTCAAAATGCCATGGAAGCTCTGGAGCCACTGAAAGGCCTTTTCTGATTCAAACCTTACAAGCCAGTCTAAAAAAAACAACCTTACAAGCCAGTTAAGAAGCATTGAAAAACGCACATACGGCCTTTTTTTCAGCAACTGTCTTGTGCTGACTCTTCAAACTATTCAGAAATGTGGGTACCATTGAGTTTCTGCAGTTACCATTTTATTTATCCCCATATCAACAACACAGCCCTTGATATTTCACACACCATATGTATATATTTCTCTACGGGCAACACCGTAAAGCCTAAGGGCATGATTACAAGTACCGTTGTCACCACAGGCCACCACTGCAAGCCCGCCTGCAGGATTTTGAGTGTGGTGGTCGGACTGCCACAGGATGCCGCGTCTGCCGAAATCCAGGCGATGGCGCAGCGGTCAGTAGCAGTAATATGCTGGTGGTGCCGCTGCAGCACCGCTGAGCATATTATGAGTTTTCTGTCACTGCCCATTTCATGGCGGTGAGCCCGCCATGAAAAGGGTGATGGAGAGGCAACTAAGGGAGCCCTAACAGGGCCCCGTCTGCTCCTGGACTTGGGGGTGCATGCAGTGGGGCACATGTTGTGCCCCCTGGAATTGCACCACCATTCCTGCACGGTTTGGCATGCACGATATGGTGCATGCCACACCGTGCAGTAACATGCAGCAGGTGCTCTTAGGGTGGATGTTGGCATGTTAGGCTCTCCTATGAGCCTAACATTCCACCACAGTGAGACCCGCACCGCCCGCCCACCATGGATTATACTCGTAAAACGACGAGTGGGTGCACTACAGGCTTGGCAGTCCTCCTGTTAGTGCGTTGGTGGCGGGCCAACAGGAGGACCGCCAAACACGTAATCAGGTCCTAAGTCTTTTTTAGGGGAAAGGCCAAGCTCCAATATCCATTCAGAGTCGGACCCTATACCCAGGTGTGACACTTTTATCAAGTCCGGTGACAAGGAACATAAAAATCAAACAGTTCATAAAAGGTTCTATGAATATATAGGAAGTGCCTCACGTAAGCCACCACCATGAACTAGTTGGCTGGTACTCACCGACTTGCTAGCTTTATCATCATCGGACACTTTCCTATAAAAACGGGAGGAACCCCTTTTATAAGTGGGGCTTGGCGTTGCACCTCACTCAATATGGCACCCATTCCCTTTTACAGTCTAGTGGAGGCACCAGATTGGCGTAACACGTTGTAGCACCGTTAAATCAAATCACTGTGCTGTTCTTGTGGCTCCAAAGACGGTTTGCCAGCACCGGCGGGGAGTGTGAGGGTGTTTGGCCTGAAAAGGAGGGCGCACTTGATATATTTTCTGTCCTTTTTTAGCTCATTTTGCATATGAGCCATTTTGTTTATCCCTGTTTATGATAAATTCTTGAACATGTAAATTGAATGTTTTGGCTATGATTCTTACCTGCCATGTACTTTTTTCACTGATGGGAAGCATATTTGTTTAATTTCATGAAAGGTCAGATTGGGAGCTGCTGGAGTAAAGCCATTTAATTTTGAAAGGTAAGTTAGTTTTATAATTATTCATGAACGTTTTTCCAAATATATCTATTATGTGCCTGTGGAGTTGTATGACAGAATATCAAGAACAACAAGTTTGTGACACCGGAATATTCTGTCAAAGATATTTTCTACGAAAACATTAGGTTTACATACTTTGTAAATGACCAAAAGATTGAGTCAAAAATATCGTGGAACAGGTTATCGACGAAAAAGGTAAGTATATCGAAATTTTCATAAATATACCATTATATGTCATTTATTTACAGTATTTAAATAAAAAATCTAAATAAATAGTTTTACATAGTAATGTAAATTTAATATATAAATACATATATATGATATATATGTATGTATTTATATTTTCTCTAAAAAACATGAAAACAATTACAGTAAACATTTTAACAGTAACCTAAAAGAAAAAATAACAAACATATATGGTCCTAATATGGATGTCGGTTGGAAAGCCTCCAACTGCAGGTCGGAGGCTTTCCGACCGACATCCTTTGTTTGAAATCCGACCGCCGTATTATGATTACAGCGGCCAGAATTCAAACCGGCCGGTCAATCCGGCTGGCTTCCACCGGGCTCAAGGAGCCCGTCGGCCAGTCGAAACCGCAACATAATCCCTTACAGATGGCGTTTCCGCCGTCGGGATTATGATGTCGGTTTCCAACAGTCTTTCCATGCCGGGGTTTCCGATGTGGAAAGCCTGTTGGAAAGCGACTTTGGAGGACCATAGCAGGGCCCTCCTTCTTCCGCAGCCTCCAGTTGGTGGCCGAGAGGGGCACCTGTAAATCCGTGAGGTGCCTGCCACACGGTGCAGGGATTTACAGCGATTCCCATTTCTCTATGCAAGCTTGTGCTGCAGCCGGTTTCCGACCGCCGCACAAGCTCACATAGGGAAATGGGAGTCTGTGAATGCACCATGTGCGATTGCATCGTAATTGCGGTTTTGGACCGCCGACCCAAGGTTGGTCGCTTCTAAAACCGCAGGGATGTCAGGAGGAGGCAACTCCGACCGACATCCAAATTTGGGCCTATATGTCTGAAAAACATATCACAATTAGTATAAAAAAGAATTTTTATTAATGATGTGAACTAAATATATCAATATACATATATATGTTTACATGTGTATATATACAAGCATATACAAATATATATTATATATATATGTATTTTATAGTTTAAAACTTTTATTAGTATTTCCAAATAAAGACAAAAATACCAGCAGCAGATTCACAACCACCTTGGGTAGACTTTACAAAGCCTTAATTTGTGCTGATAATAACAAGAACTAGACCCCTCCCCTCAAATTCCCCCCCTCCCCACTCACCCCCATTCGGAACAATACCCTTTGTATAGTTATAGAGTCTTTCAGTTCTCCGCCCTTGCTGCTGGCGGGGCTGCCTCCGTCAGGCGTTGTAACCGGAGGTATCTGGGGCAAGTCAGCTCCCGAAACTCCTGCGATAATAATGACACAAATGGGCCCCATGTATCTGAGAACTCAGAGCCCCTCCCAGCCAAGGACATGGTGATCTTTTCCATTCCCAAAATGTGCCATATCTTGTGTAGCCAGTTGGTATGAGTGGGGATGAGAGCCGTGCCCCAGTGCCCAAGAATAGTTTGAGTGGCAGCTCCCAGTGCCATACCTATCTGCCGGCCGCGTCTAGATTTTAAAGGGAATGTGAGGGGGTTCGGAAGACCCAGAAGTATATAGACCGGGAATCGCGGAAGCTGAGTGTCCAGATGGCGGTCTTTGTCGTTTATGACCTGTGACCAGTATTGCTAAATCTGGGGACAGTCCCACAGTATGTGTGTTAGAGTTCCCCTACCCCTGCAGCCCCGCCAGCAGTTGACGCTTTGCGTGGGCCTTATTCTGTGTATCCTGACCAGTGTGTAATACCAATGTGTTGCAATTTTGGTCAGAGTCTCAGTGAGAGTCGTGCATTGGGCTGTGTGGCGGGCCCTGTAAGATATGTCCTCCCATTCCCTGCCGCTTAGAGTCCGCCCAAGTTCCTCCTCCCATTTAGCCTGCCCCGCCTTGAAAGTGTGGTTGTGCGTTTGGAGTAGTATGGCATATATTTCGGATATGAGGCTTTTATCCGACGATTTGGCCAGGATCCACTTCTCATACTGGGTTAGGTAGCGCTGCGCTTTGGGTCTATTTAACGGGTGCGTGATCCAGTGCCTAAGTTGTAGGTAGTGAAGCCTATCAGATTCGGGAAGTCCAAATTCTTCGCGCATTTGGGGGAAGGAGAGTATGCCGTCAGGGTTAAAGAAGTGGCCCATAGAGCGACAGGCCGACTAACTCCATGTTGCAAATCCCCCGGCCTTGGCCCCTGTAGTGAAGTCTGGGTTATCAAAGAGAGGGGTCAGCGGAGATGGATAAGTGGTCAATCCGTGTTTAATACTGGTTTGATCCCAGGCAGTCATGGTCGTCCGAGTTACAGGCGATAAATATAAGGAAGGGGGCCTGTGTTTTTTAGGGAGGAAGGGAATCTTCCAAAGGGATGTACCCGCCACTGCCCTATCCTGGAAGAGTCAGTGCTTTTCAGACTCTGGGCGACCCCACTCCACCAAATAACGTAGTTGTGCCGCCTTGTAGTACAACAATAGGTCTGGGATACCCAGGCCCCCTATGTCTGGTGGAAGGTAACCCAGGGATCTCTTCATTCGAGGTTTCTTACCCTGTCAGATAAATTGTGCTAACTCGGCCTGGAGTATGGCGATCATGCCCGGTGGTGGCAAAAGGGGCAGGGTTTGGAAGAGGTGTAAGACTTTAGGGAGGATCATCATCTTAGATGCAGCTATCCGTCCCAACCAAGAGATTCGGAGGTGCTTCCACCTTCCTAGGACGTGCCGGATTTGGAGAAGCAACACCTTGTAATTACAATCTACTGTAGCACGAGTTGTGGAGGCCAGTTCAATCCCGAGGTATGGGATCGTCTCGAAAGCCCACTGGATGGGGTAGAGACTCACCAGTTGCGCTACAGTGTGAGAAGGTATAGAAAGGTTAACCCCTTCGACGCTGCGCGAATTCTCCTGTTGTGCGGGAGAATTAATGAGTGGGTGTGTTCCGTCCTCCGCACACACCCACCGTGACGTTGGATGGCCGGGGGCCGTCCTGAGCACCGAAGAGGTTAAGGGCCCGGGATTTCTCTATATTGATTTGGAACCCTGAGGCCGCCCGAAAGCCCCCAACTCCCCCAAGAAAGCTGGCAAGGAGACGGTCGGTCTCCCCAAGGTGGCCAGCACATCGTCCGTGTATAAGCTGATTGAGTGACGGTCCCCACTGAAAGGCACACCAGTGATGTCCGGGTGATCCCAAATCCTCTGGGCCATGGGCTCCATATAGAGGGCGAAAAGCAGGGGAGACAAGGTGCAGCCTAGTCTGGTACCCCTGTAAATCGGGAAGGGAGTGGAAGTGTACCCATTAAGACGGACTGCTGCCGTAGGTGCGTGATAACAATTAAGAATATGAGTCCTGTATTTTTCCCGGAATCCAAAATGTTCAAGAACTTGTTCTAAATATGGCCAGTGGACCCGGTCGAAGGCCTTTTCTGCGTCCACTGCTAGCAGCATGTATTCGCCCTTCCAGCTTTATCAATGATGTGAAGAATACGTTTAGTATTGTCACTCATTTGTCTGCAGGGAATAAAACCTGCTTGGTCCGGGTCCACTAGAAAGGGTAGGCATACGTTGAGTCTTTGAGCGATAATGCTCGTGAATAATTTTAAATCTATATTTAACAAAGAGATGGGTCTGTAGGAGCTACATCTCATTTTATCCTTGCCCGGCTTGGGCAGGACTATTATGGAGGCCGCAAGCATCGACACTGGGATCGCCCCGGGTTCCGAGAAAGAGTTAAAGAGCCTTGTCAGGAGTGGTGCAAGAACTGAGGAGAAGGTTTTATAAAAGACCGCCGAGTACCCGTCCGGGCCTGGTGATTTAGCGAGTTTAAGACGCGCGATGGCCAATATGACCTCCTCTATGCAGACGTCCCCATCAAGGGATTCCGCCTGGTTGGGAGTGAGCGAGGCTGTTCGTGCCTCTTGGAGGTAATGAGCACCAGCCTCAGGGTCCAAAGATTGGTATGAGTAGAGGTGTGCATGGAAATCCCTGAAGGTGTTTGTTAGGTCAGGGCCTTTGGAGGCCAGCCCCCCTTGCGTTGTGTAAATTGATTGGATGCCCTGGTCCTGTCTTTTTATCCGCAGTATGTTGGGCAGGCGGTGACCACATTTGTCCCCCCCACATAGTAAGAGTGGCACAGGCGCAGAGCGGCGTATTCCGCCCTATCTGTGTCTATCGCTGCCAATTGAGCGCAAATGTTGCTGTGCTGGCGCCATATTCTGGGGCCGCCCGTACGTTGGTGGATGCATTCAAGCTCTTTGGTTTGTTTAATGAGGTCCTCCCTCTTCTCCCTGCGGATTTTGTTATCTGCTGACGTGATTGCAATAAATTCTCCCCTCAGAACTACTTTAAGCGTTTCCCATAAGACTGCCGGTGAAGTCTCTGGGGTATCGTTGTGTGAGAGGAAGTCTTTAAGTGATTGCTGAATTTGCTTTATAACCTCCTGGCGATGCAGGATAGTGTTGTGTAGTCGCCAATGCCGGGAATGGGGGGACGGCAGGGGGAGGGACAGCAAGATCGCAACCACCCCATGGTCTGACAGCGCGGCTGTGTGGATTTCAATGTCTCTAGTGAGCGGTTGGGTCTCCCGTGTGCCCAGGAAATAATACAGCCTGGCATACGTTTTATGTGCGTTGGTGTAGAAGGAAAATTCCTTGGCCAGCGGGTGTCTGGACCTCCACAGATCCACCACTCCCATCTCATGCAATCTCTCCTGGCCCTTGCTTGACAAAGCTCCTACCTGACCATGTCTCTGGGCTGATCTCTCCAGCGAGTTGTCGAATACCAGGTTTAGGTCCCCTCCCAGCAATACCAGTTGCTCCCCCGTGCCCAGCGCCCTCTCCAGGGCTTTGTGTAAAAACTTCCCCTGTCGCTTGTTAGGAGAATATATAGGCCCACCACTAGTGGTCGTCCTGCGAAGGAGAAGCGGTATATAAGAAGTCTGCCCCTAATCTCATTGGTCTTCTGCTCCACTTTACTCCAAAAGGATTTAGCCACCAGAATGGCCACACCCGCTGATTTGGAAGGGGCAGAAGAGAAGAATTGCTGTAGAAAAGCCCTAGACTTCAGCGCGGTCAGGAAGCGGTGCCAGGTGCTCGCGGAGGGCGCCCCAGTCCAGGCCCCCGGGCGCGCCCTCAAGTCCCTCCTCACCTCGGCATTGATGGCGTTGTCGGCAAGTGTGCTTCGGAGGCGGGCGATCAGCTCTCGGAGGCAGCCGTCCATCGCGACTCCCCGCCACAGTCTTCCTTCATGGTGCGTCCCAAGCCTAGCAGTCTTGGTGCCCGGGCTGCTTAGTGGTGCGGTAGGCCCTGCTCCCGGCCGCGGCTCCGCTAACTCGCGGGCAGTCGAATCTCTTCCCGTGGGGCCCGTCACGGGCCGATTCTTCGGCGCTTTCGGTGCTCCTCGCCGTTCTCTGGGCACTCCTGCCTTTTTGGCAGTTCCAGAATGGCTGCTGGGACCTAGGGCTCAGTAACTAGGCCGGCGACGGGCAGGAGAGTCGTCGAGGCACGTCCTACCTCGGCGTCATCTTGGCCACGTCCCTATATATGTATTTTAAAAATATAAAACCAATATTTAAAAAAAATGACATTGAAAATGTCACTGTAACTTAGAAATTAAAATTAACAAACAAATCGTAATTAAAATAAATATCACACTTAAACAAATATAAATTAATAAAAAAACAAAAATAAAATTGACCAAAAATTACATTTTTTCTATCATTAATATAAAGATGAAAGAAAATATAGTAAAAACAAAACAATGGAAAATAAACAATGATAGCAAAAGTGTTGGACTTCATAGGAATCAGATTTACTATTCAAACTCCAATTTAAGCAAAAGCAGGAAATGTGTTTGGAAGGGTTAGATTTGCTATTCCCACTACAGTCTAAGCAACAGTAGGAAAAGTGTTTGGAGATGTTAGACTTACTGTTACACCTCCAAGGTAAGTAAAATCAGGAAAGTGTTGGACTTTGGAGGGATTAGAACTGCCATTCCAATTCCTAAACATTACAAAAACATTTAAATAACTAACAACATAAAAATATTAAAACATATTCAAAACAAAAAATATGCATTATAAATAAATAAAATTGAAAGTAATAGAAAAAGATAAAATGTAATAATACAAAAACAATCTACATAAGAAAACAAAATAAATACATTCAAAATAAGTACACATCCCTCCCTTCCTACTACCCAAAAATACCACCACCAACAATTTTTTTTTTTTAAATTCAAAATAAAGCATTGATAACATTAAAATAATAATGAAATAAAACAAATAAAATTAATATAAACAATAGTACATAAAGGGCTTTTTAAAAAGTTTATTAGTAAATACATTTATATGGGAATTAACAATCGAATAAAATACAGCAAGTAATTGAAATAATAATCAATTCAATAATATACATAGTTATCAATAGAATAATTAATTAACATAAATTTTTTTAAACCCAATAATTTCTAGCTTAAATAAGTTCCCGCAAACCCAACAACCGGCTACTAAATTATAAATAAGTAATTAAACTATTGAAAAATTAATTGCTAATTTAAATAACTTCCATCTGTATTTCCCTAAAAACCCAACATTCTGCTACTAAATAATAAATTACTAATTTAAAGAAAAAATAAATAATTACGCAGGAGACTCACCTTATGGGGACGAAGGCGCTGTGTTTTCAGCGCTTTGGATTTGTCCATGTATTCCACTCAGGGTTTGTGAGGGGGCCCCGGGGGGGGTTGCTATTCTGATACACCGTAGACTTGCATACACACATGGGGAGACACGCAGGGCCGTTTTCTGTTCGTGCAGGGTACGGTGGGTGGAGATACCTTTGTACTGGGGAGCATATACGCCCCCCCACCTCTTTCCTGGCGGCTGGCGGAGAAAATTATGACCGTGTGGGCAGACATACCCGAGGGCCTAGCCGTTATTGGGGGTGACTGGAACGATGTGCTGCATATGGCATGGGATCGGTGGAAGCCGGGGGGCCTGCGGGAGGTCCGCCACCCTACCAAACGCTATTCCCTAGTGACGTGTCTGTACTGGGTCGACCCTTGGCGCAGGTTACATGGTACGACACAGGGCTACACCTATTTCTCGGCGGTCCATGACTCCTTCTCTCGCCTCGACTATTTATTTGTCCCACGGGCGGTAGACAGCAGAGTGGTTGCGGCTGACATTCTCTCACAGGGACTTTCGGATCATTCCCCGGTTGCCCTCACTCTACGGGCCGGAGTGGCCCGTGGGCCTTTCCGGTGGCGCCTCTCGGCCTGGAATCTCCAGAAGGAGGATTACAGGGAATGGCTGGAGGACGCCATTGATCAGTACTTGGCGATTAACATTGGCTCAGTTCGAGGGGTTGCGACTCTGTGGGAAGCAATGAAGCCCACTATTCGGGGGGTGGACATTTCTTTTTGTGCAGCGTCCCGTAAATTGCGTAGAGAGGCCCTTGTGCGGGCGGAGGCCGCTATCCTCGGGCTTGAGGCGCGCAGCGGGGAGGAGGGGGGGAGACAGGTTCGCCACCAGTTGCTGCTGGAGCAGCAGGAATACTCTCATATTCTCCTAGACGAGGCTCGTCAGGCGTAGCTGGCGACTCGCAGCAGGATTTATCAGTGGGGCGATAAATCTGGCAAGCTGTTGCATAGATTATGTCAGGGGACACTTCGCCCCCAGGCTCTCCCAGGAGTTGTGGGGCCGGATGGATCACCTCTTTCGGATGCGTCGGCTATTGCTGCCAGCTTCGCTGAGTACTATGCTGAGTTGTACGCCCCCAAAGAATGCCTCTCAGCAGAAGTCATCGGCCGTTTCTTTGACGACCTCCCACCCAAGGCGCTCTCCGATGAAGCACGGGAGGAATTGGAAGGCCCGCTCACAGAGGAAGAACTGGGGGCGGCACTGGGGGATCTGAATCCCGGCAGGGCTCCGGGCCCAAACGGTTTCCTGAGCGAATTCTTTAAAAAGTACTTTCTGCAGTTGGGGCCCCACTACCGTGGGGTGGTGGAAGAGGCCAGGGACCGGGGTAGACTGCCCAGTGACTGGAGACACGCGGAGGTCGTGGTATTCCACAAGCCCGGCAGACCACCTGAACACCACGCCTCGTATCGCCCTATCTCCCTTCTGAACGTCGAGGCCAAGATTTTGGCCAAGGCGTTGGCTAATCGTCTTCGACCCCATATAGCTTCGCTCGTACATCCAGATCAGGCCGGGTTTATGCCCCGACGGGTGACCCGCCACAATATCCGACGGGCGCACGTTGCAGTGGCGACCGTCCAGGGGTTGAGGGTATGTGCAGCGCTCATGCTGGCGGACATGGACCGGGCATTTGACTCTTTAAGCTGGGTATATTTATTTGCACTCCTGCGGAGATTGAACATAGGCCCTCGATTCATGTTGTATTTAACCCTGTTGTATACAGATTTAACGGCGTCGGTGCGAGTGGCGGGCTCTGTCTCCTCTACATTCTCTATTGGGCGGGGAACTAGGCAGGGGTGTCCGTTGTCCCCCTATTTGTTTGCGCTTGCAAAGGAGCCCCTGGCTGCCTGGGTATGGATGGACGCTCAGGTGTCCGGTTTTGAATGGGCGCACGGATTGTCTGATCGTATAGCACTGTATGCCGACGATGTGCTGTTTTTCCTCACTAATTTGGATAGGACGGGTCCCCGGCTGCTGCGCATAATGCAGATCTTTGGGGAAACCTCGGGCCTATACATGAACCCTCGGAAGTCCACCCTGTGGGTCTTGGGAGGCGGGGGCGCGCTCGGTTCCTGGGCGTCGTCGGTGCAGGTGGCTCAAGGGGGATTGAAATACCTGGGAGTGTTCTTGTCCGACTCTCCTGCCACGGCATGGGAGTGGAACTTGGCACCAGTATGGGATCGTGTGCGTGAGGATGTTAAGACCTGGTCCCACATGCCCTTGTCTATCTATGGCCGGTCTGCCATTTTTAAGATGGTATTGCTCCCGCGCCTCCTATACCAAATGCAGAATCATCCCTACCTGATTCCCCCGAGGTGGTTCCGTCAGGTGAACGCAGTCCTGGGCCAGTTTCTCTGGGATGGCGGGGCGGTTAGAGTGGCGCTCCGGACTTGTTTTCAGTCTACATATTGCGGGGGATTGGCAAACTCCAATATTTGGTCTTATTATATGGCATCGCACCTGCTCGTCTTAAACGAGTGGTGGTATGGGGACAGGACAGACCCGGCCTATGCCGTCGAGCGTCGGTGTATGGGAGACCACACCTTACATACAATTCTTTACTCTGCCCCGTTAAGACGCTCCTTACCGCCTGCCACGAGGATTGTCTTTCAGATCTGGAGGCAGACGCTACGAAGGATGGGTTGGTGGAACAGACTGACTCGGGAGACCCCGCTTTGGCACAATGGCCGCCTACCACAATTGGCGGCTCTACCTGGGTTCCGCGACTGGGATAATATTGGGATCTCCACCTTGGGCGACGTCATGCGGGGTCCGGTTTTGAAATCCTTCCAAGATATCCAGAAAGACTTCCAGATGCCGAAAACCCAATTTTTTAAGTATTTACAGTTCCGACATGCTATTTCCCCCAGCTTGGAGGGATTGGAAACGCTGGCGGAGTTCAGCCCGGTGGAAGCCAAGGTCTAAAATCTACCAGTCCCTAGTTACACATTGTTCCCCATCACTACAGCGCTTAAGGGAGACCTGGGAGGGTGATGTGGGTCAGATGGAGGAGGAAGACTGGACAGAGGCCTTGGCATCTCCGCGTGGAGCTGCCATCGCGATGAGCCTACGGCTAATCTAATTCAAGTACCTCCATCGAGTCTATTATACCAGGGTCAGACTCTGGAGGGCGGGCTTAGTGGCTTCCTCGGTGTGTCTCCGGTGCGAACATGAGGATGGGACCCTGCTGCATACTGTCTGGCACTGCACTGCATTAGCAAGATTCTGGAGGGGAGTGCTAGCCTGCCTCTCCGAGGTGCTGGGGTGGGAGCTCCCCAGTTCGCCGAAGCTGGTCCTCCTGCATGTGATGGAAGGGATCGGGGGCAATATCTATAAGCGCCATCTCATGCTCCTGGGCTTTACCCTGGCGAAGAGGGACATTGCTAGGGCTTGGAAAGCAGTGGTCGCTCCCTCTGTCTCTGCATGGAAAAACGGTCTAGATTTTTGTATGGGGCTGGAGATCCCGGTATTTGAGACCAGGGGGTGCCCCCGGAAGCATTTCAAGATCTGGAAGCGCTGGGCTGACTATCGGGGCCTGGAGCTTGAGCCGCTACAGTGGGACCGAGGCCGTGACCCAGTGTGATCCCCATGTCTTTTGTTGTTATTTTCTTTGTTGTTTTGTTTTGACCTGTGCCCTTTTTGCAGCCCATCGGCAGAACAGTTGCTTTGTAGATGATGATGCTTGATTTGGTTCAATGGCAATGTTTTGAAAGTGATATGTTGCTCTGGAATAGATGACAGTGCGCTGGGGGGTGGGGGGGGGGGCTATTGTTCTTCGGTTCTGATTTTATTTGTATCGCCTTTCATATTCTCCTGATATTTTTCGAAAAATGTTCAAATTCAATTTATGTATCTTAATGCGGCAGTTGTCTCTGGATTACAGAGCCCTGCGTCATATGTGAAGTTTTGACAAATAAAATCTGTTTTCACAAAAAAAAAAAAAAATTACATATTAAAACTTACAAACTATACTAAATACTAAAAATATTTAAAACAATGATTAAAATATTATTGATACTTAAAAATATAATAATATCTAATATAGTGAATGAAAAAAGATACTTAATACAACTATATTAAAGTAAACAATAAAAATATATACAATATTTGGGAAAATGACATTACTTAAAAAAACAGTATTCTTACTTTCTGTATTCTATTCCTCAATATTTGTGACTTGCCGATATTTTCGATACAATATTGTTTTACCGCAATATTTTTAAACAACATTTTGTTCATTTACCACCTGTGGTGAACCATAGATAGTGATTTGGAGTTCAGTAAAAGGTAGTCTCTCTCCCGCGAGCCCCATACCCAAATCACTCATGCCATTTCCAGCCATTCACCCATCCAGCTAATCACACATCCATATAACCATCATAAATCACTGCTAAACCCATTCTAGCTAACTGTATCTAGTCACCCTTGGCATTCGGTAATAACGGTTGGTCCAGTGAGGATGCTAGCACTGGGAAACATTTTTTAGGTAGCCATGCGCTTTACAAATCAAATAAATATATGTTAATCCTTCCTTACCAAACTCGCCATTTATTAAAAAAGTGTTTTCACAGTTGACCTATAGTGTTTGTCAGTGCTTATTTTTATTGCTATGTTTTGTAGAGTCACTCTTTTCACACCATGGGGCTTTTAAGTTTGACTTGACAGTGCAGCTGTCAATTAGACTGTTTGGGCCTCATTATGATGTCGAGCGGAAAGCCATCCGACAGCTCATCGGAGGCTTTCCGCCCGACATCAGAGATTTCCGTCCAACCGCCGTATTATGATACTGGCGGTCGGAGGGAAACCCACGTGGGAATTCTGCTCCGCTTCCGACGGGCCCAATCCAATCTACCTCACCCCATTTCAATCTACCCCACTCCAATCCAATCCACCCAATCCAGTCCACCCACTCCACTCCAATCCACCCAACTCCATTCAATCCAGCCCACTCTACCCCACTCAAATCCACCCCAATCTACTTCAATCCAATCTACTTCAATCCAATCCACCCCACTAACTCAAACCACTCCATGCCACTCCACTCTACGACACTGCACTCTCTGACAGTCTCTGCCACTGAACTATACTCCCCTTTACTCATCTCTATGACACTCTACTCCCCCTAATCCACTGTACGACACTCTGCTCCAACAAATCCTTTTTTACGACACACTCCTCCCCCTACTCCACTCTAGGACACTCCACCCCACTAATCTTTAACCATGCTCAACACGAGCCACACTGGTGTACAACATAGCAAAAGCACATTGACAAAGCCAATAGCTCTTGTATAGGCGAGACCTATTGCCTTTGCCAATGCTTGTTAAGGGTTGCTAATTGCTCCCTCTTGCCTTTTCTTCTCCACTTTTTCCTGTTGTTAGGTATCAAAGGTCAGGGAGCTGCTTAGGCCTTTAATATTGTTCGCATTTCCTTAATTTCTCTGTGGTTTGTTAGTGCACCATTTCCCTTTACTTTCTTATTCACTTGCATTTTGCTATTAACGTATCACACTCGTTTTTAGGTCGAGCCTAGGCAGCGCATGCGCTGTCTCTTGACATATTGTAACTCCTTCTGGGGACTTTTATCACACCCATCACACGCCCATCCCTTTCATTGGCTCCTTCAGCAGCCTTTCAGAATTCCTTTGGTTTGGTAGGCAAAAGCTTTACTTTGGCCTGCCTTTTGGCTGTTTTGTTCCCGCCCTGCAGACTGACCCTGTGACATGGATTATTTCATCATGGGCCATATATAGTGTCGGCGCACTACTTTCTCTTTTGCCTCGGGTTCTTATCTTAGTGCCGCCCGCTGTCGTGTTGACTTTGCTACCTTCCATTGTCTGTTGACCACCTCCCTCCTCCTCTCCCTTTTCTAAACGCGTGGTGTTTCAGTTTTTTAGTAGTAATACATTTTTTTATTACAATACACGGGCCTCTCGCAAACACATGCGGAGCCTTCTGGCGGTGCTTCCTGTGTTGATAGAAAGGGTCAACCACCCCCGCCCTCCCCACCCTTGCCTTTGGATGCGTTGGTACATTGTTTTCCTCATCCATGACTTGTTCACAGCCCTTCCTTGCCTACAAATTGAAGTTAACATCTACATGCAAACAACCTCCACCTATGCCAGTTACAACAATGATAGAGATCTTTATGGCTATGCTAATTCTCTCTTTAGTTTAGCATAGCTGTCTCCTTTCTTAACAAAGTTACAGACTATTTAACCCTTTCTCGCCACTCCACACTCCCTGTCTCTAATTTGGTGTTGTTTGGGTGGAAAAACAATGTTACTGCAGATGGCTTAAAAGGTAAAATGTGTATTTTTAAGCCTTTAGGCTATTTTAACATGTAAGCTAGTTGTGTTTAGAAAGATGATAGCTACCCTATATGAAAGAGAAAGATAGCATAGCTGTAAAGATTGCTCTCGCTGCCACGACCTGCATATGTGTGTTTTTTTGGTACGTAAACATTGTGTGGACTCCTACATAAATCACTGGTTGTGAAGCTTCCCCGGGAGACAAAAACCTACCTCCTAAGCTGCTAAGTTATTGGTTGGGGATAGCAAGCCACATTTGCTGGTCTTTATTGTTACTCGATGGAGAAAGAATTACTGGGTGATTGTTGCCAAGATGTAAAGGATAAAACGAAAACGTTGTGTTTCTTTGCAAAAAACTAAAAAAGTTCATTCTAAACACACCCAAAGCAACATTTACGATGGTGTGGAAAGCTGTAGCAATTACTTGTGCGACCCATGATGCGCTAGGACACTATTCAATGACATATAGATCAAAATACTTATACTTTATGCATGAACCAAATGTAATCTGCGTATATTAAATGACAGTGTTAGACATGTCTAATAAGATCTCCCTTCACTAACAAATTAAGTGTTCTCTGCCATTTGCTGGGTTTCACACTTCCCTTTTCAGAGTGCCAGATAACCATAAAAGGGAGAAAATGCGGGGAGTGCTCCAAAGGCAAATATTTTTTTGACTTTGAAAAATGGAACACTCCGCATTGTGCGAAGGCCTTTTTTTCACTACATTCACTTTTCTGTTAAGCTTGTGATGGTATATCTTAGAAGAAAAGCACTGCTTCGCATAGCTACACAGTTCTTTATGAGCAGAGTTTCCTTCAAGCCAGTCATCTATGCAAAGCCACTACACGCAACTGCACTCCAACAACACCAACAGAAGCACAGCACCATGTCAGCATCACTTAGCCCAAGGGCAGCACCACCTCAGCACCAGTGCAGCACCACTTCCGAACCAGCGCACAACCTCTGCACCAGTGCAGCACCACCACCTCAGCATCAGCACAGCACCAACACAGGATCACTCAGCACCATCTCAGCACCAGCTCAGCATTTCCTAAGCATCACTGAACACCACCACCTCAGCACAGCACTAACTCTGCATCAGTGCACCACCTCCTGCGCAGTACCAACTCAGCACCAGCGCAGCCCCACCACAGCCCCACCACAGCATCAGCACAGCACCACCCCAGCACCAACGCATCACCAGCACAGCATCACCTGAATACCACCAAAGCATCACTCAACACCACCTCAGCATCCCTCAACACCACCTCAGCATTTTTTCAGCACCACCCCAGCATCACTCAGCACCACCCCAGCATCAGTCAGCACCACCTCAGTATCACTCAGCACCACCTCAGCATCACTCAGCACCACCTCAGCATCACTCAGCACCACCCCAGCATCACTCAGCACCACCTCCGTATCACACAGTACCACCTCAGTATCACTCAGCACCACCTAAGCACCACCTCACACAAGCACACCACCACCTCAGTACCACTTCAGCTTCACCCCAGCATCAGCATAGCATCAATGCAGCATCATCTCAGCCCCACCAGAGCATTAGCACAGCACCAGTGCAGCACCACCTCAGCAGCAACTCATCATCAATGCAGCACCACTTCAGCATTAGCACAGCACCAGTGCAGTATCACCTCAGCACCAGTGCAGCACCAGCTCCACATTACTCAGCACCACTTGAACACCAGCACAGCACCACCAAAGTATCACTTAGCACCACCTCAACATCACTCAGCACCACCTCAGTATCATTCACCACCACCACAGCATCACTCAGCAGCACCTCAGCATGACTTTGCACCATCTCAGCATCAGCACAGCACCACCTGAGCACCACCACAACATCAGCACAGCACCATCTCAGCATCAGTACAGTACCACCTCCACCTCCTCATCAGTGCACCACTACCACTGTAGCACCAACCCAGCATCAGCACAGCACTACCTCAGCTTCAGTGCAGCACAGCACAATCTTAGCATCAGCCCAGCACTACCTCCACATCAGTGCATCACCATCAGCGCAGCCCCACCTCAGCACCTGCGCAGCCCCACCTCAGCACCAGTGCAGCCCCACCTCAGCCGCAATTCAGAACCCAAGCAGCACCACTTCAGCATCAGTGCAGCACCACCCCAGCACAGCACCAACTCAGCATCACTTAGCCCCATCTGAGCACCAGTGAAGCTCCACCACCTCAGCATGACTCATCACCACAGCATCAATCAGCACCACCTGAGCATCACTCAGTATCACTCAGCATCACCTGAGCATCACCTCTGCACCAGTACGCCACTACTTCAGCATCACCTCAGCATCATTCAGGATCACGTTTGAACCAACTCAAACAGCTTGGAGATGCCAAGACAATAACTGGGCTATCAAGGAAAACAAAATGTAACACAACAACAGGCAGGCAGGAAGGCATGTAGCATGAGATATGTAATACTAAATGTGGACAACATGAGAAGGTGTACCGGACCACAACCCAATAAAATATGTTTAAAAATAAATAAATCATTCAGGATCACCTGAGCGTCACCTCCTCTTCAGCACACCACCACCTCAGCACCACCTCAGCATCACTCCGCACCATGTCAGTCTGCCCTCGGAATCGGGCATCTGTTGATTCTCCCCTCGTGTCCCTCCACTGCTCCTATTGTAATTGAGGTACTATTTCCCAACCTCCACCCTCCCGTTGTTTATGCTCCCCCCCCCCCCCCATAGCAAAAGAAAACTATAACAAACAAGCATTAGAACAGGAAGGGAAAAGTTGCCAGCATGATGGACAAGATAACTAGAACACATTTTTTGTGTTCATTCCGTTTTTAATAGGGTCGTTCAGTTGTGCATACTGTTTTCTTGGTTATATATAAGGTGACAAAAATGCTCATAACACTTTTTTATTATAATTTTTCAACATGCTGCACAACATTCACAATGCTCTACAAAATAGCTTAAAGACATTGACAAAGCCAATAGCTCTGTCTAAACACTTATAATGTCCCAAAGGCGAGACCTATTGGCTATGCCAGTGCTTGTTCAGCTTGTTGTAAAGTAGAGTAGCCGTCTCACTGGACTTTCTGCCTTAGCCACCAATCACTGTTTGTGCTGCGCTTTGATCTTAGCAGCTCTAAGCCGTAAATCTGACAGGACAAAAATTGTCGGGTTAAAACAGTGTGGGCTGCGTCATCTCTTTGCATGTAAGGCACAATCATTCTTGCTGCAGACATTGGCGTGATTTCCTGTCCTTCCTTGTCGTCCTTTACTTACTCTGCTAGGGTCCCCCAGGGCCGGACTGGGAACAGAAACCGGCCCTGGCAAACTGCTCAGCCGGCCCCCCCTGAGCAGTTTGCGAGGGCCGATTTCGGCCGATTTTGTTACAGGGGGCCGATATTGCTGACCCCCGGTAACAAAAACGGCCTCCCAGGGGCCCAAAACCGGCCCCCACCCTAGCGGCCTACCGGGGGAAACGCCCGGTGCCCGCTATGGCCAGTCCGGCCCTAGTCCCTTGAAATCTTTTTATCTTTTTTGCTAATATTTTCTATTGGTGGACATATTTATCTTTTGAGAATTTCCCCACTCTTTCCATTCTTATTCATAGCAGTATCTCACCTCAACCACTGACACCCTGTGTGCTCTTGGAAACCCTTATAATAGCTATCTTTTTGTTAAGTGTCAAAAACAGTCTTTCAGGTCATTGCTGAGTGTGGTAACAGAAACCGCTTTTTATGCTCTCTCTGGCACTATGTCTTCCTTCTCAGACCATGAGCTGCTTTGCATCAGGATTTCCCTAGTCATAACTCATCGCCAGCCTGTCGTCAAGCTCTCAGTTACTCTCCCTCACCTCTCGGCTTCAAAATTGAAACCATCATCTGACTGTACCAAGCAGAAACACCTGACTGGCTACCCAGACCCATGACTCTCCCTGGTCCTCCAGTGGTGATGTCCTGCCAGAGATGACATCACAAGATACTGCAGTCGGCCTCTTGACGGCCTCCAGCGCGCTGCTCTGTATCTGCCTCGTTGGCAACCTCTTCATTCTGGAGGCCATCATCTCACGCCAGAGTCAAGTTGCCATCAGGGCGTTTCCGACTAATGAGTTGATCATCGGGAGTGTGGCCATGATCAACGTCCTCAACGGGCTGTTTAACTTCCTCTGGCTGGTGGTGTACCTCCTCGGTCTTTGTCAGCGTGCTGGAGGGTGGCTGTATCAAGTTCTGGACTTTGTCTGCATGACTGTGAGTAGCACTAGCTTCTGGTACACGGCTTGCCTCTCAGCATTTTACACCCTGAAAATCTCCAGGATCAGCCCGCCATGCCTCACACACCTTATGGTGCAGGTTCCCAATGTCATGCCTAGAATCCTACTCGCCATGCTGTTGGCCTGCGGCATCATCAGTGGGCCATCTATCGCATACATCCGACTGAAAGAACCCAATGGCTCAGACTTGCACTGCGGGGATTATTATGAGATATCAGGGGCCTACATGGCCTATAGCACAGCATTTAACATCTTGAGCTATGTGATCCCTCTGGCTATGTTGACCATCTGCAGCGTCTTCTTGGTGGCCTCACTATGTCGCCACTCCCGCCGCATGGGAAGTGGACCGCGGGCAGCCGTGCATCTTCGAGTAGCCAAGATGGTACTGGGATTATTGGGTTTCTATGTCCTCTGTGTGGTCCTTGCCCAAGTTAGCGATGAGCTGTATGTGGCCAGAGGAGGAACCGGTGACTGGTTTGTGACCTACAGCTTGGTGCTATTGGTCTACTCATCCGGCTGCCCCTTCATCATTACCTGGGGAACTGTTCGACTGCACCGTCGTCTACTGGAGCTCTACAACTCCTTGGGATGCTGCCATGCCTTGGTACTTCAGGATGGGTCCACGGCTGCAGAAAATCCTGCATCACCCATAGACCATTCCAAATCCTCCTCCCTTGCTGTTCAAGTGGTTTTTGTTGAAGCTGTGAACTGAAAATATTTGCTGTGCTGGTAGACCTTTTCCTGCAATCTCTGGAGTCAACTCGTCCATCTGCAATATCCGCACCCACCTGCGTAGGCTTTAGATGTCTTTTTCCTGTCCGAATTGTCCCCATGCAAAGGAATTGTCATGAATGGATTCTCTCTTTGTTAACCCAAGTTAACACTCTTCTGATTACAGCACAGGAATAAATTCCCAGGAGCACATTCCAAGTCGGGAAATCTGACTCTTGACCCAGACAAAGAGATCTGAAGACTCCCAAAATGCTTCCAAACTTTCTGATTTAGCTTGAAAATCAGGCTGCCAAACTGGCATAGGTCAAAGGTTGTGGAGGGCGAAGGTGACCTGCTTCGAAGTGGCACCTCTCATACATGAAACACCCACCATGACTTACGGCTCCCTAGGAATGCCCATTGGAATTTACTGCATTATTGAACTCTTATGAAACCAAGACCTAAATAAGTAACTGCAAGAGGTGATAAATACTTTCTGATTTCTGTTTGTAGTTTGTGGACCTGGGATCTGTATTCACTGGACAGACTCCCTTACGAATTTTATGATTCCCTTGTGCACATTTTAGGTTGTCTTAATCCCTCAGAGAAGAACAATAACAGACAGCGGATGAGCTTTAGAGATATTACCAAATTCGACTGTTGGGATTTCTTATAAGAGCAGCGAAAATGCACTGTTTTAGGTTTTGGAATGGTTCACAATTAAAGGGTTAAACTTACAACACAATATTGTTCCAGCTGATTGTGATGCCTTGTTCTTCTTTTGATATAGTGATATCTTATTTGCAAGTGTAAATTTATTGATGAATGTTGACTGAGATTTGCAAAACCCTGTTTGGACAATTGTGAATATTCAATTCTTCTAAATCCAATCTGATGGTGCAGCTAGTATTGTGCTAAAAAAAATTACTAGGTGGACATAATATTGTTAAAAGGCGATAATTTTGCAGGGACTGATTGCTTGCCCTTTTTGAATACGAGTGTGATTACGTTATTGGGAGCAGCCACTGAAGTACGCAGATCTATTCCAATCTGGGTGCTAAGACTTAAATGAGGGATTGTCTTTGCCAAGGATAGGATAGTTCAGGAATCCATTCCCCTTCTAGCTCAGATAGAAACTGCTGAGACTAACATTCTAATTTGTCTCGATGCTGATAATCCTTCGGAATTCCATATTTAGAACTTTCACTGTTGTGAAGTGAACTTATTGGTGGTCAATAATTGTACATTCCCACTTAAATCTTTGAAACTGACTGATAAAAAAAAAGTGTTGACTCTTTGGTGTCGGGTGGAAGATGGTAATTGTAATAAGTCAGAAATTCTACGGAAAGTATTTGAAGTTAATGTGAAATAAACAACTGCCATTGTACTGTGCCTTTTATTGACCGGCTATTTAGGGGCTTCATCCCTTCGTTGAATGATTTCTTTAATAAGAAACAATTGTGTAGATTGATAAACAAACATCTGACCGTGTATGACTAAATCTCTGAGTTTTATTGAATTAAGATACAAGCACTTTGCACGCTTGATTAAGATGTTCAGCACTTTATTTGATTTGGAATTAATTGAAATGCTAAGTTGCACTAACAATAAGCAAGATTTTTTAAAATGTTAGGGGCATATTAACAAGGGCCATATCGCCGCTTTTCTGGCTTTAAAAGCCAGAAAAGCGGCGAAAATGTCATCGCACTATCAACAATGCGGTGCTAACATGCTTTACCGCATGTTAGCAGCCGTTCTCCACACGCCTAGCCTCGCATCTCTAATGAGATGCAAAGGAGGCGTTCCCAAAGAAAACAACAGGGAAAACAGTCCGTAACCGCACATCGCAGTATTAACAAGCTGTGCCCTGACACCCATAGCGTTATTAAAAGTCGCGCTAACCGCGGTTATCGCCGGTATCTAACGTCTGATAAATTTCAGACTTGTCTATCTCTTCAATGGGAGGTGGATTGAATGGCTGAGTCCACATCTCCCTATCAACAACATTTCCTTTCGCGCCGTCCTGTTGTCGCTGGTTTTCACACGGTAATGTGGAATATCGCCGTCAATCGCCGGATTTCACATCGCCTGTTAGCCAAGCGTTGTTAATACGCCGCTAACACGGCGATGTGAACCGGCGATAGACGGCGATAATGACAAATGCGATAAACGCGTTCAGCGATTATTATCGCCTTTTGTTGTTGATATGCCCCGTTACTTCGTTTGTTTAACCATGTTTAATTTTTTAGTATTTTTTACCATGTTCATGACTATTGGGGCATATTAGCAAGACCGGCGATAAAATTATCGCCGTCTTAGCGGCAGGAAACTGCCGCTAAAACGGCGATAATGGGCTTGCTAATATGCGTTATAGAATTCCAATAGAAGCCCAGGTTAGATGTGCAGGACATCTAACCTGGGCTTCTATTGAATTCTATAACGCATATTAGCAAGCCCATTATCGCCGTTTTAGCGGCAGTTTCCTGCCTCTAAAACTGCGATAATTTTATCGCCGGTCTTGCTAATATGCCCCTATTGTCTTTTAATCTTATCACAGTTTAACAGTTTTTTTAAACCAAATAAAGTGAAGCTTTTTGCTGCAGTACATTCAGATATCTTATGCAAGGTAAGAGTACTGGTGCATGCTGGTTTCCCCAAGTCCTGACTTGGCAACAAGCGCACATTGACTATGTATTGCATTGTATTGTAATTGCATTTATATAGCGCTTACTACCCCTTACGAGGCGTCGAAGCGCTTTTTCGGCGAGTAGCATGCTACTCCGGGACCCATAGAGGATTAGTGTTGAATTAGTATAGTGAAATATGAAAGTCATCTTAAGTGCCGATGGCACAAACCAAGACGTAGGACGCATGGAGGACCTTCTGTGGTGTGTGAAGAAGGCCTACTTCAGCTTTTCCTGTGGGTACGAAACAGTATGATCCTTGGGTTCTATTTTATATCAAAATAGAGAAACGAAGTACAGCGCAGCGAATCGCAGTCGATTCTTCTGTGGTCGCACCAGAGGCACATGGCATTCAAGGATAGATCTGCACTCAAAACTGCCTGGCTGCCTCATGTTGTTACAGGCTCGAGGGGTTGGCCAGGAACTTTAACATTGTTAATCATGACCTGACCTGAGAGAGGAGGAGGCAGTGTCCTCTGAACCAAGCAGGGTGGGATGGGTCACCTATAAGCTCATTGTGCAAGTTATACCTGTTATTAGAATAAGTGGAGTCTTTTTTAGATGCTCTTTTCACTTTATCTCATAATATCTAGTTTGCTTTTGTATAGCGCTGATACAGACAGAGAGCCGCTTCAAAGCACAACTACAAATATAGCCTTACCCTACTTTCATAGATCCCTGAATGAAAAGCTACACTTATGTCCCATGGGATGCTTTATCACTGATATTAACTAGATGAGTTCCAAAGGTGAAGGATGCTGGTGTAAGAGCGCGTGGCTTTTTAAAGTTATATTTTCACTTCTTGATCAGTGTTTGATTGCATGGCAGGTGTGACTGAATACTTATGAATAACTGCAGTATTTGTAAATGTTGGCGCGCCTTAATCATTTACATGAGTCGCTATGTATTAATCTCTGTTTGCCGATATTTATTGACGAACTATCTTGCTGCACCACCGATTTTTGATTATATTGATGTCTGGACTGTGGTCTTTCCTTTCTCAATGATGCTGTTTTCGTCTGTTGTGCAATGTTGTATTTTCTCTGTGTCTTTTATGGCCTGTGTGGCTGAATAAAGAATTATTGATGATAAATGCTGGCTCCACTATTCGCTGCTTGTCAGTGTCAAACAAGTAGATCGGCATTAATATCTAGTTTACATATGTACACATGCATTGCATTCCATACATTTGCATGCACATATTATCTACAGAGAAAGGTTTGTACTATAATTTTGACTGTGAAATAGACCCATTCAATTTAGAGTGAAGGGTGTGTTATGGCTCTGACATCACTTCCTGTGATGAAGTGACATTGTCTATGCTGATTATTCTCCCATGTTTTTGAGAGTAGGTTCAATGGATGCCAGGTTAGGTGATCAGTCCTGGTTCTTTGGTACTATCCAAATCTAATGGATGTATGGTTGATTCATACTACTGGAGTTAGGCAGAGGCTCTGTCCTTTACTGTGCATTGACGTGTGTCGGTGGTGCTCCCGCAGGCTGCGCTCCACCTCTGCCCCAGTGCTTAATTTGAGCTGGTGGTTTCCAGTACTCAGCACCGGCACTTAATTGTCGCTTGTGACAGCCTGCCACAAGGTGGGGCTGTCTGGCTAATTTAGAGATGACCACAACAACAGGTAATTATTAATTCAATATACATTCAAAATGACTATTACCTGCCGCTCAAGCCGTTCTTATAGCTTTGGGGGGGCTGAAATAGTCTGAATTGTCACACTTGTAGGAGTGTGATGGTTAATAGTTGTGTTGTTACTATCATTGTAGCATAGAAGGGGAAATGGGTGATGCAAGCTGCAGTGGCCTCCTGACAAGGGCCCCAGCACTCATTTCTTTATACAGATTAAACACTGAGGCACGCCCACCGCTCACTGGGCCCTCGTCCACTACCGGGGGGCCCGGCGAGCCCGATAGTGACACACCATCCAAACTACAAAGACAGAGACACCCTTCTGAAAGTAGCCTGGGAGCGCTCCAATATCCAGAAATCCAATATCAGGGGAACTCAACCTCACTTTACCCTGACTTCACGCTTGCGGTGCAGGCTGCCTGCTGCGAGTTCCTTCCTGCCAATGGTTACTCCAGAAAGGTACAGTCGCATACTTATTGATTTACTGCCAAACTGCATATTTCACACCAAGATAAAACTCACCTTTTTACTTGCCCTAGGGTGGCCACGAAATTTTCTCATAAACTCCTGCCTCACACAGGAGCCTGCCCTGACTCATCAATGGCTTTGGATGGCGACAGCTTCAGTGACACTGATTGATCGACACCAGGGCCGGACTGGGTACCGGGCGTTTTGGTCGGCTGCCAAGCTGGGGCCCGATTTTACTGCCGTGGGGGCTGATTTATGGTGATGGGGACCTGCATTTGCTTCTAAGTAAAGAAAGCAAAACAAATGGTTTTAAAGCATACTTTAAAACCATTTGGTTTTCCATTCTTTACTTAGAAATGCCCGGTAGCCAGTCCGGCCCTGATCGGCACCCCGCCTGGCCCTTGTCGGGTCCCCTCACTTCATATTACACTGCAGTGGGGACTGTTGACTGTGGCCCACGCGGCCTTGACCTAACCATGGACGCCCTGCTCATCGGCTAATCGTGATGCCCCCACCACATCCATTGCTTACATCTCTCACCCACCCAACTCATCTCTGCTGGGTTGTTCGCAAGCCCTCCTGGCGCCCTGGGGATGTATTTTTTGCTTTGGTTTCCTAGACTCTGTGTTGGGAAGGGTGGAAGAGGGGGAGGGGATGGACGGCACAACCAGTTGGGCAGTTTGAAGTGGGTGGTGGGTTTTAGATGTTTTTTCTTCTTTTATGTTATTGGGGAACATACTCATCCACACCTTCTACCGCCTGTGGGTGGCTTCCCACTATGCGTAAGACACCTGCTATGCGTTATGACAGCAGAGCTTGTAATTTCTCATGTACCTATGACCGCTCGTAGATGGCTCACTTGGAACATCCGTAGGTTAAATGACCAGCGTAAGGCCCGTCCGGTATTTGCTTACCTCTGCCGCCATTGCATTGACATCGGCTATCAACAGGAACTCCACCTGTCTAATGCCTCACATCCTCGCCTGCATGCAGGCTGGACTGCAGAATCACACACCGCGGTCTACTCTAACAATGCACAAGGGTGGCCATTCCAACCTCAAATGCCTTCAGTGGCGCTCAGACGCATCCATAGGTGACAGAGCGGCACTATACTCCCGGAATAAAATTTTGAATATTTACTCAGACTTCAATTTACCGAGGGAAAGTGAGTCCCTTCCCGAAACTGTCACCTTGTGCCCTCCATCCAATCAGCTCACTCAATTTCCCCCTATATCTTTGCATCAAACCAATGATTTGTTTTTGAGTTTTAAATCTGAATCTCCATCAGATCCTTGTTTACCTAAAACTCTTCAACTGGCCCCGGAACCAATTGCCGATTTTCTGCAGAATGTTTTCCTTCAAGCTACACTCAGGAGCCTTTCCAGCTCCCTGGAATGGAAAGATTAATACTCAGGGCACAAGTCCTAAAAAAAGAAGTGGGGGGACGCTGACGTCACGACAGGAAGTGACGTCACGAAAGGTGGCTTGCACCATCAGACTCATTGCCTCCCCTCGCTCACCCCTTAGATGCGATTGCATCAGAGAAGCCAACGCGTGAGCAGCGTTCTGAATGAGCGCCGATCTCACCCAGAGAGGCCAAAGAGTGAATGTGTGGCTCCATTTGCTCCAGTTATCGAGCTCCCGGTAAAATAAGTGGGGGGACGCCGTCCACCCGCGTGGTACCCCGACTCGAGCCCTGTCGATACTCCGCTACTTAAAAAACCTAATGTGGATCCTGAAGATGTGAAAAACTTCTGCCCTATTTCTCTGCTACCAGCGCCAGTCAAGATTCTTGACAAGTTTGTTAACCAAGAATTGGTTACATTTGTTGAGTCTCATGACAGCCCTGGCAAAACGGGTTTGGGAGCGGCCACAGTACAAAATATGCTCTTATTGTGGCTGCAGACAGCATCGACACCAGGTTGATCAGGGTGGAGCGGCCATTCTGGTGATGCTTGATTTGTCTGCAGCATTCAACACCGTCTTGTCGGTACATGTGATCCAACGTCTGCAGCAAATCGGTGTTGGTGGTTTCACATTAAAGCTCCTCCGCGCTTTCCTTACCAACAGAGTACAAATTGTCAGTTGTAGGGGTTTTAAGGCGGAAGCCTTTAGCCTACCTTTTGGGGTGCCCCAAGGTTTGTCCTTGAATACGACTCTTTTTAACGTGTATGTTGCCCCGCTGGCTGAATTGCTGTATTCTTTTGGGTTCCAGGTGCTGTCGTATGCAGATGACACCCAGATCATTGTGTCCATTTCCAGCGACTTGACTTCTGCAGCTGAGAAGTTCAATCACCGGAGGTATTGTTGTTTGGCTCTCAGGAGTCTATTTGGTCCAGTGTCTGTTGGCTGGAAGATTGTGGACCTCTTCCCACTCCGGTCAAATCAGCCAAAAACCTGGGTGTCTTATTCAACAATACCTTGAGCTTCGAAACTCAGGTCAGTCGTACTACTAGCCCCTGTTTTCTCATCTTCAGGACCCTGAGAAAGATCTTCCCTTATATCCCTGTGGAATTGCGCCAATCAGTCATCATCACACTAGTCCTCTTGCGATTGAATCACAGCAACTCACTGTATCTCAAAATTAATGCTTTCTGCCTTAACAAACTTCAAGTCGCCTAGAACGCGGCTGTCTGACTTATTCTTAACATCCCGAGGCGCCTCTCAGTCAGAGACGGCATTCGTTCCCTTTCACTGGCTTACAGTCAGAAAGAGGATCATTTTTAAGGCTCTTTGTATGGTACTTCTAGCCCTGCATCAGAAAGGCTCTAGCCAACTTAATTCCCTTATCCACTGGTACACCCCTAGTAGGCTTCTCAGATCCTCTTTCGGCAAGAACGTGTTGGTTCCAAGATTTCGGAAGGCCAGATGGGGAGGTCGTTCCATTTTGGTGGCTGCTGCCAAACTGTGAAATACTTTGCCTGCCCATATCGCTTAGGCTGATTCACTTGCTGTTTTTAAAAAAACTTTTTGAAAACATGACTTTTCTCCTCCGATATCCTTTAGCCATTTCCTGGGCGATTTTTGCCTGCTTCAGGGTGCCTTCCGAGAGCGCTTTGACACCTTAGGGTATAGTACACTCTATAAATTCTTTTCATTTCCCTTCATTTCATTTCAGAAAGAAGGCACGTATGTTTTCCTTCGCAGTACAGTCATGAGTCACCCGCTCACCCCGGCCTCAGTATAGGAACCCAACACTGACTGTCCCGAACAGATCTGAAATGTCGGACCAACGACTGTCTTGTGAGGGGGTGATTTCAACGTAGTACTTGACCACAACATTGATAGGTCCAGTGATACCAGATGTCCACACCCATGGGCAGTGGCTCAATTGCACCTAACAATGAATGACCACGGGCTCAATGATTTGTGGAGACAACACCACACCCAAGACAGAGATGGTACCTGCAGGGGTGCCAAATGCAATACATGGTCCAGAATAGATTATTGGCTGGCAACAAAAGATGCAGTCCCCTGGCTGACAACAATCGAGCACCTCCCCAGGACACTCTCGGACCAAGCGCTGGTCCTTCTTGAATATGCTCTCCCCGACACACGAGTCCGGGCACACAACTGTCACTCCTCTGCTAACGCTTTTCATGACCCTGTATTCCGAGATGAGGTCTGCTCAAACATCACAGAATACTTTGCCAATTACTTTCAAATTGTGATTTCTGCTTCCACAGTTTGGGAGGCATTTCAGGCCATCGTTCAGGGCATCTGCATAGCCAACCAGACTGGGGTTTTGCCAACAATACCAGCGAAGCTGGCTAAACTCGAGTCGGAAATCCTCACCTTTGAACTAGCCTTCTTTACATCTGGTGACACTGGCACCCTTGCCTTCCTTAGGCAAAAGCGCAGTGAATACAATGAGGTGGCAACCCAGGAAACCCACTATCTGGGCAGGGAGGTGGTGGCACGGCGTTTCGGGGAGGGGGGAAGGGGGACAGTCTGGGACAGGTGCTCGCTAAAATACTTTGCTGGCCCTGGGTTAGCGACTACATCCCAGAACTACTTGACAATCGGTACAACCCACACTCGGACCCAGAGTGTCTTGAGCACACCAGGACCACCTTCTACTCCAATCTTTATAGCTCTACAATGATTAGGCAAATATTTGGATTTAGTCCAACTTCTTTGGCTCGAGAACCCCCACCGTCAATACCTTGATGTCCCATCCACCATTGAGGACATAGTCCAGATGATCCGAAGCTTGCCTGGTGATAGGGCTCCAGGACTGGATGGCCTCACCGTTGCCTTCTACAAGGAGTATGCCTGTGTACTTGCCCCTTACCTCTTGGCTCTCTCTGATGAGGCTTTCTGGCTGGGACGCCTCCGCTCTACGATGCAGGAGGCATTGATAGTCATCATCCTGAAACTGGAAAAGCAGCCCAATATATGGTTATCTTATTGTCCGATGTCTATAAATAATGTGGAAACAAATTCCTTGCCAAATTACCCGCGACTTGATTAATGCCACTAATGCCTGACATAGTACGTCCTGACCAATCAGGATTTGTGTCAGGCCACAACACTTCACGTAACTTCAACACAATGTTTGCACTTATGCACTCCATCAATCCCCAGCTCAGGGCCACAGCAGCGTTGCTTGACACCACCAAGGTGTTCGACTCTTTAGAATGGCCCTTCTTACTTCACCTGGTGTGGAGATTGGGCCTTAACCCCTGCTTTATTAATTGGATTAAACTCCTCTATGAGTCGCCATGCGCTAGGTTGGGAATTAATGGCGTGGTCACAGCCCCCTTCCCAGTATCTAGGAGAACTAGGCAGAGGTGCCCCCTTTCATCCTTTCTTTTTGCCATTGCTATGGAGCCCTTAGCGTCCCACCTAGGCCGGCACCACTCAGGCAGTGGACTTGCCTTCCACAATAGAAGTATTCTAGTCTCCATGTACGCGGACAATGTAACCCTATATCTGCGGGATCCTCATATCAACATCTCTGTGGTACTCAAGATTATTCACTTTGTAGACATTTCTGGCATCCCTATAAACTGGTCTAAACAGGACATCTTCCCCCTCACTTCTGTGACAGGCAGTTTCACTTCCAAAAACCCACAATAGAGGGTTGTGCGGAAGGTGACCTGTCAATGACTAATGCATGCATGTCAACCTTTTGATTGTAAATTGTGAGTCTTGTCATTTGTTTTGGTGGGGGTTTCATTAAAGTGAATTATTAACAAACACCATTTTAATTGGTGGCCAGACTTTAAAAAGTATGTGAACCCACACGGAGACTATTTGTTTCGAAGGAAAGTGAATACAAGTAAAAAGAGGGTAACTGACTTAATATGAGTGAGTTGACACATAGACAGTTGCTAGTGCATAGTAGTAAAAATAATGTCCATTATTTGCCAATTACTTTCAAATGACTGCTCTCATTTTTAAGTTGTTGAATTACTCTTAGACCACAATGATGTGTGTGAATTAATTCGAAAACAAAAACTTGGAGGAAACTAAATCATGGAAAACAAATTTTAAGAAAAGACAATTTTAAGGAAATACAAAAAAATCGAAAAATAAAGGAAACATTAAAGGAAAGATAATTTTAAGGAAAACCCAAAATTACATTAAACCTGGGTGGAGTTTAGGACTACTGTGGGTTTTTTGGGTTCAGGGATGGGCAATGTTTAGGGTGATGAGGGGATATTAGGGGTCAGGAATAATTGGAGCTCGGGCATAGAAAGGGGTTTTTAGGGTTCAGAGATGGGTGGAGTGTAGGGTTGTTGAGGGGTTTTTAGGGCTCACGGATGAGTGGTGTGTAGGGTGTTTTTAGGTTTCAGGGATGGGTGGAGTTTAGGGCTGGAGAGGCCTTTTAAGGTTCATTTAATGGGTAGCGGCTGGGATGGTGAAAGTTCAGAATGGTGTGGAGTTTAGGGTGGTGAGGGGTTTCAAGGATTCAGGGATGGGTGGAATTTAGATGTAGAAAGGGGCTTTTAGGGGTCAGGGGTATGTAGTTTAGGGTGATGAAGAGTTCTTATTTGCCATGGAAGGCTAGTGTTTAAGGGCAGTGAGGGGTTTTTAAGGGTCAGGTATAGGTGGACTTTGGGTTTCTGAGGTGTTTCAAGATGTATGGGATAGGAGGGGTTAGTTGTAGAAAGGGTTTTTTAGGGTTCAGGAATGAGTGGAGTTAGGAGTAGTGAGTGTCTTTATGGTTCAGTGAAGGTGGATTTTGGGGGTATAAAGGCATTAGTGCAGTTTAGGTGAAGTGAGGGGATTTAGGGGGCAGGAATTGATGGTGTTTAGGGGTTGTGAGGGGTGAGTGATGGACGGTGTTTACAGGTGATGGGTCAGTGAATTAAAAGCATCTAAAGTAATTGTTTGACAATGCAAAATGTTTGAATATGAAATGATGTCCCCTGAAGTAAAGCACTGAATTAAGTATCTCCGACAAAACTGTTTCTGAAAGAAAGACCTGCAGCCATTGCATTTACACTCCAAAAATAAGCATTCAAGGGCCAATTTCAACCGAAAAGACAATCTATGAATTGGTTTCTAGGAAAAGGTAAATGGCATTCATGATAAAATTTCCATTAAACAGTTTAGATTAAATGGTTTCTCAATAATGGCCGTTTATCTATGAAATCACATACAACCGTGAAATAGTAAAACTAATGCCCATTATTTACTAATTACTTTTAAATGACTGTCTTTATTTTTAAGTTGTTGAGTTACTCTTAGTCCACAAAGCTTGTAGAGCAGTGACACAATCACTGGATAATGTCAGCAGTAACATCATCAATTATGTCATTTGAGGAGTCATCAGTGATGACATCAATAATGTCATTTAACATGTCATGAGTGACATAGTATGTGAGCCGATAAGAAGTGCATGATGGGGGCACTATTATAGATAATTCATGAAACTATAACTGGCAATTGTCAGTGGTCTTTCATTTTTTAAACGGTATCTCGTATCTCATTTCAACACCTAACTATAACAAAACTTTAACCTTTGATTTTTTTAAGTGCATTTCTGTGAACTCACCTGATTCTTTTAGTCCGAGAGACCAGAAGGGGGCACTTGAAGTGTACAACATGCATTTCTGCCAGTAGCCTCCTGTCCTATTAAGGAACATCCCCTTCTTCGTGCTTTCCCTCAGAATCTTTGGCTTATTGTGTGCCTATTTTAGGTTTGTCGAGGGAGAGGTGAGCTGATTTCAGATTGCATTTCAGGTTGCACAGGCTGAATTTTCCTTGAAATTAGATGGGTCCTTACGGTAGACACATTTGCGACCTAATTGTGTAACATTTACAGCTCATTGAAGGGTAGAATTTGGTAGCATTTTTAATTAAATATGTGCATCCCCTTTTTAGGCCTGGAGATATATGATATAATTATAGGAAGGGGAACATGCCATAGAGATTTCAGCACCTCTACCCACTGCCAAGGCTGTACCCTCTATGAAGCCTTTCATGGCAACCTACTTACATTACTGTACTATGAGACACAAGCTCAAGGCGTCTGGTTTAATCCTAGCACAGGGTGATGCCCTGGATACATGCATGTGAAATTCCAAAGCAGAAAATCGCCATGTGTGTTTCACCCATGACATAATGTTGTCTCCATTCGCGACATGCCGTACCTCTATCATTAAGTATCGTATTAGCGCTGAAGCTGTCTGCGGTCAGATGCTAAAAATGGACGATAATGAAAATAACAACGAGAGCACTAACAACCTGAAGGCCTTGTCAATAAACTGCATGAGGTGTCAACAGTTTGGAGGAAGATTTATGCACAGACTTTATGAGATCTAATTTGATATCAAATGCCCGGTTCCTGATGAAGTATTTGTCCTTAAGAAGGATCTGTGGGCTCCATTGCTTTTTGAGATCTTGAAGCATGGGGTGCAGTCCCAACTCGCCCACGTGGCCATGTTTTGTGATCCTGGGACAAATGACTTCAGCTCTCCATGGCTCAGTTCTATATTGCCTGAAATGGGAGTGTTTAGAAATTGGATGCTGCAATTAAGTGGTACATCAAACACTAACTCAACATTTCTTTCTCTTGTTATGTAATGCTTAATTAATGCTTTTTAGGGGCTAAAGAGAGCAACAAGGTGCCCTGGTTGTGCAGCAGACCCCTCTGGTGTTTAATTACTGCATGCACCCAGGCCCACTGCACAAGCTGCTTTTCCCCTGTTTCGACCCAGATTCACCACTCAAAACATTGTTTACCTTTTTTCAGAACCCCAAGACGTATGACAGCTGTGGGAGCCAGCAGCGCCTAATGATTCCTGCCTAGGGGCCCGACCCTACTCTGCCCAATCTTGGTGGCCTTTCGTAAACAAGCACCCTGAAAAATGACTTCTTCCTGCCCTACCTTTCTTTGTCCCTTAAGAGCTCTCTCCAGACCTTCAACAACGACTCATATAGCTCACTGAAAACGAGACTTATACTAAACCCTAGATTCAACCAACAGCAATCTGCTCACACTTTGTAAATTCTTACCTAGTATGATTTGATTTGATTTTGATTTGAATAAAATTTATAGAGTGCGACAAATGCCTGTAGGCATCAAGGCGCTGTAATCATGGCTGTCCAATCTACTGGAGACAACTTCAAGTTTTATATAGCCCTCACTACCTCTCATTACTGTGTTGCATATGACAGATATTTCTGTTAGCCAATATATCGGTGCCCTCGCGCAGCCATTTGCACGCCCCCCTTAGCACCCAGATGCTCCAATTTAACAAAACATTGATACTTATTTCAATCTTTTGTGTCACTCTAGTAGCCCCCGCATCCATCTAACACTCAGTGTTCCTTGCATCTCCATGTCCATGTCCACTTGTGATCCTGTACACTGCCCTGGCTTCTTCTCTGAGAAGAAGAGACGGAGCGAGAGAGTCTCAAAACCCCAGGCACACATAAACGACAAAGAGAACCGACATATGAGCCATTACACGGCAATCAACCACATGGACTCATTACACACCTTAATACGCAAATATGTTCACAGAGTCCAGGAAGCGGTCATTGTTTGCATGCTTTTTGCATTTCCAAAAGGCAGTTCATGTGGCACACAGGACTCTTCCTAGAAGAAGTCTAGCGTGGATGTGTGTGATGTAATCAAGGCAATGTTCACAAACACAATGCCGCATAAAACTAAACACCTCTAAGCTGGGCCCCTTCAAGCACGAACACCAGGTGAGTCAGGGAAGATGCTTTATGGCGTGCACATGAACAACCTGGCAGTCACTTTAATATAATCACCACCACCAGCACTACTACTAGAAGATGCAAAACATCATCGGCCTGTTGTACACAGATGAGCTGGTCCACCAGTCACTTACAGAACAAGTCCTACGACAAAGTCTGGCTGCAGACTGTGGCGCCTGAAAACAAGCTATACGAAAACCAAAGTTATGGCCAAAGAGACATATCCAAAGTAAGGTCCAACCAATGCCAACTTATGATAAATGCCCAAAGTATCGAACAGAGAACCAACTCCACTGCTTTGGTACTAACAATGGGCAGATCTGAAAAGCTCATACAAGCCATGATGTACCTTGAGAAGGTCATGCAAGAGGTTTATGCTCAAGGTCAAGCTCCAAGGTATGAATCTCGAGGTAAAGCCTTGGGGATAAACTTTGATTTGTTTGTCACAGCAGTACTCCAATAGGCCAGTAACAGTATGGGCTCTGAGTGCAGACACCGATGCTTAACATAGCAGGAATCCAGCTCAGGAGAAAACATGCACTCGCTGTTCTGCAAAAAAGTACTGAGGTGCATAAGGATGCCCCCAACAATGACAAAGAAAACCAGACATGAATTCCCAGATATCACTGTAGAGAAGTGCACTGAAAATCTTTCCAGTACAGAGACCAATAAACCCTAGTATAGGGGACAACAAATCCCCTGATATTGGAAGATTAGTCTCGCATGCAAGAGAAGATTTGCATAGCACTTACATCTGCTAACAAAAAAAATCAAAAATATACAACACAATAGGAAATCCAAACACAAGCACAGTACAAAATGAGATGTTTCAAACTACTACATAGCAATTACACCTTAGCATATTGTCTACTCACTCTGAAGAATCTAAAACACAGGCAGACATTGATCAAATAGAAGATCAGCAATCGCATGACAATAATTGATGATGGGTGAAATTGATTGACTTGTAGCGGAGAAAAAGACAATGGAGTCTGAGCCTCTGTGGCAACAAAGCTCAAACCCACTCACACTACCCCGGATGCGAGGAAAGGATGAATTGCTACCATAGAGCCTTCCCTCCAAGACCAATAACATCCAAAGATGACTGACAGTGTCCTCCTTGGAGAAGAACCAGAGATCGCAGAAAAGGCAGCGACCTACCTGCAACCCTGTGACACCAACAGAGACAAAAAATAAATATAAAACTATAAGTGCGATACCAATGAGCCATCCAAGCTTTGACAATACTTTTAAACCAATAGGTCATGTCAGTCAGTCAATTTCTTTATTCGATCAGTTAAAAGTGATCATAAAAGCACAGATAAAAAAAAAAATGTAAATCCGTATTTGTAAAGCGCGAACTACTCACCCTTACGGGTCTCAAGGTGCTGGGGGCCGTCGTGGAAATTAAGTGAGCTATTGCCCAGAGTCACATGGTGCTGAGCTGAGCTGCCGCAGCCGGGGATCGAACCGTGAGCCCTGTGCTCCGAAGTCAGCTGCCCTGGCCGCTGCACCACACCTCTCCACTAAAACATATTCAGAACACATTATCAGTAAGAGCAATAAATAATTCATATTTTATCTACGGTTAAAAAGGATAAAAGGACCCTACTACATCAAAATATATCCACATTATAAAAACTATTGTTACCCGTTCAGCCCCTTGTAATGTGCAAAGTAGTTAGCAGGTGGCCAGCCCAGGAGTCGTGGCAGCCCCCCTCTTCCTTTTCCTCATGCAGGCCCATAGGAACGTAGCTACCGATAAGCATACCAAAGGATCAGATAACAATTTAAAAAAATATAAAGCAGCCCGGCATTGATTAAAATTCCTTTGCTTTAAAATTGGCTTAAGATAGTCGTTCCTTTCTTTCTCACAGAGCCTGCAGAATAAAACTAAATGCAGTTCAGTTTGTATTGACAAATTGTCACATGGGCACAAAATTAAATCTGCATACTTGTAGGTTTTGTCCGGATAGCCTAACAGGAGTGGAATCATATTCATGCGAAATCTCAGTAGTATGAATCTATGTTGTGTGCTGGTGACATTTGCTAGGTAAAAAAACCCTTTCTCAGTCAATGGCGGGATTAAACGATAGGTTACAACTGCTTGCTTCTCTTTGTGTTGTTCCCTTCGCTTATAATCCGCCATCTTCAAAAACATACTTTTGACCTTTTGCTTTGAAACCTTTCTACAGGCAAATGGATCCTTAAATAATTCAGATAGGCCAATTTCATTCAAAAGTGACTCTACATAGCCAAGCCACCTGGACTTTCTGCTATTATCCATACTCAGACAGTTCCTTATTATTGTTTGGGTCAACAACACTGTATCCCTCCGCCAGATTGAGTGCCACAAAAGAACTGGGGCTACTTGTATTGCATCAGCGATGTAGGGCAGGCCCAATTCCCAAAAAACTGGGGCTACTTGTATTGCTAGGAAGAACAAATAAGAGAGCTAGGACCATGAGCGGGCCGTCCTTGTCCCTAGGTAAGTATAGAAAAACAACTTGGAAAGAACAAATAAGAGAGCTAGGACCGTGAGCGGGCCGTCCTTGTCCCTAGGTAAGTATAGAAAAACAACTTGGAAAGAACAAATAAGAGAGCTAGGACCGTGAGCGGGCCGTCCTTGTCCCTAGGTAAGTATAGAAAAACAACTTGGAAAGAACAAATAAGAGAGCTAGGACCGTGAGCGGGCCGTCCTTGTCCCTAGGTAAGTATAGAAAAACAACTTGGAAAGAACAAATAAGAGAGCTAGGACCGTGAGCGGGCCGTCCTTGTCCCTAGGTAAGTATAGAAAAACAACTTGGAAAGAACAAATAAGAGAGCTAGGACCGTGAGCGGGCCGTCCTTATAGAAAAACAACTTGGAAAGAACAAATAAGAGAGCTAGGACCGTGAGCGGGCCGTCCTTGTCCCTAGGTAAGTATAGAAAAACAACTTGGAAAGAACAAATAAGAGAGCTAGGACCGTGAGCGGGCCGTCCTTGTCCCTAGGTAAGTATAGAAAAACAACTTGGAAAGAACAAATAAGAGAGCTAGGACCGTGAGCGGGCCGTCCTTGTCCCTAGGTAAGTATAGAAAAACAACTTGGAAAGAACAAATAAGAGAGCTAGGACCGTGAGCGGGCCGGTCCTTGTCCCTAGGTAAGTATAGAAAAACAACTTGGAAAGAACAAATAAGAGAGCTAGGACCGTGAGCGGGCCGTCCTTGTCCCTAGGTAAGTATAGAAAAACAACTTGGAAAGAACAAATAAGAGAGCTAGGACCGTGAGCGGGCCGTCCTTGTCCCTAGGTAAGTATAGAAAAACAACTTGGAAAGAACAAACAAGAGAGCTAGGACCGTGAGCGGGCCGTCCTTGTCCCTAGGTAAGTATAGAAAAACAACTTGGAAAGAACAAATAAGAGAGCTAGGACCGTGAGCGGGCCGTCCTTGTCCCTAGGTAAGTATAGAAAAACAACTTGGAAAGAACAAATAAGAGAGCTAGGACCGTGAGCGGGCCGTCCTTGTCCCTAGGTAAGTATAGAAAAACAACTTGGAAAGAACAAATAAGAGAGCTAGGACCGTGAGCGGGCCGTCCTTGTCCCTAGGTAAGTATAGAAAAACAACTTGGAAAGAACAAATAAGAGAGCTAGGACCGTGAGCGGGCCGTCCTTGTCCCTAGGTAAGTATAGAAAAACAACTTGGAAAGAACAAATAAGAGAGCTAGGACCGTGAGCGGGCCGTCCTTGTCCCTAGGTAAGTATAGAAAAACAACTTGGAAAGAACAAATAAGAGAGCTAGGACCGTGAGCGGGCCGTCCTTGTCCCTAGGTAAGTATAGAAAAACAACTTGGAAAGAACAAATAAGAGAGCTAGGACCGTGAGCGGGCCGTCCTTGTCCCTAGGTAAGTATAGAAAAACAACTTGGAAAGAACAAATAAGAGAGCTAGGACCGTGAGCGGGCCGTCCTTGTCCCTAGGTAAGTATAGAAAAACAACTTGGAAAGAACAAATAAGAGAACTAGGACCGTGAGCGGGCCGTCCTTGTCCCTAGGTAAGTATAGAAAAACAACTTGGAAAGAACAAATAAGAGAGCTAGGACCGTGAGCGGGCCGGAAAAACAACTTGGATCAGTTCCTTATTATTGTTTGGGTCAACGACACTGTATCCCTCCGCCAGATTGAGTGCCACAAAAGAACTGGGGCTACTTGTATTGCATCAGCGATGTAGGGCAGGCCCAATTCCAAGTGTAAAATATAATTGGAAGAGAGGGGGAGACCCACTAAGGACTTGAAAAAATTATTTTCAGTAGTTTGAAGTGCATGAATAGCTACATGTCAATAATACATTATTTCATTATAAAGAGCGAGGGAGAGACAGAGAAAGCTAAGTGTGCAGCTAGAAAGGGAGCGTTGGGATGAAAGAGTGGAGGAAACGGAGGAAAGAAGTAGATAAAGAGAAAGCGAGAGTCTGGGACTGCTCGGAATGAGAGCAAGGAAAAGTTTCAAAGCATAAATCAAATAAACAGACTATCACAGCGTCTGCCTTCGTGGAAGCAGCAAAAATCTTGAGAAAGTATCAGTGGCACTCATCCCAGGAAGGGCACATATTACAGTTTCAGAGAAGTGAAAAACAATGTACTTGACATGGCGTGAAGTGGTATCATGGGGCTGACTAATAAAGATGTACGACATGAACCAATCAAATTGTGCTGCATAAAATGAGAGGCCCCCCCGCGCCTAGGGGTGGGGGGCCCTTAGTGGCATTTCGTGCGAGAGGCAAGAGAGAGGCTGGGCCAGTGCACATCTGGTCAAGGGGAGTGGGAGGGGCCGCCAGGAAATATGAGGAGGTCGGGCAGGCTCTTAGTGCATCACCTAGGTGCGCAGGCGACCCCTCCAGGGAAAAGGATAAGAGCACTGAACACGAGGGAGAAGCCCTCTTTGTCCTCTTGCCTCGGGCGCCCAGCGGGTCGCAGCCAGAAACAAAGTTGGCAAGTTGCGGCGGGCACCGGGGTGAGGGGGCCTCACAGTGTAGCAAAGGAGGACCGGGCCTGGCAAGGTGGGTATTTAGTGCCGTTTGGCGCTTTTAGCAATTTATTTTGATAAGGATGAAGTGAGGGGCGGGGCCGCGAGACACTGCGCGGAACGTTGTTTTAGAAACGCGAAGCGCGCGTTGGGTTGAAGGACGTACTCGGTGTGTTGGGTTGAAGGACGTACTCGGTGTAGCTCATCGGGTAAGAACAGGCAGTATTGCTTGATTGAGGTTCGAGGCCAGGGTCCGACCCGCATTGAATATTTTTCGAGTTAGCTATAAAGATAAAGGAGGGTCCGTTAAAGGCTTCCTGGTAGCGCGTGATGATGGAGGATTTTATTGGCAATTTGAGGGCAGCGGCGTTTAAAGAGTAGGCGCGCTTAGGCAACACGGCTGTGATAATGCTAAGATGCAAATTAGGCGTGAAGGGAAGGACCGGAAGGCAGAGGGGGAGGAAGCGCTTGGTGTGGAAACAAGCGCAGGATTGTCGAGACGGCCGAGTGGGAGGCGGGGAACCGGGGGCGAGTTTTGGCGCGCATTGAGGCTCGACATGTTTGGGAGTCTGTCCGCTTCCCTGGATATCCTGTTAAAATAGTTTCTGAATCTGTCTTGAAAGTTAGAAATTGCATGCCACTGAAATCGAAGATAGCAAGAGCTTATACTGAGATGGACTAGGATTCCAAGCTGGTATTTATATGCATACAATATCAGAGAGTTGCACACGTAAATACATCTATATGAAAAGACGTTCAGAAAATACATGGAACGAAGGCATTTCCAGCCATGCCCTCGTTGAAGTTTATATAAAGGGTTCTTTCTCTCTTTCCGTTGTGCGTTTTGGCACTACTTACTACAAGTAACTGACGTACCACTTCTCCTCGGTCCCCCAACCCTCCAGTTAAGCCACAGTAACAAGACTGGAAACCAAAATCACCTCTGGCAAAAGCGCTCAAACCAGCTCCACGCTGCAGCCGGGTACCATTAAAATGTAGCTCCGGGGGAGCTTGGAGGGGGCATGGGTGCGTCATGACAGCACATAGTGTAACTGTCAGTGGATTTATATAGCGCTTACTACCCCTGACGGGACGCTGAAGCGTTTTATGCCGGGCAACACGCTGCCCCGGAACCCGAGGTTAGTGGAGAGTCCAGTGCCACTGTGTGTTAATAGAAATAATAGATAGAGGCATGGAGTGTTCACTGGGGTGGTGTGATCCTTGGCAAGCGGTTCGTTTGCAGGGGAAAGCGGGGTGGCCCTGACGTATGCTTCTTCACCCTGTAGCGCCTGCTCCCTCTTTCTTTTGTGTTCGGGCTTGATTTAAGCAGGGGCGGCCAAAAAATGTTAAAGGACGGGTATGCTTGCAGTGAGGCAGTTAACATAAATCAAAATGTCGATGCGCACAGGGCAAGGGGAAGTGCACCAAACATCAATTTCTCGATTTTTCTTCTTGTTTTATATCTGGGTCAAACGGGAGGTGCACCTCACTAAGATGGCGGATATCTGGGTCAAACGGGAGGTGCACCTCACTAAGATGGCGGCTGCAGGAGGATGGACCAAGTCACGTGGAAGAGGAGTGGTCAGTGACGTCAATGGACCAAGACACGGCGGGGCATGCAGAAGGCCACCAAAGAGCCGGTACTTCATTGGCGAGATGAGCGCTTGTCAAGCGCTCAGCATGGGTAAGGCGAGATAAGTTGGAAGGGGCTGTTCGGATGTTAGTTGCTGAACACCAAGGAGCTTTAGCTCACTGGTAAGTTGCGGGCCCCTGGTAGCACGTGCTCTCCCAAGACAAGGGCTCGAAGCCTGCCAATGCTCGAAAACCGTCCCTAGTTGTTAAAACTTCAAGCACAGCTTTCTCTTCTGGGGATAATACTGACCTGGGATAGACAGATGAGGTTTCAGCTCTAGTGTCCCCTTTCCTTGTCACAAGTAAGCTGTCCCATTTTGACTCAAACAGCAAGCAGCGGGGGGTTAGCAGTTCCAAATGAGGGGCTTAGTCACATCCGAGTGAAACACAATAGGGCCACGGGTTAGGGCTCTGGCTACGGTGGGGTGAACGTGGTCTGAGGGACCCTTAATGGGTAAAGTTAGCGGCATGGTAAGTTAGCATATCGAAGTGCCATAGCATGTATGAACAAATCCAAGAGGCCCCATGTTAGGGTGTGGCTATGTGGAGTAAACGGGGTCTGAAGGAATTGGTAATAGGAGTGCATAATTGCATGGGTATTGGTAAAAGGAAGGAAGCAAGGGTTCAAGCTTGTTTGTCCCATTGACTAGGCCATGGATGGGACGCACTGACCGAGTTGCCGGTGGGTGTAATGAGAAACTTTGGAGAGCATATCGGGTACAGGACCCAGGGGAGAGCAAGGTGTTAAGCACAGCCCTATATGTAGCGCCTCTGGGGTACAGGACTGGAGGTTACCACAGTAAAAACAGTACAAGTGGTCAGCTGTGGCCTGTTGGCACAACAAGCATAAGAGTACATCTCTGGGGAGCCTGATGGCGAAGGGCCATTAATGTAAGGTGATACAATATCAATCAGTGGCTGGAATGTCTTTTTGCAAGCCTAATTGGTTACTACCACGTTGGTGGGGTTTACGGTATTCATAAACACTGGTTAAGTGTTTACATTCAATCAACAATTACAGAGGGCATTGAGGGTAGGTGTAGTTAAAGATTATGCAGTAAAGACCAAGCCTATCTAAGGTGGGGGGAGTTTCATCCAGTCACGCGCAAAATTAGGAATGTTTAGAGCTGCCGGCGTGTGGCGCAGCATTTTCTATCGGAAGGGTCTAGTGGCAGCGTTTGGGCCGTATCTCCTGTGGGTGAGGCTCTCCCATTGGCAGCGTTTGGGCCGTATCTCCTATGGGTGAGGCTCTCCCACTATCCTGCACAGAGGGGCACTGTTTTGGTGGTAATTAAAGGAACGGATACCAAGCTACTTCAAAGCGGCGGGTCTCCCCAGGGAGGTGGTAGAGGCCGACCACTCGCAACAGACAAGGGACAGAAAGGCATGGCGGATGCCAGTGATGGTGGGGAAGCTTCAGTTTCTTAGGGGCAGGGGGAATGCCCAACAATGGGGTTTCAGCGTCTGGATGGACCCCAGGAGGGGGCAGTGGCCACGTGTACAGAAGGTAGGCAGGGAGGGGACTGTCCTGCTGATGGTCCTTCTACTATACTGCCCCAACCCAACACGGATGGACTGGAGTAGAATATTGGGGAGGGGCTGCGTCAGTTTCTTAGGGCCAAGGGGGATGCCCAACAAGGGTGTTTTCAGCTACTGAATGGACCCCATGAGGGGGTAGTTACCACATGTACAGAAGGTAGGCGGGGAGAGGACTGTCCTGCCGGTGGTCCTGCACTCTACTGCCCTAACCCAACACGGATGGACTGGAGTAGAATATTGGGGGGGCTGTTTTCAGTTCTCTTGGAGGCATGGGGAATGCCAAACAGTGGTGTTTTTCAGCTATTTGAAGGACCTCATGAGGGGGTGGTTTTCCACGTGTACAGAAGGTAGGCGGGGAGGGGGCTGTCCTGCTGGTGGTACTGTGCTATACTGCCCTAACCCAACACGGATGACTGGAGTAGAATATTGGGGGGGGCTGCGTCAGTTTCTTAGGGGCAAGGGGGATGCCCAACAAGGTTGTTTTCAGCTACTGCATGGACCCCATGCAGGGGTAGTTTCCACGTGTACGGAAGGTAGGCAGGGAGAGGACCGTCCTGCCGGTGGTCCTGCACTCTACTGCCCTAACCCAACACGGATGGACTGGAGTAGAATATTGGGGGGCTGTTTCAGTTTCTTGGGGGCAAGGGGGATGCCAAACAATGGTCTGTTTTCAGCTATTTGATGGACCCCATGAAGGGGTGGTTTTTCCACGTGTACAGAAGGTAGGCCGGGATGGGACGGTCCTGCTGGTGGTCCTGGACTCTATTGCTCTAAACCAACACGGATGGACTGGAGTGGGATATTGGGGGGGCCTGCGGGTGTGCAGAACCCTGGGGGGCTGATGCGGGATGCAGTGCCCTGGTTTTGAAGTGGTGCCACTGTTGGCTGTAGACCGTTGGGGCCTGCTGGCGCAATGGACGCAGGAGAGGGGGTACTTGGTAGGCCCAGTCGGCCAAGTTTCAAGAGTGCGGCCACGTTCAAGAGTACGGCCACGTTCAAGAGTACGGCCAAGTTCAAGAGTACGGCCAAGTTCAAGAGTACGGCCAAGTTCAAGAGTACGGCCAAGTTCAGGGGTACGGTTAAGTTCAGGGGTACGGTTAAGTTCAGGAGTATGGCTAAGTTCAGGAGTACGGCTAAGTTCAGGAGTATGGCTAAGTTCAGGAGTACTGCTAAGTTCAGGAGTACGGCTAAGTTCAGGAGTACGGCTAAGTTCAAGAGTATGGCCAAGGTCAAGAGTATGGCCAAAATTCAAATGTACGGCCAAGTGCAAGAGTACGGGTAAGCTGAAGATGAAGTGCAATGTCTTGACTAATTTTTCTTGCTGCCTTTCATATGGTGACGTTGTAAAAAAGGGAAGCTGTGAATAAGTTTTGATATATCCAAGGAGGGTATGCTTACTACTGGGTATTGGAAATAGAAGACAAAGATATGGTGCAAAACACACAGCTTTCCCGGGATGGTTTTTGTAGTCATGCAGCACCCTAGATCATTGGTTTGTCGCCCTTAGTTAGTAACTCAAGTGGACAAAGGAGAATGGTTGTTAGGTCAGGCTTTTCTCAGGTCTTGAAGCAGGGTTGCTGCCCATTCGAGCATCGAAATGGTCAAAAAGGCGGGCAGGTGGGGGTCTTCTAGTTGTGAACGGTATGTGAGACTACAGTTAGTTTAAATGGTGGCTGAGGGGCAGCGACGATCTAACAGTGCCTTTTTTCTTTCTATTTTGTTGACTTTTCATACAGTGGTTTCAAGGCATCGGACGCAAGTATGCTGGTGTGGAGGTTTGCAGGCGGCAATAATATGATTCCGGGGGGCAGAAGGGGGGTGAAAGAGGCCCTATTCTCTACACTCTCAGGGGTAAGGAGCTCACTGCCGGGCACCATCATAGGTTGGTCGGAGGTGCTCACGCATCAAGTTTGGGGGGACAATGCGCCACCAAATGCGGTGAATAAGTCAGTAAAGAAAAAAAAAATTTGAATAGAGAGGTGGCAAAGTTTTTGGCAGTTACGCCGTTACGCTCCATTAGGCATACCATGATACAGGCAGCGAAATCGGAATTGTACCTTACAGATGGGGTGCAGCTGTCCAACGCAGGGTTGGAATTATTCATCCACACTATATTGGGGGGCCTTAGCGCTAGATCTGGAAGGTGAAGCTGTTTTTGGGGGGAGGGCGAGAGCGCCAGTAGGCTCCTCGCCCTGTGGCGGGGTCCCGGGCAAGGAAAATGGCGGGGAGTCCTGTTTGGTGGGGACTGGCCGCTCCTGGAACAGGGAGGGCAGTCAATGGGGCTCCCGGCTGGCGGGAGAGGGGGCCGTCCTGCTGGTGGTCCTGGACTCTTCGGCCCTACCCGAGATGCCGGTGCTTGGAGGAAGCAACTTGGTGAAAGCTGGTGCGCAAGGAAAGGCGCAAAGCAGTGCCCTGGTGGCTGCGTATAGGAGGTCGACGACGGGTAGTTGCCTGAAATGGAAGCAATGGAGATGGGTTGTGGCCTGCTGGTACAACCCACATCCAGTGTGTCTCTGGAGATCCTGAATTGTAAATACAATTGTAACCTGTGGTTCAAACGAATACTGTGCAACCCAATGTTTATCAATGTGTGTTGGATTGGTTAATAAAAGTTGGTCTAATGTTGATAGTGCATCTACAAATAAAGATGGCGTTATCTGAGAATTAATAAAGACTACGCAGTGAAGACCAGCCACTGGTATGGTGCCTTTTGTGGTGGGAAAAGAGGGGGCAAAGTATTGTGGGACGAATCGCACGTTATATGCCTACTATAAGATGATCTAGCACACACCTACATCATTGATAATTAGTGCACACACTTTACCCTACAAACCAGGGAAATGGCATTGCACAGTTGATGCAAACCAAACAATTAGGAATTTTAAAATGAACGAAATAGAGTTGTGGCCTGGGCAGTAGCAAGTCTTGAATACTGCTACAGACAGAACATCTCGATATACTGCAACAGACAGAACATCTCGACATGGCTTCGTCCTAAGTTACGCAAATAAATCCAGTTTATGCAGTACACGAAAACAACACTAAGAAATGAATCCAATTTAAACTATTTTATGGAAAGGAAAAACACAAGAGAAACATGCATGTAGGAAACTTGTTCATGCAATTTTAAAAAGCCATATTTTCTTTAGCATCTTTAAAATGAATGTCAGTCCAAGCAAGCTGAGGCCCAGTAAATTAAGTTTGCGGAATAGTTATGTTGACTAAAACACATGTAAATAAACATTACGTTCTAATCAATAAGAACTCTTTGTCAGTTGTAACCCTTTCTGCTTAACATTTGCTTGTTAATGACCATTCACCAGCACAGCATGTAGCATTCATTTGTAGTGACAATATTTTCTTAAATTGGGCCCTGGAGGAGAATAAAAGAAGACAGGAACGAGGAATGTAGAAATTACACCAGGCCAGAACTATTAGAAAACAGACTAACTCAAAACAATTTAGGGCCTATTTTCAAAAAAGTCACGCAGTGCAGCAAGCCACCTTGCTAAACTGCGTGACAGGGAAAGGGCAAGACTCTGCCGTATTTAAAAGAATATGACGCATTCCTGTCCTTTCCCCTGCGCTGGCGCACAATGGGCTGCCTTGCACCAATGCAGGCACCCTTGCCATGGGCATCTGCAGACATTTTTTCGGGGGAGTGGGTGCATAATTTCTAATGTCATCCATCCTCCAAACCTTTTTGACAATGTCAAAGGGCAGGGGCATAGTCACTAAAGGGCAAATGAAAAATCCAGCCCCCCACCCCTTCTGGACACCCATGACCCTTGCACCATGATGCAAGCGTGCCTGGGTTGCATGCAGGATTGTTTTTGTACAGGAAGGGGCATCTTCCTGCACAAAAACAATCCTGAGAGGTTTTTCCTCTTTCTATGTTTGCTGCAGAATACAGCACACATAGAAAGAGGAAAAACGAGGAGAAATAAAGTTCTCTCTCCTCGTTGTGCTTCTCTTGGGGAGGCTTATCTTTTTGGTGCATTCTCTGGTTTACCTGTTCTTGTAAATCTGAGAATGCTTCAAAATCCATGGATGTTGCGTGGGAACACCCATGCAACACGCAAGGAAACACCTCCCCGGCGCGCAGTAATGCAATGCAGAGCTTTGCGCTGTGTCACATTACTGGAGATTTATCAAGCCATGCAGGGCCACGCAAGGTGGCCTCGCGTGGCTTCATAAATCTCTGTTTTGTGTTGCATCGCTCTTGCACCCCTTTGCGTGGAGCAAGAGCAACACATCTTGGCTTGCAAATATACACCTATGTGTCAACACTTCTGCCGTTTTTGAAACCACAGACATCCTGTCCCAGCTAAAGATCAACTTTTAATTGGAGGCTCAGAAATCCAAGGGTTCTGTTGCTTCTGCTTATGAGGTGAAACTACACACCTTTTCTAAAAATTCAAAAGTGACCAGTGGAATGTCCTGAGACTCACCCCTACTCCTATTCAAAACCTACATGGCAGCCCTTTGAACAAACATAAGTAACCACAGCATTGAGTACCACCTACACACCAAGGCAGCCAGATCCATGTCAAAATGCCGAGAAATCTGGTGGCATGGATTGCCTCATGGATGTGCTAGAATGGATGTGCCTAACCCGGTTATGCCTCAATGATACGATATTTTGCTACTAGGCCTCACCATGTATATCATCCCCCAACCCTTAACCACAGTATGAAATCTGGGGGTCCTGTTGAACTCTGAGCTCTCATTCATCCCACAAGTTAACAAAAATGTATTTTACAACCTTTGATGTCTCCATGGGATCCCCACTGTCAACACACCATCAATGTGGTCTGACCCTCTGATCCCTCATTCATCGATTACTGCAATGGACCATATGAAGGACTATAAGCCTATACAACTTCCTTAATCTATAGTGCTAAAAACTATGCTTCAGTCCTCTATAAGTCAGCTCAAAAAGATCACTTCACATCTCCTGCACTGACCTCACTCCAGTTTCTTCCAGTTAAAAAAGGATTTGATTGCAAACCTTGTGCTTTGTGCATCCGGCCTTGCACAGTGGGACTTTCTAAATCTTTATATCTGTCCCACCTGTTAGAGCCCTAACGTCGGTCTCCTAGACCCCTCTCTGTGCACAGCCGGGGTTGAGTGGTTTCGCAGAGATCCCTGCATTCACATGGTTCTTCCCCCCGCTACCTCTTTGTCTCAAGGTAGAGTTCTAGACACTTAGTTTAAACGCTTCTGAAGAGCCACCTCTTCTGCCAAGCCTATGGACTTGAGTCTTAATCAACCTTTTGGCTGCCCAGCTCCACTTCCCCAGTCCCTTCAACCTGTCCCCAAGCACTCGGTAGAAAGCCCCTGGCACATCGGTACACACAAAAATGAACAAAGTTAGACCAACATTAAAGAGACAAAGAGGAAAGTGGAAAAAATGGAGAGAGAAAAATTTGTTTTAATCTTTTTATTCTTCCAGACTTTTACCCATGAAGATGACTATTTTTAACTGAGATACTATACGTGTAATTCCTTGTATGTTTACTTTTATTTGCACTGATTTTATCGGACACGCTGTGTACTGTTTGGTCTCTGCAATCGATCTGTTCTCTATTGGACCCACGTTGTGCTTTTCTTTTCTCGTTAGTAATGCACTTGCACTTTTCTGAGCCTACTGGCTCTACCTATAGGCCAGTGCAGCTAAATTTCTTTTGCACGCAAAGATGTTGCACATTGACTTTTATATCTTCGTTGGATGTGTTTTTAATCTTATATTGTCATGATTTTGATTGTACTGCATACATACTTTTATGGTCTTAACGAACGAAATAAAGGTTTTTGAACTGGAACTGGAAAAAATGGAGGGAAAATGGGAAGTCTAGCTGAGAAAGGGCGCTCTTGAGAGAAGGCAATTGAAGCAGAAACTGGAGAGAGGGAATCCAGTGGAGCGCGGAGACCAGGAAATGCAGAGAGTTAATGTGCACAGTGAGCATTTGCAAACCACAAAGTCTGCTTGTATAGTGATTTTTGGGTGAGAGTGTCATACGGAGGGCTGCGTAGATGCTACAATGTGTACAGATTATACTGGGGAGGTATATGTTATCTGTTGCAGTGCCTGTGCCATAGAAGGGCCCTTTTATGGTCAGCATGGGGGGGGGGGGGGTTGTCTATTCACTACTGAGAACTCTAGAGGACTCCGCTCTCCAAGCTCTTTTAGGAATGTGATGCCATATGTGATTTGAGATCTTTCTTCCTGTGGTTGCAGCTGCTTTGCATCAGGATTTTCTCAGTCATAAACGTGTCATATGTTAAACTCATACTTTCCATAGAGTGTTGTTCTTGCGCTTGACTCGGGCAGATTCCTCCTCTCCAAAGCAGAGGCTGCTCCTTGTCCCTTGCTGAAGAGACCTTTGGACCTTCATCTCTTCCAAGCTGAGACCATCCTCTGTCTCCTGCTGCTTCTGCCCTGGATGCTCCTGGTGTCCTTCCATGGACATGTCTCTCCAGAGATGACCTCTTGGGGCGCTGTCTTTGCTATTCTTGCGGCCTCCAGTCTCCTGCTCTGCACTTGCCTCCTTAGCAATGCCTTCATCCTGGAGGCTGTCCTCTGCCGGAAGCCGGCCTCACCCCGCAGCATTCCAACCAATGAGGTGGTCATCAGTACCCTCGCCTTAGTCAGCCTCCTCAACGGAGTGGCCAACTTCCTTTGGTTGGTGGTCTACCTCCTTGGACTCTGCCAGCACACTGGAGGATGGATCTACCAAGTTTTGGACTTTGCCAGCATGACTGCCGCCAGTACCAGCTTCTGGTTCACGGCCTGCCTCTCGGCCTTCTACACCCTCAGGATCTCCAGCTTCAGCCCACCCTGCCTCGCCCGCGTCCGGCTACGGGCTCCTGCTGCCATGCCGTTCATCCTGCTTTTTCTGTTCCTGGCCTGCAGTGCCCTTAGTGGGCCAACTATTGCCTTTGTAAACCTGACCCCCGCCAATGGCTCAGACTTGCACTGCGGAGACTACTATGAAATATCTGAAGGCTACGAGTCTTACATCCTTTCTTTCGCTATCCTGGGCTACATGCTGCCTCTGGCCGCACTGACTACCTGCAGCATTCTGCTGGTGGCCTCATTATGCCTACACTCCCGCCGCATGGGGGGCCGCCTTGGTGGTTCACGAAATACTGTACACCTTCGTGTTGCCAAAATGGTGCTGGTGCTTCTGGTCTTTTACGCCCTCTGCGTAGTGCTTGTCCAGGTCAGCGACCACCTCTATGTGGCCAGCGGTGGTGGTAGTGTTTGGTTTGTGACCTACAGCTTTGTACTGCTGGCCTACTCGGCTGGTTGCCCTGTCGCCCTGACCTGGGGGACCGTCCGGCTGCACCACCGCTTCCTGGATCTCTGCAGCCTTTTGGGATGTTGCAAGACCCGTGGACTTCAAGATGGCGCCGTCATTAGTGTTCAGCCCACCCCGCCAAAAGGAGCCGGATGCCGCAGCACTGGTGATGGCAAATCCGTTTGTGTGATGTCGGTGGACTGAAAACCTCTAAAATGGTGACAGATTTTAAAAGGTGGTCCCAAGCCCCCCAGGCCTCTGCCAGCATACAAGTAGAGATGGCAGAACCAACCAGGCAAGCCGGGGTTGGGGGAATCAGGACCCACCAGTTCCTTGCTGGTATCATGGTTAATGGCAAACTCAACAAGCTGGTGGCAACCCAGGGGGGAACTGGAGGACTCCCAAGGCCCCGAAGGCCTTTTCCTGCCTCATCATCAGGTGATCCACGAAAAAATAAAGAATTCATAAGGGGAAAATACTTTGGAACAAATGACAAAACAAATAATGATAATTGTTTCCATTAACATTCGGCTGAACCGATGACCCCTTGATTAAGTGGACACTGAAGAAGCCACAGGCCAGCACCCCCAGCCTGACCCTAAACCTAGGCTTATCCTGCACTTACCTTAGCCCCGAACCCATCCATAATCCTAGCTGGATTTTTAAATTCATTGTTACTTAAAGAAAACAAACCCTCATTTTCACTTTGCTTCATTTTGGGTTCATCTTTTACAGTACTTGTTCATTATGGTGTCTTTATTTCGGCATCGAGGTAATTACAGGACACAGACAGCCCTGCAGGCCAGTCAGGGGGCCTGGGTGGACGGGGGGGGCTTTGTGAGCTAGGCCTCAAGCTGAAAGCTGGTCTCAGATCTAGGCGCTCGCAAAATATTCAGCCAATTGACGAAGGTAAACATTTTAGTGTGGCCTGGGGCCTCAAAGGCTAGACACGATCTGGGGTTTGGTGGCCCTTTGAGGGGAGCCTGGGCCACTCCAGGGCCACCTGCCTGATGCACCGTTCTTTCTCCCAATATTTTTATTATAGTGGAATTGTGGTTCTCCCTCTGGATTCATCCAAATCTGCGCCTCTAACTTTGCCATGCGGAGATAGAGTGACCCACTTAATAAAATCAAATCTAAATATTGGTCCCGTATAAAGCATGTACGTCTACTGCCAAGATAAATCCGACCTCTGGTTATTGTTTCAAAATTCTGCACTCCGGATTGTGATGTTACGGGGTTGGAAATCGCCCAGATGAAAATCGGGGTGGAATTGGAATGGGAGTGGAGTCAGAAAAAGCAGGCTCCTGAGAGGCAGATTTTAGGGGAGCAGAGTTAAAGATACCCAGCCGATAGACTGCAACTACATATGCAGGGGCAGATTTACAAGCCCCATGCGCCACTTTTGCGTCATTTTTAACATGGGAAAAGTGACGCAAAAGTGGCGCAAGCGGCTTGTAAATCTGCCCCGCAGTGTTTTACTGTGTCTGTCCCTAAATAAACTAACCACAGAGAAAATGTGATATTAAAACTGTTCCAGTGTGTTTTATTAGTCACTAAGATACCTTCGTTTAAGATGGTGTAAGACATTTGTGTATCCAGCAAGTCTCGGACTATAATAATGGTAATATAGCTCGGGTGGTTAATGCACTTGCTACAGAGGTCTCTATGTAATCTCTGGTCCCAGGTTTGAGTCCTCATATGGTCCCTTTAAGGGAGTCCCCTGGCCCATCGAAGACCCAAGCCACCCTTTGTTCTCTTTTTGTGATGCTTCATTTGGGGACTAACCTTCATGGCAGCGGGCAAGGAATGGGCAGCTTGAAGATCCTGTGGGCAGCTGTGAAATCAGCAGGGGTAGAAAATGCTGTTCATTTGGGGGCATATGTATTAAGACATCATGCGGCGCAACGCAGAAACTCACCATGCTGCGCTGCGTGACAGGGAAAAGGCAGGAATGCGCCGTATCTAACAATATATGGCGCATTCCTGTCTTTTTTCTGTGCTGGCACACAAGGTGTTGCCTAGCGTCAAAGCAGGTACCCTTGCACCATGCTGCAAGGTTGCCTGCGTTGTAAGCAGGATTGTTTTTGTGCAGGAAGGGGCACATTTCTGCGTGAAAACAATCCCTGAGGCATTTTCCTCTTTCTTTACGTAGGAGGAAGTAAGGAGGGCAAATAGAGCAAAATCTCCTCGTTACGCCTCCCCTGGGGAGGTGTAGCATTTTGATGCATCCCAGGTCTACCACTAATGGTAAATCTGGGATCGCACCAAAATCCATGGGTGGATGCGTTGGAACACTCATGTTCCGCCCATGGAACGCCTCTCTGGGGCAGAGTAATGCAACGCAGCGATTTGAGCTCCCTTGCGTTACTCTGGATTTATCAAGCCACACAGGGCCACGCAAGGTGGCCTTGCGTGACTTGATAATTCCGACATGGGTTTTCCGTCACTTTTGCAACACAAAACTTGCATAAGTATGCCCCTTCATGCGCAAATGAGCAGCAGGGGATTCCTGAAGCCCTCCTACTATAACAATAGAGACTGCAAGCTCCCCTCACACAGTACTTAGAGGAAATATAGTGACGTCATAGAAGCATGCTCGGAACAAATGATGCATGCCCAACAAAACAAATGAAAATGCTTATACAATTAGAATATATATATCTTAATAGTTTATTTTTATTTTCTTTCTGCTGTAAGGCTACTTCCAACTTGCTGCACAACACGCGAAATAAGTTCAACAATAATAATTTGGTTTTGTTACGTACAGCGCTAAATACCACACATCTGCTCTATTTATAGGTTGTCAATATTGATGTTACTATTACCCAATTTATCTGAGTCTGCCTGAAAAGTGTAAAAGAAATGTTGTATTTTAACATTGCGTTAATGAAGGAACATTCTATGAATCATTCACCTTAATATACATGCTCTCCATATGTATGTAGAAGGGTAGCTGCACATGGTTATATAGACCAACACTGTGCCTGCTGATGTGATCTGTATGTAACATGGAGGTCACTGACCTGAACCCCTCCAAGAGCATCTCATCCTTCTGAGACTGATAAAAAATGTATCACTGAGTCACCTAACAGGAACACTACCCCTCCTGGGTTATAGGCCATCAACCAGGTCCCTCTCTGTCCTGGGCTTTTCTTTCAATCTGACTCCAGGTGTAATCCATCTCCTTGCAGTCAGCCTCAAGGCCTCGGCACCAGGTGTTTGTTGGCCTTCCTCTTTTCCTTTTCCCTTTAGGGTTCCAGGTGAGGGCTTGCCTGGTGGTGTTTGATGCGGGCTCGAGTATGGCATGCTTCCATTTCTAACGATAATGGCATTACTCCTAGTCCTACTCCCTCGCCTTCCTTCATTACAATTGAGGCCCCGCCTCCCACCCAGACCCACCCCCAGCATAAAAACTCTGCCCGCCCCCACCTCCACCTGTACGTAAACAAGCCGAGCTAGCACTCAGATGAACCGCACCGGGAGGGAGGGAGGGTCCATGAAGGAAGGCGAGGAGTAGGACTAGGAGTAATGCCATTATCGTTAGAAATGGAAGCATTACCTCCCGTCCCTCCCTCGCCTTCTTTCATTACAATTGAGGACCTAGCAAGCAGAAGAAAACAGAGACGGACAGCTGAGTGCGAAAGAACACCAAAACAGAAACAGTGCCCCAAACACAGCAGATCAACATCCCATGAACCCAGCGGCCCAGAACAGCAGACAAACGCTCCAGACACGCAAACGGACAGCGACAGTCAAACGGAGAGGGAGAAGACCAGGTCGCAGTCCAACAGATCTCACAGAGGAGCCCACCCGGCAGGACACCACAACCGGCAGGGACCACAGCAAAGCACGCCGGACATCCAGCAACGCAGCCACCGAAGCCGCCAAACAGCGAGAGGAACACCTCCGAACCCCCACAGGAGGAACCACCCCCAAAAGACGGACAGTCAGCAAGACCGGGGACCAAAGCCAACGACCCAACAGAGCAGAGGAAGGCCAAACAACCACCGCAACCGGATCAAAGCCAAACGAGAACCCACAGTCGATCCAACACCCCCAAGCGCCGCGCAGAGGGGATGGCAACCAAAAAACAAGGCCCAAAAGAGAAGAGCCGCACCCGAGACCCCCAAGAGGACCAAAAGGGAGGACAGCCAACACCAGCAGCGAAGACCCCGAAGGGAAGGACCAGACAGGGCGGGGGGGGCAACAGACCCCCGCCAACCCGCAAGAACGCCAGGAGCATCAAGAAGCCGGAGAGCCGCCCACAGCACCCGCAGAGGAGACACATACAAACCCAGAAGAGCCCCACCCGGAAGGAATCGCCACGCCAAAAACAGGCCAGCCACCGTGGGAACAACACCCAGAGCAGAACACCAGGCCGAAAAGGTCCGCCCATGCCAAGCACAGGACAGCAGACGGGAAGGCAGAAAAGCAACCGCCAAACGGTCAGGAACCCCCAACCCAGCAAAGCCCAGCCGCACCACCACCAGGCAGCAGGCGAAACCCCCGCACAGAACCCAGGGGAAGGGCCGGAAACATCAAAGGGAACGGAACCACCGGAAGGACCCACTCCCGAACTCCCGAACGCAACAGAACTCGGACAGGAGAGGAGACCAAGGCGCCCCAGGCCAACGGGGAGCAACCAACAACCCCGAGCACAGAGACACCTGACCAGAACCAGAAAAGCCCGGAGCAGCGGAAAAAAAGGGGGGGAGGAAGGCACCCAGAAGACCCGAGGCACAGGAGAGGGAAGGCCAACGACCCCCCCGAGCCCCGGGACTCCAGCCCAGAGACCAGAACCGGGCCACCAAGGCCCTCCCCGGAGCCGCAACAGGACCACCAAAGGGAGGCCCCAATGATCCACCAACAGGCTGGCCACACGGGGAAGAAGAGAGAATGCGTGGGAAGAAGGAAGGAACCAGCACAACAGAACCGCCAGCCCAGAGGCCACTCGCCGAAGGGAGAGAGCTGACAGCCCCAGCACCCAGACCGGAGCCAAAGAAACAGGACGCTGGCAAACAAGGAACAGAACCTGGACCCACCCAGAGGGCGGACAGAGGACCACGCCCCCAGAACACCAGACCAAACCAACACCCCAGGGGCCCTGCAGAGAGCCCCGAAAGAGTACCGGGGCAAGCCCCCAACACCCGCCAGCAGGAGGAACACCGGGAGACCAGCAGGGACCGGCACCCCCGAACCCGAACAGACCCCAGCTAACCCCGCACCCGGACAGGCCGGCGGCCAAAGCCACCACAAGCGGAGCCGGAGGAGGCAGCAAACAGCCAGCCAGAAAGCAACGGAGGGAGAGCCACCAGGATAGCACCCCCCCGGACACGGACTGACATGGGCAGCGGGAACAAAAGACCCCGGAGACCAACCCAACAGGATCCAGACGGTCATTCGGAGAAGAAGAAAACGAGCCCCGGGAATCGGAAAACACCCCAGAAGCCAGGAGCCCCCGCCCCTGTAGCCAAAGGACCGCCGGAGGAGCCCCTGGGACAACAAGGCCCGAGCCAGCAAAGGAAGAGAGACCAGGTGCAGGCAGGACAAGGGAACACGGCCACGCAAAGGCTGAAAAAGAGCCTCAACGAACACCAAGCCCCGAGAGGGGACCAGAGAAGACACACCCCAGGTCACCAACAAACCCGATCCCCAGAAGAACCACCAAGGTCCCCCCGAACCGACCGAGCAAAAAAGACACTCCGGCCGCACACAGCAAGAGGCCGACCGACAGAGAAGGACGAAGGAAAAACCCCCGCATGAAGGAGAGCCACGAGAGGCACCAGGACCTGCGGGAAGACCCAGGGCGAGGGCCGAAGGGAAGGACGCAAAACCGAAAGGGCGTCACCCACAGCGAACCGCAGAAAAGAAGCGGCAACTGGGAAGCGGAGAGAAGCGTCCCCGAGACCCACGGCACGCCAAAAGATGCCAGGCAGAACCAGAGGAATGACGGCCGAAAGGGCCAACACAAGGAAGGGAAGGGGCCGAACGCAGGAGCAGACCCACAGGAGAGGCAGGACAGGCCGAAGCCGCCGGACACCCCCAACCCCAGAAACAGAACGGAGAGGGCCCCAGGCCCGGGCTCCACGACAGGAACCCAGCAGACCGACCACATGGCAAGCAAACAGGACACCCAGTCCAGCAGAGCCACCCCGCGGGGACCGGAGACAGGCAGTGGAGTCAACCGAACCCCCGAATCCGGAGGAACCTGCACCAAGACGACCACGTACTCAAGAACCAAAGTACACAGGACCCAGCCACCAGAAACGGGCCGCCGCCACCAAGGAAGAAAAGGCCGCAGACGACCACCCACCGCAGGGAACCGTCCAGACAGCAGCGACAGGGACCCAGCCGGGCAGGGCAGGGCCCCCAGGCGAGGAGGCAGGGAGCCAGGGCAAAAAACAGGCCAAAACCGTACCCACCGGAAAGGCGGAGGCATCGGGGACAAAGGAGAGGCCCCAGGACAAGGCACCCCAGAAAGGCAGGACGCCCCACACTAGGAAAGGCACGCAGAAGCCCAAGGCGGCCAGAAGGACAGAGGACTTGCAGCCCACAGCACCGAAAAGTCCCAGGCAGCCACCCATCCAGGCACGAACCAGGCCCGACCCAGCCGAACAGCAGAGATCCGACAAGAGCAGGGGGGTACCGGGCGCCACGGCCGGAGGCCCTAACAGCCGCCACGAAACCCCACACCAAGGAGGGCGCAGAAGACCCCGAGAACAGGCCAGCGCCACAGCACCAGCCAAGCAGAACAGCCGACCCGCCAAGCAGTGCGGTCAGGACAGAGTCCAACAGCCCAAAGGGAGGAAAGGGGCGAACACCCCCAACAAGCAAAGCCGCCGGAGGAAGCAAGGGACCCGCAGCACCGCAGGAAAAAACCCACTGATGCAAAAGAGGGCGTAAAGGAACCTGAAACCAATCAGGACCAACACAGCACAGAAGGAACGCTCAGGGCTGAGGAAAAGAGATCGCACACAGCAGGCTCCGCAGGCAACCGACAAACAGTCGCCAGCCGGGCGGGCCACAGTGGACAAAGCAGCAAGTACAATGCACACAAAAAGTGGAAATAGCACGAAATACAGCAAGCACGGGCAACGCACGCCACTCCCACAGCACCAATCCCCACACCGGGACCGAAGGGCAAGCCCAACCAGAAGGGCCGGGAACACCAAGGAAGAATCCCACAGACCCCGCCCAGCAGGGAAGAGGAAAGCCCAGCCGATCAGCACAGGAGCCCAAGCGACCCTCCACACCCCCCGGAGCCAAAGGCAACGCCAGAGGCGGGAGAAGGCCCAATACCCCAGGACCCAGACGGAAACCAGCCGCCCACAGGATCCGCCGGACGAGGACGGGATGGACCAGAAGGCAGTGGCCGAGCCCGTAAGCACCGGACAGAGCAGCCTCAATCAAGTCCCGCACCAGCCACAGACATGAGAGGCACCTTACCCCCCGCGGAGCCCATGCGTCCAGGGCGCCCCAGGGGACCGGAGACCAAGCAGCAGAGGAAGAAGACACCAGAATGCCCCCAACAATCTCAAGCGACCCAGGGCAGCAAGTGGAAAAATAGCCCCCAGCAGCCCCAAGACAAGGCAGACAGACGACCACGCCCGTCAAGAGAAACAGCAAGTCACAGCACATGGCACTCCAAACAGGAAAAGGAACAAACAACGGGTCAAAAACCCGGCCTACCAGGCCTCCGTGATGTGTGCAGTCCGGGAGCAGAGGCATCCAAGCAGGCCCGACCCGGAAACACAGCCCCAGCCACAGGAGGACCGTCGAACACCGTCGCGGCCTCCCGAGCAACCGCTCCGCCCCCATACCATGAGGGAGACGAGGAGAGGAGGCACCACCATGAGAACGCTGCAGAGGGCACCTCCGTCGCAGAGAACCAGACCGAAGACTCCACGGCACCGCCACAGGGAGGAGCTGAAAGGGTAAGTCTCACTAGGAAGCCAGAAAAAAACAGGTGGAGGTGGGGGCGGGCAGAGTTTTTATGCTGGGGGTGGGTCTGGGTGGGAGGCGGGGCCTCAATTGTAATGAAGGAAGGCGAGGGAGGGACGGGAGGTAATGACCTATCCAGCCCCAGCGTCTTTTCCTGGTTTCTTCATGAGCAGGGAGTGGGAAAGTCTGCTGCTATAGGTCGATTTTGCTGATGGTGTTTGGCCAGCAGATTTGGAGGATTTCCCTCAGACAGGTGTTGATGAAGGTCTGGACTTTGGTGCTGGAGGTCACTGTTGTCCTCCAAGTTTCTGCTCCATACAGAAGGACCAATTTTACGTTGGTGTTAAAAAGCCTGAGCTTGGTTTGCAGCATTAAGTCCTTGGAGCTCCAGATGTTCTTTAGCAGATTAAAGGCAGCCCTTGCTTTGCCGATTCTTGCCTTGACGTCGGCGTCTGTGCTGCCCTGCATGTCTATGACACTTCCCAGGTAGGTGAAGGCCTCCCCCTCTTCCAGTGCATCGCCTGCAAGAGTGACTGCAGTTGTGCTGGCCATGTTAGCCTTCAGGATCTTGGTTTTTCCCTGTGGATGTTGAGGCCAAGTTGTGCTGATGTGGCTGCCACATTGCCAGTCTTCTCTTGCATCTGCAGATGGGTACGGGAGAGTAGGACCAGGTCGTCTGCAAAGTCCAGGTCATCAAGCTGCATCCAAGGTGTCTACTGGATCCCATTGCTTCTCCTTGCTGTGGATGTCTCCATGATCCAATCAATAGTCAGCCGAATGAGAAAAGGTGAGAGCAACCAACCCTGGCGGACTTGGTCCTCACTTGGAAGGCTTCCGTGAGTTCTCCTCGATTAACTATTTGCAGGTCATTCCCTGTATGAGTACCTGATGATTCTTACGACTTTATCTAGCACACCATAGTGGTGGAGGAGTTTCCAAAGGATCTCTCTCTGTCCACGCTTTTGAATGCCTTCTCATAGACGATGAAGTTGACATAGAGGGATAAGTTCCATTCCATTGACTACTCAATGATGATGTGCAGCGATGCAATCTTGTCTGTGCAGGATAATCTTTGCAGAAGCCAGCTTGTGGGTCTCAAGACTGAGCATCGACTTGTTCCTTCATTCTGAAAAATCGTAGGTTCAGCTATACTTTGGGCATGATTCACAAAGGTAAACTTACACTCTTGTGTAAGTTTACGATTGTTTGCTATTCACAAAGGTATTTTACGAGTAGTATCTTTACGACAGCGGAGTCTCAGCACATAAAAAGATAGGACTGTCCCAGGAGAATATTTACCAACGTATGATACTAGACCTCAGTGGGGTAATATTTAGAGTGAGTAAATCACTTTATGAGTGCAGATTCATGTTTTGTGAATTACAAAATTGAGTTCACACATGTAAATACAACCATTTATACAAGTTGGATACATGAATAAAGCTTTGTGACTCTGGACCTCTGTTTTTGTATCTTCGTGCGGTTACTAATTATTTCAGGAATCGTAGTCGCATAATGCTCGCAAAAGAATTCTGGGGAAAAAGCAATCAGAAAAGCAAATAAAAAATGTATATTTTTACTAATTTCCCAGAATGGGGTAATGGCATTCTGCGTTTACTCATAGCTCTCATAGCTGTCTCGTTGCTCTGAAGTACATGCATGAGGGCCGTGGAGGAGGGGTGAAAGGACTCCATGGGAGGAGGAATTACTATTCTAACTCCAACACTCGAAAATGTGGGAAAGGTGTATTTTTGGTCGCTGTGAGTTAGAAGCAAGAGTAAAAATAAGAGCGCGTCAGTACGCATGAGCGAGATACTTCTGAGCATGCGGCAGAGGCTGCGGGGCTTTGATTGGATGGGGAGTTTCAGCAGATGAAAAACCGGCCAGTGGTATGTAAAACGTGCAAACACCAGGCCACGTGTGTGTCTAAACCGCATGACCTGAATAGTGTGCAAGCAGCAGATGGACAAACAGTGACTAATCAAATACTCCAACCTCCAGCCCGGGCTGCCAGGTCATGCAAATGGACAATTAATGAGAAAAACATGAAAATGAGAGGAAGGGAGAGGAGAGGGGCGCAGGCAAACAAATGAGGTCTTATGACACCTCCGAAGATGGAGGGGGAAGACCACTCAGGGGTGTTTTTATCTGCAAAGTTTCATCTGATGGCACAAGTGCCAACCTCAGTAAACACTCTGCAGATTAAAGCACTGTTGAATGTTACAGGCTCCGCCTGTAAGATAGATCAGTGGGCTAATGTGTTTGCTGAGAGTGCTGTTGGCGGCCTCATGGTCGCTGGCTCTATTCACAGCTCGTATCTGTATTTAGAAAGTGCAACAACTGCCATTTACATGGCTTCCAGGAGCTGAGGGCAGTCTCTGTCCTGTGCCAAAGTGCTCCCTGTCTCAGTGTAGCTGTGCGCCTATACAAGTATTCAGCTTACTCGGAGTGCCTCAACTCCCTGCTTCATTTGCTTCAGAAAAGTGTTGATGAGATGGGGTGTGTCTCCATGACCAAGATCATGGCAGGGTGGCCCAGTCCTGATCTAGGTGTCTAGCAGGGTTCGATTGGGACCACAATTAGAGCAGGCCAGCCCAAATAAAGTAGCCCACATTTGCAGATCTCCACATTTCGCAAAACACTGCTTGGTTAGGATCATGGAGCTAACGTTGGCAAACATTTGCAGCAATAAAAGGGCCTTATTTACAAGCCCCTTGCGCCACCCGTATGTCACTTTTCCCATGTTAAAAATGACGCAAAAGTGGCGCAAGCCGCTTGTAAATAAGCCCCAAAGTATTTAAAGCTTCTAGGGCCAGTAACTTTTCAAGACTGGAAACGAAATAATTTCACTGCTGCACACCCATATATTTCCTTTTCTTCAGGGATATAAATGTCTTTCTCACCCTTAGGTCCCTGAATTTGCATCTTAGCTTTAGTTCCCATGGCCCATGCTCAATCTTAGATCCTTGAATGTCCTGTTTGCCATCAGGCTCTAACATTTCTGTTAATCTTTAAGGATCGTTACTCCCCTGTGACCAGCAGGTCTTCAGAAGATCATACTCACTCTTAGGTCTTGAGACCTGTCTGCACCCTCCGGGATTAGTGGCCCCTGCTTATAGTAAATCAGCACCACACCAAGAGACCCTTTGGGGTAGTGGATAAAATGTAAATTCTGTGACTTACTAACGCCTCAGGGCTCTAGCTCATCATCAGTTAGTTCCCAAAATAACCCAGTTATCCTCAGAACCATTAAGTTCATTCCTACTCATGGGTCCAATTGGGCTCTTAATCGCACTCAGATCTGTGAGGCTCCTGCCCACAGAGGTTACTGCTTTCTCGGTGCTCTTGGAATAAATCTCCCCTTACGGTCCCATGATGGCCCTCCTCATCCTTAGGCCTTGCAGCTCTTGCTCACTCTGACCCGGACCATTAAGGGCCATGTGGTTCAATGAGACCTCTACTTACCCTGAGCTCCACACTGGTGCTCTGTCACTCCAATGCCCTGAGGCACCCACTCACCACCAGAACTTTAAAACTCCTGCTCATCTCCAAGACCCAACAGCTCCTACTCACGCACAAGGACCCCAGCAAGGGCCATGTTTAAGTTAAGTCCTCAAGGCTGCTGCTCAAATCCAATTCTTTGAGGCTTCTGCTAACCTTCAGTCTCCTGCTGGTCCTGCTCATTCTTCGGTCCCCAGCACTCATACTCATACATGGGCAGAGCTGTGTTTTTAAGACTCAATAGCAATGGTAAAACTGTGTGTAGATGTATTAATGCACTTGATGACTGAGGTGCACTGCTAAGGTTATGTGTGAACAGTGTGCTTGCAGGTTAAGAGTGAGGTGCACTGGTAGTGCAAGATGTACAGGTTAAGAATGAGGTACACTGAAACAGTTGCGGGCACATAGTGTACAAACAGGTCATGATTGAGGTGTGCTGGTGGAGCTGTGGGTAAGTGCAGGTCACATTTGAGGTGCAATAGAGCTCTGTGTGCACATGGTATTTGGAGATCAGGATTGAGGCCCAGTCACAGTGCGGTGTGTGCATGTTATACATGTGTATCAAGGCTACGTTGCAAAGGCAGAGCTGGATGAACACAGGGAATGTGCAGGTCAATGTTAATGTACACTGGCACAGCTGTGTGCACTCAGGATATGTGCGGGTCAGGGATGAGGTAGACTGGCAGAGCTGTGTGTACTCAGGATATGTGCTGGTCAGGGACGAGGTAGACTGGCGAAGCTGTGTGTACTCAGGATACATGCGGGTCAGGGATGAGGTAGACTGGCACAGCTGTGTGTACTCAGGATATGTGCTGGTCAGGGATGAGGTAGACTGGCACAGCTGTGTGCACTCAGGATATGTGCGGGTCAGGGATGAGGTAGACTGGCAGAGCTGTGTGTACTCAGGATATGTGCTGGTCAGGGACAAGGTAGACTGGCACAGCTGTGTGCACTCAGTATATGTGCCGGTCAGGGATGAGGTAGACTGGCAGAGCTGTGTGCACTCAGGATATGTGCTGGTCAGGGATGAGGTAGACTGGCAGAGCTGTGTGCACTCAGGATATGTGCTGGTCAGGGATGAGGTAGACTGGCACAGCTGTGTGTACTCAGGATATGTGCTGGTCAGGGATGAGGTAGACTGGCACAGCTGTGTGTACTCAGGATATGTGCTGGTCAGGGATGAGGTAGACTGGCAGAGCTGTTTGTACTCAGGATATGCGCTGGTCAGGGATGAGGTAGACTGGCACCGTTGTGTGTACTCGGGATATGTGCTGGTCAGGGACGAGGTAGACTGGCACAGCTGTGTGTACTCAGGATTTGTGCTGGACAGGGACGAGGTAGACTGGCACCGTTGTGGGAACTCGGGATATGTGCTGGTCAGGGATGAGGTAGACTGGCACAGCTGTGTGTACTCAGGATTTGTGCTGGACAGGGACGAGGTAGACTGGCACCGTTGTGGGAACTCGGGATATGTGCTGGTCAGGGACGAGCTAGACTGGCAGAGCTGTGTGGACTCAGGATATGTGCGGGTCAGGGATGAGGTAGACTGGCAGAGCTGTATGTACTCAGGATATGTGCTGGTCAGGGATGAGGTAGACTGGCACAGCTGTGTGCACTCACGATATGTCCGGGTCAGGGATGAGGTAGACTGGCAGAGCTGTGTGTATGCAGGATATGTGCTGGTCAGGCATGAGGTAGACTGGCAGAGCTGTGTGTACTCAGGATATGTGCTGGTCAGGGATGAGGTAGACTGGCACCATTGTGTGTACTTGGGATATGTGCGGGTCACGGATGAGGTAGACTGGCAGAGCTGTGTGTACTCAGGATATGTGCTGGTCAGGGATGAGGTAGACTGGCAGAGCTGTGTGTACTCAGGTTATGTGCAGGTCAGGGATGAGGTAGACTGGCAGAGCTGTGTGTACTCAGGATATGTGCTGGTCAGGGATGAGGTAGACTGGCAGAGCTGTGTGTGCTAAAGATATGTGCTGGTCAGGGATGAGGTAGACTGGCAGAGCTGTGTGTACTCAGGATATGTGCTGGTCAGGGATGAGGTATACTGGCACAGCTGTGGGCACTCAGGATATGTGCTGGTCAGGGAGGAGGTAGACTGGCACCGCTGTGTGCACTCAGGATATGTGCTGGTCAGGGATGAGGTAGACTGGCACAGCTGTGTGCACTCAGGATAGGATGAGGTAGACTGGCACAGCTGTGTGCACTCAGGATATGTGCTGGTCAGGGATGAGGTAGACTGGCACCTCTGTGTGTACTCAGGCTATGTGCTGGTCAGGGATGAGGTAGACTGGCACCGCTGTGTGAACTCAGGATATGTGCTGTCAGGCATGAGGTAGACTGGCAGAGCTGTGTGTACTCAGGATATGTGCTGGTCAGGGACGAGGTAGACTGGGGTATGTGCGGGTCAGGGATGAGGTAGACTGGCACCGCTGTGTGTACTCAGGATATGTGCTGGTCAGGGATGAGGTAGACTGGCACCGCTGTGTACACTCAGGATATGTGCTGGTCAGGGATGAGGTAGACTGGCACAGCTGTGTGCACTCAGGATAGGATGAGGTAGACTGGCACAGCTGTGTGCACTCAGGATATGTGCTGGTCAGGGATGAGGTAGACTGGCACCGCTGTGTGAACTCAGGATATGTGCTGTCAGGCATGAGGTAGACTGGCAGAGCTGTGTGTACTCAGGATATGTGCTGGTCAGGGACGAGGTAGACTGGGGTATGTGCGGGTCAGGGATGAGGTAGACTGGCACCGCTGTGTGTACTCAGGATATATGCTGGTCAGGGATGAGGTAGACTTGCACCGCTGTGTGCACTCAGGATATGTGCTGGTCAGGGATGAGGTAGACTGGCACAGCTGTGTGCACTCAGGATAGGATGAGGTAGACTGACACAGCTGTGTGCACTCAGGATATGTGCTGGTCAGGGATGAGGTAGACTGGCACCGCTGTGTGAACTCAGGATATGTGCTGTCAGGCATGAGGTAGACTGGCAGAGCTGTGTGTACTCAGGATATGTGCTGGTCAGGGACGAGGTAGACTGGGGTATGTGCGGGTCAGGGATGAGGTAGACTGGCACAGCTGTGGGTACTCAGGATATGTGCTGGTCAGGGACGAGGTAGACTGGGGTATGTGCGGGTCAGGGATGAGGTAGACTGGCACAGCTGTGTGTACTCAGGATATGTGCTGGTCAGGGATGAGGTAGACTGGCACAGCTGTGTGTACTCAGGATATGTGCTGGTCTGGGATGAGGTAGACTGTGTGCACTCAGGATATGTGTTGGTCAGGGATGAGGTAGACTGGCACAGCTGTGTGTACTCAGGATATGTGCGGGTCAGGGACGAGGTAGACTGGCAGAGCTGTGTGCACTCAGGATATGCGCGGGTCAGGGATGAGGTAGGCTGGCACAGCTGTGTGCACTCAGGATATGTGCTGGTCAGGGATGAGGTAGACTGGCACAGCTGTAAATGCACAAGAGTGTTGCATGTCAGCGGTAAAGTGCACTGCAAAGTTGGTGGTGCATACTGGATCTAGCTGCATGCCACGTGCACAGGCTTGTTAGAGTTTAGGGGTCGATATAAATGTGGGAGAAGTAGTGCCAATACTGTAATTTGTTAAGAGCATTTGCTGAGACTCATCAATGAAAATTAATTATGCCTGAAAAGCCTCTGAAGAGCTCTGAGGACATCTTCTTAAAACCCTAATATTTGTAAATGGTACCCAACCCTGCTAGCTCTCCCTGAGTGCCTCACAAACTGAGATCGTACCCAGAATGACCACAAGTAGTCGAGCCAGAACCTGCCAAGATTGAAGTGACTGGATAGGGTGATCACTTTGGCACAGCATTTCACTGTCTCCACATGTCATGAAGAAGGGCTGTAGTTTTGCTAAGAAAAATTACAAAATACATTGACCTTAGTATGAAATCATTTTAGTATTGTAACACCCTGTATACTTAAGCACCTAAACTAAGGGCTCCAAAAATGCACAGAGAGATGCAAATAACCCAAGTAAAGAAATACAGTATGTGGTACCTCTGAGTTCTCCCACTGTATTCCCTCTCTGACCCACTTCCCATAGGAATTGAGATAGAGGAGTGGTGGGAGCACATGGGAGGGTTGGAAAGGAAGGCAGTCTCCATCACAACCAGTGATCACACCCAGTCTCAGACTGAAAGAATTCCCTCACTCTCTGCTCAATGGACATAATACAATCACGCCAATCCCGGTGGCACCTCGGGTCTAGTCCAGTGCAACAGCACCTAGTTCATATCCCGCCAAAGTTATTCACCCTCCAATTTCTTTGCTTTTGGGAAGGTCTCTGCTGGTTCAATCTGTGTGAAAACATGGGGTTTGCCCTCAGGGGTTACGATCATCTTGGCAGGATACCAAGGAGATGTCTCCAGGCTTAAATTAAGCAGGTCCTTCTTTGTAGCCTCCAGTCTCTCTCTCCTGTTCTCTGTCGCGTGCTCTTTCGCCTGTAATCCAGGAAAATCAAAATTGGGTCATCACCAAGGGTGGTTGTCTTGCGCTGGATGCCCTTCTGAAAATATGTCCTTTCTCATGGAATTGAAGTTCTTCTGTTTAAAAATACTTTATATCAATAACAGTATAAACATAGAAGAGTTTAGCAAGGTATAATAATGCATACATCTGTTACAATTGAAAAAATAATTCAAAAAGAACAACAAAAGTCTTATGTTTTCCAGGGGGAGGAAGGAAAAGGGAGTATGTGAAGGGGTAAAATATATAACAGAATATTACATGTATAAAAGAAAACTGTCCTCATAAATTTTAAATTGATACAAATAACCTAGAGATATTATGATATTTACATCAATGGTAAAATTTGACAATATTCTGTCAAAATAAGGAGCAACAGAGAGATAAATATTCATAGTGGTTGGAAATGTTTAGACAATGTGCGAACCCTAGATGACATGCAGTTCTCAGTATTGTTAAGAAAAGAGATTACCATAAAAAAAAATGTGCATTATGAGAAGTAGAGCATTGAGACATATAGTGAGTATCCAATTTATGATGTAATAGACGCAATCCCAACTTATCTTATATGACAATTTGAATTAACATTTCCAATTAAAAGCAATTTGTTGAAAGGCAATTGCTAAGAAAAAGGGGTTGAAAGTTCTGCTATGACAGTTCTACTGGATTCCTTACTGCCCCCTGTTTTCTTTTTGGCGAGACTGGATGCCTTCTTTACTGTATCTCAAGACCCATCCTCTGCAGCAAGGTCCTCAAAATTTAAAATCCTCTCGATTCTAGTCTCTGTGGTTTCCTTGCCATATTTCTCAGAACTCCAAGAAGGCGGATGTTGCCTGCCAGGCAATCACTTTGTGACTCCATGCAAACTAGAACTGGAACCGCGCAGTCCTCGAATCGCCGGCGTTGCCAAGGCCTCCAGGATTAGCGGTCATGCAGAGACATTCATTCACTCTCTCCTTGGATGCTGCTAACTCTTAGGGCCGCTCCCACGCCTCTAGTCCTGCGCCGGCACAGTGTTCTGTAGCCACTGGGAGTGCTGGTGTGCGGGTCCGGTATACCTCCTGTCCCTCTTAATTCTTGGTGTAGGTCCCAGGATGCTTGTTTCCGGTCCAGGGAAGTCATGGCTTGGCAGTTCGGGCTGGACTGTTCCCATGAGGCACAGGGTCAAGACTCATTTGCATATAGCTGGGTCTGAACTGGGGTGGCGAAGTGAGCTAAAGAACGATGATGGATTCAACCCAGCTCTGTGACTGGGGGTGAGTGTCTGAAAAGTTTCAGCGCTCCGTCCATCATCTCCTTGTGTTTGCTTTGGTCACTTTTAAGTCAGCACGGCCGCAAGGGAGGTCCTCTCTTGTACCCACGCTGGCTCAGCATTCTCACTGCTAGGGCCCAGGAGTTCTGGTGCCAGGTTCACAGAGGTTGCACTTCTCCTGTTTCCAGCAGGTAGGGGGTAGACAACCTCATGAAGAGGAGCCCTCTAGCACTCCTCAGGAAGAGCATCTCCTGCTCTCTGAACTCCAGTGGCTTCGGGGGCCCTGGAAAAGAGGAGTCTGGCCAGAGCAATAGGCTGCCACGTGTGCTCCGGCGCGCGGCCACCTTGGCCCCCAATATATTGATTTAAAGTACATTTGGTGAAATGGGGTCTATGAAAATCTGGTCTGACTGGCAGATGCACAAGTATATCTTGGTGTCATGTGACTCAGCATCTCTCATCCTTAGGAAACTTCTCAGAGGTGTCTTTCTTTCAGTGAATGTTTGCACTTCACTTCACACTTTGGTTCATTGTATAGCTGTTCATGCCATTTGTTTCATTTACAAAAAAAGGAATTAAATATAAACCTGCAGTCAGGAAAAATGTTCCAATGTTTACAAAAAAGTAATACAATTATATACACACAGATTGTTAAATAAACGTGTTTGAGATGGATGTAAATTGGAAATGAACATTCCAATAAAAAAAAATATTCGTTGGAAGATCAGAATTATCAAAAAATACTAGGAACTCACTCTTATTTTTTTTATTCATAAGTTTGCTGTGGATGGTTTGATTAATGTACGCTGGGAAACAGGACATGGCACAGACCTAGGTCGACTCTTACACTCAACCTGGGATTTTAAGACACTCAGGGCATATGTTTTACTACACTTAAGAGAAGCTCTTTAATCTCAGAGACTGGTGAAAGGTGCATTTGTTTTTTGTTTTACTTGTTGCTCGCATTACTTGTAACATCCGACAAAGGGAAGGATGCTAGTGTGTAAATGTACAAATAAAAAAAAAGTGTCACATAACCCACACACACGCAGTTTTATTCAGCAGGTACACGGCCCAGAGGCATTGGGGTTCTTTACATGAGCACCAGTTCCATTACATAAGGTCAATTTCATTTTTAGGCATAGGGAAATTACGTGATTTGCCTAGAATCACAGGATGTTGAGCTGATGCTGGGACGCGAAAAAAGTCGGGTAAAGCCACGTCCTCCTCCCAGCCTCTCCCTGCTCACTGCAGTCATTGATAACTGGCAGGCAAAGGAGACCAGCAGAGACAAATTTATCCTTGCCAGTTCAAGGGAGAGGAGGGGGGCACAAATAAACTGAGTTACCTCTTGAGGGATAATAGAATAGAGGGATAATAGAATGGAGGGAAAATAGAATAGAGGGATAATAGAATAGAGGGATAATAGAATAGAGGGATAATAGAATAGAGGGATAATAGAATAGAGGGATAATAGAATGGAGGGATAATAGAATAGAGGGATAATAGAATAGAGGGATAATAGAATAGAGGGATAATAGAATGGAGGGATAATAGAATAGAGGGATAGTAGAATGGAGGGATAATAGAATGGAGGGATAATAGAATGGAGGGATAATAGAATAGAGGGATAATAGAATAGAGGGATAATAGAATAGAGGGGTAATAGAATAGAGGGATAATGAATGGAGGGATAATAGAATAGAGGTATAATAGAATGGAGGGATAATAGAATAGAGGGATAATAGAATGGGATAACAACAACCAATACGTTAATTATTTCAAAGAGCCTTGGAGCTTCTTGTTGGCTCTCTCGCTGGCACTCACCAACTCCTATGACCCCAACTCTCCAGTCGTCCCCCCGTCCCATCCTCTGCACAGCAAGTGCTAATGGCTTACAGCCAGCAGCTCCTCTGTTACAGCTAGAAGGAGCTAGGAGCAGGCACACCTGTTGCTGTGACAGTGCATATGACAATTAGCCGGCCTGACTTAATGTGCATTGGGTGAGGCAATGTATATGCATGCTAAGGCTGTACCAACACTGCTTAGTCCAGCAAAAAACCGGCCAACCAACTGGCCTCACCCATTAGCCCATTGGCCCATGGCCGATTGCCCGCCAATCCGAGCTTGGTGTCTAGATGTATGATTCTCTCATATCAGATGTGTCACTTTCTCCTGATCTAAGTGTCTCCCTACCCTTAAGAATTTCTTGTCTCGGAGTTTAAGGCCTTGAGAATCTGAGACGATGCTTTGTCACGTAAGTGACCACGCAAAATGTTAGTAAATGACCCATCAACTTTCTTACCTGTACCAGCACAAGCGTCTTCCATGCTGCTGTGTTAGTAAGTGCCCTAAGACAAGTGAAAGTGTGCGGTTTGTTGTCTTGAATATTTCTCTAAGAAAGTGTGTTCCTGTTACAGGGAGAATAATTATATGTCTCATTGTATAGGAGGGGAGGGCGGTGTGTGTGTGTTCGTGCGTTCCTTTCGTTGTGTGAGTCTTCTATTGTAAACAAGTTCCAAGACCCACTAACTGGGTATTCAATGTCCTAACATATGTGTACTACATCTCCAAGTATCAGTGTGTTCCATGTCCAAGTATCAGCGTGTTCTATGTACCAATATCAGCGTGTTCTATGTCCCAGAATCAGCATGTTCCTTTCCCAGTATCAGTGTGTTCCATGACCCTGTATCACTGTGTTCCACGTCCCGGTATCAGCGTGTTCCACGTCCCGGTATCAGCGTGTTCCATGTCTCAGTATCAGCGTGTTCTATGTCCTGGTATCAGCGTGTTCTATGTCCCAGCATCAGCGTGTTTCATGTCCCAGTATCAGCGTGTTCTATGTCCCAGTATCAGCGTGTTCTATGTCCCAGTATCTGCGTATTCCATGCCCCAATATCAGCATGTTCTATGTCCCAGAATCAGCACGTACCTTTCCCAGTATCAGCGTGTTCCATGCCCCAGTATCAATGTGTTCAACATTCTGGTATCAGAGTGTTCCACATCACAGTATCAGTGTGTTCCATGTCCCAGTATCAGCGTGTTCCATGCCCCAGTATTAATGTGTTCCACTTCCCAGTATCAGAGTATAAGACGTCCCCTTTTCAGCGTGTTCCACGTCCTGGTATCCGCGTGTTCTACTTCCCAGTATCAGAGTGTTTCAGGTCCCATTATCAGTGCATTCCACATCCTAGTATCAGCGTGTTCCACATCCTCGTATCAGCGTGTTCCACGTCCCAGTATCAGAGTGTTCCACATCCCAGTATCAGAGTGTTTCAGGTCCCATTATCAGTGCATTCCACATCCTAGTATCAGCGTGTTCCACATCCTCGTATCAGCGTGTTCCACGTCCCAGTATCAGAGTGTTCCACATCCCAGTATCAGAGTGCTCCAGGTCCCATTATCAGTGAGTTCCATGTCCCGGTATCAGCGTGTTCCAGGTCACGGTATCAACGTGTTCCACGTCACAGTATTAGCATGCCCCATGTCACGGTATTAGCGTGTCCCATGTCTCAGTATCAGTGTGCCACACGTCCCAGTATCAGAGTGTTCCACACGTCCCAGTATCAGAGTGTAAGACGCCCCCAATATCAGCGTATTCTACTTTCCAGTGTCAGTGTGTTCCATGTCCCAGTATCAATGTATTCCATGTCCCAGTTTCTCTTTTCCCTATGCTAAAGCAAGTGTGTTTCCTGCCTTAATTTGCAGTTATCCCTTTCCCAGTGTTGGTGTGTTCCCCATGTCGGTGTTTTCTTTCCTATTGTAGGTTAGATCACTTTCCACAGATTTAAGGAAACCTTCTGGTGGAAGGAAACACATCCAGACTTCCCAGAACCAATTTTACCTCAAGGAAATATACACTCACCTAGGGAGAAGCACACACTCCAGGGTCTGGTTGACCCACCACACATTGGTTACGGATGGAGGGACTAGAGCTTACACTCTGGCCTCTTTGTTCTCACACCTGGCCACACCCAGACTATCCTGTGCCTAATCCCAGCCAGTGCCGTAGTGGGACATTCTTGGGTCTAAGGGAAAACTGTGCATCATCATGGGCTGGACACTATAGGACTTTAGGAATATTCAACCCTTCATCTCTAACAAGGGACAAAACCTGCACTGGCAGAAATTACTCCAAACTAGACAGTGGATCTACTGCCATATGTGGGGCTAGCACCCATGAAGGACAAAGTGGGGGACTGCCCGGTGCCAAGACCCACCCACAAGCAAGCCTGCCTTCTGTTTCCATCCGACGTGTGTTTGTTAAGTCGCTATCTGGAGGCAGGCACTCTCATCCTCTGGAACGGTTAGGACCAGACCTGTCCTAGGAAGACACACACAAGTAGCTCAGGATGGACTTAGGATTCATCTCTCGGGCTCTAGCCCTCCCAGGCTTCCTAGGTTCACGTGTGACTAGTCGCTCCAGTCCAGGATTTTTCTTTGGATTCTGATACCTATAGGCTGATTTTTGCCAGTATAAAAAGCCAGTACTACAAGTCCCAGAATGCAAATAAATCCCTGGCCTGGACACCTACCCACGCATGGACCAGGGAAATTTGGCAGCAATGCTCTTACGTTAGGGTGACCCAGCATCCCGGATTCCCCAGACAGTCCCGGTTTTCAGAGGACTGTCCCAGACCAGACACGTTTCTTAATTTTAAGTACATGTACTGGTTTTTGGGACAAAGGTCAGGCCATTCTGCAAAGGAGAATTGAAAGGTGTACTCTCCTTTCACAGGCGCCTCTCAAGAGTGAAAAATGTAAGTAATTTATCTGTTTCTGCCAGGCAGCACAATAGGAGGACTTTGGCACCAGTGTGCCAGTCATTTCAGCTGCTGTCTGGAAAGTATCAGGGTGATTCATCAAGCAGGGGCTGAGAAAAAGAGGTGGTTCCAAAATGCGTTTTCCCCATAGGGATTTGTGACACGACTACAGCCCGAACCGCTGAATGGAATTACACCAAATTTGGAAGAAAGTTAGATCTTGGTCCAGAAAGAGTTCATTTTGTAACTTAGTGTACATCTGTTCGGTAGTTTTTAAGTAAGTAAAAAAAAAATATGTATATGTAGGGTTGTGGAGGGTCCACGGATCCTACAGATCTCATATTGAGATCTGATTGGCTGCCACTACTTCAACCAGGAACTGGTGGCAGCCATCTTGGGGCTCGGGACTTGGCCCGAGACCCAAGAAAAAAGAAGAAAAGAAAAAACAGAGGGGGCCAGTGTAGGAATACCCTGACTCCCTAGGCCTAATGGTGGGGTCCCACCGGAGGTCAAAAGATTTTTGCAAAAAACTTTGCAACAAATTCACAGGGGATCTGCTGCAATTTTTTTTTTTTTTTTTTTTAAACAGCAAGGTCTCCCACGCTTGATTTTTTCTACCCTCTGGGTGGGCCAAGTCCCAGGGGGAATTCATAATAATAATAAAAATGGGGGCGGGGCGCAGGCAGACCCCTCCCTCCCTGGGCCGCTTTCGGACCGGGAGATACCATCTCACGGACGCTAAATAGAAACCCGGGGCCAGGCCTTATTAGAAATGGGAGGGGGGCACGAGCCCCCTTCCCGGGCCAATTTTGACCCTCGGGACCCCATACCCCATGGCCAGCTCCTGCTATGTCCATGGGTGCCCGGGCATTGCGATTTCTCAGCCATCACTGGCATGGATAGGGAAACCTGTGTTGCTCTTGCTTGTTAAGGATGTTGTGCTTTTGTTACACTTATCACATGAGGTCAAGCCGGACCTAATCACAAGGCGATCCAGTCGAATGCTGATCAGGCTTTGACAGATGGCCAATTAGTGAGGGATGGGTGACGGTAACAAAAGCCGCAGATAAATCATACAGGGTGAAGGTGATGCCAAGCTGTCATCCTCCACATGATGAAAGTCATGGCCAGATCCATGTGTACTGACACCATCTCATCCAATAGCTGTAAGCCAGCTTGAGAAGGCTCTAAAAGGAAAATGTAAATGCAGAAATTGAATTTCTAAAAGTAGACGTTAGATGATCCACATCAACAAAATAAGCTAAAAATAGCTTCATCGGTGATGCATGCAAAATGTGAAGTAGACCCGTGTCATTTCAAATCTCTTTACCCACACAACAAATGTGAGAGAGCGATATTGTAATGTGTTTGTGGTGAAACGACAGCGAAAGAGTAACACAGAAGAAGTTCTAAAGAGAAATAACTAATTTGTTAGAGCAACAATAAATGTGTTCAGTATTTTGATGACACCCCTCGCAAGCACAATCAACAGCTACAGAGCTCATTTCCTGTAAGCCAGGGGACATTCATGCCTCTTATTTCAACAGTATACCAGGTCAGGAAAACCCACAGAAATGAACATTTTGCTTTTGGCAAACGTTATTGTAAGAAAAATGAAAATCAATCAAGCATGGAGACCGCCAAGTTCCACTCAATTATGCTAACATCGACCATAACTGAATCCAGCACGGCTTTGTAAACACAATCAAACAGCGCCTGTTCCCTCTGTGAGCCTCCATCTGCTAAGTCTTCTGCATGGTCAACCTTGAATGTAAGACCTGCCGTAAGGAATTCTACCTATGACTCGATCACGAATGACTGCCCATGGTCGAACACTCACAGTCCTGTTTACCAATGCCTCTTCTCCCATAATCATGGACATTGACAGTCATTTGATCGAAGACACTGGAAGAAAGGCACAGATGGTTGGTAAAAGTGGCATTTTCAGAATTGCAACTTAAAATCCGATTTCACCATCTAAAATTGTTTGAAATTACAATTAATGTGAGTGCAAACAGTATATTTTTACCTGGTCCCAATCTAAAGTTAGCACTTATTAAATGTTATAAGGCAACTCAGTATTAGTCAATGGGAGAGACAGGCCTTGCAACAGTGAAAAACCTGGTTAGGGGTTTTTCACTGCTAGGACATATAAAACGTAAATACACATGTCCTATTTTTTAAATACAATGTCCCCTGCCCTATGAGCCTTTAGGAGGGTTGACTTATAAGTATTAAAAATTAAAGTTTAGGCCTGGCTAAAGGTCTATTTTGCCAGGTCAAAATGGCAGTTTAAAACTGCACACAGTGGCTACAGCAGCAGGCCTGAGGTGTCTTACAGTAGGTGGCACAAGGAGTACAGTTAATTTACGTGCCCTGAATACTGGTAGTACCATTTACTAGGGACTTACAAGTAAATTAAATGTGCTAATTAGGTGTTGTCCAATTTTAGCATGTTTGAAGGAGACAGCACAAGCACTTCAGCACTTGTTAGCAGTGGGAACATGTGCAGAGTCTTAAAGCCAACATAAACGAATTCAGCAAATATCAGGGGTGGAGAAGGCAAAATGTTTGAGGGGGAACACCATGCCAAGAATGTCTGGTATAACAATCCCTCACCTTTACCATTTACATGACCAAATTCTAGCACAAATGTTTGTCTGTTTTCAGTGTGAACTTTGCAAAATTCCAAATGTAGTTTTCAACATGTAAATAAGCACGTAGGACTGGAAGAGATGAACTTGAAAAGGGGGAATGAGTGACAGTGGGTCTTTGAATTGATCTTGTGCTGTCCCTCCTGCACTCTTTTCGCCTCCGACGTGGCTTCACAGAACACAATATTCATTTCCATGCTTGCTCACAGAATGAACACTCTTGCTCACCTCTTGCTACAGATGAAGATGCAACATGCAAGACACATGACACAGAACACCTTCACATCCACTGAACACAGGACAAATACGACATATTATCAACGACATTGAGGGTGCACTAATACATCTGTTACAAGTGAAGTGATCATTATTTTTTCAATAAATGTCTCCTCCAAACTTTATATGTATTCTATCATTCAAAAGTAAATAGATTGAAACTAGAGTTATGAACTGTTTACCTGATCCATATTGCCTTATGACATCGATTCTATTGCTTCAAAAGGGCATATACTTTAATTAAAATCACTAGAAAAGAGAAAGAAAATAATAATTTTCTTAAAAATAAATATTATGAATTGTAACCCTATGAAGATACACACCTGATATATATTCAAAACGGCAGTCACAAATCCTATGAAATGCAGATAATCAGAATCTCAAAGTTGTCAACACTAATTTGTTGGTAACAAGGGAAAATATAAGAGGTGGCAAATCTGGATTCCCAAAAATTTACATGTATGTTATGCATAGTATTTACAAAGAGTATCGTATGTATAAGAGAAAAGGTACTACAACATTAATTGTTGTCTAAAGCAATACTATAAGATGAAAAACTATTAGTGTGATAGCAGTAATGAGTAAATCGTATACTAGTACGCTCATTCAAGTAGTATTTTTCTTAACGGAAGAGATCTGATTTAAAATTCTAGAAAATAAAGTATTCATTAAGAAATAAACATACCTCTTGTGGGTTTTAGAATTAAAGATGCACAGGTTAAGCATGTCTAAATCTATATGTAAAAACCGTGAGTAGTAATGGATATATACAGTGAGTATATATTCCTAATGCATAAAATGGAGCTGAAAAGCGGCATAGTAACCTTTCAAGAATAGAGCTCAGCTTAAGTAGTGAATGCGTTCACTATTTAGAAACATCTAAAGATGACGGCCTTCAAAAATAGTGCATCGAAAGCTCGCACTATGGCATTACCATACACCGAATGAGTAAGCATAGCTATTACCATTGTGGAAACATGTCTCAAGATGGCTGCCGTGATCGCCACAATCAGCACATACAGATTCTATAATTTTGTGACATGGGGAACTATAACTTATAAGTTGAAACATCCTTATGAGGTTGTCCACTTCTCATCATAGTTAGAGACATCTAAATGTCTCACCTAATATGGCTCGATTAACTAGTGTGAGAATTAAAGATCCATATAGTAAGCATGTTTAAATGTATCCTGTCGTATATAAGCAGTTCCTGTAGTAGAGAAAGAAATTATAAGTATATTGATATGTAATATCCATAAGTAGTAATAGAGATATACAGTGAGTATATAATATTAAAGCATAAGATGATGCAGAAAATTGGCATAGTAACCTTTCAAGAACAGAGCTCAGCTTAAATATGGAATGCGTTCAATAATTATTAGAAATATTGAAACATGCTGGCCTTCGAAAATACTGCACAGTATACCCGAAACTATAATACTGGAAAACTAGAATGTAAACTAAGACACAAACGATGATGGTGGGCAAAAGTATTGCAAAAAAAACCTAAAGTATCTCAACATGTCAGAACTCAAAAGTATGAGGTTTCAGGGGAAAAAAATGGTAATGTGACATGAGTATTAAAGGTTAACACATACTCGGTAGCACAATAAAAGAAAGCGTCATGATAATCTCAAACGTAAATCCAAAGATTTACACCTGCCCGTCCGCCGCCAGCTCGGATCATCTACTCCCCAGCCCAACTCTACGAGTAAAACATACCAGCAGGTGAGTTCTTTCAGCACTCTGTGCTATCAGAATGGCCATACTGGGTCTGCAACCACTGCAAGAGGGACATAGGGAACACTGCGTTAGTACCCAACATCACTGGACATTACCCCTCGAGAAAGGCAACTCACAAGTGGCAGATGATGCTGCTGAATTTCCCATCCATGCCCAAACACAGCGCAGAGCTGCTTATATTATTAGATGACAAACAACCAGGTGTACTTTTTATCACAGAGACTTGGTTGCAGGAGAACTCCATGCCAGATGTGGCCCTGTCACTCCCACAAGGCTGTGTCCTTACAAGATGCGACCACGAAGACTGGAGGGGTGAAAGGGGTAGCCATAGTTTTTAAAGAGACTCTAAAAGCACAATTCTCCCCTCTGAAGGTTCCCTGCTCTTCTCGCTTGAGCTCTCAGCCACATTAACCTTCTCAGGTATATTGATATATCGTCCCCCAAGCCCCGCTTCAGAATTCAGCCAGCACTCCAGGAACTAATAGCAGAACTCAGCTCTCAGAAGTCCAACTTTACAGTACTAGGAGATCTCAATCTACATTTCGATAAAGATAGCAACGAAAGCATAAACAACTTCATTCAGGGCATGGCAGCAATCCAAATGACCCAATTTATAAAGCAACCCACTCATAAACTGGGCCACATATTGGACCCTATCTTTTTTAAGATCAATGAGCTCTCAATGTACACTCCCACCCCTATGTATTGGTCTGACCACCACTTAGTGCATTTCTCTCTGTGCATACCCCGGCACGCAGATAAAACAGCCCACCTCCACAAAGTTAAAACGTTGCTGGCCAAAACTAGACACCCCAAACTGGGAAAGTTTCCTAGGCGAATCCACCCCAAAAATGGAAGGGGAAACCAACGAGAGCTACAACAAATTTGAGAACGGGCTCACAGGCTCCCTGGATACCTTGGTCTCTATGAAGCCCTGGGTCCATGCCGCCTGGACGGACGTGCTCCATGGTTCTCAGGAAACCTTATGGAACTAAAAAATGAAGTAAAAAACGCAGAAAGAGAATAGAGAAAATCGTAGGATGGGCCCAGAAAGGCATCATACAAATTTTTTTTATAAAAAAGTATCAATATGCAATAAGAGAAGCTAGAGTGTCATACTTCTGCGCCAAAATAGAAAACGTCCCAAACTCCTCAAACGAGCTATTCAAATTGGTAAATAGCCTCATGAAGCAGTTAAGAGTCAAAGCGATCCTACACCCTCAATAGAGCGGAGTAACATGCTTGCAAACTTTTTCTTAAGAAAAGGTGACAACATTCTGCAAGCGCTTCCAAAAAATGCTATCCAAAGCTCGATCCACATCGCTGCAGCGCCGGCAAAAAATAACACTAACGTTCTTCCTTTAAATGAGTAAAGATGTAACCGTGGAGACCCCCATGACAATATAATCAGGGTAACTGCTCGACCCAACTTCCCCTTGATATTTTAAGGAGAGGAGGAAACACTATCCTAGCCGAACTGACCGATCTTTTCAAGCACTCTCCTCACAGCGGCATGGTCCCCTTGGCTTGGAAAGACGCAGTGGTCAAACCCCTCCTAAAAAAGCCCACCGCCAATCCACTACGGGTAGAGAATTATCAGCCCATCTCACTACTTCCTGGGGTGAGTAAGACCATAGAAAAGTATGTTGAGAAGCAACTGCCCGCCTTTCTGGTGGCTCACTCCATCCTTCACCCAACTCAAACTGCGTTTAGGCCGAGCAGCAGCACAGAAACCACTCTTTTTGATGCAACTGAAGAGCGTAGAGTCATTCTGGACTAAGGCAGCTCAGCAGCAATGATTCTGCTGGATCTGAGCATGGCCTTCGACACTGTTTCACACCCTGTCCTTATCCAAAGGCTAGAGGAGGCAGGAATAGTCGGAAGCGCGCTCAAACGGCTCACAGCTTCCACGTCCAAGACTCCTCCTCCGCAACATATGCACTACTGTGCGGAGTACCACAGGTATCTTCTTTAAGTCCCACACTCTTCCATCTCTATGTACACCCACTGGAAGAAATAGTGTAGGCTCATAGGTTCACCCTGGTCTCTTTCGTAGATGACACACAGCTCATCATCTCGCCCTCTGACAAGACCAATAATTCCTCGAATCAGATAAACGCCTGCCTTAAACAAGTAACGCACTGGATGTCTGACAGCTGTTTGAAACTGAACGGGGAAAAACAGAGGTCTTAGTCATAGGAAACAATACATCCACCTGGTTGGGACTTAACTGGCCTGACTGTCTTGGGCCACTTCTCACTCTCTCCCCTTCAGTCAAGATCCTGCGCTTCTGGATGGATGGCAGGCGATCCTTAGAAGTCCAGGCCATGAATTTGGCTGCTTGCTGCTTTGGACTTCTCCACTCTTTAAGAAAACTATTAAGCTGGCTACCAGCTCCGCTCCATAGAATGGTGATACAGGGACTATTCAATTCACGCCTGGATTACGGGAACTCCCTCTACCCAGGCAGCCCCAAATATGTGACAAATTGTCTGCAGGTAATCCAGAACACCAAAGCACGTACTCTCTACAAAGCCCCCAAGCATACATCGGCAGCACCTGCATTAGCAGCCCTGTACTGGTTGCCAATCCAGAAGAGAATACAGTTCAAATCCCTCTGCTTGGTCGATCACGCCATCAACAAACAAGCATTGGCATAGCCAATAGGTCTCGCCTTTGGGGCCTTATAAGTGTTTAGGCAGAGCTATTGACTTTGCCAATGTGTTTAAGCTGTGCTGTAGAGAAGTGTGGCTGCTGTGCAGCATGCTGAAAAGTTGTAATAAAAAGTGCCAGAAGCATTTTTGTTACCTTATATATGACCAAAAGGCATTATGTCCAACAGAACGACCATATTAAAAAATTTATGTACAATAAACAATTTCCTCCTTTTTCTTTTGTTCTTGCAATGCTGGCAACTTGTTTTTGCCTATTCCAATGGTTGTTTGGTAAAGTTTTTTTTTGAGGGGCATAAACAATTGGAGGTTGAAGGTTGTGAACTAGTACCTGTATTATAACACTAGCAGCGGCCAGACGCTAGGGGAGAATCAACAGATGGCAGATTCCGAGAGCAGGCTGAGGTGGTGTTGAGTGATGTTGAGGTGGTAGTGGTGGTGGTGGTGGTGACTGGTGCTGAGACGATGCTGAGGTGATGCTGAATGATACTTAGGTCTTGCTGAGTGATGATGATGTGGTGGTGTACTAGTGCAAAGGCGATGCTGAGTGATACTGTTGTGGTTGTGCTGAGTGATGCTGTGGTGGTGCTGAGTGATGCTGTGGTGGTGCTGAGTGATGCTGTGGTGGTGCTGAGTGGTGCTGTGGTGGTGCTGAGTGATGCTGCGGTGGTGCTGAGTGATGCTTTGGTGGTGCTGAGTGGTGGTGCTGAGTGGTGCTGTGGTGGTGCTGAGTGGTGGTGTGGTGGTGCTGAGTGGTGGTGTGGTGGTGCTGAGTGGTGCTGTGGTGGTGCTGAGTGATGCTGTGGTGGTGCTGAGTGATGCTGTGGAGGTGCTTAGTGATGCTGTGGTGGTGCTGTGGTGGTGCTGAGTGATGCTGTGGTGGTGCTGTGGTGGTGCTGAGTGATGCTGTGGTGGTACTGTGCTGGTGCTGAGTGATGCTGGGGTGGTGCTGTGGTGGTGCTGAGTGACGCTGTGCTGGTGTTGAGTGACACTGTGGTGGTGCAGAGTGACGCTGTGGTTGTGCCGAGTGAGGCTGTGGTGGTGCTGAGTGATGCTGTGGTGGTGCTGAGTGGTGCTGTGGTCGTGCTGAGTGATGCTGCGGTGGTGCTGAGTGATGCTTTGGTGGTGCTGAGTGGTGGTGCTGAGTGGTGCTGTGGTGGTGCTGAGTGGTGGTGTTGTGGTGCTGAGTGGTGGTGTGGTGGTGCTGAGTGGTGGTGTGGTGGTGCTGAGTGGTGCTGTGGTGGTGCTGAGTGATGCTGTGGTGGTGCTGAGTGATGCTGTGGAGGTGCTTAGTGATGCTGTGGTGGTGCTGTGGTGGTGCTGAGTGATGCTGTGGTGGTGCTGTGGTGGTGCTGAGTGATGCTGTGGTGGTACTGTGCTGGTGCTGAGTGATGCTGGGGTGGTGCTGTGGTGGTGCTGAGTGACGCTGTGGTGGTGTTGAGTGACACTGTGGTGGTGCAGAGTGACGCTGTGGTTGTGCCGAGTGATGCTGTGGTGGTGCTGAGTGATGCTGTGGTGGTGCTGAGTGGTGGTGCTGTGGTGGTGCTGAGTGATGCTGTGGTGGTGCTAAGTGCTGCTGTGGAGATGCTGAGTGATGCTGTGGTGGTGCTGAGTGGTGGTGTGGTGGTGCTGAGTGGTGTTGTGGTGGTACTGTGCTGGTGCTGAGTAAAAGCTGGGGTGGTGCTGTGGTGGTGCTGAGTGATGCAGTGGTGGTGTTGAGTGACGCTGTGGTGATGCCGAGTGATGCTGTGGTGGTGCTGAGTGGTGCTGTGGTGGTGCTGTGGTGGTGCTGTGGTGGTGCTGAGTAATGCTGTGGTGGTGCTGAGTGGTGCTGTGCTGGTGCTGAGTGATGCTGGGGTGGTGCTGTGGTGGTGCTGAGTGATGTTGTGGAGATGCTGAGTGATGCTGTGGTGGTGCGGAGTGGTGCTGTGGTGGTGCGGAGTGGTGCGGAGTGGTGCTGTGGTGTTGCTGAGTGATGCTGTGGTGGTGCTGAGTGGTGGTGTGGTGGTGCTGAGTGGTGCTGTGGTGGTGCTGAGAGATGCTGTGAAGAGAGAGAATTAGAGAGTGTGGAAATAGTGAAAGACAGAGAAAGTGTGTAAAAAAGTGGGGGGGGGATCAAGAGAGACTGACGAAATAAATGCCGAAAAAAATAGCCAATGTTGCTTTCACAGAGAATGAACTTTAAAAAAAAAAAAGTCAAAGAATGAGTAAGAATAAACTTTAAATTAAACAAAAAAGCCAATGTATCCTTGTCCGGTGGTACTGTGCTGGTGCTGAGTGATGCAGGGGTGGTGCTGAGTGATGCAGTGGTGGTGTTGAGTGACGCTGTGGTGGTGCCGAGTCACGCTGTGGTGGTGCCGAGTGATGCTGTGGTGGTGCCGAGTGATGCTGTGGTGGTGCTGAGTGATGCTGTGGTGGTGCTGTGGTGGTGCTGAGTGGTGGTGGGTGGTGCTGAGTAATGCTGTGGTGGTGCTGAGTGGTGCTGTGGTGGTGCTGAGTGGTGCTGTGGTGGTGCTGTGGTGGTGCTAAGTGCTGCTGTGGAGATGCTGAGTGATGCTGTGGTGGTGCTGAGTGGAGGTGTGGTGGTGCTGAGTGGTGTTGTGGTGGTGCTGTGCTGGTGCTGAGTGATGATGTGGTGGTGCTGTGGTGGTGCTGAGTGATGCTGTGGAGATGCTGAGTGATGCTGTGGTGGTGCGGAGTGGTGCTGTGGTGGTGCTGACCGATGCTGTGGTGTTGCTGAGTGATGCTGTGGTGGTGCTGAGTGGTGGTGTGGTGGTGCTGAGTGGTGCTGTGGAGATGCTGAGTGATGCTGTGGTGGTGCGGAGTGGTGCTGTGGTGGTGCTGACTGATGCTGTGGTGTTGCTGAGTGATGCTGTGGTGGTGCTGTGTTGGTGCTGAGTGATGCTGGGGTGGTGCTGTGGTGGTGCTGAGTGATGCTGTGGTGGTACTGTGCTGGTGCTGAGTGATGCTGGGGTGGTGCTGTGGTGGTGCTGAGTGATGCAGTGGTGGTGTTGAGTGACGCTGTGGTGGTGCCGAGTGATGCTGTGGTGGTGCCGAGTGATGCTGTTGTGGTGCTGTGGTGGTGCTGAGTGGTGGTGTGGTGGTGCTGAGTAATGCTGTGGTGGTGCTGAGTGGTGCTGAGTGATGCTGTGGTGGTGCTGTGGTGGTGCTAAGTGCTGCTGTGGAGATGCTGAGTGATGCTGTGGTGGTGCTGTGATGGTGCTGAGTGGTGTTGTGGTGGTGCTGTGCTGGTGCTGAGTGATGCTGGGGTGGTGCTGAGGTGGTGCTGAGTGATGCTGTGTAGATGCTGAGTGATGCTGTGGTGGTGCGGAGTGGTGCTGTGGTGGTGCTGACTGATGCTGTGGTGTTGCTGAGTGATGCTGTGGTGGTGCTGAGTGATGCTGTGGTGGTGCTGAGTGGTGGTGTGGTGGTGCTGAGTGGTGGTGTGGTGGTGCTGAGTGGTGGTGTGGTGGTGCTGTGAGATGCTGTGGTGAAGAGAGAGAATGAGAGAGTGTGGAAATAGTGAAAGACAGAGAAAGTGTGTAAAAAAGTGGGGGGGATCAAGAGAGACTGAAGAACTAAATGCCGAAAAAAATAGCCAATGTTGCCTTCACAGAGAATGAACTTTAAAAAAAAAAAGTCAAAGAATGAGTAAGAATAAACTTTAAATTAAACAAAAAAAGCCAATGTGTCCTTGTCCGGCCCCTCCTGCTTGCTCAGCCGTAGAATTAAATAAACTTTAAATTAAACAAAAAAAGCCAATGTGTCTTTGTCCGGCCCCTCCTGCTTGCTCAGCCGTAGAATTGAATAAACTTTAAATTAAACAAAAAAGCCAATGTGTCCTTGTCCGGCCCCTCCTGCTTGTTCAGCCGTAGAATTCTTTGATGAAAGCCAGATGGCGCCTCGAGCAAGTGAGGTGAAAGCCACATGGCGCCTGGAGCGATGCGAGGAAAGCGCGTTACTGTGCGCGTACTCGCATGCTCTAGGCCAGCCAAAAGTTGTGGTCGCATTTCTGCAAGCCCACTACAAAATGTCTCCACCCAGAGCCAGCGCTGAAGCGCTGGCTTTCAGGGCGAGACCTAAAAAGGACCCCAGCTTATCCAACATCTGGTAATCCCCTACACGCCTAGAAGAACTTTACGATCCGAGGGTCACAACCTACTTCTGGTCCAAAGGTTCAAGAAAGCAAGATGCAGTGGAAGCGCTTTCACTGATCTAGCACTCAAACTGTGGAACGCTTGCGCCCTGCACATAAGACTGGACAGATCAGAAATCAGCTTCAGGAAACAGCTGAAAACGCACCTATTCTAGCACTAGGCAGGCACTCAGCACCAGTAGCGGAGGTTTACTACCAGCGTTGGGAGGCCCGTTGGGTAGCCATGTGCTATATACATTCAGAAGAACAAAATAGAATAAAAAGATAGCTGCCCCCAAAATATATGGTGTTCTCAAGCGAGTAATGCAGTATAAGAGAACTAGAATGTGAATCTAGTCACGTACGAAGAGGAATGGCAAGATATTGATGTTAAACTAAGATATCAGAAATGGGGGGCGTGGCCAACTGCCGAGCAAAATGGCCGCTCTGTGAGGCGGCTCCGCCGAACCTACCCGTTCTAAGCCATATCCGAACAATTATCCGGTATTGCTAGTGAACTGAATGCTGATTTGAGGGTCGGAACCCTCCAGGAATTGATCGAGCTGTGACCCGGGAAGATCGGAGGTGGAGAGGCCGAGATAGACGACGGGACGCGGCCGGCTCCGACAACCTGTATTGATGGTGGGGGAGGGGCGCCCTGGCTCTGGCGCTCCTCGGAATAATTGACCTCAGACATCGTGGGCAGAGATCGTCCGGAGTTGGCGGAGACCATCCGGAGTCACGGCGGATCCAGATTGCGCCGTATCCGAGGGACCAAACGGATATCGTGCTGCTGCTCGCCCTTGGAGACGTGCCGTTAATCGAGGGCCCCGGCGAAACGCATGGTCTCAGTCGCAGTGAGTAAAGAGCGGCTGCTCCTGCCAGCGCGGAACGGCAGGAAACTTTGAGGGAGCCACGCTCTTTGAGCGGTAGCCGAACGGAGAGCTGTTGGGAGGCGGACTCGGTGTAGAGTGCCATCCCTGTCGTGGGCCCCCGGCCATTAATGAGTGGAAAACCCGGGATACGGAGCAAACCGCCTGCGGGAGCCCCGGCGGATGAAATGAACACTGGTTCAGATGCTCTATAAAGCGGAGTGATACCCCAATGATAAAACAAGTACTGTCTCCTGAATATAACGAGGGGGCCCTGATACTGTCCAAGACCAGTGCTGTTGTCATACAGGAGACTGACCCAGGTGGTTAACTGTGCAGTGCAAATAGTGGGGAAAGTCCAATGACTGATTCCAGTGCCTCGGTTGGGGTTGCCTGCCTGCGGAGTTGCTGAGAACTTTCTTTGGGGACTGAGCTTAGTTCGTGAGTAGGAGCTATTGTTGGAAGAACACTCTAGCGCATTGGGAGGATCGGTAGCCTGATGATATTACTGAGGCCCAGCGGACTACTTAGAGGCACCTAGCACTAGTGGAGGTTGGAGGGCTGTCTCGGAGGCCAGGTTCCTGAGCAATATACTGCCCACTCCGCCACGTTATTATACGGAGAGGGGGTGTGAACCAGGTCCCATAATTAGCATCTTCTTGAAGTCATAGGCACCGACGTCCAATATTGACCTGGTGAAGGCTGCGATCGCCTAGCGCCACATTAACGTAAAGAGAAAACTGCTCAGCCGGTTTCGCTCCCTCGACCGGGGGTAGTGACAGACCCGAAATGGCCGGTGGTCGCCATACTAAAGCCTCTATGCAGGCCAAATTGAATAAGTATGCTTGGAATGCTGGGGTAGACCCTAAAGACAAGGATTCGGATGACCCGCCTGAGAAACACCTTGAAGCTGTGGGAGCTTGGGAGCCAACCCTTCAAGATATCATGTTGGCTATTACGACAGTGAGAACGTCACTGGAATCACAAATTGACTCTGTATCGTCAGAGATCTCCCTGATGAGAGCGGATATGCGCTCTATCGACGCGAGGCTCAAAGATGTCGAATCGACTGCCAGGTCCCTAGTTACGGATACAACCGCCCTTCGGCAAAGAGTGGACGAGCTTCAGGCCCGGGGTGAACGGATGGAGGCCAAACTGGACGAATATGAAGGGCGCTCAAGGCGCAACAACGTCCGAATACTGGGGGTCCTGGAACGATCAGAAGGACAGGCAATGGACTTGTTCGTGGAGGAGCTGGTCGCCATCCGTCTGAAACCTACTAGCCTGTCCAAATTCTTTACGGTCGAGAGGGCACACAGAGTACCCAGGGGCAGACCGAAGCCTGGTGCCCCCCGAGACCTATATTGGCGAGAATATTTAATTACAGGGATAGGGATGCTATACTCCAAACATCCCGGGTATCACCCCCAATTGAGTTGGACAACAGTAAGGTGACCTTCTTTCCGGATTTCACACTCCGGGTGCAACGTCAACAACGCAGCTTCCTCGACATCAAACGTGCACTGCGAGAAAAAGACATTAAATACGCTATGCTCTTTCCAGCCAAGCTGAGAGTGGAAGCGGAAGGAAAGGCTTGGTTTTTCAACACGCCCGAAGAAGCGTGGGACTGGCTGGAGGGCTGGCGAGTGGCCGGGAAGGGGATTCACCAAGCTCGACGGTTCAAACCAGGAAGATCTCGAGAGGAGCAGAAAGCAGGAACTCTGGCGGGGTACACCTCGTTGACTGAGGGCGGTGAATGAGAGCTGGTCTGCATACGTTATGTGATTGCATGGGTATCATGGACTTTCTCTCCCCGGGCCCATCTAGGCCTTGCCCTTCCAGATAAAGAAGTGGGGGGGAGATAAGGCACGGACACTCTTTGCAGGTGCAAGACTGTATTATATTGTTCGAACATAAGGTTCTGGTAACGTTGCAATTGTAACTCAGCAATATTGTAAATAACGATTGAACGGGGATGGGGTTGGCACACGTACCACAAGTTAGAGGGGGGGGGGCGATAGGCACTCTGCAAGTTGGGGGTGGCAGGAGGTTTCAAGACCGCCATGCAGGGAGGCAGGGAGGGGGGCACAGTTTGATACAGTAAGGGGGGAGGGGCTCCAGTCACTGAGACTCTCCGAAACGCTCCACGAATACCTTAATTCGCAACATGGAGACATCTCGAGTGACAGGACGGGGGGGCGGGGAAGTTTATTGATTTTTAACAACAGGTTGTACATGATGGACACTGGATGGCATAATGGAGAGGTCACTCAGGGCAAAATAGATAGGGGCACAGTTATTAGATGCAGGGCTGGTGGGCCACTGTCGATGGTTGAAAATGTGGAGACATGCGGGGACTTACCCTTGAGGGAGCGATTTGCTACTTTGAGTGTAGATGGCAACTGCATTTGTACATAGGCTGAAGATGCTGTCGTGGAATGTGAATGGCCTGGGGGACAAAATAAAAAGGGGAATTGTGCTTCAATTTATAAAAAGACACGCCCCAGATGTGATTTTGCTGCAAGAAACGCATTTGTTAGGTAATACATGCCACGCACTGTCACGATGGGGGTTTAAGCTTGTGGCACACTCGGCATTTGGGTCTGGCTCATGGGGGGTAGGTATCATGACTAGGAAAAACCTGTCGATGTCTGTTGAACGCACATGGAAAGATAACCTGGGCAGATTCGTAGCAATCTCCGGGAAGTGGGAGGGGAAAACGCTGAACCTGCTTTCCACCTATGTGCCGCCGGGGCTTCAGGCCCCGACATTCAGGGACCTTGGTGCCCTCATCCTAGAGTTGCCGGAGGGTAGGCTAATGATCGGGGGCAATTTTAATTCCATTGTCTCCGATTCCTTGGATCGGTGGCCCCCTAGGGTTCTACCATCGGCCAGAACGCAAATTCATAATTTCCTGGGGGCAATGGGGTTGGTGGATACATGGAGGACGCTACACCCAGTTGAGCAGCAATATACATTCTACTCGGGTGCCCACCAAAGTATGTCTAGAATAGACTATATAGCAACACCTGCAGATCAGATGATCAATGTTAAAGAGGTAAAGCATCTAGCCCGGGGTATTTCGGATCATTCGCCCATTTGGTGTCAATTGGAAGTGGGGGAATCAAACATGGGAAGGACGATCCCAATCAACCCTTGGTATCTCAAGAACCCCCAGATTAAAGGGAAAGTAATACGGGATACTGAACTCTACTTTCAGGAGAACGAAGGTTCAGTAGATTCGGCCTTGACTCTCTGGGAGGCATATAAAGTGGTCCTCCGGGGGTCAGCTATAGCTCAGATCTCAGGGCTTAAAAAGGAGAAGCAGGCAGCGCTAACCCGCTTAGAAACAGACATAGTACATATGGAGGGAAGCCTCCGGGAAGACGATACAGACGAGACAAAACACGCCTTGCAAATCAAGACGAGGGAATATGTAGCTCTAGCCACGGACGCGGCAAAGACACAACATAGGGCGACACTCAGTCGAATTTATGAAGTAGGAGATTAAACCGGGAAGCTACTCGCCTGGTTAGACCGTAGGGAACAAGCAAGCAGAGTTGTGGCGGAGCTGGTGGTGGACTCGGGGGTACAACTCACCGAGCCACAGGCTATTGCGGATGCATTTGGCCAATACTACCAACCAAAACATTTAAGCATCCCAGACACCGCATACGGAGGAGGAGGCGTACTCCTTTTTGAGAGATAGTTCGCTGCCAATACTTACTGAAGAGGAACGATTGGATTTGGAACAAGACTTAACAGAGACTGAGGTAGAAAAAGCGAAACAAGATTTGAACGTAGGTAAAGCAATGGGTTCCAATGGTTTGCCCATTGAGCTATACAAACTTGCCCCGAGTAAAATTGCACCCCATTTGGTTAAAATGTTCCAAGCCGGTAAAGAGGGGGGCCTACTTCCCGATGACCAAAGGTTGGCAACGATCGTGGTCATTCACAAAGAGGGGAAACCCAAGAATGTGTGCCCATCGTATAGACCAATATCGTTACTTAATGCGGAAGCTAAGATATTGGCTGAACTACTTGCCAATCGCTTATTGTGCGTGATCGCAAAATTAGTGCACCCTGATCAATCAGGCTTTATGCCAGCCAGAAATACGTCTCTTAATCTGCGAAGGCTTCACGGAGTGATGGCCGGAGCCGGAACGATTCAAGAAGATGCTGTGGTGGTATCCTTGGACGCGACCATGGCGTTCGACACGATCGAATGGCCCTATCTGTTCTCAGTGTTGAGAAAGCTTGGCTTTGGCCCCGAGTTTGTGGGGTGGGTTCGCCTTTTATATACGGAACCTCTAACCCAGATAGTAGTTAATAACAGGAAATATCCTACCTTCATGCTTCACAGAGGCACCAGGCAGGGCTGCCCCCTATCCCCGTTGCTTTTCGCTCTAACACTCGAGCCATTAGCAATGTGGATACTGAAAGACCCTATTATCAGAGGGCTGAGATGGGCGGAGGGATGGGAGGACCGCATCTCATTGTATGCCGATGATATCCTCTTATACTTGGCATCACCGGCAACTTCCTTGAATAGAATATGGCATATCTTTATAGTGTTCGGCAAATTCGCTGGGTACAGGATTAATTGGTCCAAATCTGTCATCTATGTACTTAATGGAAATAAACCGGCACTACCAAGAGGATTTATTATCACAGAAGCTGCGCTAGATTTTAAATACTTAGGAATCTGAGTCTCTTTTATGAACACAACATCCAGCCCCCGCTGCAAAAGCTTAAGAGTAACGCTTTACATTGGAAGTCGCTCCCTCTGTCTCTACTGGGGCGGGCGGCCCTTTGTAAGATGATGTCCCTTCCTCGGTTTCTCTACGTCTTACAGAACACGCCACATCCAGTGGGATCAAACTATTTCAAAGCCATTGACAATGTTCTAAGGGAACTATTATGGGAGGGGAAACCGCCCAGAATCGCCACACAAAAGTTAACGTTGGGGTGGTATGATGGAGGAATAGCCTTGCCAGATATCAAAAAATACTACTGGGCGTCACAACTTGCCGCAATAAATCAGGGTATATATAGACCACATGAGGATCCTGGTTTCCTCATGGATAGATGGCTGCTCCCGGCGGGAGGTTTTGCAGGGGCATTATATACCAACCCGGCTAAGTTAAGGCTGTCAGGACCCACGATGCATGCGGTCCAGGTATGGCGAACAGCCACGAAGAGTCTGGGATGGGAGGGTAGGATCACGCTTGCTACCCCACTCTGGGACACTGACCTACTCGGAAACTTGAGACGCACCCTTGGATTCGATCGTTGGGACTTGATAGACATTTCCAGAGTGGGCGACCTGTGGAAAGGTGGGGGAGTAATTCCTTTTCCCCAATTGCAGTTAGAGTATGATTTGGCCAACTCAGAGTATTATAGATATTTACAGATCAGACATGCTTTGAGTGCGGTGATACAGAAGGGCGCTGGAAGTGAGGATCCTGGATGGAAACCTCCCAGAAAAAACAATTTTTTACTAATATATAAAAAATTAATTAATAATATGGTCGACCCCTTAGTGCGGCTCTGAACAAAATGGGACTACGACGTTGCTGGGTTAGATGACGAGGAGTGGCTTGAGGCTCTCGCCTCTCCCAGAGAAACCGCAATCTCCGCCAAGCTCAGACTAGTGCAATTGAAAATACTACACAGAATATACCTTGCGGGATCAGTGCTGGTAAGGATGGGACTTAGTAATGAAACTTTCTGCTTTAGGAGATGTGGGCAAGAGGGTACTTTTATACATATTCTTTGGGAGTGCGCGCTTATCCAAAGATATTGGTCTGCAGTAAAGAAACGTATGGAACGAGTAATGGGATATAAAATTGACTGCAACATAAAATTGAGCCTCCTGAACATTTGCGGCCCAACAGACCTGAACAATAAAGAAAGACTATGGGTAACACTTGGTCTAATGATAGCTAAAAGGAATATAGCAAGAAACTGGAGGGGGCAGACACCACCAACATTACAGGACTGGGGGAAAGACATGGACTGGTGCATGGTGTCAGAAAGGACGGTATATGAGTCCAGGGGATGTCCCGCCAAATGGACACAGGTTTGGGGGAAGTGGAATGACTACAGGAGTGGCCTCTGTGATCCCCCGCAGCCCCAAAGAGACATGTTATCAGACAGTCTGTTATAATGAAGTTTAATGCCAATGTATATAACATATATGTGACCTTGTAATTATCAACCGATTATTGCCGAATGTGGTCTCCATGAGTACTTGATTGTATGTTATCTGTTGTGCAAACCTTGTCCTTAATAAAAAGTTATGTTAAAAAAAAGATATCAGAAATGACAGCCATCAATAGTGAAGAGTCCTTAAACCGAAACCACGGTGTGAAACGGCTAGAAGAGAGCATGATCATGTGAGGTTGATGGAGCAGGAATTCGAGAAACGAAACCTGCTCAAATTAATACCCCCATAATACGTACAACAGTAAGTAGTAATAGAAAATTAACGTGCACCTTACATGAACACGAGGGAAAACTGCTTTGCGCATGCATGCACTAACGTGAATTAACGCATGAAAGAACTAAAATTGTATTTACATTATGCTTTGAAACAAAACGAGAAATAATGCATGACTAGGCCGCATGTGCATTTCGTAGTTTGCATGTTGCAGCTTGTTTTGAATGAATAAATAATGTCGTTTTGCATAAAGCTATGCTAGGAAAAATATTAACAGGGAATAGAACAAAGGTGGGTGGTAAACAGTGAAAATTTCATTATCATATAACTAATGAATGTTCATTTTCTATTCGTTATAGGGGGCTGGATGAACTCCATGTTTTCTTATATTGTCCAAAGTAAAGGCGGGTTGGAAAATAGAATAAATGCTGTTCAGACAAAAGCACGCTGAAACCCTGAGCACAGCAGAGGAGATGAAAGAGGGTGAAGGCCGATGTGATGATCGTCTGCCAAACTACGTGCTGGGTCGTGGGACAGAAGGACATTTGCTGACGAAATTGCTTGAAATATATAAAATTGTAACCTGTAATCGATCATGTGAATGTACAATGTATGAGGTGGTGGGAGCGGGCATAAAACAAAGAATAAGCTTAAGCGTGAATGAAGTCATCATGGTGTGACATTCCACCCCCAAAGTCCACCAATCAACTGTGTAGTTACGCTGAATGTTTCAAACTGATGTGGGACGGGCATGTAATTTTAGGGTATAATTGGGGTGCCTTTAGGGGTGTGGTTAAAGTCGTAGGTGGAGAGGCTGAGAGAGGGGAGATGCGCCGTAGTCCGTCGGTTTGCAGAGAGGCTAGCTGTTTTCCTGTCCTGTCCTGATCCTGTCTCTGAAATCTTTGTCCCTTGACTCTATTTCGGGGATACCCACCACCACTTAGGCCTGAGGGGTGGTTTTTACTACAAATCCGCTGGGTTTGTATTATTCTAACTCGTTTGTTTTGCATAATTTACTTGCAAATGTATTATTGTCTCTGAAACTTTTGTCTCTTTATCTATCCACTCCTTCATGCAATATTGTCATTGCTTATTGATGAGTTTTGTTCCATTTGATTTGCTGATGTTTTCTCTCCCTTTGTGAGTTCACTGTTTGCATTTGTGACCGTATGCATTTGAGCATTTCATTCTATGATTTTGAGATAAACTTTATTAACTTCAACGAAAGTCTGTGGTTATTTAGTTTATAAATGATTAGTTAGATAAAAGAGTATCATTACCATCAACTATTCAACTAATTGGTACATCGACCAAGTAGAGGAAGAGTTGATTGATGAATCAGAAAGGTATTTGGGAAAAAATGCCATATATGAACAGATATGAGAAAGAGAATTGAACTTGTATAAAAATTGACACCAGCGCATCAGGGATTAGGGTGAGTGTGTATGGGCCATTGTTCTGCTATATTATTGAGTATTGATCCCTGATTAGGTATTGGCCGCGCGCTGGATCAAGGTGAAATACAGAAAGACTTTGTTAGAAGCTGGAATGTACATAGATGGCAGCCATGAAGACAGGAGCATCACCAATGAATCTCTACGATAAACAAAAAGCTATATAAATCTAATCATATACTGAAATTCAAAAAAGTAGAGGCAGTAATTAGGGATGTGTAAAGACGGCCACGATAAAGATAACATTTTCCTGGGAGTCTCTATAGTAAGCAAAAAGCTGCAATATCAGTGTAATCATGTACTGAATGGGTAAGTAGAGCTATTACCATAGTATAAACATTTCAGAAGGTGGCATCTATGATTGCCATAACTTCCACATATAGATTCTATAATTAGTCCAGAAATAAAGTAGAAATCCGATATTAAGCGTGGTGAACAACGGCATACATATTGCCAGGAGGTTGAAAGTGTCTACATATGGCGGTCAATGAGGCATCACTTGCCTCTAACAAAGACTCTATCATAGACAAGCACTAAGTGATGGTTATGCAGGAAGATCGAAATGTTACAACAAGTCATTAGTTTGACTACCACAAACACCCATACAGTTCCTCATATCAAACCTAGGGTAAAGTACACTAGCGCCACAGACACAATATATCTTTAAGTCAATACGGTGATTTCCAAGGTATGATTTTTAAGTTGAAACATCCTTCAGAAGTGGTCCACATGAACAATGGATGATGGAAACTAGTCTAAAATCTCATCATAGTTAGAGAAAACTAAATGTCCCACCTAATATGGTTCAATTAAATAGATATGTAGTCTGGCCACAGATGAAAAGTATTCGTAAGGGTATTAAGTTGATTGTTAAGATGTTTATTCTTTTCTTTTCAACATAAAGAACACTTTCTAGTGCATTTTGAACTGCAGTATAAGCCCTGATGAAATTATAGAATCAATTGTTAAATACGCGTTGGCATAAGGCAATATCGATAATGGTTTTAATGAAAAGAAGAAAATATTTTTACATAGTTCACAGCATTGGATTCGATTTAATTACTATTTGATGACAGTCAAATAATGTTTAGAAAGGATGCTTATCAAAGAAAATCACCACTTCACTTGTAATGGATATATTAGTGCAACCTTAGTGTCAGCGACAATGTGTGATTGGTGATCGTGAGACAGAGGATCGCCCATTGGGTAGCACTATTGTCCTGTAATCACGTCTCTCCAATACTGGATTTTGAACAGATATGACATACTGACAGATGTCCACTAGGTCACACTACATAACAACTTACACCAGAGCACATGGGACAGACTCCTAACATATATACATCCCAGCCCACATAAAACAGTATTATTGTTTTTTTTCTCTCTAAATCAGAGACACTGAGAAGTGTCTCAATGCTAAAGCAGATGACAAGTACCGTGTACCTAAGCCACTGTAGCCCCGGATGATAAAGCTGACCTCTATACCAAAAGAGAGTTGCTAAACAACCTAGTTTTCCACTGTTTCCTGAAGTTGTAGTTTTTGGATTGTAAAATCATGCCGCCAGGTAGTTGGATCCGAGCAGGAGCGGTTCGATTTTCCACCTGCCTGCGGTATCTGGAGATTTTGAACCAATACTCTGGCCTGAGTCATTGTGTTGGTACGTATTATACGAACTTTCACCTTAAGATTGAACCCACATTGTAGCATGCTCTATGTGGAATACAGAAACATTTAAACCAGACTCTTCTCATCACTGGGAGCCAATGCAAGCCCACCAGGTTTAGAAACGGGTTGTGTCCTCTTGATCCCCAGGATTAGTCTGGCGGCCATATTCTGTGCAACACCGAGCCTACGTATCAGATAGTATAGAAGACCTACATACAGCAAATTACTGTAGTTCAGGCGAGAAGTAATATCCATCTGGACCACAGTCTTCAAGCAATAAATAGGTAGAAGAGAGGGAATCCTCCTCTGAACTTTCATGGCAGCAAAGCAAGTATCTTGCATTAATGTTGCCAAGAGCACCTGCTACTAACAAATGGCATTTGCTCTTCACTGTCTGCCCCAAAAGGGGCAGGTTTGCCTCAAAGATACTAAGCATCTTAGTAAACCATCAGGCCCCATTCAGAAATCAATATTATGCTCCCAAAAGTCAGTGAATATGACAGAGTTACCCTACCGGAGATGCAGACAGAGGCACCATCAACCGAGCTCAGCCTGACTCTGGTCTGCGATGGGTACCTCAGACGAAAATCTGGAAGGCACCAAAACTGCGTTTGCTCACAAGGTCATACCAGAGGCGGAATGCGCACTGTGCAAATGTCTTTAACAGAAAATAACATAACATGAAGCATTACACAGCTACACACCAGCATATCTCTCAAATGTTGTCCAGTCATACCAGCTCTCAAACAGCCTCAGTTCAGCCAAAACCCTCCTGAGGTATTGGAGAGGCCTGCAGACCCTCTGATGACTATGCCAGAGTCTTCAGAACTGTGTCCCGGACACCTACGGTACAGTATCATCCGTTAAACTTACACCCACCACGCTCAGTCCAGCCACAGTTGGTGTATTACAATCTGTCCTGGTCTGGGCTGAAGCCCTGTTTCTTCTGTAGCGTCTTGGAGTGCACCGCGGTCACCATGGAGCACAACCGCGTCTCTGTTTCTCTTGGAGAACTGCTCCAGCACCTGTGTTCGCTTCTCTGTTCCAGGCATGGCACTCTGAGGTGCCCGTTGTGCTTTACAAATGTAATAAATAAAAAATAAACGCACTCGGCCTTCTTCGGTCACCATAGAACCATTTTGAGAAAAATCTGCAGAGAACTCCAAAACCCCCAATGAAAAGTATTTTTCATAAATTAAAAAATGGCACAAATTTGATTTAACATTGGGTCATTTCACTGTTTTTTCAAAAATTCTTTGGGGTGCAAGTGCCAGCCCACCGTCCGAACCATCATACATTGCAATCTCCCTTAACCAGTGTAGTCGGTCGAAGCTGTTTAAAAACACACACTTGTGACCTTGTTTTCAAAAGGTGCTGTGGAAGTGGCTTGAGTCTGCCCCCCTGTATCCACCTCATGAGCTATGGGGTGTGTACAATTTTTTCAAGTCTACAAATGTGCAATCTGGCAGTGTGTGGATTCTGGTCCATGGACGCTTGACCAGCCTGAGGTCCTCCTGAGGGTCCCCATCCAGTTTCTATCAGCAGCAGCTAAGACAATAAAAGAAAAAAACTCACATACGTGTCATCTGGAGGTACATGTTCTCCAGCTTTAATTCAGATGGGCCTTTTGACTGATGGAAGACAACATCTTGGCTTGCTGGTTAGACGCATGTGTGGGTAGATGGAATGCTTCGGCGTAGGTGAATGAGCCGGAATCCATACAAAGTAAGATACTTTTTTATAAAGATCTATTAAGGAACTGGGAGGCAGACCCTACTTTTCTTTTCTGTTACAAAACAAACCAAACTTTATTTAAATTACAGCAAATTGGCCAACGCGCACAAATTGCGCTTGCACATTGAATGATTGCACAGAGATGTGGATTTTCCTTCCACACATGGGTGATGAGATGGGCATGTCATTCCAGTGTACTCTGAGAAGATTACCAGGGCATGAGAGCCTGAGGGGTGTGAGCAGAGAGTTACTCACCATGGGAGGAGGGGATCCCTCATTCAGGGGCAGACTGTAAACATTCTGACAATGGTGCAACCAGTGTGGAAATGGCAAGCATGAAAAACGTTGTGCAATGACAGAGATGTACACTGGCTGCAGATGATGGCAGGCAGAAAAAACAACGGCTGCCACCAGTGGTATGAATAAACTGGCCAGCCATTGGTTCGCGTTCTACAAGTCACATGACTTGGTGATCATCGTTGGGGGCTGCAAGGAGAATACCATGTAAGGCTCGAAGTCCACAATCGGTCACTGTGAAGCCCACTGATAGCAGGAGGTCCATACAGATTGAGGGCCTCGGCCCCGAAAGGGGAAGAACCATTGCAGAGGGGTGCCGGGGATTCTTAGGGAGCCAGAAGCGCCCTTAGCGTGATTCGTACAGTACATGGGGCCTTCTCCTGGTGAGAGTGGGGATGCAGCAGTTTTCCAGGCGCAGTTGCTTAGCCAGTAGAAGGAAGTGTGCACCAGGGGTAGCTGGTATCAAGCCTCTTGGTCAGACAGGAAACACCCAACAGTACTCCGATACTCCAGAGGCCAGGGCGACTCCTTCACGCCAAGCTGAAAGAAGAGTGGGAGAGGAGAGCCATTACTGATGTGTAGAGGACAAGTATTCAACAGTCCCAATTGGATTACGCAAAGTTGCTTTACCTGGTAGCGCCAGCAAAAATATGAAACCACTTGCAGCATATTAAAACCCGGCAACCCGGCTGATTAGCAATAGCCCCAGATGACATAACATCTCACCTGTACCAAATGTGTTGCGTTGGTTCTCCATTCAGAAAATGGAATTTTTTAAAGCAATGGAGATAGTCCACACAACAGTTTATCAGAGCCCTCCAGATTTTATGTCTGCTAAATCTACATGTGTAAGGTCAGACATCTATGTTCCAATGCACCAGATCTTCTTGCTATACCAAACTTAAGGTGACCATGCCTTCTCTGTTAGAGGTGCAAAGACTTGGAATGTGTTGTCAGTTTTTTTGCAACAATAGTCATCCCTAATTCGCATTAGGGATCTTCCAAAAGCTCATCTATTTTGCCAGTAGTTGTTATGTTGTAGTGCTTCAGGAAATCTATGTTAGATCTTTTTGCTTTCTGATGTTATTGTTGGTCCTGTAGCTAAATGAAACTTCCATACAGGTGCAATTAACAAATACTATACATCATAACCTAATATCCACATTCAAAAGCCAACTATCAGACTATTATGGCATACAAGTGGAAGTTTTGCTTGAAATGTCTGCATATGTTTTTTTAAACTCAACAATTGATGGTAAGGAGAAGATTCAGTATAAATTATTTAAACAAAACAAATCAAGCACACTCTACACACTCTAGTATGCTCTGCAGAAACCCCTGATGGTGTATAATAGATGGGGAGATTTGGCCTCTGAGAATCATATATCCCCTTTAGTCAATACTTTATCTTTCTTTCTCTTTTCTCCAAATCAGCGTCATCATGTGAAGATCAGAAATGTAATTTTTTCGAGGAGAGATCTCCCACCTTTTGTTCTGTTTCTTTGGTGTTATTTCCTCTTCAGTGATCCTTTTTGCTTCTCCTGCTCAGTCGATTTCTGCTTCTTTGACTTGTCATCTTTCTTCCCCCGTGTGGCATGGAGGTTCTCATAGATTGTGGCCTCATCTTTCTGCCTAAAAATAGGAAAAAGAAGCAGCAGAAACAATCTTAGTGAGAGAAGAGTTGTGATAAATACTGTCTGTGCACAAAGGAGCAACATAGAGATACTGAAGAGAAAGTGGTTCATGGGAGAGGGGTACAGGTGACAGAAGATACACAAATATTTAATGTGGATAGTGATGCAGGAGTTACTTAAGCGATGCATGAGTTACTTACTTCGAGGACTTGCGTGTAGCTTTTGTGTGTGTGTTTTTAGCCCCTTGAATTCGCTGGATGTTACCGTACTGAGATTCTGTAGTTGTCTGCAAAACAAAACCATATAAGGAGAAGAGTAAAACTCCAAGGATCATTAAAGTTCCAAAATATGCCCCCTGTCATCATGCATAGAGATGGAGGTATGTCTGTCTCTCGGTGGCGTTTCATATTGGTTCTGAATGACTATACACGCATGCAACAGAATCATCTCAAATTGCTTTTCACTATACACATCTCAGCGTTTCTCACCATCTGTTCGCACCTCACTGTGGTCCTGCCTGTTCCCATGCCCCAGTGGTCCCCTCTGTACCCAGTGCTGCTGCCTTTATCCCTCTCACAGGAATGTTAAGTCAGCAACCATCTTGTAGTGGTCCTAATTGTGCCCATGTCACAGTGGTTATGTCATTACTTTACCTTTGTGGTTTTATCTTTGCCCATTCTATAAATATTCTCTTGGTGCCCGTCTAACACATATCCTGTCTGTGTCCACCTTGCATGAGTTCTGTTGGCACTGCCTCACTGTGGTTCTACGTTTGCCCTTCTCAGGTTTGTTTTGTCTGCGCTGTCATATAGTGGTCATAAACGTAGATGCCTAGAAGCCTTTCCCTCAGCCTCTACCAATCCCACACTAGTTCGCTTAGTATCCATCTTACTGTGTTCTGTCTTTACCCATCTCCCATTGGTGCTCTCTGTACCCCTCTGGACTTCACTGTCCTTAGTCATGTCACAGTGTCTCTGGTGGTACCCATCTCTGCACTTCTCAACATCAGCACCGATCTCATAGTGGCACTGTGTGCACCAATCCCAAAGTAGTTCTCACTATATCCATTTTCCAGTGGTTCACTCTGCACCCATTTCACAGTGACTCTCTCTGCACCTGGCTTGACGTGGTTTTCACTGCCCATGCTTACCTCACAGTGTTTGATTTATTCCAGTCTCACTGTGGCATATGCATGTATCAGTTCTGAAATAGTTCTGCCTCCAACTAGCTCACATGAGTTTAGCCCATACCCAATCTCTAGGGGTTAAGTCAGTTTATAGCCATCACCTAGTAGCTGAGTATGTCTGCATCAATCTAACAATGGTTTAGGCTGCCTGTACCATCTCCAAGATTTTCAGTCTATCTGTACCCCTCTCCCAGAGTTTCAGTCTGTCTATACCCATCTCCCAGAGTTTCAGTCTATCTATACCCATCTCCCATAGTTTCAGTCTATCTATACCCATCTCCCAGAGTTTGTCTATCTGTACTCCTCTCCCAGAGACTGAGTTTATCCATACCCATCTCCCAGAGTTTCAGTCTATCTATACCCATTTCCCAGAGTTTCCGTTTATCTAAACCCATTTCCCAGAGTTTCAGTCTGCCGATACCCATCTCCCAGAGTTTTAGTCTGTCGATACCCATCTCCCAGAGTTTCAGTCTGTTGATACCCATCTCCCAGAGTTTGTCTGTCGATACCCATCTCCCAGAGTTTTAGTCTGTCTATACCCATCTCCCAGAGTCTCAGTTTATCTATACCCATCTCCCAGAGTTTCAGTCCGTCTATACCCATCTCCCAGAGTTTAAGTCTATCTGTACCCATCTCCGAGAGTTTCAGTCTATCTGTACCCATCTCCCAGAGTTTTAGTCCGTCTATACCCATCTCCCAGAGTCTCAGTTTATCTATACCCATCTCCCAGAGTTTCAGTCCGTCTATACCCATCTCCCAGAGTTTGTCTATCTATACCCATCTCCCAGAGTTTCAGTCTGTATATACCCATCTCCCAGAGTTTCAGTCTGTCTATACCCATCTCCCAGAGTTTCAGTCCGTCTATACCCATCTCCCAGAGTTTCAGTCTATCTGTACCCATCTCCCAGAGTTTTAGTCCGTCTATACCCATCTCCCAGAGTCTCAGTTTATCTATACCCATCTCCCAGAGTTTCAGTCCGTCTATACCCATCTCCCAGAGTTTCAGTCTGTCTATACCCTTCTCCCAGAGTTTCAGTCTGTCTATACCCATCTCCAGAGTTTCATTCCGTCTATACCCATCTCCCAGAGTTTAAGTCTATCTGTACCCATCTCCCAGAGTTTCAGTCCATCTGTACCCATCTCCCAGAGTTTCAGTCCATCTGTACCCATCTCCCAGAGTTTCAGTCTATCTGTACCCATCTCCCAGAGTTTCAGTCTATCTGTACCCATCTCCCAGAGTTTTAGTCCGTCTATACCCATCTCCCAGAGTTTCAGTCTGTCGATACCCATCTCCCAGAGTTTCAGTCCGTCTATACCCATCTCCCAGAGTTTAAGTCTATCTATACCCATCTCCCAGAGTTTCAGTCTGTCTATACCCATCTCCCAGAGTTTCAGTCTGTCTATACCATCTCCCAGAGTTTCAGTCCATCTGTATCCATCTCCCAGAGTTTGTCTGTTTATACCCATCTCCCAGTGGTTCATTGTCTGTATTCATCTCTCAGTGGTTCTGCTGTCACCCAGTCTGCCTCAGAAGTGAATTCTGCTCACTTCGCCCCCATGATACCTTCATGGCCTCGAACTTCTGCTTTTCGGTATCGATGAACTGACTGATCGCCATGTAGATGAACCGGTACTGAGCCTCGGTCTGCACCATTCCAGAACGCTGCTCCCGGACCATCTGGATTGTCTTCTGGATGTCAATGTCACAGTCCAGGCCTGGACGCGTGCAGGCAGAATGTAGGAGGCAAAGAAGGAAATAAAGCAGTGAGCATCAGGTGTGTGAAACACAGAGATCCGCAATTTTGTTCTTTGCAACCTTTGTGAAGAAGCTCTATGAAAATCTTCAACTATAAGAAAGTTGCAAAGTTTTATGCTTTGCCACATTTGGGTGAAAATCATAACATTTCCAACAATTTATGTTACAAAACGTAAACTTGCACAGAAAAGGTCTGAATGCATTTTTCATCTTGGCTTGGTTTGATTAGAGTGTACATTATCTTGCCAAAGTTTGGTGACAATTATCTCACAAAGTGGAAAAACCTTTACTTGGATGAAGGTGAAGATAGATCAGGACAACTGGCAAAATTCGTGAAGGGCAAAAAATGTGAACTTACTTGCTGGTGGAAAGAATGTGCACTACCGTACTTTAGATCACCTGCTACCTTTTTCTTTCCTCATTCTGTGGTCTTAGGCAGATATTTAAACATTAAACTTAAAACCTGGCTTTCTATCATAACTCGTGTCCATGAATGTGAACCCTTGTATTCAGCCTGCACACAAAGTACACACTGCAGGTCTGTAATGATCATTTATATTGCGCACACAGTTGATTTAAATTTTCTATTTGGGCACTAAATAACATGCCTTATTATTAAATAAGTCAATGGTAGTCCTTTAATTGACTTCTGAAATGATGAACGGTATGTTACATTCTTATCTTTGTAGCAGGTACTCAAGCCCCTGAGTTACTATGGAGAATAACGCAAGAAGCAGTTTAAGAGAACAGGTCTATGACTCCCTTGTCACTAAAGTATGAAATATTTGTCTTAAGTTAAATGCTATGTTAGTGTAAGCTTCATAGCACAATACATTTTGACTGATAGTGCTGCACAATTTGGAATTTACACTGGCCTATGCCCATGCCTTGAAAACTGCTTTAAGAAAAGCAAACAGAGCTGAAAACACAACTCTCTTCTTGCAGGGTTCATCAAAAGGGTTAAGCGGCACACTTGGACTGATGAGCTGCTCAACTCCTGATGCAGTCTGATTATAGGCAGAAACATGTCAGTTACCTGTGGTGTTGATCATATCCATCAGCATGTCAATCACAATGATGGTGCCCGTCCGGCCAATCCCGGCGCTGCAGGGGAGGGAGTCAAAAGTCAGGGTGTGATGGGAGAGCATTTCAGGTGTAGAGAGGCATAAGAGAGAAAGAGTGGTGGGGATTAACAGAGAGGCAGAGAAGCATGAAATGAATGCAGGCTCAAGCCAGAGTTACAAACCATTTCCGTAGTTGCCACTGTCAGCAGCTTTGGGTATCTGCAGTGGAGACATCATGACAAAGGGACCAAATAGGATCTTCCTTATGCATGGGGCATATAAGGTCATCACAATGGAACAGGATAGGTTAGTGGTGCAAAGAGATGCCAAAGGGCATAAGACTCTGGCCAGGAAGTTGACTGAAGTTACGTCTTCCGCTTTACAAGAAGACCTAAGACTGGTATTTAATCACTCCCTGGGGACACCAGACAAGCTTCGAGCTGATAAACAAATCTGGGATTGGTGAAAGGTAAGAGAGGGGTCCCAGCTTTCTCTCTATTGCTGCACCAGTGAGACCTTTGATCAGAGGTTTGTTCTCGCTGGGAGTAGGTGTTACAAGTCATAGGGAAGCAGAGCTGGGCGTTGTTACATCACTTCTATACACATGATAGTAAGTACATCAGGGGAAACAAAGACACATTTTCTCATATCACTCACTAGTTTATCTTAACTCAAATTTAAAATAAGACATTGCTTAGCTGTTAGTTACAAAAGTGCTTTTAAAGCCAAATGGAATTCTTATTCCATTAACTCATTATTTCTTTTTGCAGCAAATATTAGATACTCCTGATTCAGTTTTGGAGCCATATCTATTAGCGTTTTGTCCCAGTTTATTTTCAGAACCGCATTGGAAACATGAATTTTTAACCAGTATATTTTAAAGATAGGGCTGCAAAATACACTATTTGCTCCAATATATAAACACATTTTCACATATTGGCTAAACTGCTTTAGCATCTCATCAGTGCACTCGGTTATGATTTTCTAAATGGAAACAGGACATAACTTAACTAATCAGGTGATGTTTTGAAATGATCAATATGTTACAGTCAATTTTTGGGGTGGATATATACCCCTGTCCTCTGGAGCCTCTTCCACATTGTGGCTCCTTTGCTCGAATTATTTTCCTAAGTTCACATATTGGATTTACTGTAGGAAAAAATGAACACAGAACATAGTGCATGTGTTTTTCTTTTAAATTAATGTCAGAACTAAAATATTGCTAACATCAATATCAAGACCTAGATTTCAGTAATATACCTCCATTGGACGTATATTTTCCACTATTAACTTCAACGGAGCGATAGTTTTGTAAACTATATTTAGGAAACAATATTTTTGTCAGATGATATTTAAGCCATCATATTCTGGTTCTAGACTTCTTTGAATTAGCCCCGCCCAAATCTCAAATGAAATGTTGGACTTGCTTGCTTTGCGTACGTGTATTGTGATAAACAGAAAAGCATTACAGAATATCAGTCTACATTTCTTGGAAGATAACCCTTCAATAATGTCCCCTATTGGTAAGCTAGCTTGCTTTATTTACCAATTCATGACAGTATTTTTAAGCAGTGCTTAATTTGTAAAAACAATAAGTGCCAGGGCTCTCGTCAGGAGGCCGCTGCTGCTTGCAACACACATTGCCCCTGCCATGCTGTCAATGATAGTAACAACACAACTACTAACCATCACACTCCTGCAAGTGTGACAATTCAGACTATTTCAGGCCTCCAAAGCTGCAAGAATAGCTTGGGCGGCAGGTGATAGTCATTTTTAAAGTATATTGAATTAATAATTAACTGTTGTTGCGGTCATCTCTAAATTAGCCAGAAGGCACCACCTTGTGGCAGACTGGCGCAAGCTCCGGTGTTGACAATCAAGTGCAATTGCGGAGCACCGGAAACCACTGGCTCAAATTAAGCACTGTTTTTAAGCCATTTGGGGAGCCCGTCCAGATTATTTTATATCAGGGTAGACATCACACTAAACAGCTTGAAGAGCACTCGGATAACTTGTTGCACACGCCATGAACATGAGAGCTGATAGTTATAAAGGGAAAACAGTGCTTAATTGGTGCTGGTGCTTGCAGGCGTCACTCATTTTTGGGGACCGGAACTTATCTTTAATCACCAGATTTTGGCCCATAGCAAGAGAGAGCAAGACAGAAAATGGAGAAAGAACAAGGAAGATAAATATGGAAAGCAGTGACAAAAGCAGAAAGTAGGGGTGAAAAGAACCTGCAGGAGTGAGATAAAAAGACAGGAGGTGTAGGATGGAGGAAGAAAGAGGCATGAGGTGGATTCATGAATAGGCAGCACTAGTATTCCGCAACCACAGCATTTGGTAACGCCGGCGGCGGAGTCCTAATAAAATGTTTGGGACCCTATATGTACTATTTTACAAGTTAAGCACTAAAAACAATAAAAGACAGCTGTCTTGCAGACATCTCGTGGTTAGCTCCTGAGGGTCAGTGAAGGGTTAGGAGGGGAAGGGATGCAAGCAACAGAGTTCAATTTTAACCAAACATCTGGCGAAAGCGCCGTTTCTCTCTATATACAGTAAGCAGTGGTACATACAAAGAGCATGGATGTCAACATAAGCAAAAGATGAATATATGGGGTGAGAGGCAGGAGACACTTTTAAGCCCTGTGTTTCATTTGACACGAGCAGGTTTGAGTGGCTCATTGCCAGAATAAAGCTGATTGTGAAAGGAAATAAGAGAAAAAGATCAAGACTTTAGGGGCATGAAAGGTAAATAATGTACAGCTAAAAGATCTCATTTCTGTTAAGTTCAGAGAAGAAATGCAAATGTTGCGAGGAAAATACGTGGGCAGGTGAAGGAGAGGCGTGGAAGAAGAGACTCCCACTCAAGTGTGGCAAGAGAGCAGATGCTCAGTAGTTAATGGAAGAGAGGCAACTTGGCAAGTTCGGGGGATAGGGAGAAATCTTGTACCCTATGTAGGATGTACAGAGAAGGAAGATGCGGAAAAACAGGCGACAGTGAAAGTATGGCATGACCTTGAAGAGAATGACTGGGCAAGGGCAGGTCCAGAGAGCAGAAGATGACCAGGGGAAACAGCCTTTGCAAAGCAGGCAGAGCCACGTGTGCCGTTTCCCCCCAAGCGCAACCATGCTTGCCTTAACCACCCATATGCCTTAACCACGCGTATTCGTGGTTAAGGCAGTGCGCGGTCCAGATTCGTAGGAAGATGAAGTATCGGGAGAGGACGCGGACTGGTAAGTGGAGCCAGAATTTGGGGGATGGGGAAGTAGTTTTAGGGGTGGGGTAGTTTTAGGGCTCAAGGGGGTCAGGTTGGTTATAGGGCAGGGGGCCAGGTTTTAGGGCTCAGGGTGGGGGGGTCTGGGTAGTTTTAGATTTTAGGGGGGGTAGTTTTTAGGGCTCAGGAGGGATTAGGTTGTTTATAGGGCAGTGGCCAGGGTTTTAGGGCTCAGGGCAGAGGGGTTGGGGTGTGATCTTTACCACACATCTCTTTACCAATCATGCCTTTACCACGAAATTGTGCGGTAAAGGAATGCGTTGTTCAGACGCATTCATTTATCGGGCTGAGTTGTAGAGGCATGCGTGGTTTAGCCATGCGTGCCTCTGTCATACAAACGATGACCAGGCAACGGCAGATCAAGCCAGGAAGGAATGACCAGGCGAGGGCAAGTTCAGAGAGGAGAGGAGGGGCAGAAGATGGCTGCTCCCAAGAATGATAAAAAAAGGGCAGTTTCAGTGAGCAGCGGATGACGAGATGAGGTAATTTCTAAAGAATGGACAATGAGCAGACTAAAGGCCATTCCAGAGAGGAAAGAATGCTCAGAAAAGGGGAGATTCAGAAAAGGACCATGACAGGTGGGTCCAAACAGCAGAGAGAACATGGAAGCATCCGTTTGTGGCCTACAGCCCACAATGTAGAACTCACAGAAATACCTTAAGATTTTGTAGGAATGTACGTAAAGTGCCAGGAGGACATTAAAGAAGAAAATAAATAGCATGGAATGTTTGGCTAACTTGAGCTTCTACACTTTGACCCATGGAGAGAAGTATCCAATAGTTCAGGTAAATGACTAGAGGTGAGGGGAATATTTCATTCCACCTGCAGAACTGGCGGAATTTGGCAACTCCACATTACTCCAAATGCCAAATTCTGCCAATTGTCGTTTGACAGAATTTTGTCTGTGCAAGGCTCCAGAAATGCGAGCGAGATTTGGCGTCCCCTAGCGACATTTTCTAAAGTGGGCAGTTGCGGTCAGAGGGCTACTTCTCAAGTAGATTTGCGGCCGCTAGACTGGATTTTTTACACAAGCGGCAGCAAAATCAACTCGAATGGCCGCGCGCTCCTGCACACAGCATGGTGCTATTTGCACTGATTTTTCAGCGCTGCTCGCGCTACTGCCACCAAATTGCAGGGCGAACAGCAAGATATGCATATTTTCTGCCCATTGGCATAAGTCCATGGAGTTTTTATGTAACTCTGCGAGTTCTGCCCACCCCTAGTAATGACTTGCTCTACTGACACTGTACCATGACAAGGTATAGTTGTGATGTTGTTGATGGGATAAGACTTGGCAAATGTTGGTCGGTGCTGTAAAACACTAGTCTCTGTCTAATCCTTGGTAGTGAATTTTTGTTGGTAATCTCTCCTTTGCACACTTACAAGGAATGTTTGATTGTCAGACTGTGGCCATGAAGTACTCTGGTGGGTTAGACAGTGTATTAAACAGAGCAGACAAACTGGCAGAAGGAACCACAGCAAACGCAAAGAGAGTGAGATTAGCGGTGAAAAAGAAGTACTGTAGACAGACTCTGTTCATAAGGGGATGGAGGGGCCAATGGAGGGAATGAAGAATCACAGATACATGTGGGCTTGCCTCACCAATGATCCACAGCTGATTAATACCTGCAGTGCACAATAATGGGGCCAGCGTTGGGCTCTTGCTCCTGCACTCGGTTGATCTCATCCAGGAAGCTGAGCACTCCACCAGGCTCTCCAGGCACGCCATGGTCCGGCCAGCTGAGAAACTGGTAGTGCCAAATGTCCCGGACTTCATTTTCCTGGAATATAAAAAACATAAACTTTTAGCTACACCACTAGGTTTGTCTTGATACCTCAATGCACATGCTCTCTGCCACTCATCTTTGCCCTCCTGCAGCCATTCATCCACTTGCTGACTCGGCCCGATTTAGATCTTGGCGGACGGGCTACACCATCACAACAGTGATGGACATCCCGTCATCTGAAATATAAATCACATTATATCCTATGGGATTTATATTTTGGGAACAGGATATCGGTCACCGTTGTGATGGAGTAACCCGTCTGCCGAGATCTAAATCAGCCTCTCGGTCTTGCATTCATCTCCACACCCACACACAAAAACACATACACACAATCTCAACAAGCATATTAAAGAATAAGTAAAAAGAATAAAAATAGAAAACAATGATACAGCATAAATGTGGTAGAGATGTGCTTGCAATTAAGAAAAAATATTAAAAAAATAAACATAGCAGACAGCGGCAACCTTTGAATGGCATTGTGTATAATGATTAATGATTGATCTATGATTAATCTATGATGGCTAAAAATAAAAAAAAGAGAAGGGAAGAAAAAAGGGGACCTATAAAAGCAGTAAAAATATAATACTAACGGCCTAGCATTGAAGCACACTCAATTTCAAGCCTATGCGCATATGTGATGAGGCAAAAAAGTCACTCAGACGGCAACCGAGCCAAAGGCTGAAGTGGGCTGACCCACTTCCCCATGCTATATGCTGTCATTAGCAGAATCAGAATGAAACTCAAGCAGACCAATGGCTGAAGAGGGAAGACATATATGTATTTATATGTATGCATTTATTTTAATGATTTTTTTATTACATATCCTGGCATACAGGTAAACCCGCCAGGCCTGATCTAAAAAGTATTTTAATACAAGTACTGCTAAATGCTTCACATAAAATAACAAATATTATAAAACTATAATTGGCAAAACAATATGCAACCCCTCCTAGCAAGTGTAACACGGATTCGAAAATGCTAAACTGCTATCCCCAGGGCTTGCCAGAAGGGTGTAACAAACACAGAAACATTTGCCTACTGTACTAATGTATCAGATTCCATGTAACAAAATTCCGGTGTACAGTTTTTAATCCAGTGTAATAAAAATCCATCCTTAAAGGCGTACTGTCTTTAGCATCTGTTTTCGCTATATATAGGACAGCCCAACTGGTCTGTAGCCTTTAGCATTCGCTTGCCACCATAAACAAGCATAATCTTTACCAGAAGGCAACTATGAGACATATGATGAACATGATGATGAACAAGATTTATAGAGCACGCAGATGCTCCTAGGACTGTGCATATAATCACAAATATGTACAAAATTACAGATGGCAAAACATTATGCAACCCCTCCTAAGCAGGCCTTGGAAGGACTCACAGTGCAGATCTTCTGCTGTGAACGTTTGTCAGAGGGGGTAACCAAAAACAAAACCCGTATGGTAATCTTGTAGATTACCTGTAATAAAAATACATGTGCGCAGGCTTTACCACAGTTAATAACAATCCACCTTAAACGGACTATTGGCTTGATTTTCACAATAAATAAGCCAGGCTTACTGACTTTTTTCACAATGAGCCAATTAATATTATTATTATTACAACACTTCTAGAGCGCATGGCTACCCGAAGACATCCCAGCGCTAGCAGTGTCGCACAAGAAACGGACTTGGGGCTTAAGGCGGGCATTTTGGAACAGCCAGGTCTTAAGGAGCTTCCGAAAAGGAAGATGTTGGGTCACTGAGCGAAGAGGAAAGGGGAGGGCATTCCACATGCCAGGCCAATTAGTCCAATCAGGTCTGTATAATTTATGAATGGCTTGTCACCATAACAAACATAGGCCTACTGTATTCAGCAAAACCTTTCACACAAGGCAGCCATTAGGCATACTGTCCTAAAATTAAAATTTGCAAAAAATTACATTTGGCAAAAATATACAAAACCTCTCCTAAGAGGACCTGAAAAAAATATCACAGTGCAAATCTTCTACTCCCAGGGCTTGTCAGCACCAAAAGCCTTGCCTACTAAGGTAGTCTGTGAGATTCCATGTAACCAAAAACAAGCATTGGCATAGCCAATAGGTCTCGCATTTGGGGCCTTATAAGTGTTTAGCCAGAGCTATTGACTTTGCCAATGTCTTCAAGCTGTGCTGTAGAGAAGTGTGGCTGCTGTGCAGCATGCTGAAAAGTTATAATAAAAAATTTCAGAAGCATTTTTGTTACTTTATATATGACCAAGAAGGCATTATGTAAAACTGAACGACCATATTAAAAAAAGTATTTACAATAAAAAATTTCCTCAGTTTTCTTTTGTTCTTGCAATGCTGGCAACTTGTTTCTGCCTATTGCAATGGTTGTTTGTTAAAGCTTTTTTTTTGAGGGGGCATAAACAATCGGAGGGTGAAGGTTGGGAACTAGTACCTGTATTATAACACCAGCAGCGGCCAGACGCTAGGGGAGAATCAACAGATGCCAGATTCCGAGAGAAGGCTGTGGTGGTGCTGAGTGATGCTGAGGTGGTAGTGGTGGTGGTGGTGACTGTTGCGGAGACGATGCTGAGGTGATGCTGAATGATACTCAGGTCTTGCTGAGTGATGGTGTGGTGCTGAGTGATGCTGTGGTGGTGCTGAGTGATATTGTCTTGGCGCTGAGTGATGCTGTGGTGGTGGTGAGTGATATTGTCTTGGCGCTGAGTGATGCTGTGGTGGCCCGGAGTGATGCTGTGGTGGCCCTGAGTGATGCTGTGGTGGCGCTGAATGATGCTGTGGTGGTGCTGAGCGATGCTGTGGTGGCCCTGAGCGATGCTGTGGTGGCCCTGAGCGATGCTGTGGTGGCCCTGAGCGATGCTGTGGTGGCCCTGAGCGATGCTGTGGTGGCCCTGAGCGATGCTGTGGTGGCCCTGAGCGATGCTGTGGTGGCGCTGAGCGATGCTGTTGTGGCGCTGAGCGATGCTGTGGTGGCGCTGAGCGATGCTGTGGTGGCGCTGAGCGATGCTGTGGTGGCGCTGAGCGATGCTGTGGTGGCGCTGAGCGATGCTGTGGTGGCACTGAGCTATGCTGTGGTGGCGCTGAGCGATGCTGTGGTAGCGCTGAGCGATGCTGTGGTGGCGCTGAGTGATGCTGTGGTGGTGCTGAGCGATGCTGTGGTGGTGCTGAGCGATGCTGTGGTGGTGCTGAGTCATCCTATGGTGGTGCTGAGTCATCCTGTGGTGGTGCTGAATCATCCTGTGGTGGTGCTGAATCATCCTGTGGTGGTGCTGAGTGATCCTGTGGTGGTGCTGAGTGATCCTGTGGTGGTGCTGAGTGATCCTGTGGTGGTGCTGAGTGATGCAGTATTGGCCCTGAGTGATGATGTGGTGTCGCTGAGTGAAGCTATGGTGGTGCTGAGTGATGCTGTGGTGGCGCGGAGTGATGTTGTGGTGCTGCTGAGTAATGCTGTGGTGGAGCTGAGTGATGCTGTTGTGGCGCTAAGTGATGCTGAGGTTGTGCTGAGTAATGCTGTGGTTGCACTGAGTGATGCTGTGGTTGCACTGAGTGATGCTGTGGTGGCACTGAGTGATGCTGTGGTGGCGTTGAGTGATGCTGTGGTGGCGTTGAGTGATGCTGTGGTGGCGTTGAGTGATGCTGTGATGGCGTTGAGAGATGTGTTGGTGCTGAGTGATGCTGTGCTGGCTCTGATTGATGCTGTGCTGGCTCTGATTGATGCTGTGCTGGCTCTGATTGATGCTGTGGTTGCGCTGAGCGATGCTGTGGTGATGCTGAGTGATGCTGTGGTGTTGCCGAGTGAGAGATAGAGTGAAGATATAATGCCCAATTAGAGAGGGTGGTGAGAGAGAAAGAGAGAGAAAGGGTGTACATAGAATAAAGAGTGGAGCGGGATAGAGAGAGAGAAAGAAGGGGAGAGAGAGTGAATGAAGGAGTTTGAAAGAGAAACAGATAAAGGGGTGAGAGAGAATGAAAGGCTAAAAAAGATAGAGAGGGGAGAGTTAATTAAATAGAGAGAGAATTAGAGAGGGGAGAGAGAAAGAGAAGGAGAGAGACAATAAGAGTGGGGGTGTGGAGTTTAAATAGAGTGAAGAAGTGACGGGGAAAAAGTAACCTTAAATATAGCTTTGTGCTTTGCGCAAATAAAATATTTAAAAAAAAAAACAGAGTGAGACAAAAATACTGGTAATTAGGCTGTGACTCCCAATATAAAACAAATAGCGATATAAGGTGAAATCAACCCACCGAAGCAATATTTCTAACTAGACAAAAAAAAGCTTGCATTTCAATGCTAATCGCTGTTGTTTTTCATGTGACTGTAGTCGAGGGCCGTGAGTTGGTAATGTGAGCTGCTGCTGCGATTGAAACATCAGAGTCCAGAGAGTTAATGAGCCATGACGAGGAAATGAGGAAGAGATAGGAAACCCAGATGGCAGCTGCGCGCGTGCACGCCCATCGTGAACGCAAGCTGGTCGCCAGCCGAAAGCCAGTGTTTGCACTTCCAAAACCCACTTACTAAAACTCTCGGCCAGACCAGCGCAAGCGCTGGTGCAGGCCGAGACCTAAAAACTACCATTTGGCATTAACATAGGTAATATTAATCTACACTTAAACAGACCCTCCAGCTTTTCGCGATTTTGCGATTCACGAAAAAATCGCGAAATCAGCTGACTAGCGCGATGGCCGCGATATTTACAATTATTGCCGCGATATTTACAAAAAAGTGTCAGCAAAACAAACAATGCTCTTGCATTGGCTGTGGGCGCACACGTCACTACGTGCCGCCGTCCAGCCGTCCAATACCTGCTTCCTCCTGGTATGGGGGAATAAATGTGCGCCGGTGTTTCCTGACTGGTTATAGACTTGCATCAGGAAAGTCCGAGATTGCACTGCCCGTTTGTTCTAAATTTAGTCTGGAAAATTCCATGGCGTAACACCCTTTTGATAGAAGATCTTTGTGCCTGGAATTATAATGATTCCGAATCACGTAGGAAAAACAAGTGATCTCATAACGAGTTGCGTTATTCAAACTACGTCAAATCACAGGCCTACGTTACGTGACCAAAACACGGGATTAGATATAGCGGATAGGGTAAAGGAATTTCTGTGAACAACCACCGGGACCTGCATCAAATCAGTGGCAGGACTGGGAGGTAGGCAGAACCTAGTGAAAATAGGGAACACAGCGCCAGAGCTTCGAGGCGCTATGACAGTTCTCTCTCACGGTCGGGGATTCCTCTGGGATTTATATGATACGGCAATTTGTACAGAGCACAAACAACACCGACCTAACTCCAGGAACATGTATAAATAATAGCTGGTGGGTGATCTCACTCACTAGAAGCTGAGTAGGTCACCGCACCTATGGCCCGCAGTAGTGCCTTAACGCAATTATAAGCCCTTTGGGCGCTCTCTCTACGGTATAACAGATGTCCTAACCTTCGGAAAACCCTCAGATGTAATGGCCGTGTAGTTCTGCCTTACTTCCTGTGTCTGTGTCCTCCGAGGGGCTGCTGTGTTGAGTCATGAGACTGACGTGCACGTTAGACACTGGCACATCTCTGCAGCAGCGCTCAATTCCTCTGTCTGTAGGAGCGAGACCCTTGTCTTTACTCGCCCCAGCCCTTCTGGTCTCTGTAAGAAACTCCGCGCTGCTTCACAGGTTAGTGTCAGATGCCCTTTGACCTCAAGCGTTATTGAAACCTGTGGTCGTTTTCTCACGAACAGGCACTTTCCGGAAGAGCAATGTGTATGAAAACATTCATGAGGAATGTGAACCTGGTTATTATCTCCTGTCCAACTGGAATATCTGACTTGTGAAATTAGGTTTACAGGTAGGTAATGGTTTCATTAGCCCCTCATTGGTTCTGCTTGTCTGCAAAATAAAAGATTGTGAACCATCTTTGATGCTATCATGATTTATTATGAACAGCAATTACTTAATTGCCTTTTTTTTTTACAACACTCAAACCAATCTGAAACCTTGGCAGCTATGTACCCAGCAGCAGCGCTTCAGAACTGCTGGGGATATTTTAAGGCCCCTTTTAGACCATTGGGTTTCAGAAAAGAGGATAGTTTTTTTTAATGAATTCCCTTGCCTTTGTCCACTCACAAAGTGTCACTTAAATTGCCACACTTAATTCACTGCATTACTTTCTAGTAAAGCGCTCTAGCAGCAGAGCAGGACTTTCTGTATGGGTATTATCAATTTATTTTCAATGTTAAAAAGGGTGATAGAAATGACAGTTTTTTAAAATGGACGGGTCCAGGAGGTAGCGGTGCCCCGGCAGGGGTGCATACATGGGTGCTAGAACACCAAAGGGAGAAATAGGGCCCCTCTCACGAGGTGCAGATTGGAGCTGTGCTTCTGTAGAGCCGCATACACTTTAAACATGCCAGTTTCACAGTGGAATACCTTGCTAAATCAGTTTACATTGATTTAAGGCTGAAAAGGAATGATTACGAGTAAAATAAAGTGCAGCAATAATGCTGCTAAATTTCCATTTTTGTGCCGCTAAATTTCCATTTTTGTGCCGCTAAATTTGCAAATCTATGCCGCAATATCCTGGGGGGGTCTGCTTAAAGGCCTATTGCCATTAACACATGGTTTTCACCAAAAAATAAGTTGGGCCGACTGCCTTTGCGTTAAACTTTCATAATAAACAGATCAGAAATATGGCATCTGAGTTAACTTTTCCTAACAAACTGCTCAGGCCTATAGTCTTTGTCATGAGCTTGTACAAAAAAAACAACTCAAGTCTGTTGTATTGACCATAAGCTTTCCCATAAGTCAACCACTGGTATACAGTTAGAAAATTACAAGCATGTACAAGATTACTGTTGACAAAGCAATATATACCTCCTCCTAACAGGTCTAACAACGGCCTAACAAGGGTCCTCAGTGCAAATCTTCAACCCCAAGAGTTTGCCAGCGAGGGTAACCAACCCCAAAAGCCTTGCCTACTGTGTCAGATTGTGAGATTGCATGTGACACAATACCTGTATACAGGCTTTTCCACAGTGTAATAGCAATCCAGCCATGTAGGCCCATTGACTTCAACACGTCTTTGCAATAAATAACATGGATCTACTGCCTTTCTCATAACTTTTCATAATAGCAGATCAGACCGTGGTATCTGACACACGGCATCATTCGCTTGTCACCATAACCAATTGATGTTTACAGGATTTCCAACAATGCACAAAGAATGTTTCTCCGCAGAAGCACACAACCTCTACCCAATCAAATGCTAATGGAATCAACATGTAGGAGGAGCCGAAGCCCCAGTGGCAGGAGGAGCGTCTCCCCCACTGCTCGTGGAGCAGTGTAAAAAACAAAAATAATGATAATAACAGAAGTAATTTCTGTTATTTATTTTTTTCGGGGCAAGCCGCACTCCAAAGTGCGCATGACTACTTGGCCAAAGCTTGGGTTTATATGTATATGTGTTTTAATTTTGTTGTATTCATAACTGTGCACAACTTGTTCCATGATTAGTGTGTTGCTTGATTTTGTATTTACAGTGAACCAGTGCTGTTAGGATTTTATACCTATATGGTTTCGTTAGATTATATTTGTTGAATGTAGTATATACCATTCTGAAATGAATGATTTTAGAGCAGTAACATAGGATTATAGATCATCATGCCATGTCTGTTCAGCTTTCAGAAATTTACCCACCGTTTGATTTCACCGCTATTTGTGCCCTGAAGAAGGTGTTTGCCCATAGCTGGGCTGCACACCGAAACGCGCGTCGGCGCTAGTTGATGTAACTTCGGTTAGAGTGTTGTTCACAATTTTTCCCCTTCCAGAAACATCCTTCAATGCAGCCACCAACTCTGTGATTGTATTATTGTTACACATCTCTTGTATTCTGTACACATTGAGTTACTTTGACGACGTTGATTTGTTCCTAGCATTTTGATTAATGATATCTAGGATATTCTGTGGGGATTTGTTTAAATACAATGGTTATCTAATCATTTGAGTGCATGTATGATGTTTTGTTTTTGAATGATAGAGGTATGATTGATGGTTGGTCTGTGTGAGATTGTATGAATGAGCAGTGGGATCTCTCTAACAGCTGTTATTATTATGTTTTATTTATTGATTAAATAAATCTATTTTGTTAAAAGCTTGTCTCTTCGTGATCTCCTCTTTTGGGGACCTATCCACCAGCACTGGTCATGTTATAATTATTTGTGAAGTTAGGCATATTTTGAAATAAATAGGTAGGGTTGCCCTTTTTTTTCATTACTTGGCCAAAGCAGTCATGCGCACTTTCCATGTTCTCCACCAGGCTGCATTACACAGCCTGGTGGGGAACATTCCCAGCCTCCCATTCCCCGCCTGAGCGCCAAGCCACGGCGCTCAGACCAATGACAACGCTACATAGCAGCGTTGTGTTTGGCTTAGGGAGGGAGCCTGTGTGCTTCCTGGTTCCGGCGGAGAGAGGACAAGGGACGACAGTGGAGAGACGGCTTAGGACTCGAGATGTGGCGAGGAGGTAAGTGTTTTTTAAATTTATTTTGTAACCCCCTCATCACCACCACCCCCCATGACCCCCACCCGCCTCTCCACTCCTGTTCCCTGCCAGCCGCTACTGCGAAGCCCTCTCGAGTAGCACCTATTAAAGCTCTTGTTCTGCTGGCCACATGAGGTCATCAGCAGCCGCCATGTCAAGCCAGACCGAAAAATGCGCTAAAATCAATAGATTCTATTTATCTTGATCTCCAAGTCAGTGCCTGGCTTAAATACCATATGTCGCACAGACTGACTTATCTGAAGGAGGGGATGTTACGTAAAACAGGTCCAGATTTTACAACAGAAAACTGCTTACAAAGTAGCAAATGTTGGTCCAGTGAATAAAACAAACATCTGCAATCTTTCAAAGATATTTAACATAATGCATAACCCTTTGGGCCTCCATACATCAATGTGTGGATGTGAGACTTAAGAGCTTGGTTGGGGAAAAAAATAAGCTTGCCTGGTAAGTTTGTTTCTAAACAAACTTCTGTAATGCCTGGGAACTTTTTTGGTACAGAAAAGGCAGTTTACGTTGCAGGCTGGTGGTAGTTTTGATTTTCTTGTGAAAACCTAGGGCCAAATAGCTGTGTGCTGACATCGAAGCGAGACCAGAGTGGCCTGCCTTTGTTTCTATCGGGTTTTACCCCAGACTACAATCATGTGAGATCAGCCCCATGGAGTATTAATCTTTCACCTAATGATATTGGTTAGTTGAGTGTAGCCTGCCGCTTCCACCACAGGAACTACTTTAGAACTAGAGCTCCTTCTGTCCATTCCTGCTGGTTTCCTCCATTGCGTCTCGCACTAATGCATGCTGTATGAATTGGCAAATGAATCACAGGCCTATTGGCTTTGCCAAATCTGGTGTAACCAGTAAAACAGCCCATAGCACTATTAAGCTTTAGTATATATTAACCAACAAATCCTCATAGAACTTTTGTGAAATCCTTTATAGGTAGACAAGTCTTTCAGCACATTTAGGTTTGGGTTTGTTTTTAAATGTGAATCCCACACAAAGGTCCAGAATGTTTCTACAGCCCAACTTACAAAAAGCTGGTTATTTTCAACTGCACTGTAGCAAAACTCTGCCTCCAAAGCACTTTAGTCGCAAACTCTAAGGTAATCTCCTATTCTCCCTCAGATGGTATGGTACAACTTTTATACCATATGTACACGCATTAATTGTTATGCCCTAAGTGACTGATTAAACATTGCTAAAAACGGTTTCCTGAGTTTGTTTCATCTTCAAACTACAAAACTCTTCATAACTTTCTCATCACTCCTATAACCACCTAAATATTACTACTTTATTATCCAACCATCTCATATTAACAGTTCCATCTGCAGAAAAATAAATTCACAATCGGTTAATTAAATTCTGCCATACTGCGAAATAATAACAATGGTTCTCTGCAGTCACTGGTGCCTTCACAATAGCACTCACTAAACCCCTACTTGGGTTTTACACACTTGAATCTGCCCACAGAGCCAAGACATTCAACAGAATCTTTGCTGAATCAACGCTCCTTGCTCCCCAGATCAGGAAGCCCTCTTGGAAACCCCTGGACTCGCGGAACCGACTGGGCAACTGGATCATCACTTGCTGGAAAACTACTGCCAATCACTCCAGATCAAATGGCGTGGGATAACATCTCAATATAACCTGGGGCGTGATAAAACTGGCCTACAGGCGTCATCCAGGATGCAGACTCATCTGAGGATAGGTCAAAGACGAATCCAAAGACGTGAGCAGCAAAGCGGACATAAAAAGGTAAAGCATCTCCTTCATGTCCACTAGAGGATGTCCAAGCTACGTTTTCCCATCACCCTGCACCAAATTTGACATCCGGAAGTGGGCACAGTCAGGGCCGGACTGGCCGTAGCGGGCACATGGCATTTCCCCGGTGGGCCGCCAGGGTGGGGACCGGTTTTGGGCCCCTGGGGGCCGTTTTTGTTACAGTGCCGCGTTTGCAGCATAGCTGCAATATCAGCCTCTGTAACAAAATCGGCCGAAACCGGCCCTGGCAAACAGCTCGGCCGCAAACCCCCCCCCCCCCTCTCCCCCTCCGGGGGGGGGCCGGCCGAGCACTTTGCCAGGGCCGGTTTTCGTTCCCAGTCCGGCCCTGGGCACAGTACTCCAGATATCACCTCAGGTACTGCCCACAAACCTCCACATGAAGCCCCAAACTGAAAACAATATTGCAGATGTGGCTTATGTACTGAAATGTCCTGTGGAACTGTAACAACCAAGATGAGGCCTCCAGAAGTGGACACTATACCCCAGATGATATCTCCAGATCTGGACACAGGTTTGTAGATGGTTCTTTCAGCGATGGATACAATACCTCAGCAAGAGACACAGTGTACTTTCTTTTGTGAGGCAGGAAGCACACTTACGTCATATAGCAGTGACAGCCGAAGACGTCGGGTCTTACAGTCGATGGTTGTGTGTTCTTTCACGTTCTCTACAAGATATGGTCCAAACTCTTTAGTACTATCCAGTTCTGGCCAGTAAGGGACACACTTGTTCTGAGAAAAAAAAGAGGTAGTCATTAGGAGAAAGTTGGAGAGCTAGAAATTAAGTAAGAGAGAGAGTGAGTGTGTGTGTGTGTGTGTGTGAGAGAGAGACAGACAAGAGTGAGGAAGTAAGCGATCAGAAGAGGCATAAATAGAGATAAGTGTGAAATAAAGAAAAACATAAAGTGGGAAAGAGAGAAATAGAAAAACAAGGCAAAAGTGGAGAAATAAGGAATGAAAGAAAATAATGAAAAAGTTTTAAAAAGGAAAAATGTAAGAAGAAAAAAGAGGAAGGTACAACTACAGAAACAGCTGGGTGACACTTCCAGAGAGTGGCCTGCTGCCATGAATGTGGAGAGAAAGAATGTCATTCTACCTAAGGTGCCAGGTTCAGTGCTTCACAAGTGGCACTGGGGTGGGTGTGAAAAAGTGTGACAACAAACAGTACAATAACAAATTACTTATGGGAGTACAGCGAGAGGTGCTGCCTTCAATTGAAATATTTATTTACGCTGCCTGGCGTTTGCATCCTGCATTCTATCCTAAGTGGATGGAGTGTTCTAATAGCATTGTAGCCCTTCTGCCTTGGGCTACATTGAGGTTAAAGACCTTCTCCCTCGTTATAGGCCCTCGTCTGCTGATTGAGCCTATAGCTCAGGAAGAGGGCCTTTAAGAACTGTTCCAGCCTTGGAGATGCGGAAATAGCACTGAAAGGACTTTTGCCTTACTAAGTATGGAGCCCGTTTAGTGCATTTGCCAATATGGCTTTATGGTGTTGGAAGAGGGCGGTTAGGTTTCTGGCTGAATTTACTGTGTTTGGGCCTAGCACGGTTGGGCAGGTGAGAGTGAGGAGATAGCTTGGTTTAGAGCTAATAGAATTCAGTGATGCTGGAACAATTTTCAGAGTGGGTATGCTGCCATCAATGTTACATCACTGAAGTCATAGCCAAATCCAAGCTTCACACCTTGATTAATTTATTTATTTGAGAATTTTATATAGCGCTAGCTAGACCCAAAGGTATCAGAGCGATTTACAACAGTAAATGTTCACATCAAAAATAACAAGTCGATACAGAGCGCTTTAAAACAGTAAACGTTGACAACATAGATAACAAGTATAGTAGACATTCATTATAGCGCTAGGTAGGTACATGAGGGGACTCATAAGAGTCATAGTTGAACATACAGCATCAAGTGGTTACAAAGTCACACAAGTATAACACAAGAACGCCTGGTGGAATGGCATCGGGGACAGAACAGATGACTGAAAGAGTCATGTGTCCGTCCTGAAGGAACCGGTCAAAGAGGGAAGCGTAGAAAGGCTTGTGCACGTGTTGAAGTAGTTGTTGAGGAGTAGAAATGTAAGGTCCCGTGGACATCGCCTGTTAAGGTATAGCAAATGAGCAACACCCGTCCAGAAGGAGAGTGGTATGGGTGTGGTATGTAGCCAGTGACGCATTTTGAAGAATACTTTCGCAAATCTATTACTTTTACAGACTGCACATTTACTATTGAAATGCTGTCATAATTCGTACAAATGTGCAGTTTTACTGATAATACCATAGTGCACACGATAATGTGACAAAATTAGGTTTCAACAAATATTTTTAATTTGTATATCACTAAGCGTCTTGATTTGTTTTGATTCTATTAAAATCTGTGATTTCATCACACTTCAGAATTACAAAAAATTGAGAATTTCTTTTGTGCTTTTCGAACTGCTGATATATTTAGAAATATTTGTACAGTTTATTCGCAGGTATTTCCATCCTACACCCCTTCTTTTTACTCTGCCTGTACCAGCGAGATTATCAAATAGTTCACCTTACAAAACGCTCTAACTTTGAAGTTAGGAAGAAAAGTAAAGACCAATCTCCATGTTAAAAGAATAAGCAGCAATCTGTCAGAAGACATAGCCTGACATGTGATCTATGTCTTTGAACACACCACGAATGGGTTAAGATAAAACCAAAAGTGAAAATCTTCTCTATTGTTCATTCACTCTTAGAACTCCCACGTGGTTATTTTGGGGTTGCTGCGGCACCCCCAGTAACCCTACTTCCAGCAGCTATGATGGAAATGTCAATCAAAGGTGCGATATAATGTTGTTCAAGGTTAGTTAGTCCAGCGCGTGACCCGTTCTATCCCAAGGTTCTGATCGCTGGGGGATTATCCATTGCACGACTTGGGGCTCCGGCGTTAAGCGAGAGGTGACAATCACCAAAGCATCGGCTCTGAAAATTTCCGAACACCTTTCCAGATATCAAAGTCTGTCTGTCGATACGTAGTGCCTCGAAGCAGTCTTCTGGTGCCCGGGATGGACTGTACGGCTGAATACCGTCCTCCAGAATATCGAGGACAGAATATCAAGAGACAAATATCGAAAGGTAAGTGCATACAGGGAAGTAGACATTTACTATTCCTAGCTTCACTTCTACGTACCTTGAAGATATACGTCTACGTACCTTGACGATATACGTACCACGTAGGTACATATATGCAGACTTGGGTATAACAAATCTACACTTACTTACTTTCCAATCTTTTTTTTCGATAGTTTGTTGTTGAAATTGTGCCTCATTGATATTCTGGGGTCGATATTTAGGGTGCACGCCCTAGTGATGCACGGGTAGGCTGACCAGAGTTCTGAGGCTCATAAAGGGTGGCCCGGCCATGCAAGGCGAGGAATCCATGACAGGTAAGCCGGAAGGAGGGTTCTCCTTACAGGGTAGTCCCTGGCCAGTCTTCTTGGAAAAATGTGCTATCATCTTAGCTCAAACCTTATAAGGTGAGTCGAGTCATCTGGACCAAGGGTTCCGTTTGGTCTTTCCAAATCATCTCATCCACTCCCTTACTAAAACGCAGCAAGCGCCCAGTCTCGTGTACTTTGAGGCAAATAGCCAGGCACTTCTAGCTGGGCATTATTAAAGAAGCGTTCCCAGACAGAGGCTGTTACATCCTGTCACCTGGCTGTACATGTGCAGTTCCTTTGTTTTTCGGAGCCTCAGCCAAAATACTATTTACCATACCAAGCTCGTTTGTTGCTGTTTGGTGCCCTCTTGTGGCCATTTGTAGCGATGACACAAATCTCGGCATATGGTGAGCCTGTTTGATTATTTACCACAGTTAATAAATCGAGGGAATAAACACACACCTGATTCTCAGATCGGTTTTTATTTCCGCGGGATGTCTGTTCACATGATTTTAAATTAAAGGGCTAAGGGCCTGACTAGGAGCTTAGCGGACAGGGTACTTTGCCACAAATGTGATGGAGTAAGTACCTGTCCGTCAAACCCTCAGCCCACCTGCCTTATTTATTAATAGTCATTTATTCCGTCGGCTGTGCTCCCGCTGGCTCCACCATCAGACACCCTGATGGGCGACAGAAGGAACTCAAGGGGGTGTGAGAGTCATTAGTTTTTTTGTTTTTCAATAACAAACTCCAGCTTTGGCAGTTGAGTTCTGAAAAACAAAAACAGTTTGGTGCGAGGCCACCTGAAAGACCGCGGCCGAGCACTAAGCTTGCATTGGCTTTAGAAGAAGTATCATGTCAGCGCTTCCTCTGCGCACACAGATATCACCGCTGGGCTGGCGGGATCTCTAAACATATCAGGCGGCAGTCCGTCCGAGTGGCAGACGTAATGTCCTCCACCACCCTGATGGAAGACAGGCCACCTGTCAATCTTTAAATCGGGTTCCAAATCAGGGTGCTCAGCATAGGTCCAGAAGGGTCAGAACCATGCCAGGTTGTCAAGAGTACACTATGGACATCCCTTCCATTTAGGTTTCTTGTATGTGGTTGTATGAAAGAACCATGCATGCCATTACCACGCGTGCCTTTACTACGTGTCTGTTTCAAGGCATATACCTTTACCACCCAAACTTTTACCACTCCTATGCCCTTTACAACCAAAAAGTAAGTATTTTGCAGTTAAGTATAAAGCCTTTATATATATGTATGTACATGCATACATATATATGTGTGTGTGTGTATATATATATATATATATATATATATATACATACACACAACCTTATTGCCTTATTGACCCCAAACCCTAAACGCATCCCCCTAAGCCCTAAAAACACACTTGCCACCTAAATACCCCAACCCATCCTAAAAACACCCATGCCACCCAAATACCCTTACCCACCCTAAACACTAAAAATACCCTTGCCACCCAAATATCCCTCCCTACCCACCCTAAAAACACCCTTGACCCAAATACGTTACCCATCCTAAACCCTAAAAACACCCTTGTCACCCAAAAACCCCTACCCATCTTAAACTCTAAAAATACCCTCACCATCCAAATACTCTTACCCACCCTAAGCCCTAAAAAATACCCTTACCACCCAAAATCCCCACCCACCCTACACCCTAAAAATACCCTTGCCACCCAAACACTCTTACCCGCCCTAAACACTAAAATTATCCTTGCCACCCAAATACCTTCACCCACTCTAAACCCTAAACATACCCTTGCCACCCGATACCCTCACCCATCCCTAAAACCTAAAAACGCCCTTGCCCTAATATAATATATATATATATATATATATATACACAGTTCCACAACAACCATCACCAGTCAGACGATCCAGCCGTACTCCCCCCGCCACACCAAAGACAGGCGCAGCCTGAAATCCGGGTGCTAGTGAATATTTATTTTTGTATTTTGATATTTCTCATAGCAACACCTCACATGGAACGCCTACGCGTTTCGGCTTGTGCCTTCAACCGGATGGATATATATATATTACACACTTCCCTGCGAAATACTTACATTTTTGTTGTAAAGGCATATGTGTAGTAAAAATTTGCGTGGTAAAGACAGGCGTGGTAAAGTCATATGTGTTGTAATAAATGCGTGGTAATGGTAATGCGAGGTATTGACCGCGTTGTAAATGCTGTTTCCCCTTGTATGTAGATTTTTCTTACGTACCTATCGTGAAATTCTGACATAGATCCAGATCTCCTGAACCTTCAGTGAACACTCCCAGTCTGAATGACCCCATATCCAAGCAGACAAGAAAAATCTCACGCAGGTGTTTATTCTCGAAGATCAGCACAACGACCATATAAATCCTCAGACCGAACATGTGAAGCAAAGGGGAGAAGCATCCTACCTTTGTCAGATATGGTGGTTCAAGTAACACAACAATTGTCAGACATCATCAGAAATCAGTCAGATTGTCGTGAATAGTTAGGCTTGGGATAGTAGGTGCGGCCTTTGACCTCCTGCTATCTTTTTTGGCAAAAAGACAAAATAATGTGAAGTTGGGACAGTTTACCTCCAAATCTTTTTCTTTGCCCTGTGGAGTTCCCCAGGGCTCAGCACTGAGCCCAGCTTTATTCAATCTTTATGTTACTCCATTAGCTGCCATCATCAAAAAAGCGGGCTTCTCCCTGGTCTCATACCCCGATGATACCCAAATTGTGGTATCATTGGCCTACGCGGAAACCAATCTGGGGGCGGATTTCAGCACTTGTATGAGTCAGGTGAGCCAATGGATGGATTGTAACTGTTTAACATTGAATGCCAATAAAACGGAGGTCATCATTTTTGGTAAGAACCCGTCCTTCTGGACACCAGACTGGTGGCCTCCTGAGATGGACTCTCTACCCGACAAACAAAGTCAGAAATTTAGGATTCGTGGTAGACAAGGAACTAAAGTTTAGGGACCAAGTAAATAAAATAACCTCAGCAGCCTTTTGTTCCCTAAGGTTAATAAAAAAAATAGAAACATTTTTGCCCCCTGAACTGCTCAAAACGGTAACAATGGCACTAATTCTAACGAGGATTGATTACTGCAACAGTATGTACCTCACGCTTGCAGTAGGACTGGTTAAGAAGCTTCAGGTATTGCAAAACACGGCAGCTCGCTTCCTTTGCAAAATTCCGAAGTATGAGTCAGCAAGAGGAGCAATTAGGAAACTGCATTGGCTGCTAGTCAAACAAAGATGCAGTTTCAAAGCTCTCTGTTTGGCCTATAAATCTTTGCATGGACTTGGGCCAGACCTTTTAAAAATAAACTGAAATGGTATGTTCCAGCAAGGACGCTCAGATCAGGCCTTGCAAGAAACCTGATTGTCCCCCCTTTTAGAAAAGCTACTTGGGGTGGAAAGAGCTTTTTTAGGGCCACTGCTATACTTTGGAACACTCTCCCTTTAACATTAAAAACTGCTCCCTCCTTACTCTCCTTTAGAAAAGCCTTAAAAACCTGGCTTTTCAATCAGGAGTAGAAGTCTTTTTTTCTCTGCGCTTCTGCCTTTTTCCAACTAAATTACTATCTTAGCCTAATCAGATTTTCGATAGCGCCAAGACGCCCCAGGGCAGGAGACTGCGCTTTATAAGTTACATTACATTACATAAAAAGATTAATGTACTGCAGTATCCTGTCCCCCGGAATGGCTGAGGGTTCCAGTGCATGGAATGTTGTCGGTCTGTAGAATGTGCCTTTTCCCGTATCCCACTAGCGTCTGATGGAAGGATCGGAGAGGACCTGGAGGCTGAGGTGGAATCATCAGTAATTCCTGGTAGGGTTTAGTGTTACATGAGTACTTGAACCTTTTGTGTAACTTGTAACACTAATACACTCACTCTATGTTGTACCAGAATGTGTGAAGAACACTTCTTTCTACCAGTGCAACATACATAGGCTTTCTGGTTTTAGGTTTAGACCTATAATAACTGATAAAACCCCACCAAAAGGAAAATAGCCATCACCGGTGTAAACATATAAACACTGAAAAAACACCTTCACAACCACAAACTAAGTGACATTCAAAGAAAGGAAAAGATGAGTGAAAACGTTATTTTTATTTCTTCCTGAAGGGGCCAATACAATGCAACTTTGTTATACAAGGCAGCAGCGAGAAAGACTGGGCTAACATTAAGCTGCTTGAGTTTTGTTGTTTAGAGATGTCACTAAAATATTGTCTCTTCTTCCTTCTGCTTTTTTCAGTTTTGTGGTCTTTGGTCTAAAGATGCAGTGTTTCGAAGCATGTTTTAGGTCTTATTTAGTTATTTTAAAAACTGAAGAGAATCAGGAAATATCAAAATCATATTTGATATCTTGGCTACATTTGATTTCACTGATAGGTAAAATGGCTGGTTTCATAAGAATCTTTCCCAATATGTACCATCACATTTACCCACAGACAGAGAATGGGTGAAATCCTTTGATACATCAGCCCCTTTTTCTAGCGAGTCAGTATTGACTGTAGGTGAATTGCCAAACACCCCAGGCTTTAAACATTCAATGCAAGGTGTAGTGACAGGTATATGTGAAAATAATGTTGTCACCAAGCATCTGAGATAGTGGTGAAAACATGACACCAGACGGTAAACATGGAACGCAGTGACACTTGGAATGCTGCTGGAAAAAGTTCCCGACCAAGTTCAACAAAGATTGGAGTGATATTGTTTGTATTTGCAGTAATTCAGCTACGTATATGAAAAAGTTGTATGATGATCTATCAAAATCACTACCTGAGCTGAAGTGCTTCCCTGTAAGAGTTCCTTGTCACTTGCTAGATGGTATGCTGAAAGCATCTTTACAATCTTCAGAGTTAATGAAGAATGCTATTGACTTTGTAGTCTATTCTGGTACACTGTTTCGTTATGCCCGGGAACTAAAATGCAAATATTTCTCATTTTGTGCTTTGTGTGGCATCAAAGAAAGAGTCATCCTAACTGTGTCATTTAGCCTGTGGTTCCTAGAGGCTGTGAATGCCATATTATCCATGTGGCAAACGTTTATGGAATTTTTGCTTAATGATGATGCCAAAGGCAAGAAATGTGATGATCTTTGGTCACATATTGATAGTGATGTGAAAAAAGTACAGTCTACTGCATGCTTAGATTTTTACAGGAAAACATGACTGCTGTAGTTGACTTAATCAAAATACTAGAGTCTGAAAGACCCTTGTCTACCAAGTGTTCAGCGTAATTTGTGTAGATGTGAAACATCTCCTTGAGAGTAGGCTGGCCGACACTTTTAGTGACTTTGGCACTGCAACAAGCTCCATGTTAAAATTCTTGCCACTTGGTAAGCAAAGAAATGTTGAGGAGCAATTCAGGAAATTTTATTTTACAGTCTATGGGAAATGGCTTGCAATGATGCATAGAAATGTCCCTTCACCAACCATGGCATTTTAAGTTAATGAAACCTCACTGAGGTACTCTGCACAAGTTCTAGATCCCTTCAGAATTTTCTCCAGACTTTGAAAAGTACTGCTTCATTTTTGACCGCTTCAATTACTGAGGGCATAGGTGCCCAATTCAACGCAGATGTTGCAGAACATGTACTAGACAATCACAATCTTCAGGTGCACCAGTATTGGCATGGAAAGCTATGTCATTGGCCAGAGTTAGCAAATTGTGTACTGGCTGTTTTGGCGTTGCCCGTCTCACGTGCCAATGTTGAGAGGGCCTTTTCACAGATAAACGTTTACATAGGAAGGAAAGAGTGAGCACGCATGACCAAAGACTCACTAAAGAAGTATTGTTTGGTGTACTACAATAATTTGATTTGTAAAAATTTATTTGGACCTCATATACCCTGTACACACGCTATCTATACACATGCACTATCAGTGCAGAAAGCAAGCAATAATTAAAAGCAAAACATTCCATAAACACTGGAAAAACACTGTTTCTGTTGTTTTTAATGGCACGAAAATGTGTATCCACTGATAACAACTGTTTCTTTAAGGTATTGAAAAAACAACAAAAAAAACCACCAGAATTTACCAAAAATAGAAACTGAAAACAGGAAAGCCTAAACATACACTAACACTATTAAAAGACAGCCCAGCCCTAATGCAGAGACAATGGTCTGGTGAGCATCCGCTTGTCATAGAAATGCCGCACGCTCATCCCTAGCAGATAGGGCACTCTCTGCACTTCCTTACGCTCTATCGGCCCTGTACCCATAAAATGAGGAAAAGGAGGAAATGTGAGTGTTTTGGAAAAACAGAAGCACCACCTAGGAAAAAAGCACGTTTTTAAAAATGCCCTCACCCACTAATAGTGGCAGCCTTCATCATAGGGCTGCTACAACATCCCTGTGTAGACCAACGCCTGGGATGAGCAAGGGGAAGGGGGAAGATAGTACAAACAAATATGTTGGGATTCTTGCAGCAAAACACAAACAGAAAAATAGTGAAGGTGGAGTGATAAAACTATCTTAAGGATGCCCTAAACTGTCTTTATTCATTGACTCCCCGGACAGGATTAAAAAGCATTCTAAATGGGGATTACTCTAAGTGCTCCTTCATCCCTCCTTACTGCTTATGTCGTCGACATGTTTCAGCCGTAATTATTCCCCTTAGAAACCAAAGTGAAATTTTCTAAGGAAATATTAATCCGAGTTATAATGACCGTACTTGTCACTTTCTACGTACACTCACACGGAATTCCAAGTTTCACCATGTTTATCACTGAAACTGGCATGCAAGCGGGAGCGTCACCTTGTAGTCACACTGTCTTCAAGGGAAGGACGCCACCTACTAGTGCCTCTCGCTGCTCCGTGTATCCCTGTCAGATAGGTCACTCTCAGCACTTCCTGCCACTCTCTCATCCCTAGCAGATAGGGCACTCTCTGCACTTTCTGCCACTCTCTCATCCCTAGCAGATAGGGCACTCTCTGCACTTCCTGCTGCTCTCTCATCCCTGTCAGATAGGGCACTCTCTGCACTTCCTGCTGCTCTCTCATTTCTGTCAGATAGGGCAATGTCTGCACTTCCTGCTGCTCTCTCATCCCTGTCAGATAGAGCACTCTCTGCACTTCCTACTGCTCACTTATCGCTGGCAAATACAACACTCTCTGCAATTCCTGCCACTCTCTCATCCCTAGCAGATAGGGCACTCTCTGCACTTACTGCTGCTGACTCATTCCTGTCAGATGAGTCACTCTCTGCACTTCCTGCCGCTCTCTCATCCCAAGCAGATAGGGCACTCTCTACACTTCCTGCTTCTCTTTCATCGCCGGCAGATAGGGCACTCTATGCACTCCCTGCCGCTCTCTCATCCCTAGCAGATAGGGCACTCTCTACACTTCGTGCTTCTCTTTCATCGCCGGCAGATAGGGCACTCTATGCACTTCCTGCCGCTCTCGCATTGCTAGCAGATAGGGCATTCACTTCACTTCCTGACTCTCTCGCATCCCTAGCCGATAGGGCACTCTCTGCACTTCCGGCTGCTCACTCATCTCCAGGAGATAGGGCACTCTCTGCAATTTCTGCTACTCTCTCATCCCTTGCAGATAGGGCACTCTCTGCCGCTCTATCATCCCTAGCAGATAGGACTCTCTCTGCACATCCTGCTTCTCTTTCATTGCCGGCAGATAGGGCACTCTATGCACTTCCTGCTGCTCTCGCATCGCTAGCAGATAGGGCATTCACTTCACTTCCTGCCGCTCTCTCATCCCTAGCAGATAGGGCTCTCTCTGCACTTCCCGCTAATCTCTCATCTCTAGAAGATAGGGCCCTCTCTGCAATTCCTGCTGCTCTCTCATCCCTGGCAGATAGGGCTCTCTCTGCACTTCCCGCTAATCTCTCATCTCTAGAAGATAGGGCCCTCTCTGCAATTCCTGCTGCTCTCTCACGCCCTGGCAGATAGGGCTGTGTTGGGTTGTACATGTATTGTGCATTATTATTATTTATTACTTGGCTCTCTGTGCCTCTCGTGGCCTTAAGGAACTTTTACCACCGTAGAGTTCCAGAACGGGAGGTGCGGGAGAGAAACGGTTGTTCCTGTGCTGGATGGTCCAGCTGTTCGTTGCTCTTGTCTTGCTGGCAATAAAGTAATTGAGAAACTTACCTTCCGTCTTCTTTTCACTGGCGACAAGTTCCTGTTGCCTCCAAGACATCAACGCGTGCGGATCCTGCAGCTTCTCCGCTTTCACCTTCCTGCCTCCAGCCGACTACCCGGAGCAGCAAACCTGATTGAAGTTGTCGAGGTTACCTGTCCATGGAGGTCGTTTTGCCGCACTGCTGAATACGTCGGAGAGAAAAACCGCGTTTCTGACAGAGGTTGTGGTGAGACTTTGTTCATTTTAAACATTTTCAAGCTACCTCGCGGTTGGCTTTTCCTCGTGCCGCAAGCCCGTGCGTGCCACAGAATGTTGATTTCAGCCTCTCGCCCCTGTTTGTGACATACTACGCGTCACACATATCCTTGTGAGGATTTGCCTGGTTGCCTGGCTCCGCTTTACGCAGCGTCCCCACGTTGCGGGCCGTCATTTTGCTTCATTTTCTTCGCGTTGCATTACCATAGCAACACCAGCGTTATCTTCAACGCCTTCAACGCTGATGCGCACAGCTGTTCAGCATTGTGTTCTCCATGCCCACAGCTCGTAAAGAAATCGCTGATGCGCACAGCCTATTTTATAAGTGTTCACCGCGTGTTCTTTATTTCTTCGCTGACACGCACAGCTCATTAATTCAAGACCCTTCTTAATGCGTTTCAACACACCAGTTTTAGATCTTTACATTATCATCTCCCTTCATCGTGTGCATTTCCACACACATCGTTACTGCAACACTGTATTTATATCTTCACTTATCTGATTTTGATATTTTTACTGTGCCATTAACTTTTAACGTCTCTTATTATACACAGTGTACGAATACAACGGTGACACACACACCTCTTCTACAGTGTGTCGTCTCCTTAACTTGTACTGGATCATTTTTCTCAGTCATGCAACAATCTTTGTTACCTCCTCCTGCGTTTTCACCCAATCCTGCCTCTCCAGAATCCGAATGGGAAAAATGGAAAGAAAGTTTCGAGGCATACCTAGATGCCCTCGATGGTGACTCCTGTACGCACAAAAAGAAATTTGCAATTTTAAGACATTGTCTAGGTACGGAAGGTCGCAGTATCCTTAAACACATTCAAAAAGTTTTAGTTTTGTTCATTGAAGGTGAAGGTGATGGTGTTGAAGATGAATATGCCACAGCTATTAAATCTCTTGATACCAGATTCAAAGCATGTAAGAATGTCACATTAGAGAGGCATAAATTCTACAAAAGAGCGCAACTTTCTGGAGAGCCTGCATCCAGCTATGTTGGCGCTTTACGAATCCTAGCAGTTTCATGCGATTATAAAGCATTTGAGGAAGAAATGATTAGGGATCAGCTTGTAGAGAAAACTAATAACAAAAAAGTACAAGAGGCTCTTTTGTCCAAACCTGAATTGACTCTACAAAAAGCATTGGAAATAGCCACAAGGATTGAGAGCACTACTTCTTATCTGGAACAGATATCGATTTCCAGTACTAGTTCTCCAACACAAAATGTCCTGGCCGTTAAAAGTAAATACAAGACATCAAAAGAAAAACCACACCAAGAAAAATCTGGAGGATATGTGAGAACTGACACCAGACCCACCAATAAACGTTGGGAATGTTACCGTTGCGGTAGCACTTCTCACCTTGGGAATGCCAGATTCTGTCCTGCTTTGAACAAAACCTGTGCAAAATGTTTTAGGAAAGGACACTTCGCCAAAGTTTGTAGATCTAGCGGCAGACCATCTGTAAATCCAGAGTCATCTTCCAAAAAAATCCTCAACGTTGAACAGCTCACGGGATAGTCGTCTTCAAGTGAAGAGGATCAAATTTGCTTAAGATTAGAATCCCAGTGCACTGATGTTGTCTCTGCTATTTCGCAAGGAATAAGATGACCTTTATGTTCCCTGTCAACGGAAAGGATGTCAAGATGTTAGCTGACTCTGGATCTCCATTCACACTTATAAGTGATAAAATATGGGAAGAATTGTTTCAGTCCCAAGGGTTGGTTTTAAAGCATTCATCAGTTCGTCCTATTGGTTATGGTGGTAAAACCATCGAAGTGCTCGGTGAATTTCATGCCAATTTGTGTTTCAAAGGTAGCAATGCTCAAGGTGTTATTTATGTAGCTAAAGACGATACCTGTCTGCTAGGGTGGCATGACCAGGGTAACCTAGGGATTGTTTTGGATCCCAATGATCCTCATCAAGTTATACTGAAGAAGGATTTAGTTTGTGTACAATCTGTCAAGGAAGAAACATGGGAGTCTGCGTATCCTGAAATTTTTAATGACAAGTTAGGTCTATTTAAAGGATTCAAACATAAAATTAAATTGCTTGATTGTGCCAAGTCGGTAGTACACAAAGTTCGCAAGGTACCCCTAGCTTTGCGTGATGCACTTAAAAAGAGTTAGACAAACTATGTTCTAGCGATGTCATAGAACCCATTGAATCTTCTGATTGGGTTTCCCCATTGTTTTATCACGGAAGGCCAATGGGGCGTTGCGCATGTGTGTTGATCTTCGTGATTTGAATCGTCACATCTGGGTTGATCAACACCCTTTGCCCAACATCACTGAGATGAACACTACTCTTAAGGATGGTAAATGGTTTAGCCTACTTGACATGACATCAGCTTATCATCAAATTGATTTACACCCCGACTCCAGGCAGTACACTGCGTTCATCACCCCGTAAGGCCTGTTCCAATACAAACGCATGCCTTTCGGACTTGCCTCCGCATCCGCAGTCTTTCAAAGGATTGTAGAGAGCATGTTCAAGGACATCCCCGGGGTCATGTCGTTTCAAGATGACGTGTTAGTCTATGGCTCCAATCAAAATCAGCACAATGAAAGATTGCATACTGTCTTTTCCATCTTACAGGAAAAAGGTGTCACTATGAGCCTTGAAAAGTGTAAATTAAATGTAACCTCCGTGGATTATTTAGGATACAGAATATCTGCTAAGGGTGTCGAGCCTAAAGCCAGTCTAGTTAAAGCTATTGAGGATTTTTGTGCACCTGGCGATAAGGATCAATTGAGATCTTTCATGGGACTCATCGAGTTCTATGCAAGATTTGTACCTAATTGTTCTGCCAAAACTTTTCATATGAGAAATCTCCTTAAAAAGAATGTCATTTTCAAATGGAGTGCTGATTGTGCTGAGGAATTCCAATTAATCAAAAAAGAAATTGCACACGCCATTCCTCTCAAGCCTTTCAACTTCAATGACCACACTATAATCATGACCGATGCCAGTCAGAAAGGCCTTGGCGCTGTACTTATGCAACATAGGAACGGCAGGGATGAGGTAGTAGCTTTTGCTTCCAGAGGTCTCAAGGGTGCTGAGGCTACGTACTCAGTTGTAGAGCGCAAGGCGTTGGCTTGCTGGTGGGGAATTGTCCATTTTAAACAATCTCTATGGGGCTCCAAGTTTACTGTAAGAGTGGACCACAAACCCTTGGTCCAGCTTTTTACTACCAAGGGGGGAGATAAAGCCACTCCTCGGATTGCCAAATGGCAATATAGGCTTTTAGAACATAACTTCAACGTTGAGTATGTCCCGAGGATACGAAATATTTTGGCAGATTGTTTGTCCAGGTTGCCCGTAGTACGCATGAGGAGGGCGATTTTAACGTTAACAATTTTGAGTCTGACATTTTTTGTTACGCTGTGTCTCACTCTAATGGAGGCATTTTAGAGCATGAATGGAGGGACACGTATGATACTGATTTAGACATTAAAAAACTTATGGATATGGTTCACACAGGTTGGACAAGAGAATGTTCTCAAGATGATTTCATCAGTAAATTCAAGCACGTTTTTGATGAACTCTCTGTTGTCAATGGTCTCCTGTATCATTCTTCTTTACTTGTAGTTCCTATGAGTATGAGAGACAAAGTGCTTACACTGGTTCATGAAGGCCACATTGGCATGCGTGCCATGAAAAGAAGGATTAGAGAACACTTTTGGTGGCCTGGTCGATACAAACAAGTAGAGCATTTTGTGAGAGACTGTTTATACTGTGCTGTAAGTGACAAGTCCCAGGTGACAGTTCCTAGTCCTGTTTAAGCTGTAAGTGTTCCTTCCAAGGCTTGGTCCAAGCTGGCCATTGACATTATTGGCCCTTTAACTTTGTCTGACAGCGGCGTTTCCGAATATGGTATAGTTCTAATGGATTACCATAGTCGCTGGCCAGAGTTGAAGTTTGTAAAAGTCCCCACCACTGCTTGTGTGATAGAATTCCTTGAATTTTTATTTGCGAGGGAAGGTGTTCCCGATGAGATAGTTTCGGACAACGGCTGTCAATTCACTTCTTCAGAATTTTAGAAGTTTTTAAACTTCATGGGTATTAGACACACCAAAACCTCACTTTATCACCCTAGGAGTAATGGTCTTGTTGAGAGATTCAACAGGGTGATCAAAGACAACATACAATTATCTAAAGCCAGTAATTTAAATTGCAAAAATGAACTTAAAAATGTGTTGTGGACTATACGCACCACCCCTAATTCTGATACTGAGGTTTCCCCGTTCATCTTACTAAGGGGCCGTCTTCCATCTTCAAAATTGTTAAGGAAGTGGATGGGTGTTTTCGAATTACCAGCAGCTAAGATAAAAGAAGTAAGCAGGAAAAGAATAGAAGCCCAAAACAAGTACATTCAACGTGGTTCTAGGGAGCTGTTTGTAAAATTGGGGATCAAGTCAGGGTCAAATGTTCTCTGATTTTGCCTAAAGGCGAATCCAAGTTCTCTGATCTCAAGTCTGTTGTGAGAGTTAACAAGAGTGCGGTACAATTGGAGGACGGAAGATGGTGGAACAAAAACAAGATTTCTGTTCCTAAGTCATCTCATGCTTTGACTCCTAATCGCTTTACGCCTCGTTCTAATCAAGGTGGTGTAGTGTAGCTCCTATTTCCCTTATAGGCTCTGCGCATTGGAATAATATATCCTATAGGTTTGACATAGGACTAAGGTCGGTATGTCCCTATCGAGTATATTAAACTTAATTACTTGTGCCAGCTAGCTCAGAGGCCACTAGAAACTTCTTGACAACAAGAAGGGATTAGTTTCTGGCAGCCGCAAAACATGACCACTGTGTTTCCCTTACAGAATCAGGACGTGTCCCAGAGTCGTAGAAACAATAGATAACTATTTCACTCAGCTCAGTTGTGCATGATTCAGTTACGTCTCAAAGTTACACAGAAATAACAGACGGGCGTTTCAATAAAAGGTTTATTGAACAGTCTTGTTTCTGTTGTAAGTTAGATGTGCTGTTACGATCACAAGACAGTATGCGAGATAAATAATGTACAGAGTGAGCAGTAGAAATAAATAATACTGCGTTAGCATTATCTTTTCAGCATATATGCATTTACATAAAATGACACAGCCTAAAAATGCGAGTACTCATACGATGCGTTTCTATCCTAGTTCTACCCAGTGTGCCTAACCTATCCTAGGTGTAGGGAGAAGTAGAAGTAGGTGCTGTATTCCTGACTAGAGTATACTAAGAGTAAGTTACGCCTAGTTATGCCAAGAGTCTAGTATGCCAAGAGTCCCTCTAGGTTCTAGTCTGCCCCATACCTGAAGAATGAGAGAGGTAGGAATCTCTATCCGGACTCGAACTCCAACACCCCGCAAGGGAAGTTAGATCACTGGAAGCTGGACTCTCTGCGTGCAGGAATGACAGCGTCTTCTCAGTGCGTCCGGCCGGGAATCGGGCTCCTCTGAAGTCGAGGTCTCCTCTGATTTACAGGGGTTTGGGAAGGTATATTTATACCTGAAAATGTTAGCATTGACGTGAGTTGGGTAGCGAAAGACGTCATGAATGAATCCCTTAAGGAATAGAGGTTCATGCATAATGTATGAGTCCTTGAAGAAATCAATAGTCCTGGGCAAGGGAAACTCCCGCAGCCTGAGGGTCTGTTTTTTCATGGACTCGTTGAGACGCTAGGGTGGACGGATGTCGGAATCCATGCCTGTATTTGGTATGCATGGTTTATGCCTAAATAAGGTCTGGGATTTTATGCCTATATAAGGGCAGGTTGGATTGTGCCTATATAAGGTCATGATTCTAGAAAGCCCGTTTATGGACACCCTATAAAGTATACAACACCCACTCCTCTTTTGTGTATACAACAATACTAAAATGCTAAACATTAAAATGGAGTACCGCATATTAAAACATATCTTAAAAAAGCTTTACAGATACATTAAAATGCAAATGTTACTGTACATCATTAAGCAGTGTTCTTCAATTCCAGCATGTAGTATAAAATAAATGCATTTGGAACGAAATATAAAAGCAATATTTACATATGATGAAAATGATCGATAAGGTTGTTCAAAATCAAAGTCATTTCCTATCATGAAATTTAAATGAACTGATTTAGACACACAAGATGACTAAGTGTCCCTGGAAGTACTGCCAAGTCTGTATTATAAGGCTAGTTTTACTTTAAGCAGATTGGAGTGCCTTTTTCGTTTGAAAAAAATGGGACAAAAGTTCAAATTTGGTAAAGTTCCAAGGTTTCTAAAAATGAAGGCCAAATTGTTGCTGTTGTACTGGGACAGAGTATGCCGAATCAGAGTCAGTTTACGGGTCTGGTGTAAACATAAGATCATATATTTCAATAGACAAAACATCTTCCACTGTCGTTGGTGTAAGTTGAAACAACTCGTGTAAGAGATTGATCGCACAGAGATGGGAAGCATCGCTCTCAGCATAGGTCACCGCAGCAATGTTCACGCTCGTTGTTACCTGTGTGCCTGGAGTTGTTTCTCATACCTCAGCAGCAGCAGGAGGCGACTGTGAAATCTCAATGAATGCTGACATCAGGATTGGAAGCCTCTGGGGACAACACAGAGCATGGGCCGTTATCGGGTCCAGCAAAGTATCGACGTCCTTTGGCGCAGCTGATGGATATGTTAGACAAGCGTCCAACACGCATTCTTCACCGCATAGCAGGCAGCGTAGAACAGGTAAAATGCAATCATGCCAGATTGGTCGGAATGACAGGAACCACGTGGTATTAAGGTCCCATAGACGAGTCATGCCCAATAGCTGTACTATTCGCTCACGGCACTTTCTTTCAAGGAGAGCTTTCTCCATTTCGCTCGGAGTGATTTCGGCGAATTGGCTGGCCATAGCGCAATAGCAGACAGATGAATAAAATTCCCGCAACAAGTGCTAGAATTAATGGTATGCCACCAAACACCGAATGTGCAAAGTTCGGAATGATTCCAAGTATTGCCTGGAACGGTGCTAAGAGACCGGTGCAAATGCTCTTAAATACATGTACAATTCCTGTTGTATCTGACATGTTAAAGATACGTGATATAATTTCTACGAAATGTATAGGGCAGTTTGTACGTATTAAAGTCTGTATCTCAGCCGAAGTCCTTGCAATTTGTAGATCATAGGTTTCTTTGGCCGAGGTCAAAGGCACTGTTTGCTGTAAAAGCATGGCTTTCATTCTGCTTAAAGTATCAAATCTTATAAAAGAGACGTTCAGTGAAGGCCATAAAGGCGACTCCCTGACTGTGTCTATTGGGGGAAACAATACTTGCATACAGCAAGTGACCCTGGAGTTGACCGTTACTAGATATGGGATGCCTGGCAACATTCCACAGCAGCCCTGATCATTCAACATGAGGTAACTCCCATTAGAAAGTTGTCCAAACGTTGGATTAATCACAGCAGCTGGAGAACCGTGCTGATGGCAAGACAAGTTTGCCACAGAACCATTACAAGCTCCGTGTAAAATAATGTCCTGACATATGAGTGAACCGGTCAGTGCATGTTTATAGTTAGTACCGCTAAGAAACACTTCACGATCCCCACTCCAACATCTATGTGTATACGGTAAATTCCAAGATATCCTAATGTATTCCTTACCCAACCTTTCATATTTGCCTGCTTGCATCCGTCTGAGGCAATACTGAAACTGAAAAGTTGTCACAGGTAATGTTATTTTGCCATGAATAACCCATTCTGTAGCTGGTTTTTCTGCCACTGTAAATGGTTATTTTTCCAGTTTTTCAATGCTCAGCACTGTATACCTTGCTCCTCTTTGTGCCAATTCGATCTGTTTATCAGTGAGATTGTATTCTGCAAACAGAGACGACGTGTTGATGAAACGCCAAGGCACATAGCCCGCTCGCAAAGATTGCAGCGTCCATGTCAATAACACTATAGAACGTAATTGAGACTGACCTTGTTGTAACATAGCCAAATCTTGTTCTAGAATGTCGATAGCAGAGGATACAATGCCATCCAATGAATAAATTCTGGAGGACAAAGTTGTTAACCCATTGTCGACCACAGAGAGTGTTTTCTCTAAATTAATACGATCAAGTTCACGTATTCGTTCTGCAGCCTCTATCTGTGACACTTTCCATGCTTCGTTATAAGCAGCATAGATGCCGGCATATATGAAACGTTTTTGACGCGGTTTTCTTGGTCCAAGCAAGAATTCCTTAAGATCTGCGTCCTGTGCAAGTAAGGTTAAGTGTTGCTTCACATCCTGTAGTGTAGATTTATGCAGCCAATCGAGGCATAATTTTCCTACACTGTATGTTGTTACTACCCCCGGATGTTGTCTTTGGACATATCTTGGGTCTGGCCTATGAATAGTAAAGCCCTGAGTTTTGTTCAAGAACCTTTCCTGACAGTTATTTGTGTCTGTGGGCCAGATCAACCATTTTTTCCAATTTGGATGAGTTCTGTTGAGTTGTAGTATATTGTCAACTGTCACCACTGCCTTTGTATTATTATCACTGGCAGGTGTTGGCACAGAAGGTGTTTTCATCTCTTTTATCTTGGCTAATCCAAGAAGATGTTTGTTGGACGGTGTCATTCAAAAACAGTATTTGTTCAGGGATGATACAGGCTCTAAATAAAGCTTCTATACCCTGTACTTGCCAATCTTTACTACCCCAGACAGTTTTTGTCTCTATTGTGTCTTTCCATAAGTCGAAACCCTGTGTAGACAGTTGGGCAATAAATGCTTCAGAGTAAATCTGTTTTGTATTTGTTAACATAATTTTCAGTCCTGTTTTGTTTACATTTTTATAGTAAAACGTTTCTGGGTCAGATGTATTATAACCTGAAAAATATGGAAACTTACTAGCAAAAGTTTTCGAACTACCTTGTGGTGGTGTAGGACAATATTCCCATTGGTTAAACATAAACACATTTCTTGGATATGCAGTTTTGTGGAAATAATGATGACCATAGTGGTTATAACAATATAATTCTTCATAATCGGATGAACCTTCTAAATATTCATTTTTAGAAAATGCAGCAGATTTTTCTAGATCAAACATTATATCGGTCACAGTCTCAAAGTCCCAATCATCTGAATAGGTACTGGACGTAATTAAATCACTCAGTGAAATTTTAAATAAATGTGGAATGTTCAATTGTTCACTTGGACCGAAGATTTCATAATCTGTTTTGTCCCACACTATACCATCCTGTATAGGAACAGCTGTGATGGTCACTGATGACAAGTCTCTTGCTTCACGATGGGAAGATTTATGTGGTTTCAGAAGTATGTTCACGTCTTTTCCTTCACTGTTCACATGGATGTATCTGCCACTTATAAGCATGCTTACTGTTGTTATCAAAGCTAGCCAGAGCAGGAAAACAAAAAGTCCAGATGTAATCCAGAGTTCAATCCATGGAGAAACCAGATAAGTCTTTTTCAGAAAGTGAATAAAGTCTTGTACTTGCTGCTTGAGTTTTGATGATGCTGGCGTCGTTTCAGATTCGCTTGGATCCTCTGAGAACGTATCAAAGTCAATGAAATAGCCAGAAGCAGTTCTGTCAATTGTTGTAATTGCATCAGGATTCGTTGAAATCACAGGAACCAGTTCTTCACGAGTCACGTTGGTGTAGACAGGTGTATTTGGACGAACTGTTATTTGGTTGTCAAGAGGGATGAGTTCCATAGCTTGGTTGCTTAGTCCTTCATTTGTTACAGCTGAATTCTCGATCGTGATCAGTCTTTCAGTCTGAACCTCTTGAATAGTAGCAAGAGGAGTGCGTCTGCTACTAGGTCGGAGTCCACGAGGCCTACTGCTTAGTATTGGCCACATACTGTGGTTTGATCAGGTCGATTGACACAAATCTTTTCTCCTTTCTTCCAGCAAGGGGCGGCAGAAGTACTGTCCTTGTTCCTTGAACAGCTAGAACAGGTACCTGTTGTCTGTAAGAAGGTCCAAATTCCTTCTTGTCCGCTATTTTTTCTCTGACTAGATCCCCAACTTTCGGAATCCAGACAGGCCTTGCTGGGACCGCCGATTTTCCCCAGTGGTGGTTGGCTGTAGGGATATGTTGCTTTGTTTCGTTCTTAACTTGTTAAGATCCTGTAAAACAGCCAAACGATCTTTGATATCAAATTCTTTTTGTTCACCACTGTGCCTACGTGTTCTAAGTCTGGAACCCACATTCTTGTCCCAAATAGGACCTCATATGGAGTGACCCCCCCTAGAGAACTTCTTGGCAAATTATTGAGAGCGCGCTGGACGCTATTTAGGTGTTTGACCCACCCATCACCCGAGCCTAATACCCTAGCTGTTATAGACTGCTTTATGTCCCGGGTTTTCCTTTCCACAACAGAATTTCCCTCAGGATGGAATGGAGAGGAGTACCGCAATGCAACGCCCAGACTGGCCATGGCCTCCTTGTAAGCCCTAGAGCTAAACGCAGGACCCTGGTCAGAATGTAGCGTGCCTATTGCGTATGTGCCGATAAAGACTCGCAAATCTTTTATAACAGTTCGAGCGTCAGCTGAGCGCTGAGGCCATAACCATAGGAACCTAGATTTAGTATTTGCGGGAATGCCTTTGTCCAGAAGGACGCTGGCGATTAGATAGCCTAATGCTGTCTAACAGTGATGTCTGCACTGGGCTGCCGCATTCGCTGCATGGTGCCTGTTGGCTCTCTCGCTGTAATTTACAGTCTAAGCAGTTGTTAATGAATATGTGAATGTGTGTATTCATTCCAGGCCACCAGTACATCTCTTTTAATTTCAAAATTGTTTTTGAGATCCCTTGATGTGACAGACCCTCCCCCAAATGTGTTTCATAAATCAAGGCTGCTCTTCGTTCCATGTTTGGAATTACCCTATCCCCCACTCCAGGGATTCGAGCAAAAGGAACGTTATTCGCATCAATTACATAAGAGTACTTGAGTGGAAACTTTTTCGGTAACGCTGCACTGCTGCCTTTGCTTGAAGCATTGACAGCTAACATTATCTCACCGTCTATTTTTGTTTTTGAACGAGTGATCGCAGCTACGGAAGCCGTCTGAACAGCCCCCTTCGCGGCTTCGTCAGCCAATGAATTCCCTGCAACGTGAACGCCATCACGCTGATGACTCAGTGTGGGAATCACGTGAGCCTTTGGTAGTTCGTTTTTCAACTGAACTACTTGTTCCCAAAGCAGTTTGTGCTTAATTGTGCCACCTTTCGCATCTTTAAAACCATTTTCAAGCCAGGTTCGTATATAGTCATTATACGACTGAACACAGTAATAGGAATCGCACACTATCAGTGTGAGGAATTCTCGATCCGTACTCTCAAGTGCCAGTTTGAATGCCTGTAGTTCAGCTCGCTGAGCTGTACAATCACCTAGTGACTGAGTTTTTGTGACCATAGGTCTGAAGATGCCATTTCGCATGCGACCTTTAACGATTGCACACGCTGCACTGTAAGCTTGCTTACTCCCTGTTGCGCGCTGTGCGGATCCGTCAGTGTAAATTACGAATTCATACTGATCGAGAGGCAGAATCTCAGTGGGCAGAGGACATTCTTGTTCATATTGGAGAAATGCCTGTGTTTTTAAATCTGGATCAAAAACATATTCAACATCAGTTGCAGCAAGAGAATTAACCCACTGTATCCATCTCGGATGTAAAGCTTTAGCATTTGGAATGCTTGCTTTTGTGACCGCTTCTAAAGCCGGTACTGGGGTAACGACAATTATGCGTTTCCCTTGGGCTAAGGCTCTTTCTTTTGCTACAGCTGTTTGAACTGCTGTTAGAATTTTTCAGTTGAACTGAAGCGCATTTCCGCTTGTGTATACAAATGTGATTTGTATGCAATTGGTACTTTCTCGCCCTCATTAAAGGTTAAGTAAGTGAATCCACATTGACCCGAAATTATTCGAATCACCAAATTTCTTTGACTTACGCGTGTCTGTAAGTGATTTGTTGCTAACATGTTAGCTTGGAGTGAACGCAAAATTTCTGTGTGTTCCTGTGTCCAGTTTTTGATTGTGAAATCAGGTTTGATTAATGCGTAGAGAGGTTTAACTCTTTCTGCATAGTTTAGAACGTATGTTCTTCCAAAATTTAGGAATCCCAGGATTGATTGTAAGTTTTTTAGCGTCTTTGGAGGTTGGAGCAGCGCACATTTCTCTAGAAAGTTAGCTGCCAAGCTCTTGCCTTCACTTGAAAGCTCATATCCCAAAAATAGGACATTGAGATGGGCAATTCGGGTTTTTTTAAAGTTGAACTTATAGCCCTCAGAGGCGAATCCCAGTATAATGGTGCTCACCCTGTTCAAGTGTCTTTCCAAGTCATCGTCGGTCAGATAGATGTCATCGACATAAGACAATGCCTCGTTGTCATAAATTTGTAGTAACTCCGTTACTCTCGCTGAGAATAAACCTGGGCTATTCTTGAACCCTTGTGGGAGTCGACAAAAGTGACGCTGGGTCCCCATTATGGAGAATGCCGTTAAGTACCTGCTTTCAGGTGCTATATTTTGACAAAAGAAACCGTTTAAGATGTCTAATGTTGTTTTGTATTTTTTACGCACAATGTTATTCATTAATGCTGTGCTATGTGCATTTTGCACTGCAAAAGTTTTAGAACAAGTGTTTAAATGTCTGTAGTCCAAAACTAGACGATATGTATTGTCTGGTTTGGAGACAGGAAACAAAGGATTGTTCATGGAGGAGGTGCATGTTTCAATCACCCCTTGGTATTCAAGTTGATTTAAAATCTCCCTGACCTGTTTTTTAGCTTCTTGCTTAATAGGATACTGCCTCTGTGCAGTAGGTTCATGTTTCAGATTTATTTTATGGTGAGGTGAGTCCTCATCCCATCCTACATGATTTTTATATAATGCTGGAGCCTGGGCCACTGCCCATTTTCTGGCATATGTATATTTTAAGTGAATTGGTATGTGATTGGAGAAGGCAGGCATAATCATGTCCTCGCCGTGTGGGCACTCCCTGACAAATTGTGGTGGCCAGTCTTTTTCTGCTAGAAGTATGTCATAACCCTTTGATAGTTTTTCCCAAAAAGTGCTTTAACCTGTCTAGGTTTGTCTCCCTCCATCCGGAGTGTTATTTCATATAACCTTTGTGGAGTACTAACCCTGGTGTCTACAGTTTCTACCGTAATGTACTCATTCAAGTCCACTATCTCCAGAAGTTCCATCAGGTTCTGGCGAGCTATTGTGACTTCTGCTGCACTGTCCAGCATTGTCTGAGCCCATTCTCCGTTCCTGAGTTGTGATCTCAGTATTCTCGGCATGTCTTATTTTTAGACCTGCTACTTTCTTTTTGGAGAATTGAGGTTTAACTTTAATTTTTGTTGCGTGCTTGTCGTCTTTCGATTTCACGCGTTCTTCTCTATGTTCTGTTCGTCCTCTTCTTTCCGAAGTCTGTGATGAGACCTGAAAGGGACGAGAGGAACGTGTATCATTATCTTGATACCTATCAGGTTTTCTCAAATTATCCCTATTCCTGAGGTTGTACCTCCTTTCAGAGGGCTCCTTTTGAGGAGACCTACCTCGGGATTGAGATCTTTTCTCATTCGAATTTTGTTTAGTAGACTCCCACTTCTTTTTAGAAGATGTAGGAGTTTGTTTAATTGAGTCCTTCTCAGGACTTTCAGATAGTTTTGGTTTAACTGGTCTCCCACCCAAACTATCTCTGCCTAATTCTGCATAAGATTGTTCTATAATTCTGGGTAGCTCTGTTTGATGTTCTGTAACATCAAATTCCCTTAATTTTTGTCGGATCGCCACTGCTGCCTCCCCTTTAATATTTGATAATATTATTGTTGAGACCTGGTCGTAATTTTTCAGTAATTTCATACCTAAATTTAAAGCAGGCTCTGCCCCGTATTCATTTTGAATTTGTTTTAGGACATCTGGTATTACCGCTATTGACGGAATGCCGTGTGTTTTAGTGTAGATGGCAGCAAAGACTGAGCCCCAAGTGGTGCAGTCTTCCAGTTGTGGTGTGATCCCCATTGGTAAACTAATGGTTAGGATTCTGTGTTTCTCATGCGGGCTAGTATTTGGAAATACTGCTTCGATTTGAGTAATTTTTTGAGCTATCCAAAATGGAATTTGCTCCCGCTTAGTGGGCATTTTACCCATGACTGCGTATAGAGTCTGTGGTGTAATTTTTAATGTACTCCCCTGTGGAGGAGTATGATTTGGAATTGTTAATGGTGGTTGGACTGTGAAAGTCCGCATGACATATTGAACCAATTGTCTGTAGATTTTTATTAACTCTGTGAGTTGATTTAGTAGTTCCTCGTCTGACATTATTTCGATGTCTGGATGAGGTGTGTAGCCGGCTAGAATCGGCCATGTTGCTCCTGGTCTACCTAGTGGACCGAGCCTGGTTATATTTCTGTTATGTTTTAGGGCGCCTTTAAACCAGAGCTGATGCTCCTGGTATGTTAATGGAATCTCAATATCCTCGAAAGGAATGTATTCCTCTGGTGGTTCATCTTCTTTGTAGAAGTGAAACAAGTGTGTTACTGGATTGGATTCAGGAAGAATTACCCATGAATAGAATATCTCTGTCTGAAAGGATTCATGTGCCTCAATCACGAAAACTGCTCTACCCCCTCTTGGTGGTAGGCCATGTTTTATAAGTTTTAGAGTAATGGCTCTTCTTAAGTTTGGAGCGATGTCAATGACACCCTCCTCGGTTTCATTTAACCCGGTATTGTTAAAAAATGCTGCTTGGGCTGGATCAGCCGCAGCTACACCGTTTCCGGCGTTATTGTCTCCGTCAGGCATTTTGTTTTTTGAAAAATGTAGAACAAATTTCAAGGAAACAAAGATAAGGTGCACAATATTGTGGAACACTGTATCCTTCAACGTTGAGCAAACCAAACAGCTAATATATAGGGTACTGCCCTATGTAGCCGTGGCGGATACTATCCCTGCCCACTCCAGACGTCTTTTGGAGTATATGGGTAGGGGTCTCAGAGAGAAAAGAATATATTGCACAGCTGAGTTACTCAGTATCTAACGTAGAATTACTGCCTTACCAAACGTTGGGCGCCATGTAGTGTAGCTCCTATTTAACTTATAGGCTCTGCGCATTGGAATAATATATCCTATAGGTTTGACGTAGGACTAAGGTCGGTATGTCCCTATCGAGTATATTAAACTTAATTACTTGTGCCAGCTAGCTCAGAGGCCACTAGAAACTTCTTGACAACAAGAAGGGATTAGTTTCTGGCAGCCGCAAAACATGACCACTGTGTTTCCCTTACAGAATCAGGACGTGTCCCAGAGTCGTAGAAACAATAGATAACTATTTCACTCAGCTCAGTTGTGCATGATTCAGTTACGTCTCAAAGTTACACAGAAATAACAGACGGGCGTTTCAATAAAAGGTTTATTGAACAGTCTTGTTTCTGTTGTAAGTTAGATGTGCTGTTACGATCACAAGACAGTATGCGAGATAAATAATGTACAGAGTGAGCAGTAGAAATAAATAATACTGCGTTAGCATTATCTTTTCAGCATATATGCATTTACATAAAATGACACAGCCTAAAAATGCGAGTACTCATACGATGCGTTTCTATCCTAGTTCTACCCAGTGTGCCTAACCTATCCTAGGTGTAGGGAGAAGTAGAAGTAGGTGCTGTATTCCTGACTAGAGTATACTAAGAGTAAGTTACGCCTAGTTATGCCAAGAGTCTAGTATGCCAAGAGTCCCTCTAGGTTCTAGTCTGCTCCATACCTGAAGAATGAGAGAGGTAGGAATCTCTATCCGGACTCGAACTCCAACACCCCGCAAGGGAAGTTAGATCACTGGAAGCTGGACTCTCTGCGTGCAGGAATGACAGCGTCTTCTCAGTGCGTCCGGCCGGGAATCGGGCTCCTCTGAAGTTGAGGTCTCCTCTGATTTACAGGGGTTTGGGAAGGTATATTTATACCTGAAAATGTTAGCATTGACGTGAGTTGGGTAGCGAAAGACGTCATGAATGAATCCCTTAAGGAATAGAGGTTCATGCATAATGTATGAGTCCTTGAAGAAATCAATAGTCCTGGGCAAGGGAAACTCCCGCAGCCTGAGGGTCTGTTTTTTCATGGACTAGTTGAGACGCTAGGGTGGACGGATGTCGGAATCCATGCCTGTATTTGGTATGCATGGTTTATGCCTAAATAAGGTCTGGGATTTTATGCCTATATAAGGGCAGGTTGGATTGTGCCTATATAAGGTCATGATTCTAGAAAGCCCGTTTATGGACACCCTATACAGTATACAACAGTGGAATGTGTCATGATCATAATACCCGTGTTCCTTCCTCCAGGGCAACGAAATTACCCAACAAATTTCATGACTATGTACTAGCGTGCTCTGCACTCAGTTTATTCTTGCCATGTTGTTTCTTTATTATGAACCTTTGTATTATGTTTTTTTTTTCCTTCCCATTTGTATAGGGGGGAGATGTGTTGGGTTATACATGTATTGTGCATTATTATTATTTATTACTTATCTCTCGGTGCCTCTCGTAGCCTTAGGGAACTTTTACCACCGTAGAGTACCAGAACGGGAGGTGCGGGAGAGAAACGGTTGTTCCTGTGCTGGATGGTCCAGCTGTTCGTTGCTCCTGACTTGCTGGCAATAAAGTAATTGAGAAACTTACCGTCCGTCTTCTTTTCAGGCTCTCTCTGCACTTCCTCTCGCTCTCTCATCCCTGTTGAATAGAGCACTCGCTGCATTTCTTGCCGCTCTGCCCCAACCAGGGATGAGAGCGCCCAATCTGATGACTTATTGTAGGGCGTATGTTGTGAGGGCAGCTCAAGACTGAAATGTGATTTTATTTTGTTAGCTGTATTTTTGCACGAAAGTCGAAGTTTTAAATAAATTAAACTGATCATTTGGGACACAGAATGTGAAAAAGCGGGGAGAGAAAAGAAAGTCAGAAGCGAGAGACAGGGAGGGAAGAGACAGACACCCACAAGGAGGAAGTGAGGGCGGTGAGAGAGAGAAAGATCCAGAAAGGGGAAGTGAGGGCGGTGAGAGAGAAAGAGAAAGAGAGAGAGAGAGAGAGAGAGAGAGACCGACCCAGAAAGAGGAAGTGAGAGCGAGAGAGCAATAGATACGAAGAGAGTACAGCGGCTTTGGACAGGGCAGGAGGGAGGAAAAAATATCTTTTCACAGGTAGTGTAAGCCTTACAAATGTAGTTATTAATTGATTCACTCAGCCAAAGTGTACAGTAAGAATGAAGGGCCGGCGGGTCAATAAATGATGGATGGTAAATCAGTCAATGAACCAAATGAATGGATGGTTCAATAGGAGACTGACTGCGAGATATGTGGACGGGGATGCTGGCTGGAGAGTGCAGGGATATGCAGGTAAAGGGACAGAGCGACAAAGGTATGCATGGATAGCTGGAAGAATACATGCTGGAGGGCTCAGTGGCTGAATGTACAGATGGGGGTCGGCTCAGCAGGGGGTGGAGGGATGGGCAGATGGATGGAGGGAGGGAATTTGTAGGTGGGTGAATGAAAGCCAATTTATGGACTCAGTGGGTGAAATAATGATGGTGTGGATGGATGAGTGAATGGATGGATGGATGGATGGATACACAGGCAGATGGAAGGATGGAACAAGTGAAAACATGAGGGATGAATAGATAGATGGGTGGGTAAAAATCTTGATGGAGCAGATAGAAAACTAGAAGACAAGATGGACTGTGGGTGGATAGACCTGGTGCTTGAAAAGATGGGTAGAGGGTTGATACGCAGTAAGTGGGTGGATGAATAAAGGGTGTGGATATAAGCCTGTGTGAAGGAATAGACAGAGTGATACATAAATAAATTAATAGAGGGACTCCGAAGCTCGTACATGATCACATAGATGAATAGAATAATAAATGGTACGACTGATGGGCAACCAGTGGGCTGGAAGAATGGACAGACATATTAGTGAATGAATGAATGATTCAACAAAATTACAACGGTTCCAGGTGCAGACTTCCTAGTATCCTAATAGTACATATATCTATACCCTTTCTGATATATATATATATATATATATATATATATATATATATATATATATATGCAGAGAACTCCGCCCGATACTCCCAATAGCTTTGGAAAGACGAACATGGACCCAGAAACTTCGTGCAAGGTTCTTTATTCCATCAATACACCCAGCACCACCGCCATGACGCGTTTCGGCCTTCAGGAGGCCTTGATCACATGACGCCATGAGGAGTGACCCACAAATTTAAAGTGACAGTACAATACCACGTGACAAAGACGCAGATAGACATAGAAGAAATATCACTTCTAATCATATGCTTTTCATAAACATTGCAGTACCAAACAATTATAAATATCCTAACAGTTGTGCAAATAAGCAGACAGTGCTAAATGGCAATGTGCAAATACGCAAATGTTACTGAACCTATATTAAAATGATTCAAAATTGCGGAAAAATTGTATTTTACCACAAATTCTAAAACAATGGGTGGCCTCACAGGCAATAAATAACTTGTGCAAATAAGCTTTCAGTGCTGCATAATAACGTGCAAATAAGCCAGTATTTATGAATCCTAAATATATTCAATTTAAAATACGGCGAAATCCCACTGAGCTGAACAGAGAAATCTCCTGGTTTTTTTACTTGGGGGCCTTCCCATTGTATGTTACATAAATGCGTAGAATGCCAAAGATAACACCCTAGTGGGTCCGCACCTACTGCTATGTAATATGTTAACACTAGTAATAATGTTAACAATATGATACTGCAAAAAATATTTAGAGCAATGATGGCATTTCAAATGAAATCAAACACTTTTAAAATTTAAACTAGTCTGCGGTTCAATCCAGCGTGGGGAGTTACACCAACTACAAACCCACAAATACAACTAGCTATCAAACAAACCCAGCTTATTAGATAATTTAAAAATATATATCAAAGCCTGTACAGTGGAGTGAAAGGGAGACTTAATATTGGGACTCACCCTGCCTTTCTCCACTTCTCGCGTAGTCATTACGATGAGCCGGGAGTTCTCTTGCCACATCATCTGCCAGAAGTCATTGACTGTGCTGGCGAGGCACCCTTGGCAAGCGATGAAGGTCTTGGCATACTCGTCTGGACTCACCAACCGGTTCTGCAGACACAGAAAGGCAGACAGATGTGGATTAATGTCCACTATTGATATGGCACTCAATACTAGAGTTTCGCCTGTTTCTAAGTGCCCCAAATATTTGAAAACGAAGCAAGGTACCAGATGACAAAGCCCAGGATCACACACAACTGGCCAATTGGGAAAAATGCATTTTGAATAAAATCTGTTGGCTACATCTCCTCCCGAGACTGAGACAGATGGACGGACAGGTGGAGGAAAGCTGAAGGTGCTGAAACAGGACATCAGCCAATGCCTGTTGGAGCCGATGGTGCACCCGGTGGGATCGGTTCTTTCTAATCCAGCAGTCGCAACGTCTCAACGTCTACTATGATCTTCCCTTACCTTGACATAGTTGGCATTGATGTAATCGGATCCTGAAACATTGGGGTCTCCGGATTCAAGGATAACTCTGGTTTCATCAACTGAGTAGGAAGAAAAATAAAAGAAGGGTACAAAGTGAGGAGGAAAGTGTCATCCAAGAGCTGAGGCAACTGGAAGTAGGACCTAGGGTGGACAGAGGCATCAGAAAGAACACAGGACACACACTATTAACAGAGACCTTTCCTGGAGTCCCTCACAATATGTTTAGGAGCTCTCCTCAGAGCAGATGAAGGCATGAATAGGAGGTCTCATTGGCACAGCTATAAAGCTGGATACAGAGTGTCCTATGTGTTTTTATGCATATATGATAGACATCCTCAATGTTCGTATCAGCATCCTCCTTGGTACTGATGTAGGGGTATGTCAGAGGTCTCCACATTGCTCCAACAACACACATCTGAGCTCTCCTCAAGTTCCAATACATATGTACGAGACCACCTTAATGCTCCAATCAGCCACTGCCCATCCATATGGGCGGATGTGCCACGCCCATCCACCTTTTTGCAGAGAATAACAGTGTCTGTCAGGCTAAGCAAAGGTCAGCCTGACAGACACTCTTCTTGTTCAGGCAGCCAGGAGCTAGACATGCGCTCACTGCACAGGCTCCTGGATGCCTGAGCTGAACTTTGCCAGGTTGAGGATTTCACAGCTCTGTGACCTCCTCAGCCTGGCAAAAGTGCCTTGAGGCCCTCCGCCTCGTGACGAGGGGGAGGATCACTGATTGCTTTGCCAGTTTTAAGCCATTAAGTGCCCAGGGCCGATTGTTAATCAGTGACACCTCATCACACAGAGGGGTGGGGTCAGCATGTCTCACTGACCCCATCCCACTCTGTGCCGATCGAGGGACTGCTGTCTCGTCTCATTAATGACTTAAAGTGAGCCAATGAGAGAAGGCAGCAGTCCCAACCCTCCTGGGACCTCCGAGGATGTTCTCTCCAGGAGCTGCAGGGCAGGTACGTTTTATGTTTTTGAATGTTTGGTGCGTGCATGTGTGTGTATGCATTTATGTATGAATTTGTTGTGAGTGAGTGTTGTCAATGCGTGTGTGTGTGCATGTTTGTGACTGCATGGGTGTGAGTGAGTGAGTGTATATGTGTGTGTGGCCCTCGCGCCCCCCCTTGCCAAAATTATCGTCCGCCACTGGCTCTAATGCAATTTCCTCAAATCTGATTACTTGTGCGAGGGTGTTCATGGCAGGGTCGGACTGGCCTATAAGGCAATCTGGCAATGGCTGAAGGGCTGGTCTGACAAGTCAGTTTGTGTGCCGCTTTGTGTCTGCTTGAGGGCCTGTTTTATGGTCTGGTTGGTTTTATTTACTGTGGTTTTCCCAGATTTTACCATAAACATTGCATGCAACAAGCACAAATGCATGCGGTCTCCCATACTTTGTAAAACACTTACACAACCTGTCTTTACGAGTTCAAAGCTGCCCTGATTAGCAAATGGGAGCCACTTTTCTAGCTATCTGATTCACAAATGGGTGCCACTTTTCTAGCTATCTGATTCACAAATGTGAGCCACTTTTGTAGCTATCTGATTCACAAATGTGAGCCACTTTTGTAGCTATCTGATTCACAAATGGGAGCCACTTTTATTTCGGGAGGGCCCAGTCTGAGGATCTTGAATCCCAGTTCTTGAATGCATGATGATCAGGTCGAGATAATCCAGATTACTTCAGTTTGCAGAAATGTTCTCAAGTGTATTTAGTTAGTTTGTGACCACACACTTGGATTCAGCGCATACTAGACAGAGCCCAAGGCTCTAGCCACTTGGTTCCTCCTTCTATATTCCATCAATGTCAACACTCATTGGGTGATCAGATGTGCAGCTGTTGAGCGTAACATTGTGTTGGGTCACAATACAGTGCTAATACCTGGCCCTTTGCCTCAAGTGGCCTTGAGCATGGAGCATGGAGCAGTGAAAGCAGAAGACAGTATAAATGCCTCGATTGCATAGAGTAATCCGGTTCCTTTGTCTTCATCTTCATTGTCCCGGTCCTTCGGCACACCTTTCCTCCCACTGCTGGTTTACGGTTGTATTTTCCTACTTTGGTAGTAACGTAGGAAGAGTCGGGTGGACCACGGCCCTCCATGTTCCTCCCCACGCAGAGTCTTGAGTTACTAAAATAAGGTGCACACGTGGCCCTCTATGCAGGCGACCTACTGATATTTCGGACAGACCCTGAGGCCTCTGGACCTTGTATGCTCCAAATTCTCTTTCTTTTTGGAGAAACATCAGGACTCTTCATTAACACAGCCACATCTATGATCTTCCCTGTCAGCTCCTACCCCTAGGACCTAGGCTGGGCTGCAGACATTCAGGTGACCACACAGGGTTTCGCTACTTGGGAGTCTACATCACGCCTACTGCTACAGAGGGCTGGAAGGACAACATACAACTACCAATTGATGATTTGATTACAGATATCAAAACATGGTCGGTCCTCCCAATGTCACTTTTAAGCCAACCAGCCATTTTTAAAATGGTGTCCCTTACAAGTGTCTTATATCAACTGCAGAACTACCCGCAGGATATACCAAGTTCCCTCTTCGGTAGGGTTAATGAGGTGCTACGGGGATTCCTATGGAACGAGGCCCTTCACCACATAGGCTTGACTAAATGTTTTAAGTCTACGTTCAACGTGGCATCAAAGCAGCTGATATCGAAACATAATATAAGGCACCACATCTAATCATATTAAATGAATGGCTGCAAGATACCTGGGATGACCCTGCATATGCAGTAGAAAAATGGGCGCTCAGGGTACCCCAAGACTTCTCCTATTATGTGGCAATCTACAACACCACGCCTCCCGTCGGCGACTAGAGTCATCCTCAAACACTCGAGGTCTACTCTGAGTCATATAGGGAGGCACAATAAGCTGACTGAGCAGACTCCCCCATGGGTGGGCATGGTTCTGGCCCAAGTGGCTGGTCTTTTTTTTTGTTTTTAAACTTTTTTTCCATTGCTCATTTGCAATCAAGAACAGAACAGTCAAACAAAAGCATATTGTTACAACACCAGGACGTGCCCCCTCCCCTTTTGACTGCATTCTTCCTGCATTTACAACAGACCCCACAACCTAACATAAATCTTCGAATGCAGCTCGCTGCTCTCGACACCATCCTGGTCTCCAGTATAATGACTCCCGGTGGCCGGCCTTGAGGACTTCTGAGAATGGGAGCTCATTAGAATCTCTATACTAGGGGATGTAATGGAGGAAGTTACCGTTAAATCCTACCACACCCTACAACTAGAATTTGAGCTCCAAAGAAGCCAATTCTTACTCTACTTACAACTCCGACATGCTTTGACCCCCTAAATCATGGTTCAGGAGGAACTACCGGAATTCACCCCCCTGGAGGCAGAGCTGCAAATGGTGGCTTTGGGGACCACGGGGTTTCATAGATCACCTGTAGGATAATACACCATGCACCTGATTCCTTTGGGGTCCTCCGCTCTGCCTGGGCACATGACCTAGGCCTGCTCACCGATGAACAGGGGCCAGAGCCGCCCCGCAAAAATCGACAATCTCTACCAGGTTCAGACTAGTGCAAATAAACTGCCTTCACAGGGTTCACTTTACTGGACACAGATTTGGGAATATGGTTTGATAGCCTCTCCTGACTGTCTCCAATGCCTGGCACCCGGCGGCAACCTGCTTCATACCACTTGGAGCTACCCCTGAATAGGCCTTCTTTGAAGACAGGTGATTTCTTGTTTGCAGGGAGTGCTGTGGTGGCCCATACCATATGACCCCAGGCTAACCCTTCTACACCTAAACACGACCACTGGTGGGAACAGTCACAAATTAACACTACTTTGGTTGGGACTCACAGTAGCTAAACGGGATATTGCCCGTCATCAGAAAAACAAAGAAAAATTATCGTTTTCCTCTGCTTGGATGAGCAAAGTGAAAGGGGAATGGAATTGGACATGGGTAACGAGAAGGCAGTTTATGAAGCTAGAGAATGCCCCTGGAAATAACTAAAAATATGGGGATCCTGGGTGGAGGACCGAGGTATCACCATTACCCCTGGGATGGATTGGGCTGAAACTATTGATGCAGAGATGTGCACATTGAGGGATAGCTGCACAGGGCCCCATCCGATTGCCTGGTGGTTATACACTGCCTGGGAAACGTATACTGGGAGAGAACGGCATGGGGAGTGGTTGGGGGTCTGATGGTATGAGCCTTCATTCATTTAGTTATCATTTTCATTCTGTTCATGTGTAGGCTTTCAGCAATGAAAAGCTCACCAAAATGTGTTATAAGCCCGCGCAGGTGACCCACGCCCTTTCATAATGGATGGGGATGTGGAATAAGAGGCAGGAATGGACTGAAAGGGTAGAAGTAGGTGCAATTTAGCAGCACACAATGATTTTGAGTAAAAAGTCTCCAAGTTCCATGAGGGAAACAGCTTTTAAGTTTTTTTTTTTTTAATTCTCTAGCTTATGGTCTTTTTATTTTTTGTATTCTGAACACCATGCCTACAGAACTTCACATCTTTTTTTCAAACTATGTGCACCTATGGATCTGAAGCGGATCCTATGCTGAAAATATAGAAAAATATTAGAATCTAATTGGATGATGAAGTATGCTTGCAGTTGTTCTTTCCAGCAACTACTGGGGGCAAAGGGGCTGAATGAAGATGGTCACACCATGTGCACAACAGCTGTTCAGTGTGTCTGAAGGCTGTGTGCCAGAGGTTCTGCGGTACTGGGTGTGGGCTATGGATGAAGGCCACATCCTGCTCCCGAAGCCTGCTGTCCAGAGCTGATGACCTGGCTCAGTGTTTTCTTGCTTTATCGGTCAATTAATCAATCAATCAATCAATCAATCAATCAAGTGACTTTTAAAGCGCAACTATGCACCCGTAAGGGTCTCAAGTCTCAAGGCGCTGGAGGTAGGGGTGGGGGGGGACTGCTGATCTGTCGCAGGCACTGTGGTTCAGTCGAAGAGCCAAGTCTTGAGGTTCTTCCTGAATTGGGGCAGTGGCGGTGAGTGCCTTAGGGGGAGAGGCAGGGTGTTCCAGGTCTTTGCGGTGAGGTAGGAGAAGGATCTTCCCCGGGCCGTGGTCTTGCCGATACGTGGGATGGCTGCCAGGGCCAGTTGGGCAAAGCGGAGGTCTCTGGTGGGTGCGTATAATGCGAGGTGGTGGTTGAGGTGTGCAGGCCCGCGTCGTGTAGGGCTTTGTAGGCGTGTGTGAGAATCTTGAAAGTGATTCTTTTGTTGACTGGGAGCCAGTGGAGGTGTCTCAGGTGGCTGGTGATGTGACTGCGGCAGGGGATATTGAGGATGAGTCTGGCGGAGGCATTCTGGATGCTTTGCAGTTTCTTGAGGAGTTTCTGGGTGATGCCGGCGTAGAGTGCGTTGCCGTAGTCGAGTCTGCTGCTGATGAGTGCGTGGGTGACCATCTTTCTGGACTCTGTGGGGAGCCACTTGAAGATCTTTCGGAGCAGGCATAGCGCGTGGAAGCAGGATGATGAGACGGAGTTGATCTGGCGGTTCATGATGAGTGAGGAGTCCATGATGATGCTGAGATTTCGTGCGTGGTCTTTGGGTGTTGGGGGGATCCAAGACCTGAGGGACACCAGGAGTCGTCCCAGCGGAGGGGGTGGAGCCCAGGATGAGGACTTCGGTCTTCTCTGAGATTAGCCTGAGGCAGCTGTCCTTCATCCAGGTGGCGACCCCCGTCATCCCGTCGTGGAAGTTGTTCTTGACGACTGTGGGTTCGTTGGTGAGGGAGATGATCACCTGGGTGTCGTCGGCGTAGGAGACGATGTTGAGTCCATGGTTCCCGACGATGGTTGCGAGCGGGGCCATGTAGAAGAGAGTCGGGCTCAGGGGGAGCCCTGAGGTCCTCCGCAGCTGATCTCTATGGGTTCAGAGTGGAACGGTGGTAGCCTGACTCTCTGTGTTCGGCTGGTAAGGAAGGAGCGGATCCATTCCAGGGCTTTTTCGGGACTCCCGGCGTCATGGAGTCTTGTGCATAGGGTGCAGTTGGAGACGGTGTCGAAGGTGGCCGAGAGGTCACACCTGCATCCCTTTAACTTCATCCCTCACTGACCAATCTGTTTGAAATTTTCAAAAAACAACCAGCGTTGGGTAAATGTGTACTTTGTAGAACTAATGTGTACTTTGTAGAACTCCTTGGAGACTCAAAACAAAGGGGACCAAAGTTATTAGGCATTAAAAAATGCTTTTCGCTGACCCATAACTAAAGATCAGCTCTCTGATAGGTACAGGTACATTCAGTGGTCTTACGCGGACACCAAAGCTCAGATTTCCTACACATGTAGGTTCAGAGCTCCTCCATGTCTCATAGGTGAGCACCACACCTGCCGTCCATACTCACACGGTAGGATGTTCTTGTACCGGTTCTTGCTCTTGTTCTCCGGCCGCTGTCCTTCAGAGCGGTCTCGTAGCTGCTTGGCCTCCTGCTTCTGTAAGGCCTGGAAGCCACCAAGATGAGGCCGAACGTGAATAAACCAAGGAGCAAGACGTGATTGGGAAGAGAAGAGGGAAGCAGGATGATAAGAGTGCCGACCAGAGGACAAGAAGTGGATATAGTGAAGGATAGGAAGCAACAAAGGGAAAGAGGAAGAAAAATAACATCAAAGAACCAAACGTCATAAGACACACATACCATGGGCAACCAAAGAAGAGTAAACATACACCAGAGCTTTAGACAGTCATGGTGTGGATGACGCAGGTGCTGAACCTTAAATCACATCTATTAGAAACGCTGATGTATGTGCAACTGATAGGAATGATACCTTAACAGATTTAGTTTAGGATAAAAACGATAAGGCGAAGAGTGAAAAGTGCAGATTGACATGAGAGGGCCAACCGAAAAGAGAGTGATGAGATCAAGGAGTACTAGACAAGGGAGAAGATGGACAAAAAGAGGGAAAAGACAGGAATGACAGACGAGAGAGAGTGAGAGAGAGTTTGATGGAGAGATATAGTAAGAGAGCAAGAGCAGTGATATAAAGTCCCTAAGGTCGACTCCATTTTAAGTAGGCTGCAGGCTCCATCTTGGGTAATGGGAGGGGACATTTTCTCAATTTTAGGTAATAAGAGTCGCCATTTCTTTCCCAATTCATGCAGAATCATTATCATGTCTGCCCTTAACGCAGATGTTGCCTGGCCTTATCATTACAAGGACCGTGAAAGTGTCAAGTCATTCAAGCAATGACAGAGATATCACCTGTTGCGACATCAGTCAGGGACAACTGTCTAGTTATCACAATGTCAAAGTCAAATAAGAGCAAGCACAGACATATAGTCAAGACAGTTTAGTCTGAATTGTCGTCCATATACCTTGTATGTTCTTCAGGTTATATGTCTGGAATGTACACCTTGATGCAAATAGCCTATATCAGAAACTCCTGAACTTATGTCAGAAATTCAGATCCTTTATAAGAGATAGTGTAAAAGGACTGCCACATGAACACTTACCAGGAGAGGTTATTTGCCCAGATTATCATACCAGATACTGTCGGAGACGGTCTTGACTGCTGCCAGCACACAAAGAAGATGCTATATCGCAGCTGATGCAGATAACGAGCTGAGGCCAAGAGAAAGAAGGCTGCTGCAATATGTGCTTTCCTTTTGCAAGCAACACAGCCTTTACACCTCCGGGATAACCACAGCGTTTGCGGTCAACAAGGTATGCAATGTGTTGCTTCTCCCTAATAAAGTCTAGATTGCAAGTTCTATTTTCCATAGTCTCCTAAGGTAGAGCATAGGAGTAGGGTTTACAGTGTTAGTTTTGAAATGGCATTTTAACTATGTTAGAAATGTTAATTTTATTTGTGTTATTCGCAACATGCTTATTTGCTGTTTATGATATTCTGTGCAGTGATTTTAGATGTGATGAGAAAGAGGCTCGCCCTGTTGGAATAAATGCTTTTAGTTAAAAGACTCTATTCTTAATAGTGCCATTTGTGTGTGTGATATTGTAAAGAGTGAAATAGGTTTGTTTACAGTACCACAGTGTCCCAGATCCCAGTTTAGGGATTTTAAGCAATCCTCAAGCAATGATTTCACTTCAACAGTGTATTGGGTGGTGTTCTGCAAGGCTACAACAATCTATCTTTCACATTCAGCATTGGTGCATTGAACCAAAGTTCACCCGTGTCACCATTGGGTGGGAAAGCAAACCTTGTAGAACCACGTCGTTGTTTAAGCAACAGAAGAAGTTTGGTGGAATGAGAGAGAATAGGGAAGAGGGAAGAAGGGTAGATGGGGATGAAAAGGGTAAGAGGGAGAGGAAAATGGAGAATAAACAGAGAATGAAGAGAGACAGACAGAGATAGAGAAAAACAGAGAGTGTGAGAGACATTTAGAGACAGAAAGAGAGGCAGAGAGAGAGAGTAAACAGACACTCCAACTTACATCAAACTCTTCCCAGAACCCAGCTTTGGCTGTGTCCGCCACGTCAGATTTCTTGTCTAGCACCTTCATCCGGTTCTCAATGTCAGCAGCATGGATCCTGGTTGCAAAGTACGGCTGGAAAGAGCCGAGAAGCATGACAGAAGACATAAACCAAACAAAGAGTACTCGGCATTAGAGACAGTGAGAGCTCCTGGATGTTGGCAGTGCTGAATACCGGAGACATCTACAGTAGAGTACAGTAGGGCACACCCATGCACCGACTCGGATGTGGACTATTAAAAGTTCACAGTGCTTATTTGGAAGCCCATTGAACCATTATTCAAGTAGGAAAGTGTAAAGGAAAACACATTCACAAGACATTGGCATAGAATGAACACTATTTAGTAACAGCCCAAATTTTGGGTCTGTGCAGCAGAATTACTATCCACAGTTGTGTCTAGGAAGTCCTGCCCTATTTGAATAAGTCCATCATAGCGGCACTATTTTCCCCTCACACTGGCTACCACTGTCATGGGAAGTGTCATTATAGGTAAAAACCCATTGATAAATTCCACCTCACCCAGAAATAGAAGTTGTCCCAGTCTATGTGGACACAGTGAAAGTACCTCTCAAGGTGGGGGTATGTTGTCAGAACCCACACTTGCTGGTTGTGATTTCTCGGCATGTTGTAAAAATATGCCATCCGTTTCAATGACACATTGAAATCCAGTCAGTAGCGTCTTTCAGGGTGACAACATCGCCACACGATGGTGGACCAATTATCCTGTATTAAGCCACATGCATGCCTCCATTTTTGGCTGCGGTCTCATTTTAACCCACCCCGGAATAACAAACCAGTTATTTAAGAACTACAACGTTTCAAATTTATGCCTTGCAGGTTACTTGAAGCACTATTGAAATGGTTGTAAAATTAATCTAGCTATTTTACCAGGACTGGAACTTGTGACCTGCAGGTAATAGAATGATACCTGCAACAAAATCATGAAATCACCGAACTCTTATATATAATAGAAATTTGTCACCTGCGCTTGAATGCTATTCTGTGCAGCAGGAACGTTAAGCCTCTGAGCTATTTATTTAGAATTCAAAACTGTAGCCAGAGTGCACAGAGATCTCTCTAGCAAATGCCTTAACCTCCCAAGTTATCCTACCACTACAATACCGTGAAGCTTACTGGATACACATAGATCTGATAGCCTAGACAGAAATAGCTTAAAATGAGGTCTGTTGTGACCAATTCAGCACACCAGAACACCTTTACTTTTCAAATTTTCTTTGGCGTTTTTGCAGGCAAAAAACGTTCTAAAAAAACATAATGCATAGGCTGTCATGAACGCTGATCCTCATGATGCCACTCTCCTTGACTTGGTCACTCATGACTGCACCCAGGTTCTGCTGCCACCCTCAATTTGTGGGTTCTCAGTATATTTTCCCATTTCCAGCAGTGATTGGGGTTCTCTCGGATCAGTATGCTCAAAACATTTGCTTTTCTTCTGAGAGATTTCACCGCTCAAACTGAACGGCTCATGACTTAACAGAACTGCTAGAAATTGATATTCTGCATTTTATTTTAACTGCACATACATTTTTCCCAGCTTTGTGTCAACTTTCATGGGTAGGAGAGGGAAATCTTCAGAGAAGCTAGAGCAGGGACCTTTGGCTTGAAAAGCACGTTAGTCCTAGAGGAAACCCGATCTACTGCCAAACTCAAACTCTGATCCATTGTTTTTTTTTTTCAATCTGGTAGTCAAAGACTGAGTCAACAAGCCAACCCCCTCCCTTCTCTTCTTGCTACCACTTGCCCAGCTATGCAAGTCACACTCAGCCTCTTTCGAGCCAGGTCCGAACAAGAAGCAGCTCATCAGTGGAGAATGCAAAGGTAAAACCGATTCTTTTTTGGAGGAGGCATTAAAGACAGATGTTTGGCATCAGCCCCTACCCGACCAGCTAGGAAAAACATAAAATTGCTGCAGAAAAACAATAATTCTATCAGCCCTTGTATCTCTCATGCAACTTCTTCTCAGACTCCATTATGCAACAAGAGACCGATAAATGAGCAAGATGTTGAGAGATGAGTGTTGTGGGGTCGGACCGCCTTTGTTAGTCTCCTGGACTTTGTCCATCTGAGGAATCCCAAGACACAGAAAGGGAGTGGAGCGCTAAGTGCATTCTCAAGACAGGGAAGGGACTGACCATGCTGGGAGTGTTGTCTTCAAGTGTATTCTGGAGACATGGAAAGGACTGGATCTGCTAGGACTCAAGCCCTCAATCTAAACATAGAAAGGGCTGAATGTTCTGAGACTGTAGCCATCTGTGTATCCCAAGACATGGAAAGGGCTAAACACCCTGAGAGTGGAGAGCTAAGTGTGTTCCCAAGACATGGAAAGGGCTCCCTGTTCTGAGACTGTAGCCATCTGTGTATTCCCAAGACATGGAAATGGCTTGCTGTGCTGAGACTGGAGTACTCGTTAGTATTCCTAAGACATGGAAAGGGATAGATCTGCTGGGACTGAAGCCCTCAGAGTATCCTCAGGACAGAGCAGCGTCTGGCTCTGCTGGGACTCAGTATGATACCAGCATAGTTAAAGTACTGACAGCAGAAGGTCTGAAGCCATCTGGGTGTCCAGAACAGACTGAGGTGATGGAGGAGTGGCGATGATGGGGACTAAAAACATAGGTATTTCCCTGGGACAGGGCAGGTGAAGTCTAGAACAAACATTCCTGTGCCATGGACTGACTGTTTCGGCTTGGCATCATTGACAGCAAAGGCCTTCAGAGGGAAGTCTTACCTGCTTTATGTAAACCAAAGATCCCGACAACTCCTCAATGTGCGTCTTCTTATAGTGTTCAATGAGGTCGGCCAAAGAATCGAACTTCTCTTTCCCTCCTAGTGTGTATTTTCCATTCTAGGGTAAGAAGTAAGATAAGATCATCAATTGAGCAGATTCCAGTATCCTGCCCGAAAGTCGCAAGATTTCTGCCTGGATGTGGTGGGACAGGTAGACTGGAAAGGCAAAGCTCTTGGGTCCACCTTTGAATGTGGCTGATGTAAGACCTAAAGAGCTCTGGACTATATTTACTGGGGGGCTCTCCTGCAATGCAACGTGGTGGAAACTGCAGCGTGGATCAACTTTCATGCATAAAAGTTATTTTATGCCTAACGTTGAAAGTGCAGCGTCACGGAGCTCCAACCCTCTGATAACAAATGCCTGGAGGTGTAACTGGGAGAGAACAGTGCACACACCGATAGCAGTCCACATAAAAACAAAACTAGCACAACCTGTCTTTGAATAAAATCCTAGTGCTAAAATAAACCAGGCCCAAACTTTGGGAAAGCAAAATATGACATGATATTCCCATGTATATCATGTAATATCTGAAACATTATGCATTTTACAAGGCTTATCCTCTGCCTGTTTTCATCAAGAAAGAATTTGTTTAAGGGGTGTACCTCGAGTACAAATGTCATATAAAATAATGCTGGCTCACTCAGGCTCCTCAACATTTTTGTGCATGGTGAGTGTAGGGCACTTAATATCTTTTTAATGTTTGCACAGGTTTTCATGCAGTACTGTGCAAACATTAGTGCAACTGAGCCTCTAAATGAAATCTTTGTGTCTGTGATCACCTGCTCTGTCCTCACCCAGGATCACCTCACTCAAGCATGGGTGTCAAGAGACGCTTGAGTTTTCCAGTAACCTGACTGGCTCTTGGAGAAAGGACAATCGAGCCAGGTACAATCTTGGTCTCAACCCTCTTGTCCACTCCAACCACTGCTGTTAATGGACTATCGCCCATTCCCTCCTCAAGAGACGTCGAACCTTCACGGATTACCCACACAGAGAATTTCCCAGAGACAGGTCGGATTGCAAACAGGACTGGATGGATTCACCAAACTGATTTCATGGAATATAGTTTTTAATGGTATTAGAGTGGAATGCCACCGACCAGAAAGGTGGAACAATTAAAGACTATAAAGTTGATTATATCCCTGATCAAATACCTCTAAAAGTGTTCTTTTTAATCCAAAGCATGCAACCCCTCAATCTTTGACCTGCGACCTATTACCTCACAGAGGATCTTGATGTGGGTAACTTTTTTCTTGGAGTCCTTCATCTCATCCGTCAGGACCGAAATGACAAAGTCGCCCGGCTTGCTGAGGCTCTCTCGAACCAGGAAGGTCCACGACTCTCCCTTTTGCACCAGAAGTTCCTCTGCTTTTGTGCCAGAGAGGTGCCCATGGTACCACCTGGGAGGCAAAAAAATGTTTCATATTTACAAGTACCTTTCAATTGTTTTAGAAAATATATTTGCCTACAAGTGTGCTCAAAATGTTTGAATATGACTTTTTATGTATGTGTGCATATATTAAAAATACAAATATATATTTATAGATATATTCACATACTCAAACACATGCACACATGCGCTGTTCACGGGTGCGCTTGGTGGATGAGCCCAGCCATTTGTAACTGGGGTCCACTGTGTGCCCGCCACCCTTAAAAATCATTTCCAGAGGTGCCAAAGAGGACACAGAAAATGCTGCTGGGGTGGGGGTGGGTCATATACATTCCATCTCCGCACAAAGGGGCAGTGGCTTTATTATTTACAATAATTACTTACATTGTTATGCTTTCTAAGATGTTAATTAAAGGAGACCCACTGCACCTAGGGGAACCTCATTAAGCAGAAGGGTGGAGCACCCAAACTGTTTCTGCAACTAGAAGCATTGATATTCTATACTCCTTACTGGCACGACTTAATTTGTGCCAGTGGTTGCGGGTAGTGTGCAATGCAAATTATTTATGGGGGACGAGACTTATTTTCATCTGACTTTGATCCAGAGCAGGAGAAAGAAATTCAAAAACGGGGGAAAGAGAGGACGGAAAGGGAGGACGAGGAAGAGGAAGATTAGAACAGTAGCAAAGTGAGTAAGCAGATAAAGAGACAGGAAGTGTAGGGTGGTGGAAGAAAGAAGCATGAGGTGGAATCGAGATTAGGCAGCCTTGGTGTTCGGCAGAGCCGCATTCGGCAGCAGAGGCGGCAGGCTCCTAAGAAAGACTTTGGACTTCTGCACTTATTTTTTTATTTATCTATTTATTCACAAATTAAACACTGCCTAAAGGGATTCCTATTCAACAAGCACACTCGCAACTGGCAGTTTTGGATCGTGGGGCAGGTAAACAAACAAGATGTACCACACTGGTTTGCCCATGTAGCCATCCGAGCAGGGAGCGCCATGCGCAGACCTTGGCCATAAAACCCATAAAAGCAAGCACTGGCAAACACAGTAGCTCTGATGTTGGCTGACAGTCATTTGACTTTGTCAATGCTTGTTTTGTTTAGTCATAGTTTTTGCAAAACTATATTGTTAATATGGAGGGAGCTGTTGGCCCTCATCAATCAAAAAACAAAAAACAATGGCTTAAAGCAAAAAAAAGTTTTTATGGGCGGATGTGCTTCTTGTGGTTGGGCAGAATGCTGTCCCAGTAAAATTAGCCAGTTGCTGAAGTGGGCTAACACTTTGCCCCATGCTGTAGTGGGCAGAAGAAATATATAAATGACAACAGACCAACGGATGAAGAGGGCTGGCTGAAACTCCCGATAAGTAAGTATATTATACATGTAATTTTAGTAAACTCAGACAATCTTGGATAAAAAGACAATGGAGTCTCCTGTATAACCACTTTTGTACTACTGCCGTCCGCTTATGAGTCTATTCACTACACAGAAAAAAGGCAGTGCAGGTAGCAAAATTATTTAAATTATCTGTTCACCTCTTCTTAAATCTAATAATTTATTTCTGTTTATGAAGTGGTTGCGACTGTTGCAAGAAAAATAAGAAAATAACTAAACACAATCTTTTAAAGGTCATTCTCCTTTCATTACCAAGCTTGTGGATTTCATTTTCTTATTAAAAAAATTGTGTTAAAGATTTCTAATAATTTTCAATCATTTTGAATGATTTGACAATGGTTTCATACAATTTAATAAAATATTTTCTGTTGTAATTGGTAGTATTAAATTAATTGGTTTTTCTCTATTAAGTCAAATAGATTTCATTTTCATTTCAACTTTCATAATAATTGTACAGAATATCCTTCTTTACAAATGATGTATACAATTCTTTTAACTCTCAATATTGACTGAATGGTAAATAGGTCACTAATTATTTCAGATGAAAACCTGTTGCTAAAAAAAGATTATTATAAACCGTAGGGCTAACAAATGGAACTATTTCTTAATGTCTAATAAATGTAGTTACTTTGACATCCAAAACATTACTGATGGTTTCTAAATGTCCAATGTGCAACTCATTGTAAAGTGTGTTGATTGCAGCTCTCACCTAAAAGCTCGCAAAGATTAATCGACTTTCTCCGACTCTTAAACACATCAGCTAGGAAACACCACCGCATTTTTTTAATTTTCATTTTATAAAATGTGCTCACTTTCAAAGGAATTCATGAATATGTTAGCAAGGGTGGCGGCCACGTCACTATGCATGATTTGTAGATAATATTTAGGTTCCTATCTGAAATAATTATGGTGTAGCTTCGAACGTAATCGCCTTAACAGAAATGGATGATTAGCTCTAAGGCATGTTGCGGACATTCTGCTTCCACTGCTGACATTCCTTCCTCGTGTGGTATGAGCCAACAAAACTTGCATCATTGCAGGTAAAGAGAACAATATTTTTAAATTCCTCTCCTAAGGACTTTAACTTCAATAAACAAAATCTGTCATATCTTTTATTACTATCAGTATAAATCATAGCAGTAGATGTAGACAAGTGGATATTTCACATCGGGGACAAATACTGAATTTGTCCCAGATAGCATTCCAGAGATCTGTATGATTTTGGAAATATATAATACTGGAGCATTTAGCAAGTAACTGGATACATTTTCTATAGTAATTTCCATAATCTATTCTGCTTATTCAGCTTCACACGATAAATGTTTAGTAAACTGCTGTAAATCAAACACTGAGTCACATTCACAGTGTAATTCCACTTACAAACCACTTGGAGAGTTTCTCTAATCTGTGCACTGTCCCCTGCTGCATCCATACAAACCACGAATGACCCTCGCCCATCGGTTTTATTGTCAACGTTTTATCTTTGTACAGGTCTTGTATGTTCTTCCATTCACTCCTTTGCATATTCAAAAAAGTTTTGTTGGTGTAAAATAAAATCTATTCATCTCTTTGTGATATTTATTAAAGATTGAAATATATCTCACACTGAATTTGATATTTAACAATTAAAAGTATTCTGTGTTCTCAGTTTCTTTCATTCCATTAAACTCTTTATTTTAAGTAGATGGACATGTGTCTTATGACTGATGTGCATTTAGGTATTTGAATATCGCCTATTTTATCCCCAGCTTTTATCTAGGTTTTAAATTTCCTGTAAAGTTACGTAACATGATCATTGCATACTCCAATCAACCATGCAGTCAAATCATCTAATGTTCTATTTCAGAAACACTGCAAAAAAAAACCCCACAAAAGCATTGTTATTTACAAAGCAGTCTGCATCACCACTAGCATATGATAACTTACACACTGCTACATTTCTTTACACTTTACCATTGAGGCAAAAGAGCCAAGACGGCAAGCTCATTCATCATGTGTATGGGGTCCCTGTGGTTAGAGGGGTTGGCACGGTGGCTCGTCGGGGCCAGTCCCTGGTGCTAGCGGTTGGGTGTTGTGTACAGCGGGTCACGTGATGGAAAAAGATTTCTGTGAGCTGTTTCAAAACCTCGACAAGATCTCACCACATTTTCCAACCATAAAAGGAAGTGGTACCTCAGACAGGGACGTTCTAGCTATTAATACCATGTGAAACCAGGGCGTGTGATGAAGGTACTGCCGGAAGAGGAGAAAGGGCAGTGAGGGAGGTGAAGGGTGGCGGGCTGGTAAACGCCGGGTGAGTGGGCATTAGGGAGGTGGAGTGTGATGTGCCAGAAAGATGGAGATGTATGGAAGAGTAAGAAGCCATATAGAAAGGTCCGGTGTGGTAGGGATCAGGGTTTTGAGGAAGGATGGAGGTAGTGAGTGGGTGCTCACATAAATGGCCTCACACACTTCAGAGGATTCACACTCATTCCCAACTATGTTGGCCTCAGACACTAACAAAGACCCACTCATTCCCAGCGGGTTCCTTTCAACACGAGTGAGGTCTCACTTATGCTCCGAATCGCTGTCTGCCCACGTAGGTCTTCCTCATTCCCTTCATCTCTAGCCTCACAAACCCTATTGATATCTCACAATTTTCCCCCATTGCTGCCCTCACACACTCTGAGGCCTCACATGTCCCTCACGTGGCTGATGTCATATATTCTGGTGAGCTTTCACTCATTCTCCACATAACTGGTCTCAGACCCTCAAGTGTATTCTCACTTATCGCATCAAGGTGACTGTGGTTCGGTTCTGGGAACCGCTCTTGACCTGAAACACGCATTCCCAGCGGTGGGTGCAGTTTAGAAATACTCATGGTGGGGGCGGGAGGTTTGCTGCAGCTGCCAAACACCCACCAAAGCCTTGGATTTCTGCGGGGGTATAGCAAAAGAGAAGGGTACACAGAGCTGGTAGAGGTATCAAATATTGTAACACAGAAAGTCGTCCTATCAGTAAGTCTGCCACAGAATGCTTGCCCATCAGTGGCACAGAATGCATGCCCATCAGTGGCACAGAATGCTTGCCCATCAGTGGCACAGAATATTTGCCTATCAATGGTATAGAATGCCTGCCCATCAATGGCATAGAATGCCTGCCCATCTGTAACTTGCCACAGATTGCCTGAAAATCAGTAACTGTGTCTTAGAAAGCCTGCTCATCTAACTCTGCCACGGAATGCTTGCCCAGTAGAAGCTGTACAAGGGTAACACCTGCCCATCAGCGCTGTGCCAGGAAATGCCTGCCCAGAAATCCTGTTTGTTAGTACCCATCGATAACTGGCCATGAAATGCTTGCCCTTCAAGTAACTGCACCACAAGATGCCTGCCTGTGAATAACTGTGTGACTGTATGCCTGTCCATCGGTTTCATGCCACACCACTGCTTAATTTGAGCTGGTGGTTTCCGGTGCTAGGCACCGGCACTTAATTGTTAACACCAACACTTATGACAGTCTGCCACGTGGTGGCCCTGTTTGTCCAATTTAGAGAGGAGCACAACAACAGTCGTTTATTAATTCAATATACATTAAAAATGACTAATATTTGCTGCCAAAGCCATTCTTATAGCTTTGGGGCCTGGAATAGTCCAAATTGTCACACTTGTAGCAGTGTGATGGTTAGTAGTTGTGTTTATACTGTAACTGGTAGTGCTGACAGTGGCAATGGGCGGTGCAAGCTGCAGTTGCCTCCTGACGAGGGCCCTGGAGCTTATTTTCTCACAAATTAAGCACTGTGCCACAGTGTACCTGTGCTTTAACTGCGCTACCAAATGTCTGCCCATTAACTACTGTACCACAGAGAGTCTGCGCGTGAATAACTGTGCCACTGAATGTCTGTCCACCAGTATCTGTGCACAGACTACATGAATAGAAGGCACTGTGGCACAATGGGGCTTTGGGGGGGGCGGCCGACCGTCAGGGAAGCTCGCACCCCCGGGGTGTTTGGGCCGGGTGGTGCGGTCCGGGCCCAATTGGGATCTCTTTGGGCTACTGGGCGGGGGTACTTAGCCGGCCATTTCAGGAGCCGGGTCACCACTTTGGAAGGTGACACGGCGACCGTCCAGCGTAGGGAAAGGTTTTTTGTCAGTTTAGGCTAGTTAGGCAGTTGGAGGTATACTCACTTTAACCCGATGGCAGCAAAGGATGCGCGAGTCCAGGAGGCGATGAGGCTCCTGGCGGAGGCCGGCTGCATGGACCTCGTCCGAGGCCATGACGAGAAGGCAGCCCAGCCGCCGCGGCAGGGGGCGTGGCCGCGGTTGTTTTAGCATGTTCCCCGCTGTGGACCGGGGCAAGAAAAAAGACAGTACAGGTACGTGGCAGGGGCCGCGCAGTGTGTGCGGCCCCTGAGAAGCGGGGGAAAAGGGTGAGGAGCGCCGCGAGGCGTCCCCCCTTACATTTATGGAAGGGAAAGGAGGGGCGGTGCGCAACCATAAGCGCCATGAGGGCCCCGCGGCGGTGACTGCCGCGGGTGCCACAATCAAGCAGGGAACATCATCCTGGGCGCCTGGGGGGCATGGGCCCCTGGGTGGTGCTGGCGATCGGGAGGGCCAGAAGAGGGTTTTTGGGGAGTCCCACAGGGCCATGCATGTACAGCCAGAGCTAGAGGCTGGGGAGGGGGCGGGGGTCCGGGGAAGAAAAGGAGGGTTGGTAGGCAGGGGGACACCCAGGGGAGGGAGGCTGGGGAGCCCCAGGCAGTCATTGAGGAGGAGGAAGGGGAGGAGGGGGGGTTTGGGGCCCAGGGACGAGGCGGTTGCGGCGCTGGACATTAGAGGGTGGTTAGACAGGGCCCCCTGGGGGTCGAGGGATAAGTGGTCTGCGGAGGGGGGGTGGGCACAGGGGACCCCAGGGAGGGGCAGATGAGAGCCTGGGAGGTGGGAGTGAGAGAAAGGTGTCCAGCCTGGCAGGGAGAAGGCTAGCTTCGCTGCTAGAATGGAGCGAGGGGGTTTCGGTGGATGAGGCGCCCAGGGGGCGGGGGGAGGCATTCCCGCCGGCCAGGGTATATGAGCGAAAGGGGGACAGGAGGGGGGTGAGCCCGGGAAGGAGGGGGGGACACTCTGCGCGACAGGGAAGGGGAGGGGTCGGTCAGGCGGGGGGGGTAGGGGGATGCAGGGGGGTTTACTCAGGCACCCTCAGGCGGTTCAGGTAAAGGGGGGTATTAGCAGTGGTGCCCAGCCCACCGGCAGGCAGGGACAGGTAGGGATACTAACCACGGCCTGCCGGACCTTCCATTTTCCTTGCAGGATCAACGAGCGCGGGACGCGCATTCCTCGGGTGAGTCGCATGCTGCTCCACGATACCGGGAGGAAGTGAAAGCAGGGTCTAGGGCGGCCAGCTGGACCACGGCGAGGGACTATGGTGGCAAGGAGGAGTGGAGGTCTGAAAGGGCGGCGGTGACAGAGTTCGGGCAAAAAAGGAAAGTGGAGGCGGAGGGGCAGCGGGAGCCCCCGCCGATTACAGGGAGCACTCTAGAGAAATTCATCCAAGAGGTAAGGCACAGGGGGGTACAAGAAGAGGGGGAGTGGGAGGACATCCCACTAGACTATGATGAGGATAGTTTGGAGGAGGGGGAAATAGTCGACGAAGAACGGGGGGGACAAGGAATTTTGTGCCTAGTGTGTTACAGGATGCGGGACAGGAGGTGGAGTTCCCGGTTAAGCCTCAGACAACTCAACCCTCTGCACGACTGGTTAGGCGGTTGGACCCAGTGAGGACACCGACCTTGATGCCAGGCAAGAAAGGGGTGCGGGTAGGGCTGTTAGCCCAAGGCGGAGGGTGTCCACGGGGACGGATGCCAGAGGTGATGAAGGGGACAGCGAGATCAAATTATGCAAAGGACGATACGTTCGGGACGCAGGGGTGGGTACAGAAGGGCAGAAGGCAGAAAAGGAGGTAGATAAGGGCAAAGAAGGGGGGGCGACAAGGCGCAGAAGGGGTCAGGGGAGGACAAGAGCGATGGGAGGACAGTTCAATTGACAGAGGGCAAGGAAAGTAAGGAGGTCAGATTGCCGAAATTGCCGTACATGGGCGCAACAAAACCATTGGGGGCACACCTCATGTTAGCTACGAAAGAAAAAATCTGGAAGGGAGAGTACGTAGACATGTTGAACTCTTACATAGGGAATTGCGATCCAAGGAGGGATCGAAAGAAGAGGAGCTAGAGTTATCTCGACGGCCCAGGGTGCCTATGACCATAGAGAACTGGACGGCAGCCTTTTTGATTTTCGCAAGTCTGTACTGCGAGAAATATCCGGATAGGTCTGTGGCCTTGTTTAAATACATGGACGTAGTTAAGAGGGCGCAACTGACGTACGGGGGTTACAGGTGGTCACATTAAGATGAGGAGTTCCGAGCCAGACTAGCATGGGTCCCCGAGACAAACTGGGGGGAGATCGACACGGATTTGTATCAACAGACGATGGGGGCAGTTAAATTCGGGAAGACAACATACACAGCCAGTGGGGGTTGCCTTTAGTTTATCGCCCCTTTCAAAGTTTCCCCACCCGGGGGGGGGGGGGATACACTCCGAAGTCAGTAGGAGGAGGACCAGGGGCATGTTGGGACTCTAACAAGGGAACCTGCGCCCGGGAATATTGCAGATTTCGGCATGAAAGCTCGAAATGCTCAGGAAGGCACCCATTGGTACAGTGTTTCGGGGCAGGATATGCAGGGCAGGGCTAGACAGGGGGGAAGGGTCTCCAACACCAGAGTGCCAATAGCGGACAGCAGGGGATGGGAGGCAGGGGAGGTCGAGGGGCACAGGGTTACATGGGCAAAGGCTCATACACCCATTAAACTGGAATGCTTAGAGGCCTGGCTAGCACATTACCCACGAGAACAGGAAGCGCGATTACCGAGTACGGGTTTCAAGGAAAATATTTAAATTGGGATACGAGAGCCCGAGGTTGGCAAGATGGGCAGAGAACCTGAAGTCGGTGGCGGCTCACAAATCAGTTGTTTGGGGGAAATTGCAAAAGGAGGTACAAGAAGGGCGCATGGAGGGGCCATTTGCAGTTAGCCCGATAAAGGACCCGATTATTTCTTCTGTGGGGGTGGTGCCAAAAAAGGAGAGAGGCCAGTATCGTTTAATTCAGCATTTGTCATGGCTGCAAGGGGGGTCAGTGAACGATTTCATTTCAGAAGACCTGACATCAGTGTCGTACTCCTCAGTAGACGTAGCCAGGGCCCTGGTGGAAGGGGTAGGCAAAGGGGCCCAGATGGCAAAAAGCGACATCAAGGCTGCCTTCCGGTTGCTGCCAGTATACCCGGAGGTTTTTCAGCTGCTGGGTATTCAAGTGGACGGGAACATCTTTGTGGATAAGGCTTTACCCATGGGGTGTTCAATATCATGTGCGCTGTTCGAAAAGTTCAGTTCATTCCTGCAATGGGTTTTCTCTTGGAACACGGGAAAAGAGGCGGTGACACACCTTGATAACTTTTTCTTGGTGGGGCGGCCTGGTTCGACGGACTGCCAGCAGCAGCTGGAAAGTTTCCAGGAGCTCATGGGGACACTGGGTGTCCCTTTGGTGGCAGAGAAGACACAAGGTCCAAGCACGGTGTTGTAATTTCTGGGGATTTAACTAGATTCCGTGGCTATGGAGGTCAGGTTGCCGAAGGATACAAAAACTGCACATGAGGTTGTTGATTGATGACATCTTGGCCAAAAAGAAAGTGACAGTGAGGATGGTACAAGTGTTACTTGGACATTTGAATTTCGCATGCAGGGTAGTGAGGGCAGGACGGACATTTTGCAGGAGACTGAGCAGGTCACTGGCAGGCCTCACGCTGCCGCACCACCACATGCGCTTGTTGGCAGGGACAAAGGAGGACTTAAGAATGTGATGCAGGTTTCTGGAGGAATTCAATGGGATCCCCATGTCCGCACCAGAGGAGTGGGAATGGGATGTTCAGATATTCTCGGACGCCGCTGGAGCATGCGGGTTCGGTCTATACTGGCAGGGCAAGTAGTGAGCGGAAGAGTGGCCGCATCATTGGAAGGGCGGGGGCAGGAGCATTGCCTTTTTAGATTTGTTTCCCCAAGTAGTAGCGGTCACCCTGTGGGGGCAGAGGCTAGCACATAAAAGGGTCACTTTCAGGGTAGACAACGTGGCAGTGGTGCAGGTGGTCAACAGGCAGTCTGCAAGGGATGAGCAGGTCCTAAAGCCAATGAGAGTATTCATGCTAAGTTGACTAAAGTACGACATACAGTTCAGGGCAAAGCACGTCCCGGGTGTAGACAATGACATTGCGGATGCTTTGTCTCGTTCGCAGTGGGAGAGGTTCCATGGGCTGGCCACGGAGGCGGAATCTCACAAAACGCCGGTGCCCGAAGGGATGTGGTCCGTAGGAGAAAAAGGATGCTGCAACTGGTGGTAGGGTCGTTAGCGGTTTCTACGAGATGGCCTTATGGACAGGCGTGGTGGGAATTTCTGCAGGGAGGTGCGAAGAGGAGGTCTGGGACGTGGGCCAGGGGAGAGGAGGTCATTCAGTTCATTTTGGCCCTGATTGAGAGGGGTTTGTTGAAGGTTACCTTAGCAGAGAAGCTGGCAGGCATAGCGTTCATGGGCAAGTTAATTTGGGGGTACACCCCAACAGTAGGCGAGCTGGGGAAGCGTATGCTAGAGGGTTGGGCCAGGGAATCGGGTAGGGGACAGCGGGTCAGGTTACCGGTGACTAAGGTTATGTTGGGCAGAATGATAGAGGTGCTACCAAGAATATGCATCAGCCGGCAGGAGGGGGTCTTATTTGCTGCGTTAATGTCTTGGTTGTATTTCGGAGAATTCAGAGTATCAGAGTTGTTGGGAAGGAAAGGGGTTTCAGGACTGCAGTGGGAGGAAGTACAGGGATGCGAAAAGGGGAGCGACGCAGTCACCATTTTCCTCACGCACTCGAAGACGGATCAAAGGGGGGTTGGGAAGTCAGTGGTACTTTGGGCCAGTGAGGAGCCTCTGATATGCCCGATGCAATGGGGGTGCGCTTTGCAGGGAGGAGCAAGGAGGGAGGTGGGGGACGTCTTTCACAGAACCTCGGGGTGGGAAGGGACATCGGCGCAGCTGCTATGGGTCATGAGGCATTCGTTAAAACTTCTGGGTGAGGTGCCAGAGGCCTTTGGCACTCATTCATTCCGGATAGGGGTGACTTCTGATGCAGCAAGGATGGGTTGGGACTCAGAGAGGCTAAAGCAGTTGGGACGTTGGTCATCAGACTGCTATAAACGCCATGTCAAAGTGGGGAGAAAGGGGGTGGGGAGGGCTGTGGATATGTGATTCTTTTTTTCACAAATGTGTCTTTTCAGGTGCAGTAGCAGGGCCAGAGTCGGCGGCGCTATCAATTTGGATAGTCGGGCACTCGTTCGTAAAATGGGCAGAAAGACACGAACAGCAAACAGGGAAAGGTGTAAATCTAGGACTGGACCCGGAATTGTTTAAAGTCAGTTGGCATTGCAAAGGGGGCATGCGTTGGCATGAGCTTTTTCCCCTTTTAAATAAGTTACTTCATCGCCATGTTTGTCCGGATGTGCTGATAATTCACTTGGGGGAAAATGATCTAGTAGTGTGAAGGGTTTGTCTCTTCTGAAACAGATGAAACGGGATTTAAAGGAGATTAGGCAGCAGTGGTCAGGGTGCTTCGTGGTATTGAGCGAATTTATTCCCAGAAGGCATTGGAGGGGGGCTGAGAGGCCTGCTGCCATTGATAAGGCCAGGAGGAAAGTAAACAAGGACATGAGGGTTTTTTTGCAGGGAGGTAGGACTGGGCAGGGTAGAGCACCCAGAGCTAAATTATACGGCGGTGTATTTTTTGGGGTGCATTTGTCCCGCTTCGGGATGGAGTTATACCTGATACAAATAAAGGAAGTCCTAGATGTAGCCCTGGACATACGAAGATATCCTAGAAGTGGCCTGGAGGGTGGGGGGATCAGAAAAGTGATAGGGACTATATCCGAGTGGCGTTGGGTAGCTATTTCTGGCCAGTTTTACTGTTTCATTTTATGGTTGGGGACAAGCAGGTAATGAGGTTAGGACAGGATATACTTAGTAGATAGATCTTTAGACAGGTAGAGATGAGGTTACAGGGTTTAAAGGGTTAACAGTTATTGATCGAGTAGATAGATCTTTAGACCGGTTGAGAAGACGTTACAAGGTTTTAAAGGGGCGAAATTTATTGATCAAGTTGGGGTCTGTTAAATAAATTGCAATTGTGTATGGGGAAACCTTAGGGGTGGGGGGAGGAGGATACTTAGATGAAGCCTGTATAGCTAGTTATAGTTTTGTGAGGCAAAGACCAAGGTTATGTTTTGTACGGTGCACCTGTCTTCAATAAAGCAGCCTTTTTCACACATCTGGAGAGTCAATTGTGGTCCGTTCTGCGCCCTGCGGCCCAATAACAGACAATCACTTCCTTTCCAGTTACAGCGAGCGGGGGAGGCAACACAAAGTCCCCATTTTCCTGTTTTCACAGGGATCAGATATGGTGATAAAGTGCTTGGCATTTCCACAGCTAGTCCCTTATTTTCTGCGAAAAATACTCGTCTGCCCTTGCCTAAAAATAAGTCATCGGGTGTGGTCATTGCAATGGCATTTTAGCACAGATCCTGCATAACTGGCTGACAGTGTTCAAAGGTACCCAAAACGAGTTTGGAAAGGTTGCCGCAGCAGAGAGGGACAGTGACCTCTGTGTGATGCCCAGGGTAGAAGGCCCCAAATCAACCAAATTAGGAAGAAATCCGAAATGGGTGAAATTATATATTAATGCATTTAGTTAGGTTTTTATTACACACAAACCAGGACAAAGAGTTGGCAGTAGAGGGTGCACTTAGGGTCCATCACCCCCAAAACACTGCATTAGCTCTGCTACATCATGGGGAATTACAAGGTCCTGCTAAACCAGATAAGTGTAAGGGTTATTTAATTTAAGAAGAAAGTAAATCCAATAAGTAAATAAAGGTAAAACAGGGTGATTGCAGAGAGTCACCCCATAGCCCAAAACGTTTATTGTGGGACACGGGTTCAAGATGATAAAAAGACTGACAGGCCAGGCCCAGGACCCTTCTTTGTGGTATAAGGGAGACACAAGAGTGCCCAGAAGATGTTCTTCGTGTAAGACACATGTGCCATGTGATAATAAGGCTGACAGGCCAGGCCCAGCACCTCCACTGCCCGGGAGGTGCTCTCAATGGAATACAAGGGTACAGGACAATACGAATGACAGCCCAGGCCCGGCTCCCTTCTCTGGGATGAAGGTGACCCTCTACAGGTCGAAAGGTGCTCTTAATGTAAGACACAGGGACGCCATCACCTTCAGGGAGACAAGCCAAGACATTTTCTTGTGATGGCTGCCCTTCGAAGCGGGCCAGGAATTGGCCCTGTGCGCCTAGAAGGCATGACGCGCATCACAACTGGTTCAAGCACCTCTTATCAGGGATGCTGTGCACAGCTGCGACTGAACCCAACTGTTTCTGTCCGGCGCCCCCGTGCCACCAGGTGGATGATGTACAATACACCTGAAGAAATAATCAATCTTCAGAAATAATCAGGCCAACAGAAAAGCGACAAACCACACATTTGTTACGACCCCCCACTCCCAATGGCACGGTCACTCAGTCCAACCACAGGTCAACAGTGATACTCGTGATGCACAGTTTTAGGAAAATCCCAAATGCAGGCGCAAGGTTTTGTGTTTCTGACTGTTCCTTACACGCAGAACATCAGTATAGTTCCAGGTCTGTGCCCAGATGTGAGGGGGCGCCCTCCCTTCACACACGTACACTCACCTAAGCAGATTACCAGCCTCTGGTCCATTTACCGCTTGGTTCAGAAATAAGCTTTGCTAATGAAGACCTCGGTGTCGGATGAACCGAAAGACAACATTGTTGTGTAATGAATGTAATTCAATGAATGTGGCTGAACAGCGTCAGAGCCGGCTGTCTGCCCACGCCTGACCCAGATGCTGTGTCCAATGTTCTTGGAGACCTTGAGCAAACATAGGAAGGGGATTTCCCTTGCATCCGAGACTCGTGCCCAGGACGTACATACACATCTTAAGGGCCTCTAGCAGGCACCTTTTAAGGCATCAGTAAGGCCGCAGGGGTTAAATGTAAAATAATTACATACATAAACAAACATAAAAACAAGTTTCTCCAAAATATTCACAAATGGTTTTTGAGGAGCAGCTACATACCAAAAAAAGATTTTAAAACCACTTCTCCATGGATAATCATACATACCTATATTTTAATATTATAGTTTATTTAAGGATGCAAATAAACTTACATAAAACATTGTCCGGCAATCTCCCACATTGCCCCAGTTTAGGAAGGACCTCAAGACCTGGCTCATTGGATGACCCCAGCACACTACGGAGTCGCCCCCCCTCTCCCACCCCAGCGCCTTGAGACCCTCACGGGTGAGTAGTTGCGCTTTACCAACCCTGATTGATTGTTATAACACACGTTCATTCCATAACGTTTATTTGCAAAGCACATGTTCGCAAGGGACGGACGGAATTTTTAATTTAATTGGAGGAATTTAGTAATTCCGCGTTACTCATGTAATGCGTAATTACTAATAAATTCCGCCGCTCCGCCAGTGGAATTAGTCAGCACTGTAATTGTTTTTTAAACAGGACTGGAAGAGGAAGCAGTTCGTCTATTTTTAAAAACCACTGTAGATTAACCTTTAATCTGCAGTGGTTTAAACATAGAGGGACTAACTGCTCCCTCATCCAGCCCCGTTTAAACCACTGCAGTGCAGTGCATACCGCTCGTTGCCCCTACATATTTAGGGTATGCGCTGCACTGCAGCGCTCACACCTCTCGGTGCTCTTACATTGGTGTGGTTCGGCGCTCAGATGAGGAATGGGAGCCTGGGCATGTTCTCCACCCAGGTTGTAATGCAGCCTGGGTGGAGAACATTCATGCGCACTTAGGAGGGTGCCACCACCCCTCCCCCCAGCGCAGCCTAGCCCCGCCCCACAAAACGGCCCCAGCACAGAAAAATAACATGATAATAACATTGCCAACTTTTCATTTTATTTTTCCTTTTTGCCGTGCTGAAAGGCAGTGGGGCAACGCTCCTCCGCCTTAACTGAGGAGCCGCCCCTGCAAGTAGCATGGTCATAACTTTGCCATTGCTGAGTACTTGCTTGTGGCCGCTGGATTGAGGCTTTAGCTTTCATTTCAAGCAGCGCCAAGGGGGATTTCTTGATGAGATGATGCTGTAGCGTTTCTCCGTGAAGGCGACAGTGTGAACACTTTGACATTTCCACGAGTAAGAAGAAGTTGATTAAATAAGAAAGACTTCTGCCCTTTTATATGAAAAAAATAATAAAAACGCACATTCACTTCCCTTTCAGGCTCGCAGGGCCTCGCTTCTTCCCTCACTGGTGGTAGAGGGCACTTCCCCATTGACTCGCGTCACCCTGTGGCTCAACGGTCTAGTGACGTCATGAAGGGGAAATATAGCAACCATCGGCGGAAACAGGCAAAAAAGATGCCTCAATGCGACATTTATTCGTTTTGCGCGCATAGTTCCGTGGCACCGTGGCACAGCAAGCGTTTCCTGGGCCCCAATGCTAGCAAAGATGATGGCCCCTCCCCTTTTTGTGAATAGTAAAACAATCTATAATTGGGGTGCAGAGGGCCCCTCACAGCCTGAGGCCATGGTGCCACTGCACCTACTGTACCGCAGATAGCTATGCCGCTGCACTGGCATCAGCGATCACTCGAGGGATTGGTGTCCTGGTCGGTGATTGGTTCAGATCCAGTAACACAGCGACTAAAGAGGTCTGTAGGGAATGTCCGGACAGCGGCTCTGTGGGCTGCTTTCTTTTCCTGGGGGACTATATGGAGCATCTGGCATGGCTGCCTACATTTAGTGCACTCAGTGGGCTGCGCCACTGTCACTACTGGGTGGGCCTTAGAGAGACCCGCCTCACCAGACGCTGTATCCTTCCACTTCAAGCTGAGCCCTGCGGCCCAGGTAAGGATAAGAGAACCCATTGTTCAAGCAGAAACAACAGCACAAGGCTTCCCTACAGTGCTTAATTTGAAACAAAATAAGTGCCAGGGCCCTGGTCAGGAGGCCACCACAGCTTGCACCACACATTACCACTAACAGCGCTGCCAATGACAGTACCTACACAGCTACTAACCATCACACTGCTACAAGTGTGACATTTCAGACTGTTCGAGGCCCGCAAAGCTATAAGAATGGCTTGGGTGACTGGTATTAGTTGTTTTTAATGCATGTTAAATTCATAAACAACTGATGTTTATCTTTTAATTGCACAAACAGCACCACTGTGTGGCAGCTGTCATAAGGACCAATGTTGACAATTAAGTGCCGGTGCTTAGCACCAGAAACCACTGGCTCAAATTAAGCACAGATTTCCCACAGAGGCCTTAGAGCCATTCAACACTTTCCAAACAGGCACCCCCGCATGGTAGAGGATCAACCCCACCACCGCCCGCCCTGCCAATGCCTCAGCGGTAACAAGTGCTGTACAATCCTGGTAGGTTAGCTCAGTTGGCTAATGGGCCTGGTGCTGACGGTTGTGTTCAGTCTACAGGGAACATGATTCAATCCAGGTAAGGTAGATCAGCGTGTTAGGTGCTTTCTGCAATGATCTCTGTCTCAACTGCAATGTATATGAGTGTAAGAAACAGAGCTCGATGGATGTCCATGGGTCAAAGTACAAATCCTAGAAGGGCAGACTCAGCGTTTAAATCCAGCCACAGTTGAAAAATACCTGTTATACTGCTGGATAATGCAACTCCTATCATTCAAGAGGCAATTCCGGGTTCGGGTGTGACGACATTTTTCAACTGATCTGCCCAATAATGTTGTCAATCAAAATGTCCAGCTGTGCAGGAGAAGAAAGTGCTGGGAATTAAAACAAGTAATTTCAAAACCCTCCCTGTTCTGCCCTCATCCTGGACTCGTGTTGTAGGGTTTCTTGTCAGAACAAGAATGCGTATTTCAGTGCCCCCAAGAAACCAGGAGCAGTTTCTTGTACTCAGTTTTACAAAGGTGAAAAACATCCGAAGTGAACAGGCACCAGGAGGAGATGCAAACCTGTTAATTTAGGCGTCGACACCCACATTTACTTTTGTTAACTTTTACTAGATTTAGATGTAGATCTCTGTAAAAAGGCCCTGCACCACTCTCCCACAACTTAATTTGAGATGGTGGTTTATGGTGCTCGGCACCAGCACTTAATCATCAAAGGTTTTGGAGCACTTTTCATGAGCACCAGTGAAGGACACATTCATTTTTGTAGGCATGGGAGATTAAGTGATTTGCCCAGACTCACAGGATGTTTAGCCTATGCCGAGACTCACCTGGGGAACCTGGTTCCCCAGCTCCAAAGTCGACAGCTCTGTCAGTTACACCACATTCTCTCCCCTCTTGTAGGAATTCATGGTTTGTAGTTAGTTCTGTTATAGGCGGCGCGAACTGGAGCAATGGGCTGGTGCAAGCTGCCTCCTGATGACAGCCCCGGCACTTATTTTTTCACAAATTAACCACTGAGGCCGGACCATATTCCCAGCTATCTCTCACTACGCTCCATGCACTAAGGCAGTGGGCTTCAAACTTTTTAATGCCACGCCCCCCTCTCTCCCTCGGTGGGGAAAAAAATAATTGGGTGCCCCCCTCAGAAGTTTTCACAATTATTCTATTAAATTGGTAATGTTTAAATATATCTAGGCTTATTTAAAGATTACATTTAAGTTCTTTTACCATTTTAAAAATGCTATCAAATACATGATTGCCAAACATACTATTCAGGTCAGGCTGGCCTTACTGACGTGTAAAAGTATCCACAGGGCGATTATTGGAAATGGGGGTGGGGGTTTTGAAGAATATTTGGAGTCCCTTCCCTATCGACACATACTTCCAGCAAGGATATAAATGACAAAACATGTTAGTGATGGCCCATTACAGAGCGGCTTACTGCCACTAGGTTTTTTTTTAGTTATCAGCATAATGCTTCTTTTGGCCAGAGCCTGCTGCTCCCCCACCTATCCCCCCCGGGATCACTTGAGGGCCCCCTAGGGGGGCCCACCACCCCAGTTTGAAGACCCCTGAACTAGGGTACGCACAGGCTCGCCTGACCTTGAAATGGTGGCAGTACAGACCACTCACGCCACCAAAACACTTTCCACTGACGCTGCAGTAAGACAGGAGTCGAGGGAATGGCTCATTTACAAATTACTGAACAGGAGGCCTTTCCATACAGGAATCAGAAACTCTGTGTGCGCCTGTGGGACTGTCAGAAGGGTGTCCAGGAGCGGAGGTGACGACAGCAAACGTCCCCCACAGGTATCATCAACAAGCAAATGTTGTGACTTTATCACCGGATCCTCTTCCTGTACTATAGCTCCAAGAAGTCAACTCAACAAGGATAACATGCCAGAAAACACATCACTCCTGCATCTAAGAAATATTTAATGGGCCCAGAAGAAGGTGTCATGGAAACATGCCGTAACAAACGATTTTAGGTCTAGCGGACACAGAATATGAAAAGATGCGACATGCGCCAATATTTTATGCAATCAGACATTTCCCCTATGCCGCCTGGCCACGAAACTGCTCTTCACTACAGAAGAAAGTTGTGAGAGCTGAAGAATGAGTAGTATCTCGGTAAGAGTGAGTACTATCTCGATAAGAGTGAGTACTATCTCGATATGAGACAAGAACTGAAGAACTGCGTTCATGCACGAACTTGCCTGGGGCATGGAAGACTGAATGAAGCGATCATGTGAGACGGACTCCTCTGATATTTCTTATAATTCGGAAGTAACGTATTTACTTACAATTAAACTTCACATTTAACGCTACACAAAGGCAATCCTCTATCTGCGAAACACTACAGACAATTCGTCAGTTAAGTTCAGTTTGTAGTGCCAAATTATGAAAAATTATTTGGAAAAGGGAGTCTGGAATTACCATAACTGTGACGTGTTTAAAATAAAACTTCAAGCTGTGCAGGCCCTGGATGGTATTCCTGTGTCTATACTGGGACTCCCACACATACCTCTTCTGCATTTGATAGATTAGGCCACCTGGAGGGTGCAGAGCAGGAATATCGACGGAGAAATATCGAGGGACATAAATATCGCCGCAAAAATATCGTGGGTAAGAAACATCGACAACAAAAATATAGTTGACAAGAATATCGACTGACAGGTAAGTAATATCGATTACAAAAATATCGACGTCTTAAATATCGTTTACAAAAATATAGTTGACAAAAATATCGAATTATTAATAATGTTATGTCATTTTATTGTTTGTCATTTTATTATATGTTTCAAAATTTTACTAGTTATTAATTTATTTTAAGTTTAATTTTGCGTTTTTAGTTCTGTAGCGGGTTGTGGGTTTATAGGGGAATAGGGTGGGAAGTAATTTAATTATATAGATTTAATTAATTATTTATAGAAGTTAATAAATTTTTTTTAATTTAATTTTGCGTTTTTAGTTCCGTAGCGGGTTGTGGGTTTATAGGGGAATAGGGTGGGAAGTAATTTAATTATATAAAATGTATTGAATAATTAATATGTATAATTGTGAATTTATAGAGTTGAATGTGTTAATTGATTAATTAATAATTGTTTCATAATTAGTTGTTAATTTCAATTAATCAATTAAATAATTATGTTAATTGTTTAATTAATTTTAGGTGTGTGTTGTGGTGTTTATATGTGTATATGGTGGGAAGGGTGGTAAGTAATTAATTTTTTATTGATTAATTATTAAATATTTTTAAATTAATTTCCATTAATTAATTAGTAAATATTAATTGTAATTGTGTAATTAATTTTAGATGTGTGTTGTGGATATTATAGTGTTAATTAATGTGTAAATAATGATTTTTTATTATCTTTGTTAATAATAATATATTTAAAAATTTTAATTATGTTAATATTGGAAAATAAATTTAATAAAAAATGTGATGTTTTTTTTTTTATTGTTGTGGGATCCAGCACTTTCCCTACTGATGCACTCACTGGAGTGGGAATAGTAATTTTTACCCCTCCGCTATCCAGCGCTTTCCCTACTGTTGCACTCACTGGAGTGGGAATAGTAATTTTTACCCCTCCGCTATCCAGCGCTTTCCCTACTGTTGCACTCACTGGAGTGGGAATAGTAATTTTTACCCCTCCGCTATCCAGCGCTTTCCCTACTGTTGCACTGACTGGAGTGAAAATAGTAATTTCTACCCCTCCGCTATCCAGCGCTTTCCCTACTGTTGCACTCACTGGAGTGGGAATAGTAATTTTTACCCCTACGCTATCCAACGCTTTCCCTACTGTTGCACTAACTGGAGTGGGAATAGTAATTTTTGCCCCTACGCTATCCAACGCTTTCCCTACTGTTGCACTCACTGGAGTGGGAATAGTAATTTTTACCCCTCCGCTATCCAGCGCTTTCCCTACTAATGTGTTTATTTTGTTATTAAATGTATGTTTTAATCTTTTTTTAATAGTTTAATGTGTTAATTAAATATAGAATATATTATTTTATATTAAATTATTTATATATGTGTATATTTTATTTTTATATAATTTAAAAAGTTTATAAATTAAATAAAGATAATAGTTAAAATGTATTTAAGTAAATATATGTACACATTTTTTTGTGTTTATATTTATTAAATTAAGTTTATTTGTTATAATTAGCTAAAATATATATTAAATTAAATTTATTTTGTTAATAATATTAATATTATTTAATTAATTTTATTTAAGTTATGTAATTTTTAAAAGTCGATATTTTTTACTTCTATATTTTTTACATCGATATTTTTGTGTCGATATTATTGTACTTACCTGTTTAAGTATAGGGAGTCTATATTTTTGTAATCGATATTTTTACATCGATATTTTTTTTAATCGATATTTTTAACATCGATATTTAAACATGGAACCCACCTGGAGCGTTACCCACTGACTGACATTTTTCTTTTGATAAGGAAATTATTTAGTCATAAAATGTTAAAAGGGCTATTACATAATAGGGTTTACAACCCAACCAGACATCATCAAACAAAGACACATTCCAGAATCCCTATTGTTAGTGATTGTTTTTGTAAGACTGGGTTAAGAGGACAAACCTTTTACTTCCCACTGGCTGGCCCCTTGAAGCCTGGCTAGAAATATTTAGACTTGGAAGATCTTCGGCTTGGAATTGTGTGATCTGCTGTTTAACAAGGTCCATGCAGGTCAGGGCCTCTTGTAGGATTAAGAGTCCTGACCTCACTCGATGCCACTTACCGTTCTGAGGTTGGGTCGGAGCAGTTCACGGGGTACTTGAGCTCGATGAGGGTGCCATCCTTGTCCTGCAAGCTCCCATACTCCTTTGTGTAGAACTCCAGCAGCTCAGCGAGGGTTGCAAACTTCTCGCCGCCATACAGGTCGTAATAGTCCCCCGTGTTCTGGATGCGTATGTGGGTGACTGTGTCGCCCACCCTGGGGAGGTGAAAGGAAAGGGTTAGTGGGGGGAGGACATAGCAGCAGGGGAGGGACTGGACAGGAGAGGGCCTCATTTCTCACCTCACAGACAAGGAGAAGTCACCCTGGGTCTTCCGGCTTGGCCTGACGAGGAAGCTGCCATGGACCCCTCGGCTCTTCAGGAGCGCCTCAGCATCCAGGCCGCTGATGTCGCGATGAAACCACCTGGACATAAAGACACTAGGGGGAATCAGAGCTTCAAAAAATAAACACTGTATAATTTACAAAGCACTTCCATCAAGTTTGCTTTTGCTATACTGTATGCTATACAAAAGAAATGCAAATAGCTTGACAGGCATTGAGGTGGTTCATTAATTTTTACGTTTTGTACACCATCATTACTATTTTTAGGGTTCCAATCATGCTATGCTGTACCCCCACGGTTCTTCCCTATACAACAACTTTTTTTTACATGAGCAGAGAGGGGCTGATGGTTTGTGGTTTTGTCTGCCCTCTGTACTAAAATTATAATCGGGTCGTAGTGAGGAAGTAAAGCTGTAGGAGGGAACGGGAGAATTAGAAAGAAAACAGGAGAGGAGAGAGAGGCTAGGGTTAGACGCCACCTACTGGCATTACACCTACACCACGGTCACGGGTGGGGCTGCATGCCGAGAACTGTATCTGCCCCTGCCACCACCAATCCTTCTCCACCTCCCAAAAAATATTGCTCAGGCTGCCGCCCAAGTCCTGATGTGTATTCACACCCCTTAATGGACATCAGCTGCTTAGATCATTGAAAGATGAGCTGGGAGCCCTCTCAGTGCAGAGGTTTCCAGCTCACCCTCCCTTACAGCATGTGATAACGGCTCTGCGCCGGGTGACCACGAGAAGGGAGCCGATATGGTGGCACCGTGTGAGGTGGCAGGTCTGATATTGAGGCACCCTTCACTTGGAAGGACCAGCGTAGAACTGTGAAGCAAAGGTGAAGGGGACCATTGTAGATTTGAGAGTCCACCTTACTGCTGGAAATGAAAAGAGGGACACTTATGTAAGCATGCTCTAACTTCCACACGTTATTCAACCATCCATGCCCAGCTCATTACTAGATGGGTAAATCTGACATACCCACACATAAAGCACTCAGTTGCAGTGGTGCTGCTGTAGATCTAGTTTAACATTTATAAAGTGTATAAATACGGAGCAGGAGGAGCAGATTGCAGCAGTGGTGTGGTTCTCCATAAAGGGGAACAAGCAAGGCTGCTGTTAAATTAAGCTGAAGGGAGGCAGGATCCTAACAGCACCACTACAAGAAGACTAAGGGCCTGATTCTGATGCGGGTTGGAAAGCTTCCCGACCGAATCGGTTTGGAAATGGTTTCCGACCCACTCGGATCGGGAGAGTCCGACCGACGGAGTACGATGCATCCGGATGCTTCCAGATACGATTTGGTTGGACTCCCATTGACTTCAATGGGAGCATATGTTCCTAACCGCATCATAATTGGGCCCTGGGTCGGGAAGACACGTTCCCGATCCGATTTGGAAGGAGCAAGTGCCATTAGGAGGCCTTCCTAACCGCATCAGAATCAGGCCCTAAGTAGGGTGCCAGATTGCTACGAATGGATGGCAGGAGGGAGAGAGGTATCCACAACATCTAATATAGTTTTACCTGGGGGGTCTAGAAATCCTTGCACCCCAGATGGTGTCATATGTTCCGCAACCAGGAAGTGCGCTCCTTCACTGTATTGAAATGGGCAAGTAGAGTGAGATGGGGGGAATTCTTGTCTGTAGGTATGGGGCAGACAGTATGGGCTTGTGTGTCCTTATCTGTACGGAAATCTTCCAAGAGGCCAAATGCTTGGTGAAGGTCAGCTTCATAAATGCTCTATAATGTAGCATCCACAGAGAACGTACCCTCAAGGATGCTTGGCACTAGCTCTCTCTACTAACGAATGCGAAACAGCTAAAGCCAGGGGTCACTAACCTTTTCTGCAATAATTGCTACTTTTGTTAAATGAAAATCATCCTATGCTACTAATATTATTAGTGTTGTAATAGTGACACACCAGACAGGATTAAATTAGTGGTTATCTCATGCAAGATTGTCAGCAGTGACCACTTCAGCGCATCAGGCAGAATTGCCAGGAGTAAAAAAGGTTTTATCAATTTCAACTTGCTCTACCTGGGTAGTAGATAACAGCCATAGTTGCAATGTCTGTTGCAGCAAGATCATTATATTAATTATAAGTCTTTCTAACACCCCATGATTTATTACTCAACTATCAGCTTTAAATATAGTTTGGAAATTAAGCCATTTTCCTCCAAACATGAAAATGCAGACTTTTTCGTCTCAAACACACACTTCCAATTTTGGCATCCATATATTAATCTAGCCAAGCTAAAGCTTCTAATTTAGAAGAGTGGACTGCACACAGGAGAGCTACTTACAGATAGGTGGAGCGTTACTAGCAGCTCAGGCGCTACTTGTTGGAGAAGTCTGGTTTAAGCCGTCATGCACTCACATCTGGATGGGGGTAACATCTTGCTCCACTGCTTCCCAGGTCCATAATAGCTCCCCTTAAAGTTATCCTACGTATCACTGCACACCTCATCAAGAGCGTGGAGAAATATGTCCACATCGCACCCACCCTAAAGGAATCCACTGGCTCCCCTCGTTGAACCCATCTTATTCAAGACCAGCTGCTTCTGCACCCGCCTGGCTGACAAGCCCAACACCTCTGTTGGCTCTTAATACACCCAGGGCTGCAAGGGATCAGACTAGAGGGGAAGACTTGCACGAAAAATCTAGGCACGTGATTTCTTCATCTACGCACCTAAGCTCTGGAATGACCCTTCTACTGTTTCTGGAAAAGCTGTAGACACCAGAGGTGCTGGAACAATTTTCAGAGAGGAGATGCTCGTCTTTTACGTTTTAGGAGTAAGCAATGCCTATGACACTGAGCAGTTGAGTACAGGAAAGTACCCAAGCCTGCCAGGGTGGGGCCGTGGGGGCTGGGGGGGTTAGGTAGAGAAATATGTGGAAAATGGGGTAACAAGTCTAGTCTAGACTAGACTTGTCTAGTTCTATGTCTAGTCTAGACATAGACATAGAACATTTTTAAAATACATTACTGATAGAGCGAAATGTTCTTGTGAATTGTAGGGGTGCATCATAATCACTGATAGGCCGCACCCACATGTATTCAGACATATATTCGTATATTCAGTTTCATATTCATGTATGTTTAGTAAAGAATGAATAGTTCGCTGAGACAAAGTGAACTCAGTAGCATAATGGTGTTAGGATATTGATGTAATGTAATGCTTATTGAATTGTGTGAACATAATGCATAGAGAAATTAGTTCGTGGATGTAATGTAATTGCAGTAGTTTAAACGTGCACCATATTAAAGTTGCACATGTAATTCATTGTTTGCATATGAAGTGTAATGAAAATGCTTATAGGGAAACATAAGATGTGTGTTTAAAAGTTATATGTAAAGGCCTGACTACATATATGCTTAGGGAAGGCCTGGTTTATTCTTATGTTAGCTTATTTTTGTAGGCAGTGAAAAGATTCTCTTGGTAAGGCTCTCTGGGCACAAACGGTAGATTTAATTTGCACAGTAGAAGGTTTCTGTTGAAAGTATCTTTTGTTGCAGGTGCAAGGACACATGTCTCGTTAGTAAGACTAACTCTTTGTTTTCGAAAAGCTAGAGAGAGGGGAGGCATGGTACGGGGAGTGAAAAGGAATGTAGGGATGATACTTTCGGCGGAGAAGGTGCCTGGGACTCAAGGTCAACGCAACCGTCCAGGATGAAGTCACCGTTTCAGTGGAAAAGCACAAGAAAGAAGACCTGGCCAAGGAGGCGTGACAAAGGCGTGTACAATTGTATTGGGGTTTTTGTATTAGGGATAGTGCCCTGAGGGAGGAGGCCAGAGAAGAGGTAGGGGAGACCTGAGAGAAGGACAGAGCTGAGCTTAGGTACTATGTGATTGCACTTCTTAGGAAGTCTTCACAGCTGACACCTTTTATTCTTTCTTGCCTGGGAAAATCGTTATGCAGGGATGTCACTTAGCGTTAGTGTAGGGACAGCAATTGATTTTAAGCTTGTTTAGGCCAATGAAGAGCAACTTAGAAATAGGAGCAATCATAGTCTGGTTGATCCTTCTAGAACTTTCTATTCTTCTTATCCTGAGTCGGATGAGATTCTTGCGTAGATTATTATTTGTATTAGTGCCCATCTATTTCTTTAACCTCGTGTTGAGGTGCTTGCACGTTCAGTTATTTTTGGCGATAATAAATTCTCAAACTTGAATTCGGAGTCAGTGGTCCTTTCAGACAAAATGAATGCTGATATCTAACCTGATGAGATTCTCTCCTTTACACTATTCAACAGGTAAAAAGATCTTGGCGGCCAGAAGGTTCTTATAGATAATTAGATAAGAATCGGCGTTATCAGTTGGTAGCAGAGTAGGATGGTTACCTTTGATGGTAAGGGGAGATCTAGAGCAAGATAGGAGACTAAGTTGCCCCATAGAGCCCGAGTGACGCAGATCCAGAGGACCGCGGGAGAAGGATGTCGGAGGTCGTGGAAAACTGACGGAGAGTGACGGTGCGGCGGAAGTAGCAGTTCGTAGTAGAGTGAGTATGAAAAGAGTGATGTTTGGTAGATTGCGGTGTTTTATTGTTGTGTGATGTCTTGCGGAGTTGGAACGAGAGTTGTGTGATTGAGAAACGGACCGTGAGCGCGCGCGGGACCGGGAGATTTATTGTGGTGTAGAATACACCCAGAGTTGAGAACGTTGACCAGAGTTGTGGGGGTCACGAGACGTCATTGACAGACCCACTGAAGATAGGGAACACATGAGTGAGTGTGTGAATAACCAACGCAGGTCGTAGGTTATTGTGTGCAGAACATCGAGTGATTGAATCCTATCGAGTGTGCTAAAGGCGATTGTCCGGTCGTTTCGCGGACAGACGATTGCCAGATTGAGGTCAACAAGCTCAAGAGGCTGATCGGTCTTTGGTAAGACTGACGGTCAGAGAGGTAATTGTTCGGTAGGACGGACATTATTTCAGAGTATGATTGGGACAGATGCGAGTGAGAACAAGTGAATTAGAAAGGAGGGGAACTGCTGCGAGCGGAGGAAAAGTGACGTCAGAACAAGTGCCGCGCTGCGATAGGCCGGTTGGTGTGAACCGCGCTGGGATTGGTGGATTGAAATCAGGAAGTAAAAGCGGACATTTTGAGTGCAAATACAAAGTTGATTCATCATGAAATGTTTTAAAGCTTTAAGGGAACTTTGTAGAGGTGATAGACATGTGGTTGTTCGGGAGGGAGAGGAAGCTCCTCCCGAGGATACACCAGCACATTATATGGCAAAGAATGTAGGATTGCATACCATAATTTGGCTTGAGAATTGGCATAAAATGACAGAAGCAGAAGGAGAATTGTCGTTCCCTCGATATGGTACTTTCAGGTTAGAGGTGCTGTACCAGCTCAAGAGTGTAATGGCTTCATTACGACCACTACCTAGACCAACACAGTTTGAGGCACTACATGCGTGGATAAGGGCAGCGTATGATAGGAAGAAGGACAGATGCCAAGAAAGGGTGAAGAAATCGGTCAGGGCATTTCAAGATGCAAGGTGGGATGCCTTGGAGAAAAGGTGGAGAGCAGACACGATCGAAGGAGATAAGTTATACCCACTGCTGATACAAAATGGAAAGATTACAAGAATCGATGAGGACGACAGTGATCTAGATGACAGTTTGTTGGATAGGATGTTGGCGGAGAGGCCACCACCATTTAACCCAGATTCAGAAGAGGGAAAGACGACCCCAGCAGTGGCAATAGTTGATGAGAGCCAGAACCAGACTAGCATGAGAGTAGTGGGAAGAATTTCCACAGGAACGGAGGGGGCAACGGCGTCTATGATAACACAGCCTCCTGCGGGGAACACAAGATTACCGGACTCCTTGACAGTACCGGTTACCATTGGCCCTATAGTACCGGTATATGACCCAGACCGAGTGAGAGAAGGGAGCTCCGTGCCGATGAGAAGGGAAGAAGGAAACAGCGAGAGTGGGAATGGGTTCGGAGTACGAGTGGTTCATTTCCCAAGACCAATAGACACAAGTACGCCGTTACCGGCTACTGCGGACTCTTCATGTGGGCGAGAAGAGGAGAGACCGGAAAGACCGAGGTCTTTACGGGAATCTAAGTCAGCTTTGAGGGAGTGGACACCAACAGTAACGAACCAAGAGGATAGGATGCAAAGAGATAGGGCACAAAATGTCTCGGAAGACAGACCAGGTTCCAGGAATATGGAAGGGAATAGGTCACAAGGACAGAATAGTGACTGTGATGAGCGAGATGGCTCGGGTTGTCGAGATGTACTGAGGAGTGCAGTACAGGCAAGGTTGCTAGACGTAGTGAGGCTGAAAGCAGAGGTAGACGAAATGATCAGTGGGGGTCTGCCTTTGGAAAGGATAGAAATTTATGGATCAGATGAGCTGCTGTTTGTAGCAAAAGATGTGACTCGAAAAGCTAGAATGGCACATGATAGATTGAAGGAATTGGCCAAAAGATATGAGGTGGACCTGAACAAAACTAAAGCGTTGCAGGGACCACATAGATTGCATTACAGTGATCAGGAGTTGGAGGAGAAAAGAATCACAGGATTAAAGACGCACACCAGAGACCTGATCATAGGAATGAGAATATGGATTTTGTTGGACAAATGGGAAGAAAGGTGGTCCAAAAAGAAACCAGTAAAGAGAGCAGAAGGGGAAACGCCGCCGCCAGGAGGGGGGCGACGGGTGTTGGAAATTTTCCTTTACGGGAAGTACAGAATGGAGGGTACGTGCATGTGCCGTGGAATAGAGGTGATTTGGCTGCATTTACAAATGATTTTCCTCGGCTGAGGGAAAAACCGGTGGAGTGGTACAAGCAGGTTGAGCGGTTTGTGAAGATTTCAAAAGTATTGTGGATTGATTTGAACACTTTGTTTGACATAGTGGTACCAGGAGATTTGTGGACAGCATGTAAAGTCGCTATTGAGTGGCCGACTTCGGAACCGAAAAGAGAGGCGGTTACAAATGGTCCATCACCTGATGTCATGAAAAAGTATGAGCAGGTGATTACATGGTTGAAGTCGAAGATTTCACCTCAGGATATAGATTGGGTTAAGATAGATCGGACTGTACAGGAACCCAAGGAAACGGTGCATGAATACTATGAAAGACTTCTGCAAGTTTTTAAACAGTATAGTGGGTTAGATGTTTTGGACCCTAAGGATATGGGACAGTTTGTCTCAAAGTTTGTAACGGGTCTGAGAGGGGAAATCAGCCTCATGATACAGCACCATTTGATCTGCTGGCAGAACAAGCCACTAGATGAAATTTTGCGGTATGCGAGATACTGTAGTGATGAGGTGGAATCAAAACATCGAAAGCTAAAAGACAAATTAATGCTTGTCCAGATGCAGACAGCACAGAGTCAGCCTAGTGGAGGGACCTTGGGGAGAAAGCAAGGAAATTTCCAGGGAAACCAGAATGGGCAGGTACAGGGAAAGGGAAAACCAGTAGACCCCAAGACAGGAGTGGACGTGGCCACATTGAAGAAGACCACTGCGTGTCATCTTTGTCGCCAGGTCGGACATTGGAAACGCGAGTGTCCTTTGAACCCAGCTAATCAGGTACAGGAAGAGGAAGAGGGGGCTCAGGCACCCGCGCAAGAGGTGGTTAACACAATAACGAGACCTAGAACGATGAAAGGGGGGTTTACAATTCTCACGCTCAGATTCCCCAAGCTCCAAGGTTTTCACAAGGAACACGAACGTACCAACAGATGCCCCTGTTCGAACGCTATGATGAGGATAGCTTAGACCCTTTATCCTGACGGTGCCTGAGGGGGAGGAAGACTGCACACTTGGAGCGGTCTTGGAGGTAGACCAGAGAGGACCTTTTGTAGAGGCAGAGATTGAGGGCAATCCTGCAACACTTTTGGTTGATACTGGAGCTACCCGGTCTACTGTAAGATCTGCAGTAGTCCCTAACCTACCCCTCTCGGGACAATCAATCCAGGTTGTTGGAGTAGCGAACAAGAAAATAAGCAGCCCATTGACAGAACCGATCTTAGTAAAGATAGGTACTTTCCAAACTAGACATCAGTTTGTAGTGTGTGATACGAGTCCAGTTTGTCTCTTGGGAAGAGATCTGTTGTGCAAGTTGAACTGCACGATTTATTGTACACCACGGGGAGTGGAGGTCCAGACGATAGATGACGATGCGGACTTTAAAATTACCAATCAGCTTCTGTGTATAGATCTGTACCCAATGGTGACTGTGGAAGAACTTCCACATGATCTGAGAGACGCAGTGTCGCCTGTGGTGTGGGATTTCGCAGGCGATGAAATAGGTTTAATCAGAGGGGTTGAACCAGTGCGGATTGAGGTGAAACAGAATGTTGATTTCCCAAGAACACCTCAATACAACCTGTCGACAGAAACGATTGCAGGAATAAAACCTGTGATCGAGACTTTCATTGAGAAGGGTATTTTAAAAGAGATCAGAGGTAGTCCCTGTAATTCACCCATAATGGGACTACAGAAACCGAGCGGGAAGTACAGGATCGTGCAAGACCTGCGAAAGGTCAACATGATAGTTGTCCCTTGTTGTCCAGTGGTACCGAATCCTTCAGTAATACTGTTCCAGATCCCATGTGAAGCCGAGTGGTTTACGGTTATCGATTTGTGTCAAGCTTTCTTTTCGATACCGCTCCACGAGGAAAGCCAATTTCTTTTTGCGTTCAGGCTAGAAAATCGCGTGTTAACATGGTGTCGTATCCCTCAAGGGTATACGGAAAGTCCATCGATCTTTAACCAGATCCTGAAGAAGAACCTTGAGAGTCTTGTGTTGCCGCAGAACTCAGTTCTCGTGCAGTACATAGATGACTTGCTCATTGCCTCAGAAACAGAAGATGCTTGCAGAATTGACACAGTAGCCTTGTTGAACCACTTAGCAGAGAATGGACATAAGGTGTCCCCGAACAAGCTGCAGTACTGTTTGAATGAGGTACAGTACTTGGGACACAGATTAGAAAAAGGCAAGAGGAAGGTGTCACCAGATCGAATTGAGGCAATAATGAGCATGGCAGTACCCACTACACAGAGGGAAGTTAGGATGTTTCTGGGAATGGTTGGCTATTGTCGACAGTGGATTCCTAGTTTCTCCTTGAGAGCAAAGCCTCTGCAGAGGCTTACACACAAGGATGTGAGTGATCCGGTACCATGGGACGAGGAGTGCTTGGTGTCATTCCTGAAGCTGAGAGATGATTTGTGCAGGGCTCCCGCACTGGGAATGCCTGATTACAACAAGGCCTTTTCATTGTTTTGTTACGAGAGAGGAGGATGTGCATTAGCAGTGTTAGCTCAGAACCATGGAGGTGTCCGTAGACCAGTTGCCTATTTTTCAGCTACTTTAGATCCAGTAGCTTCTGCGTTGCCCGGATGTCTAAGATCCGTTGCTGCAACAGGTGTCAGCATTGAAAGATGTGAAAGCATTGTAATGGGACATCCATTGACTGTACATGTGCCACATTCGGTTGAGTTATTAATGACCAGGACCAAGACCCAGCATCTAACGAACAATAGGTTAACGAGGTACGAGCAAGTCATACTTGCCGCAGAGAATGTGACTCTGAAAAGGTGCTCCGTCTTGAACCCTGCGACATTGATGCCTATACCGAACACAGATGATGAAGATTGTGCGGACCATGATTGTCTCGATGTGACCGAACTTTGCACCAAACCGAGACCTGACATTGTCGATGAGCCATTGGCTGACCCAGATGAAATTTTCTTTGTCGATGGTTCATGCTTAAGAGACAGTGTGGGGCAATTGAGAGCAGCGTTTGCTGTATGTACCATTTCAGGAGTGGTCGACGCTGCTTGCCTAGAAGGAGTACGCTCCGCGCAGGTAGCTGAGATCATTGCCTTGACCCGTGCCTGTTTGGCCGCTGATCGAATTCGAATCACGATTTACACAGACAGCCAATACGGCTTTGGCGTGGTGCATGACTTCGGGCAGTTATGGTCTCAGAGGGGATTTTTGACATCATCTGGCTCACCCATTCGTAATGGAGAATATGTAAGACAATTGTTAGAAGCATTACAGCATCCGAAAGAAATTGCTGTTGTAAAGTGTTCAGCCCATGGGAAGGGGGAGGACTTTGTATCCTTGGGTAATAACTACGCAGATGAGGTAGCCCGCTTCTGCGCAGAACAAGGATGCATATTCACAGGAAGAGAGATAGAAGAGAGCCAAGAGGGAACCGATCTCAGCATAATGTTGACCATGGCAGACACTTGGGAAGAGCTTAAGCGATTGCAGGATGAAGTTTCTAACCAGGAGAGAGAGGGATGGATCAAAGCTGGGTGTGAGAAAGGAGACGTGGATGTGTGGGTATCAAACGATGGGAGAGCTGTGTTGCCGGAAGAATTGCTGAGTCCGATGGCAAGATTGATACATGGACAGGCACACCTGGGTAGAGACGCAATGATGAGAGTGTTCAGACAGACGTGGTATAACCCACGGTTCCGAGCAATGGCTGAGACGGTATGTCAGAGGTGTGTTACGTGTCAACAGATGAATGCCGGAAAGAAAACTGTAGTTACATTGAGTCATATTGGAAGGTCAGGAGGGCCCTTCAATAGATTACAGTTGGATTTCGTGGAGATGCCTAGGTGCAATGGCTTGAGGTACATTCTAGTGATAGTATGTGTATTCTCACGGTGGGTGGAGGCTTACCCCACACGCAGGTGTGACACTCTGACAGTGGCTAAATTATTGTTGAGGGAGCTTATCCCTAGATTCGGGATCCCGACCTCTTTGGAATCAGATAGAGGAGGGCACTTCCATAGCGAAATCATGAAGTTACTTTGTGCAGCATTGAACATTGACCAGAGACTCCATTGTAGTTACAGACCGGAGGCTTCTGGGATGGTGGAACAAGTTAATGGAACTTTGAAAGCCCGGATGGCAAAAATGTGTTCTTCGACATCCCTGCAATGGCCCGACGCCTTGCCTTTGGTGCTGATGAGCATGCGAAGTGTCCCAGACAGAAAGACCGGGTTGTCCCCCATGAAATATTAATGGGGAGGGCAATGAGACTGCCAGCAGTACCAGCTACAGCCTTGATAAGCATCACTGATGATTTGATTCTCGATTACTGTAAAGGACTCTCTGATGTGGTCCGTTCTGTATCCCAGCAGGTGCAAGCAGCTGTGGTTCCAGCCTCGAGTGATCTGTGCCACGACTTGTGTCCCGGTGACTGGGTGCTCGTCCGGAAGCACGTGAGGAAGAGTTGTTTGGATGCCCGTTGGCGTGGTCCGTATCAGGTGATTCTGATCACGAACACAGCAGTAAAGTGTGGAGGATTGCCGAACTGGGTGCATGCTTCCCATACCCGCAGAGTTCCAGCACCCTTGGAAGAAACAGCTCCTCTCGTAAATGAAAACCCAGCGGATGTGGCAGGGCCACATGAGAGGACAAGTCAAGCTGTAAGGGTCGCTGACACAGCTGGTGGTGCACTAGAGCAAGCTGAAGGGGTTTCCACAGTTCGAACCCTGACTCAGACACCGAGGACAGAAGACGGTGCAGTGGGCGGAGAAGAGCCAGATTCAGCAGAAAGAGGAAGTCGTGCACTAGGTATAGAAGGGGAAGGCAGACAAACGAACAGACGTGCAGAAAGTTGGCCTGAGAGACAGAGGCGACTGAACTTGAGGTTAGCACCTGAAAGAGACCTTGCTCCAGTGTCTGAAGTATCTGAAACAGAAGCAAGTGACGAAGACCAAGCACAAGACAATCGGCGAAGGTCAAAGAGAACAAGAGTACCTTGTCGCAGGTACTCTACCCCTGAGTGGACTTACACTGTGTTTGATGCAGGGGGTGGTGAGTACGGGAAGACTGAGGTCAGTGGAAGTGGTCTGTCGGAGCCCGAATGTGGTGGTGAAGGTGGTGCTGCGGATGCCAGGGCTCGAGATAGAGGGAACACTGACACTCACGGTTCCGAATCCCCCGCTTCTGAGTGAAGTCCGAAACTTGCTTTTGCATCGACTCGAATTCCCGCCTTTTGGAGTTGAGCCGTTTTCACATGAAGTGCTGATTTTGCGTCTTGAACTTTTGTATCACGTTCTGGTCTTGCTCAATGAGGATCTCATTGTGGATCAGTTATGAACTGTAAATAAAAGTCTAAAAGAAGAAGATAACCTAGGTCCGAGTGGAAGAAGAATAAACTTAGGGACTTTCCACAAGAAGAGGAACGAAAACTAGGGAAGTCTTTTTCTGGACTGTGTAAATAAGTTGTGATCGGAAAGGGAAAGCCCGGAAATTTCATGGTTGCTCGAGCTGGTTAAGCAAGTCACAAATAAAGGATAGAGACTTTTGTGAGTTCTTTGCGACAACCGAGACTTTTTGAGAACTTTTGAAATCATGGAGCCGGGAGATCCCAATCGTAGATCAAAGTGGATTGTAGGCATCCTTATAAGTAGTGTAATAATCTCTATAATCATAGTGGTTATAGTCTCATATACTGGTTCGCACGAGCCAGAAGGAGAGGCAGTGACAGGGACACCGACACCTATCACACCTAGTCAGGAGGGGGTAGACAGGGCAGCTGATAGAGCTATGTTATTAGAAGAAAGTCGTAGATTACATGTAGATTTGTCTAAGGGTGATTTTAAGCTTAATGCGTATGCTAAGTTGTTGTATGAGTATGTTGACGTGATGGATGCGAAAGATTGTTATGTGTGTATGCAGTTGCCTACTTCGGTGGATGAGGGTATTAGGTATCATCATCTTCCACTGACTTATGGTATTTCATGTAGTCTTTTGCTTAGTTTGTTTTATGAGAGAGAGCAGTTCGAGTATTTCTTTTCCAATTTCGACGCAGTGCTTCCTGAAGTCCCAGCTTACAAGCATTTGAATAAGTATGACTATTATAAGACCGAGGACAGACTGAGGAAGTACTTCATACCGAGTTTGGAATTGGATACAGCATTCGCACACAGACACAATCTGACTTGTTTGATGTCGGATGTAGAGAGAAAGTTTGTAGATCAGGTTGAAGATAGGTATAGAAAGCTGACTGAATCCCGAGATTTAGGGCATCACAGGACAGATTGGACGGAGGAAGAACGGTTGCATAAGACCAGGGGAAGCTATGGTCCTATAGCGTTAGATAAGGAGCAGAGGGGTAAGTTGTGTATAAGGCGTTATCAGACTTACTACGAAAAGGTTCCAGTGGGACAGAGTACTTGTGATCATGTTTTCACCATGGCAGATGTGGCAAAAGATTTTCTCCAAGGTCCTGTACAAGTGATACCTACGGTGTATTACGTATGTGGGAAGAATGCTTATGTGAGGTTGCCTGCAAATTGGTATGGAACATGTTATTTGTCAATAATATTTCCAAAGATTTACCATACAGAAGACTTAAATCTTCTGGAGGGTGGAGAGCATTCAAGAACGAGAAGAGCTGCAAGTGCAGGAATTGTTGTGGGGGATATCTTTGGAGCTATGATACCTAGTCTAGGAGTAGTCTTGAATGATGTGAAGATCCGGAGGTTAGCGACTGTGGTGGATGAATTTTCGATGAACACAGCAAAGTCGTTGGTGTTGGTGGAAGGAGAGATGTTGTCGATAAGGGGAATGGTTTTGCAGAATCGCCTTGCTTTGGATGTCCTATTGGCAAAAGAGGGCGGAGTCTGTAAAATGCTGAAGGTTCAAGAGTGCTGCACTTATATACCAGACCGTAGCAAGGATCTGGAGAAATATATAAGTAACATCACTATGATCCACACAAAGATAGCGGATTTGACCGAAGAAGGGGCCTGGGAAAAGGTCGGAAAGGGTTTTGGTCAAGTGGGAGGTTGGTTTGCGAACCTAGGAAAGGGATTCCTTGGGTACTTCCTGAGACCACTCCTTATTTTAGTGGTTTGTGTGGCTGGCTTGTGGATTATGATCAAGGCCTACAAGTGGTATCGAGCAGGCAGAGTCAAGAGAGCTTTGAGAGAAAATGACATGAGATTGGCAAGATTGCAGGACAATCAGTATCAAAGGCTCAAGAGCATGGAGAAATTCAGATCAGGGAAGATGGGAACAAGTTCTGTTTAGGTCGGTTCCTTCTCCGAGGGAGTAGAATGAGATGTGATGACAGGAGTCATCAAAGGGGGAACTGATAGAGCGAAATGTTCTTGTGAATTGTAGGGGTGCATCATAATCACTGATAGGCCGCACCCACTTGTATTCAGACATATATTCGTATATTCAGTTTCATATTCATGCATGTTTAGTAAAGAATGAGTAGTTCACTGAGACAAAGTGAACTCGGCAGTATAATGGTGCTAGGATATTGATGTAATGTAATGGTTATTGAATTGTGTGAACATAATGCATAGAGAAATTAGTTCGTGGATGTAATGTAATTGCAGTAGTTTAAACGTGCACCATATTAAAGTTGCACATGTAATTCATTGTTTGCATATGAAGTGTAATGAAAATGCTTATAGGGAAACATAAGATGTGTGTTTAAAGGTTATATGTAAAGGCCTGACTACATATATCCTTAGGGAAGGCCTGGTTTATTCTTATGTTAGCTTATTTTTGTAGGCAGTGAAAAGATTCTCTTGGTAAGGCTCTCTGGGCACAAACGGTAGATTTAATTTGCACAGTAGAAGGTTTCTGTTGAAAGTATCTTTTGTTGCAGGTGCAAGGACACATGTCTCGTTAGTAAGACTAACTCTTTGTTTTCGAAAAGCTAGAGAGAGGGGAGGCATGGTACGGGGAGTGAAAAGGAATGTAGGGATGATACTTTCGGCGGAGAAGGTGCCTGGGACTCAAGGTCAACGCAACCGTCCAGGATGAAGTCACCGTTTCAGTGGAAAAGCACAAGAAAGAAGACCTGGCCAAGGAGGCGTGACAAGGGCGTGTACAATTGTATTGGGGTTTTGTATTAGGGATAGTGCCCTGAGGGAGGAGGCCAGAGAAGAGGTAGGGGAGACCTGAGAGAAGGACAGAGCTGAGCTTAGGTACTATGTGATTGCACTTCTTAGGAAGTCTTCACAGCTGACACCTTTTATCCTTTCTTGCCTGGAAAAAGCGTTATGCAGGGATGCCACTTAGCGTTAGTGTAGGGACAGCAATTGATTTTAAGCTTGTTTAGGCCAATGAAGAGCAACTTAGAAATAGGAGCAATCATAGTCTGGTTGATCCTTCTAGAACTTTCTATTCTTCTTATCCTGAGTCGGATGAGATTCTTGCGTAGATTATTATTTGTATTAGTGCCCATCTATTTCTTTAACCTCGTGTTGAGGTGCTTGCACGTTCAGTTATTTTTGGCGATAATAAATTCTCAAACTTGAATTCGGAGTCAGTGGTCCTTTCAGACAAAATGAATGTTAATATCTAACCTGATGAGATTCTCTCCTTTACACTATTCAACAGGTAAAAAGATCTTGGCGGCCAGAAGGTTCTTATAGATAATTAGATAAGAATCGGCGTTATCATTACTACAGAGAATCTTTCAATGTATGCAACGCTGGTTCTCTGTCTTCTGAAAGAGCATGATTTTCAATTTGGAAACAGTAGTAGAATCGAGTGGGTGCTACTGCACCCCTACTTCCAGCACCACTGGAAGACACGCATCTTTAAAATACACTACCTTGCAACATGTTAAACAGTCCATCCATCCTCGCAAAGCCAAGCATCGCCTGCCCATATTCGCTCCCTGACTGTATCTTTTCCTTCGATCCCATAAGGCTCTCCAGCTAGGTTCACGCTATACAAATACTACCTATAAACTTACATAGATAGCCCGGCATTATGCGGCATGGTGGCATACAGCTGGTGATCCCACCAATCTATAACATCATGGATCAATAAGGAAGGCTTCCTAGAGTTGGATTTTTTCCCCGGGGGTTGGAGGTCAGGCAACAGTTGGTTCCGCCAGGGCATCAGGCTGTGGGTAGACGGGGGCCCCCTGGGGCTCGCTTCTTCAGCCCCTCGCAGGACGCGCGCAGGCAGACATCTTGCACAGAGCACGGATAAGGGTCTCGAGATGCCTTTGTGCTCACACAGCCGAGCACTAGCAGCGATGCCACTGAATCCATCGAGATAGAAGCGTGACCTTTGCACTCTGCTTTGATGTACGTGGGGCGCGCGGATGCGTTATCATATCGAGCAGCAAGTTTCGAAGGCCGAGTTCCTTTAAGCACTCACAGAACGGCAAGGCTTTCAACGTCATTTTTAGATAAAGGAGGGAGTGCCTAGTTAATATAATATATAATATATGGTCAGTCTTAAAGCACCTCACACAGAACCTTCAATATCAGGTGCCACGTTCCCTCAGGGAAGAGATCTTTTACGGATGTGAGGATTTTGTGCTAATTGCCTCTGTATAGCACTTTCTACCATTGTTGCGGCATCACAGCGCGTTCCTACTACAGGACGTGTTGACAACATTTACAAAGCTCAGTGTGGCAAGAACACTGCAAGGCAGATCTCTGCGCTCCTCAGGGCTCTGACTGTGTGCGGGGCCAGAGAAATACAGGCCACAAGAAGGGAATCCGAAAAACGAGCCCTGGCTGAGTGTGTCATTGGGTCTGCAAGCTGCTTTTATAAATCAATTCCGGGGCAAGTACTGGTCCTGCGACATTAAAAAGCAAACTCAAGTATAACAGTGATGCTGTTTTCTCCTGAAACGCGAGTACTGGTGTCACAACCAAAATTGTCATAGGAAAATAATCTTTTTTACTCATTGCTGTATGAGATGGGGACAATTCCGTTTTTACAGAACGGTGTCAACCCTTGGATTCAATCATTTAACCTACAGTCCACTCATGCAAATGTCTCTGCAACAGGCACAGTAACCTACTGAGCTATCTTGCTATGACTAAACATGTACCCCCAAGGCTTCACACAAACCCATGCTGCGGGTACATTAACAGACCGACCTCTTTTACTAGGATTAGAACCTCTGTCCTCCACATTAAACAAAGATCTCTGCAGCAGGTGCTTAACTCACTGAGTTATATCAGTCTCCACTCAGGCTGACTTCCAGCATATTAGTAGGAAGATCTTTACATAAAAAAAACAAAGAGCATTCCCATTTGAAGACTTTTCAAAAAGTCCACAGAAGTTGTTTGCTTTTGAAACAAGTTCCAGCTGTAAGTGCGATACCTCTCAACAAGGTCTCTAACCAGCGCTTACAAGTATACCAGGTCTATGCGCGAGTAGATCATCCAGGTCAGGTGTTTACATAGCATTCTGGGACTTGTAGTCCCGTCTTTAAAATGGGACAAACAGGACTTCAAGCAAAGCAAAGTTCCAGACTGGATAAACTACTCATGCATGAACCTGTGAAACTCGACAGCTTTAGTTTAACTTCCCTGGACTGATATGTCTGAGTTCCAAAGCCATGGTCTTTTTAGGTCGAGCCTGGGCAGAACATGCGCTGCTGCGAGGCATGCAGTAGTGGAGTATGGGTTTGAAGCCCCGCCCACTCTCCAACCATATTTTTAATTGGCTTGTGTCATTGTCCTTCGTAAACGCTGACTTCCGAGTCGTTATTAGGCTTGTTAGTACCTCCTTGGTACCGCCTTGTCTGCATTTGTTACCTCCCTTAACGACTGGGCCTTTTACTGGTGTTGTTATATGGTCTGCTTTATAAGTCGGTGAGCACTATTTTATTTAATGCTCTTCCCCTATTCCACCCACAACCCCGCAGCACGCCGCCTACTTTTATTTTAATTTTTACTAATGGCAGTCCGCTTTAACTATAGCAGCCGCGGTTTTTAATTTATTTATTTTAGCAGCGCGGTCTGCATTTAGCGGCCGCGCTTACTTACTTATTTATTTATTTTGTTTACTAGCGCCCATGCTGCGCTTTCACATTCATAGAGGCTGCGCCCCTTTCTTTACACAAACCGCGTCTAAAGAAAGGTAGGCGGCCGACATTAAAGTGAAAGCGGGGCATGGGCGCTTTTACCAAAAAATAATCTGTTTGTCAACTTGACAAACAGATGCATTTTTTTGTCAAAGCCTCCATACTGCGGTTTCACTTTAATGTTGGACACGCCCCTTTTTTTAGGCGCAGCTTGTCTAAAGAAAGGGGCGCGGACTTCATAAATGTGAAAGCGCCACATGGGCGCTAGTAAAAAAACAAATATTTGCAATGCAGTAGGTCTCGCGTTTGCGAGAGTTTAAGCTATTGCATTGCCAATAACTTAAACTCTCTTTAATGCAAGACCTATTGCATTGCAAATGCTTGTTTAGTTGTCCCATTTGGAAATACCCTAGAATGCACAATCACACCCCCACTTCCCAGCAAGCACACACACAAAACACACAAACCAGTAAGTTATTTATTAAACATATATAATGCACCTCAGGCAAAACCATTAGCAATAATACATTTTGCAAGATGCATACAAAGTTTTGTGCAAACTTCATAGGTCTTTTGATGTAAAGATATCTTTCCAGACACCCCCTTCACAACGGGTTTGTCACGTAGTGTAGAAATACAAATTCATGAAGGTAAGAAGAGATTACTTTATGAAGACGCACACTTTTAATGTTGCTACCCTTTATATCTCAAACACATCAGTGTGACGTTGGAGATACATAAAACATGCATGGTATATGAGATTTGTGGTCATTCTATTTTTTTTTTATAGGCTGGCAGGACAGCGTAGCTGTCGCCAGACAATTATGTTAGAATCACCAGGAAATGGCCTTTAGCTCCGCCCACCTATTGTGAGTCAGGAGAGCAAGTTTTGATTGGGCAGAAGTTGTGTGCTTCCAGAAAAAAGTGCTTCCCCTTCACATGGCTGTGATCATTTTGTTTATTTATCCAACTGCCTGTGGTTGAACGTTTAGGGGCACACACATGCCATTGCAATTCTATTAAAGTTCCCTAGATAACTATATAATTTATGGCGTTTCTTTCAAGGAGAAGCACATATGGTAGAAGGGCATTCAACACATATGGAATTTTAGGTCTGGCTTAACAGTGCATTCACAAGCCAGTCTCCTGCCTGCTTGAATAATATATAAAATATGTCCCCCAGACATAAAAACGTAGGAAAAGCATTTAGATGTAATTTTCACCTACTGTAAACCATATGTGTCCACTTCGCAATTGAAGGGCTTATTATGCTAGGAACTCACTTTTCAAAACAAGCAGACACGCTGGGAATAAACCAATCAAGTTGGGATTAGATAGTTTCCTTGAGTGAAGAGGGTTTGCTGCCTCTAATCTCCAGCCTCCCCAGTCAAGTCTCTGGGTGCGCCAGGTTATAGATACAGCACTGTTGAAAGTGGTTGTATGTCACTATTTCCCCTACCATATTTTCGGATTTTTAATTTCGAAACACCACAATTTCAGATTAATCTGATTATGTAATATAATTTCGGATGTCATCATTTGTTTTTTTAACTTTTTCCCAAACTATTTTTAATGTTGTAATTATTTTTTAAATGTAATATATTAGAAAGTTTAAGTGTAATCCTGAACCCTCAAAGCTCCTTAATCCTAAACACATGCACACCCCTAAACCCCAAAAACACCTATAAAACAAGTCCAAACCGACCACTAAATCCTAAAAAAAACAACCTATCAGAGCTGTGTGCGTGTCTATACAAATATATAAATATACATTTGCGTGCACCACCAGTGTTCTGTAAGCAAGCCGACCTAACCGCAACTTGTTGGGACTATATACATTTATATATGTATTTATATATATATATACATTTATATATGTATTTATATATATTAGACAGAGGGTAAGAGATATGGGGCTTTATTTTCAAGAAAGAAAAGAACTTTAATGCATACTAGAACAGAAGAATACTACACACAAACACAAGCAAAGTCAAATTAAGGGCCCTTGGTGCTGTGGTAGGGCTGTGCCTCTATCCACTAGTTCTCTCTGGTACCACAGCACCCCTCTGGTCCAGGCGATTCTTCTCTGTGATTAAGCAACTATCATAATCATGGCTCAGATGCAGATCCCCCCATTTTTGTATTTTTCACTCAGTATCTCAGAGTTCAATATATTAAATTCTCATACAGTTCGGCTGCTGAGTTCTTACCACCAACAGTGGAATAGTCCTTTTGGGCAGCCACCCGGCTTTCTCTCAGAGTTGGCCACTCCTTCCGGCTTCTGGGAGGAAGCATACCAACGGATGGAGCTCCCCGTTTGTGCCACTGCCCGCCCAACAGATGCTTCTTCAGTGGTCCTGCTGCTGCAATTGTCTCATGATCTTTGCCGGTGGTCGCACAGGCAGGGAGAGTGATTCCTGCAGAAGACTTTATCACAGACCGGAACAGGGGGCAGATACAGCAAGATCGGTGTGGCTCCACACAGGCCAATCTTCTCATAAGGGTGCAAAAACACCGATCTCGGTCTGAGTCACTACTCCTGCAGGCTTGGCAGGCTCCTTCCATCGCTCAGAGCAGACAAACAGGATTCTAGGTGCTTTAGGTCAGGTATCCACCTCTTCCAGCAATAGGTCAGCAGACTCAGGTCAGGTCCCCTCCCCTTTGGGAAGCTGGCTGTAAGGCAGGCACCAGGTCTGGTTGCAGAGTAGTTCTCTGTAGGACACTCCTTTCCATGGCTATAGAGGTCTTGGAAATGGACAACAAGTGGGGTAGAGAGGTCCCACTTTTATACAATAAAGCAGGCAGGAGCTGTGCATCCACAGTCTGCACTTTCAGAACCGGTTTGGGATGGTTCTGCTTTCACAGGTCCTTTCCAAGCTGTCCGGGCACAGCCTTTGAGTAAAGTGATGCTTTCGCAGCAGGGTTGTCTCCAGCCTGGAGCACCCCAAAAAGAGAGACAATGAGTTGTGAGGAGAAAGAACACCCGACTTTAAACACGACCGCAGAGGCATTTTCTGACCGCCAACTAAATGTCTTGTAAAGGTCTTGTAACATAATGACACGTGACCTGAAGCATGTTATTTTCCTGCCCATATACATAATATTTTTGGATGAGGGTTTGGAATCAAATAAAAGGATTTTTAAAATGAATGTTCACTCAGGAAGTTTGTCTGCTGATTGGTCTGACACGCAGGCTAGTAAGTTAACTGATCTTTTACTAGCAGTTGTATTTTAGCAAATAACAACTAATTGGAAAATGCTGCTAATGTTAGTTTTAAAGCTTGTTGGTCTTCCATAAGTTTTAATCACAGGTTAAATAGAGCATACGTGACACATATACCCCTTGTTATAGAGAGAGATAACCTGTGTCTCCTGGTACACAATTTCTTTACAGTTCTAGTTTATTGGAGAAAAATAAGACCATCTCTGCTGAAGAAGGAACAAACCTCCATAAATATAATATATGTAATTTACATCATTTGAAGTTTATGTTTGCATATCAATATGTTTTATATACACTGTATATCCTGGTTGTATAATATTGGTGTGTTTTTCTTCTACATATAAAGTATTACAGTTTTAGAGTGATCATTTTCATATACCCTTTTCCCTACCTCCTCCACTCCTTCTCTGTTATCTATTACCCTGTCTCTTGTAAGCTTTCTTGTATTAGAAATGTCATATTCTGGTTTACATCCTTGCAGACTTGGGTATTTTTATGATGTGTTTATTTACTTATATCTCATATTTTTATAATATGATTTTTGTGGTAAACCAAGATTATTCTTTGAAGGTGTATGTTGTAATATGAGTTGTTTAATAAACCTTTAATTTAAAAAAGGCAACTATTATTGCCAGCCTTTACTATACAGGCCCTGCTGCCCCCAAAGAGTCATCAAGTGGTTAATCTCTCCTCGTGCCCAGGTCTCCTCACTCCTAGAGGACTTGGCCTGCCGCAGGTGCACTGCGGTCTTAAGCCGAAACCTCCTGACTAGAGACTTTCATTTCTGGCTATATGTTCCCTCAAATAAAACAGCCTGCCTCTTGCAGTTTGAGTCGAAACAGGAAGTCACGAATAGACTAGGAGATGGGGTAGGAAGCTGATAGCTGCAGTAAGCGCTTGCGTGGGCGAAGCCTTCGCATGCAATGCTTTACTTTACTGTGTATATGGATCAGATATAGCATGCTCGTTCCAGCACCACCGTGGTCTCGGTCTGGGTCCTACAAGGTTGGCTAGATACGTCTGTGAACTGCTGGTCTTCTTTGTCCAGAACAAGGTCGTGGCTGGAGTGTACGCCACATCAAACATACTGTAGTAATACCAGGCTTGCCTGAGATTTTCTCAAGGAGGCCAGTAGGACTAAAAAAAATTGCAAACAACTCAACAGACAAGCATCTTCAATCCTGCAGCAGAAAAGCATCCCACAGAGGGCCCCATCATGATACCGTTGTGTGGAAGTGCACGGTCACAGAAGGTGGGATTGGCCTGTTTTATTTTACTTTGACCTCTCTACATTGCAAACGCTAATTTTGTCATTTTGCCAGTTTGTGCATGAGCTGTAGACAACACAGCTCAGAACCACAGCCATGAAGGAAGCCATCCGTCAGTGTATAATTAGATTCTTGCTGTTTGCATCAAAAGACAGAAAGCAGATGATCGTAAGTGGCAGTTCTGAGGGCAGTTAACATATGTTTTGAAAAGAGGGAAATGAGAACATCTTGGGCACCCATGATGCAGGCCAGGCATTGTCCAGACTAGTTGAAAATACAACAAGTTGATGCCAAGGGTAGAAGATGAACCTGGAACAGTCTTACAAGAGTCAGCAGATTAAAGTAACATGAGTTGCAGTCACTGCACTCTCCTGGGGAGAGAGCAGGTCTTCTTCAATGAGAAACTTTGTCTCCAACCCAAAACTCTGACATGACTCTGGCCCTCCTGGATCCTAGTCTGGACACCCCTGGTGTGCATTTCTTCCATTAGATGATAGACACTCTGAGCTTCTCCCACAGCACTTGACCACTTAGACTTTTGCATTTCAAATCACTGATCACAATAAATTAATCAGTACATGTTGGAAGGTTAGACTCCTGCACTGAGCTCCCCATAGGCAATATAACCATGTGGCGAGGCTAATGTTAAATCTGATTTATGGTGCTATATTTCAACACGCTATTCTATGCTTTGACGTGGTGTGTAGTTCTGGATTACTGCTGGGTAGCTTCAAGAACCAACGTCCTCTTGATGAGAGCTGTCACCTGAGCTGACCAATGTACATGAAACACGTGGTGTGCAAAGTAACCAGGCAGAGGGTCCCATTGAAGAGAGCTGTCACCTGAGCTGACCAATGTACATGAAACACGTGGTGTGCAAAGTAACCAGGCAGAGGGTCCCATTGAAGAGAGCTGTCACCTGAGCTGACCTATGTACATGAAACACGTGGTGTGCAAAGTAACCAGGCAGAGGGTCCCATTGAAGAGAGATGTCACCTGAGCTGACCAATGTACATGAAACACGTGGTATGCAAAGTAACCAGGCAGAGGGTCCCATTGAAGAGAGCTGTCACCTGAGCTGACCAATGTACATGAAAAACGTGGTGTGCAAAGTAACCAGGCAGAGGGTCCCATTGAAGAGAGCTGTCACCTGAGCTGACCAATGTACATGAAACATGTGGTGTGCAAAGTAATCAGGCAGAGAGTCCCATTGAAGAGAGCTGGAGGAGATGCAAAGATGTCTGCATGCTTTAAGGATTTATGTTTTGTGAGTATATCATGGTCATGTCTTCCACACCTTAGGACATGTGTGGCTGGCTACACTTACTGTTAGAGTTGCAATTTTTTTTTCTATAATAAGGGAGATATGTTGGGTCATGTTAATGCTAAATCTGACTTAATGTGGGATATTCCATCATCCTATTGTGTTTTCTATGATGCATATAGATCTGGATTCCCGCTGGGCAGTTTTAAGTACAACATTCTCCTGATGGTGGTTGTTGATGGAGAAGAGAGTCAGCGCTAGTGTTCGATTTTGTGTCAAATAAATACCACTTATCTACGTCAGTGGAGAGATTATGACTCTCATTTCAAACCAACAGTGCTCCTATCACCTTCCTGCAGCGCCCGGTGCATCCTGCTGCTTCTTCAGGAGGCTGCAGAACGTGGGAGTTCTTAGTGCACATCCTTGGGTGCGCTAGGAACTGCTGGGACAACTGCTCGTCTGCTGCTGACTCAGCTCCCCTCCCTCCTTTGAAATGGCCTCTCAGCTTCTCTGGCCAGCCTGCAGCTCCCAGGACAGACGGTGCTCTGGGATTTCAAGGACGCGACTCCTACAGTCTTTGGTCTGGAACGTCACCTGTTCGGCATCACCGGTGAAGGGTGAGCCTTGTTGGCCCTGGTGGAGCATCTGGTAATGGTTGGCTCTGTCTATATAAGGACAGACTATTTATCTGCACATCTTCACCCTTCCAAGACCAGACAGCAATACCACTCCTCTTCCTGTCCTGTGGGGACAGAGGAGATCAGGATGGGACAGTAGAGTATTGTAGAGGAGGCCATACATCTTTCTCCAATGGAAGTGGACACCTTTTCTTTCAATTCCTAAAAAAAATGTAGACTACCCTAGACAACTTCAAATTATAAAGTGACCTCATACAAAATCTTGTGTGCCTCAGGATGGGCAACCTATGTGTGGACCGCCCTGCCTGCTGTCTACAGGGAGGCAGCGAGAACTGCCTGCTGGTCTATTAGATGAACTACCACAACGAAACAGAACTTGCATTAATGTAACTTGAAACTCGTTCGCCATCTTTTGAAGTGAAATGAAAGACTATTGTTATATATTTATGAAGTTTTATATAGAGCGAACATGACCCTTGCGAGGTATGAAACTATTCTTATATACAGCGCTCTGCTCAGCGGAGGAGCGTCGCCCCCCCCCCCTGCCAGCACTTTAAAAAATGTAAAAATAAAACGGGTTAAAAACCCGTTTTATTATCAATTTATTTAGCTTGTGCCAGGGCTTGGGGCGGGCCAGGGTAATGCTAGGCTGGAGGAAGAGTGGTGGGCCCTACCTACACTGCGCATGTGGTTTTTGGCTGGCGGTCTCAGGCCGGCCAAAAACCAGATGCGCAGTGATCCCTCTCCAACCCCAGCTGCATTGCTGGGGCTGGGGAGAGCAGGCACAGACTCCCAGTCTGTCCTGGAGCGCAGATAATCGGCACTCAGGCGAATCCTGAAGCTGCTCTCATGTGAGAGCAGCTTCAGGATTGGCCACAGGGCAGGCTAGGAGCCTGTGCCTGCCTGCAGCGGCGGAGAGGAGCGGAAGAGTGCGACACGATGCTGGACGGCAGCAGGTACGTTTTATTTGTATCTTTTTCTCTTCATTTCCCCTGTCCTTCCCCCCCCCCCCCCCGCCTCTTTTGTAAAAAAAAATTTTTTAGCTCTGTTGTCCCCCCCCACCCCTCCCCAACCCCGCCTCTTTTCCCCAGTACGAACCACTGCTGTAACTTGTACATAAAGGTACATCACACCACACACAATTTGCCCACCATTACACATTTTCATTGACTATTAGACCCTTTGCTGCTGGGCTAAAAAGAAAAGCCCAGTCCTTGTTATTTCAAGTCTGTACTATCCTTTTTGATCAGTATTTGAACACTGGAATGTTGGGAGCGGCTTTGAAGACAATGGTGTTGCTCAGGGCCAATAATGACTAGTATAGGCCTTCTGCTCCACCATTCCAATATTAGTCTTTTTTTCCTCTCTTTTTAATTTAGAACCTTCTACCCCCAATGGGTGGAGCTGTCTAACAGCATTATAGCCCTTCTGCCTCGAGCTATACCAGTTGTTAAAGGCCTTCACCGATGTTATAGGCTGGGGTGGCTCACAGGGCCGGACTGGCAACCGAAACCAGCCCTGGCAAACTGCTCGGCCGGCCCCCCCTGGTGTGAGGGGGGTGCTGCCGAGCAGTTTGCGAGCGCCGGTTTCGGATGATTTTGTTACAGGGGGCCGATATTGCCGACCCCCGGTAACAAAAACGGCCCCCCAGGGGCCCAAAACCGGCCCCCACCCTAGCGGCCCACCGGGGAATCGCCCGGTGCCCGCTACGGCCAGTCCGGCCCTGGTGGCTCAGGGCCAATCAGTGTCTCAGAGAGTGTATCATGGGCCCTAGTGCAAGGAAGTAAATGGTTCCACTGGCTGCTGTTTGAACTGTGAAACACAGCAATAACCAGGATTCAGTGGGGACCCCAGGCCTCTGGGCTCCGGTGCCACTGCACCTTCTGTACCAATGGAATCTACACCCCTGGGTCAGATATAGTGTCTTGTAGGCCTTCTGATGCAACATTCCAATGTTTGGTATTCTGTTTCTCCTTGTTTACTTAAGAACAGTCTACCCTCAGTAGGTGAATAGTCATAAAACACTATAAACCTTCTATCTCAGGCTCTTTCATTATAGGAAGGTGAGACCCTTTAACACCCAGTGCAGCACTCAGCAGCGGGCTGTAATAGAATTTTTAAGACCGGACACTGTCATAGACTGAATCTCCCTCCCTCTCAAGCAATAAGTGTGCCAATATTGTTGGGTGTGTTGGATTTTTTACAGAGTACCTTTCTAAGAGTCCTCTTGTCACCAGAAGAAATGTATATCGTGTGCTGCAGTGACCCCAGGCCTCGTCTTTCCTCTAGAGCCCGCCTACTTTCTCTGTCATCCCTTTTGAGGTATGTCTTTGTTTTAGGGCTTTGTGGCAGAGTTGTCCTTTGTGCTGGCAGTCCCTCTTTAGAAATCCGTGTTAACCGAGAAGGCTTTTTGTTCCCTGTCCATCCTTTACGCTTCCTTTGTTGCAGAGGCCGGGTTTCCCCTGAGGCGGAGCCCTTTTCATTTAGCAGTTCTTAAATTTCATTTGAGCATTGCTCTACAGAAACCTCACCCTGATGGATTAATAGTTGCTTTGTGGGACTTCCCAAGCTGGCAAATCAGGGTTGAAGGCAACACCTAAAAAAAAAAAAAAATATATATATATATATATATATATATATATATATATATATATATATATATATATATATATATATATATCCAAACTCCAAACAGATGAGGCCCATTTCAGAAACACTGCAAACATTAAAGCTGAATGAGAATCCATCGGGATTCCATGTAGGAATTACTTAATGGCAGTACCATGCATTGTGGGACTTGTATTTTAATATTCAGTCATGTGACCTCACGTATAAAGAGCACGCACGACGCACTTTGCAATTTTAAGTATTTCCACCTGTGACCAAGGCGAAAGCTGAAACGCGTAAGGACATGGAAATATGTGCTGCTGTCCTCTGAATAAATGCTTTGCTTTCTGAAATGGGCCTCATCTGTTTGGACTTTTGTTTGGTGGGCTGCTCCATGCCCATTGTTAATGAGGCCACTCTGAAGGGTCGGGGGCCCCTTTGCTTGGAGATTTGTCGTGTGTATATATATATATATATATATATATATATATATATATATATGTTCACGATGTAGGCGCGCCATTTTTTTCACATTAAAATAGTCATTATGTACACTGACATAAGCGAAGGACTAGGATTTTTACATTTCGTAATCAGGAGATTATTGCACTACCTCAATGGGCGCCATCTTTGAACATGTTCAGATACACATTGTTAAAGGCAATCTACCTCTTCACAATTGTACATTTAATTCAAATCAGTTTATAAACAATTCCTTATTATATTCTACAGTCTAAAACTGTTGCTTTCCGAAAATCACTCTGAATCTTAATAAATAGCAGTAAAATTAATTACTTGCATTCAATTTCAGAATAGCTTTCTTTCTATTTTTAATGCCAAATAGCTATTTTCTCTTATTTTTCTGAATGCCAGTATAAAAATATCGATACGGCAAAACTTTAAACATTTCAAAGTGCAAGTGCATAAATTAAACAATTCCTTTATAAATAACCAATCATCCAAAAAGTGCTAATGCTCTCATACATACAGTACTCTCTTGGAAAAAGTGCTAGTGCATAAATATACTAGTTTCAATTTTCTTTGAAAAAAAACCCAGTATTATAGTCTACAATATCAAATCTTCATAAAGTGCCAGTGCTCCATCGTATATTATTTATATCTAAAACCATAATAAATATCATCATATACTTTTGCAAGATACACTTTAAAAATATAAAAATATATATTTAGCATACATTTTTTTTTTCAAATAATTCCTAAAAGAGTTCCTCACTGCATTTAATTAGATATAAAGTATTGTATATAAAAATCTATAACCATCTTCTTCATACTTTTCCTTTCGCTTTTAATCATAAAAATAAAAAAAAATTCAACTAAAGACTCAAAAATAAATGGTACTTGAATGTGCTTGCTCACTCTCTTGTCATTATTGTTCAGTTTCATCATCATCTTATTACAAGCAAGTGTACAAGTCCTCATCTATATTTAACCCATGCGGTTCCTTGCTGTCACACTCCAGTATAAAATACGTTTCTAATCTACGGAGTTCCTTCTCCCTATTTCCCCCTCTCTTCCTTCTGGGTACTTCGGCTATACAACTGTACTGTAAGCCTGCGTGGATCACTGTGATGATGAGTTTGAAAGTGTCTGGCAATTGGATATGTTTTATCCTGATTGACAATCGCCCTCCGATGTTGCAATATTCTTTTAAATACAGGTACTGTTGTACTACCTATATAGATCTTTTTACAGGGACATTGTAACATGTAGACCACAAAACTTGATCTACAACTCAAAAAGCCTCTAATCATGATGGTTTTATTAAAAGATGTCTTAAAATGCGTGCGATTCAATCCATGATTGCACACCTTACATTTAAAACACTTCCTAAAACCCATATTTTGCTGAAGCCAAGAGGGGCTCCCCCTCCCCTTTGCTCTTGATACTCACTCTTCACAATCCGATCTTTTAATGATTTTGATTTTCTAAAAACCACCTTTGGATGTTTACTCACTTTTGGGCCCATTACTGGATCATTTCTCACTAGATACCAATGTTTGTTTAAAATGGACCTCACTTCCTTATGTCTCACATTAAAAGTAGTTATAAATAAGTGGTCAGTTGAGTGTGGTTGTGAGTTTTTGGATTATTCTTTCTCTGTTGCGTTCTAGATGGTTCAAATAATATTTTATGCCTTTCTAGGTTCCTAGCTTTCAAAGCAGCTCCATGTACAATCCTCAGTGAATAACCTCTCTGTAGGAATCTATTGGTCATTTCCTGCTCTACTCTGTAGTATTCTTCATCACTACTGCATGCTCTCCGTGCCCTGTAAAATTCTCCAAACGGTATACTTCTTATAAGTGGCGCAGGATGGGCACTTTCTGCATGGAGAATAGTATTACCAGCAGTTGGCTTCCTAAAGATGGTCGTTTCAAGTTTCCCCTCCACCGGTTTTACTCTGATATCTAAAAATCTATGGATGTTTTGCTCCAATGTCCTACAAATTTTAGATTAAGAATATTCATGTTCAGGTCCCTGATAAACAATTCTATATCCGTTTCCGTGCCCTGCCACAGCACGAAAACGTCATCTATAAACCTTATTCATAAGAGGACATGTTCAGACCAATGTTCCAGTGGTGGCCCTCCGAGCACCTGCTCCTCCCACCAGCCCAGATGTAAATTAGCAAAACTGGGGGCGAAGCAGGTGCCCATGGCCGTACCCTGTTCTTGCTGGAATAATTCCTCACCAAATGAAAAAATATTTTGGGTCAGACACCATCGCATCATTTCCAAAACCATTTGATTGTGCTTTAAAAATCTCAAGGGTCTACGATTTAAAAAATATTCAGTAGCCTTCAAACCATCTGTATGCCTTATGCTGGTGTACAATGTAGCAACATCAAGGGTTAATAAAACCATAGTATTCTCATTCCAACGTATGTCATAAATACATTTTAAAAAATCAGTTGAATCCTTAATATATGATGACAATGTTCAGTACAATTGGATTAAAAAATAATCAATGTATTTAGATACGTTTTCAAATAAGCTGCCACATGAAGATATTATTGGTCTCCCAGGTGGTGTAGTGGTGCTTTTATGCACCTTCGGGAGCATATAAAGACAGGTAGTACTGGATTGTCTTGTCTTATAAATTTGTATTCATCCCAGCTTAGCAATTCCTGGTCTTTCCACGTTTCAAGTCTGGTGAAAAATTGTTCTTTCATCACTTCATATTCTTTCCTATTGATTCTCCGATAACATTCCGTCTCATTTAACTGATTCAGGGCTTCCTTTTTATATAGTTCACGACCCCACAACACTCCCTCCCTTATCCGAGGGTTTTACTAGGACTCCTTCTTCTTCGACAATTTTGTCCATTGTTTTTTGTATTAAAGCTTTTTTGGGGTTAATATTTTTGATTTGCTATTTTGTAATACAAGCACTTCAAATCTTTTGTTACATTTTCATTAAAGATATCCAGATTGTCCCTCATTGTCTGTGGTATAAACCTAGAAGGAGGCCGAAATGGGGTGTGATCTTCCCTTTCCAAATTGAATGTTAAAAGGTCCACTGACTCATTACTGGCTGGTAATTCACTTATATTTTCCAACTCATCAATATTTTCATTGTATAGAGAAATTAGATTTTCCAAGATGGGTGCATCGTCCACATTCAATAAATTCTGTTGTACAGGATGGGTTATGCATATTTCTGGAGTTGCCGGGCTATGGAGGCTTCTATTGGTATGTATTTTGGATAATTTCAACTTTCTCACAAATTGATATAAATCCATTCTGTATGTATATATATACATATATATACACATACATATATATATATATACATACATATATACATATATACATACATATACATACATACATATATATACATACATATATATATACATACATACATATATACATACATATATATATACATACATATATATATACATACATACATATATACATACATATATATATACATACATATATACATACATACATATATACATACATATATATATACATACATATATATATACATACATACATATATACATATATATACATACATATATATACATATATATATACATATATATATACATACATACATATATACATATATACATATATACATATATACATATATATATATATACATACATATATATATACATACATATATACATATATACATACATACATATATATACATACATATATACATACATACATACATATATATATATATACATACATATATATATATATATATATATATACATATATATATATATACATATATATATACACATATATATATATACATATATATATACACATATATATATACATACATACATATACACTGTTGATTAAAAAGACTGGCATGGTGGAAGGTGCCACAAATGATATGGGGGACACTAAGCAGTTGCTCTAGTGCTAGGAGGCACTACAAGTGGCAGAAATGTCCTATACAAATGCTGATAAAATGACTAGTTTGTGATGTGAAGCAAGCCTGTGTGCAGAATTACACAACAGTGTGCCTGCCAAGCATGTTTCAGAGGATTTGCTATAATTAGTTTGCTACATACAAAGACCCTGCTCCACATTTGATAAGTGAGATGAATTGTTTCCTTCGGCGTGCTTGTTGCTAAAGTTGAGGTCAAACTGATATCTGATAAACAAGCATTGACACAATCAATAGGTCTCGCCTTTGAAACCTATTTTTAGCAATGCTGTACAGCATCCCCAATGCTGTGTCGCACGGCTAAATAAGAAAAATACATGTGAAGTTTTTAAGCATCGGTGGGGAAGCAACACAGAGGGTGTGGATGGAGGGGGGCAACATGAAGGGAGTGGGAGGGCAGCACCGAGGGTGCAGGTGGGGGAAGCAACGTAGGCAGTGGGGAAGAGAAGCAAGGGGCGACAGAGATGAAGGGCTCAGGTGAGGGGGAAGCAACACAGAGGGTGGGGGGGACATAAGCAACACAAAGGGTGGGGGGGACATAAGCAACACAAAGGGTGGGGGGGACAGAAGCAACACAGAGGGTGGGGGGGACAGAAGCAACACAGAGGGTGGGGGGACAGAAGCAACACAGAGGGTGGGGGGACAGAAGCAACACAGAGGGTGGGGGGACAGAAGCAACACAGAGGGTGGGGGGGACAGAAGCAACTCAAAGGGTGGGGGGGACAGAAGCAACACAAAGGGTGAGGGGACAGAAGCAACACAGAGGGTTGGGGGGACAGAAGCAACACAGAGGGTTGGGGGGACAGAAGCAACACAGAGGGTGGGGGGACAGAAGCAACACAGAGGGTGGGGGGACACAGAAACAACACAAAGGGTGGGGGGACAGAAGCAACACAGAGGGTGGGGGAAAGAAGCAACACAAAGGGGGGGCAGAAGCAACACAAAGGGTGAGGGGACAAGCAACACAGAGGGTGGGGGGGGACAGAAGCAACACAAAGGGTGGGCGGACAGAAGCAACACAAAGGGTGGGGGGGACAGAATCAACACAAAGGGTGGGGGGGACAGAAGCAACACAAAGGGTGGGGGGGACAGAAGCAACACAAAGGGTGGGGGGACAGAAGCAACACAAAGGGGGGACAGAAGCAACACAGAGGGTGGGGGGGACAGAAGCAACACAGAGGGTGGGGGGACAGAAGCAACACAAAGGGTGGGGGGACAGAAGCAACACAAAGGGTGGGGGGGACAGAAGCAACACAAAGGGTGGGGGGACAGAAGCAACACAAAGGGTGGGGGGACAGAAGCAACACAAAGGGTGGGGGGACAGAAGCAACACAAAGGGGGACAGAAGCAACACAGAGGGTGGGGGGACAGAAGCAACACAGAGGGTGGGGGGACAGAAGCAACACAGAGGGTGGGGGACAGAAGCAACACAGAGGGTGGGGGAGACAGAAGCAACACAGAGGGTGGGGGACAGAAGCAACACAGAGGGTGGGGGACAGAAGCAACACAGAGGGTGGGGGACAGAAGCAACACAGAGGGTGGGGGACAGAAGCAACACAAAGGGTGGGGGGACAGAAGCAGCACAAAGGGTGGGGGGGACAGAAGCAACACAAAGGGTGGGGGGACAGAAGCAACACAAAGGGTGGGGGGACAGAAGCAACACAAAGGGTGGGGGACAGAAGCAACACAAAGGGTGGGGGGACAGAAGCAACACAAAGGGTGGGGGGACAGAAGCAACACAGAGGGTGGGGGACAGAAGCAACACAGAGGGTGGGGGACAGAAGCAACACAGAGGGTGGGGGGTCGGAAGCAACACAGAGGGTGGGGGGTCGGAAGCAACACAGAGGGTGGGGGTCGGAAGCAACACAGAGGGTGGGGGGTCGGAAGCAACACAGAGGGTGGGGGGTCGGAAGCAACACAGAGGGTGGGGGGTCGGAAGCAACACAAAGGGTGGGGGGTCGGAAGCAACACAGAGGGTGGGGGGATAGAAGCAACACAAAGGGTGGGGGGACAGAAGCAACACAAAGGGTGGGGGGGACAGAAGCAACACAAAGGGTGGGGGGGACAGAAGCAACACAAAGGGTGGGGGGACAGAAGCAACACAAAGGGTGGGGGATAGAAGCAACACAAAGGGTGGCGGGGACAGAAGCAACACAAAGGGTGGGGGGACAGAAGCAACACAGAGGGTGGGGGACAGAAGCAACACAGAGGGTGGGGGACAGAAGCAACACAGAGGGTGGGGGACAGAAGCAACACAGAGGGTGGGGGGACAGAAGCAACACAAAGGGTGGGGGGACAGAAGCAACACATAGGGTGGGGGACAGAAGCAACACAGAGGGTGGGGGTCGGAAGCAACACAGAGGGTGGGGGGTCGGAAGCAACACAGAGGGTGGGGGTCGGAAGCAACACAGAGGGTGGGGGACAGAAACAACACAGAGGGTGGGGGGACAGAAGCAACACAGAGGGTGGGGGGACAGAAGCAACACAGAGGGTGGGGGGACAGAAGCAACACAGAGGGTGGGGGACAGAAGCAACACAGAGGGTGGGGGGACAGAAGCAACACAGAGGGTGGGGGGACAGAAGCAACACAAAGGGTGGGGGACAGAAGCAACACAGAGGGTGGGGGGACAGAAGCGACACAGACGGTGGGGGACAGAAGCGACAGAGGGTGGGGGGACGGTAGCAACACAGAGGGTGGGGGGACGGTAGCAACACAAAGGGTGGGGGGGACGGTAGCAACACAAAGGGTGGGGGGGACAGAAGCAACACAAAAGGTGGGGGACAGAAGCAACACAAAGGGTGGGGGGACAGAAGCAACACAAAGGGTGGGGGGACAGAAGCAACACAAAGGGTGGGGGGACAAAAGCAACACAAAGGGTGGGGGGACAGAAGCAACACAGAGGGTGGGAGGGACAGAAGCAACACAAAGGGTGGGGGACAGAATCAACACAAAGGGTGGGGGGACAGAAGCAACACAGAGGGTGGGGGGACAGAAGCAACACAAAGGGTGGGGGACAGAAGCAACACAGAGGGTGGGGGGACAGAAGCAACACAAAGGGTGGGGGACAGAAGCAACACAAAGGATGGGGGGGACAGAAGCAACACAAAGGGTGGGGGGGACAGAAGCAACCGAGAGGGTGGGGGGACAGAAGCAACAGAGAGGGTGGAGGGACAGAAGCAACAGAGGGTTAGGGGACAGAAGCAACACAAAGGGTGGGGGGGACAGAAGCAACACAAAGGGTGGGGGACAGAAGCAACACAAAGGGTGGGGGGACAGAAGCAACACAAAGGGTGGGGGGACAGAAGCAACACAAAGGGTGGGAGGACAGAAGCAACACAGAGGGTGGGGGGACAGAAGCAACACAAAGGGTGGGGGGACAGAAGCAACACAAAGGGTGGGGGGACAGAAGCAACACAGAGGGTGGGGGGACAGAAGCAACACAAAGGGTGGGGGGGACAGAAGCAACACAAAGGGGGGACAGAAGCAACACAAAGGGGGACAGAAGCAACACAGAGGGTGGGGGGACAGAAGCAACACAGATGGTGGGGGACAGAAGCAACACAAAGGGTGGAGGGGACAGAAGCAACACAAAGGGTGGGGGACTGAAGCAACACAAAGGGTGGGGGGGACAGAAGCAACACAGAGGGTGGGGGGACAGAAGCAACACAGAGGGTGGGGGACAGAAGCAACACAAAGGGTGGGGGGACAGAAGCAACACAGAGGGTGGGGGGACAGAAGCAACACAAAGGGTGGGGGACAGAAGCAACACAAAGGGTGGGGGGACAGAAGCAACACAGAGGGTGGGGGGGACAGAAGCAACACAGAGGGTGGGGGGACAGAAGCAACACAGAGGGTGGGGGGACAGAAGCATCACGGGGGGACAGAAGCAACAGAGGGTGTGGGACAGAAGCAACACTGGGTGGGGGGACAGAAGCAACACAGAGGGTGGGGGCGCTGAAGCAACAAAGAGGGTGGGGGCAGAAGCAACACAGGGTGGGGGGACAGAAGCAACACAGAGGGCGGGGATGGGTAAGAGAAGCAATTGGTAACAAAGAAGGACGGTGCGGGTGGTGGAAGTGACATGGAGGGTTGGGAAATGGAAGCAAAACAGGGGCGGAGGTCCGGAGGAGAATCAATAGGCAATAGAGCAACGTGGAATGGGTAGGGTAGAAGCACACGGGAGAGGAAGCAACGGGGGAGGACACTAGAGCGAGCGCAACATGAAGGTGTGCAAGGTGAAGCACATGGGCGACTGAGAAAACCCCTGAATTCAAGAAGACAGAAATACCCAAGGGAGACGACTGCAAAACACATGCATTCTCACTGAGTGCTTAACAAAAAATAAAAAAGTACTGGTTGAAAAGCAAGCACTGGATGCATTGAAGCCAGCCTATCCAAAGAGATGTGGTAAAGAGGCTATGCTCCATATGAGGTGACAAGCACAAGATTGACAAGCTGCCACACAAATAAGAAGCAGGCAAATGAGAGTGATAGGAAATCCAACCATTGGTAATCAATGGGCAGGCTCCTAGCTCCTACATATTGTTTTATTTTATTATAGTCCGCAGGATGCACATACCTGTGCAGAATGCGCTTAACCCACTTAACTATTATAGTGGGATCGCAATATATGAACTGCATTCTTCACGGTTTTCAGCAGCAGGAGCATTAACCACCCAAACTACCATACTGCTAATCAATCTGCCGCTTACAGAACTATGTAAAGATCTGTGCAGCAAGCGTATAAGGCCCTTCAGTGCCTTTTTGGGATTGGTACACAGAGCTCTGAAATAGTCATGTGAAATTAGCTCATTGTGCCCTTTTATATGTACCTAACCCTGCAACTTGGAGGTCACTCACTGTTCTCAGTAGTTGGCATTGAGCCCACAGAGCCATCTTCCTTGATTCTCTTGCAGAAGGGCTGGGGAAAGGCCTTGATGCTTTGCCAACTTATTTGCTTTATGCAAATCTATTTACTTCATATATCTATTTCGGGAAGTTTACATGGGATCAGGCAGGCCCCATCGGCACGGTTTCCAGTATGGAAATATTGATCAGCCGAGAGCGTGATAACGCAGGCAAATAGCGCAACAGAGCACGTATTGTGTGGCGCATGTTCGTTATTCCATGACCGCACGCTGTGCCACGTGGACCAGGCGTGACTGGGAACCAAAACCAGCCCTGGCAAATGTGAACCAGCCCAGTGGCGTAAAAAATACTTGAGGGGGACACCCTGCAAAGTACATGGAGGGGACCGGCTATGCTCCGGATCCAAGTCAGGAGCTCTCAGGCCAGGGCCACTGCCTGTGCATAGTGCTGAAGGGGGCTCCCTGGAGATGAGGGCTGCAGGGGCTAATGTTACACCACTGAACCAGCACTCATACTGCAAGTAGCGGGAAGTCTGACCACTGCAACAGGGGATTAGGGTTGGGGGGTCCGGGGAATTTGTTCCACCAACATTTAAAAATAAATTGCAAACGTGCGTTTTACAACACATTTTTCATCATAGAACCCATGTCCAATCATTAAATTGATGTACTTCGACATGACTGCATAGCCGAATGAATGAATGAATGAATATTTGAATGGGTGAGGAGTGCGTGGATGAGTTAATTCACCAATGGATGACACTAAAGACTTGGCTAAATGGAGCGAATGGTCTCAATGCACTGACCAAGGTGGGGATAGTGAGGGCGCTCAGATTTTCATTTTAGCTTCTGCTTTAACATCACCGTCCCCAAACGCTATGACCACCAACCCTTATGAATATGCATAGCCCTGATGTATTTAACACAGGGCACTGATTTCGAGCCTCAAAAAATTAAACACAAAGCATTAAGCTTTGATCTAAACTGGGATAGAGAAAGGGATAACCATGGGTTGGCCGAATTGCACAATGTGAAACTAGGAAACCTTGCATTAATCCCTGCTTCCATTGACTACAATGTGTGATCCTAGGCTTTTAACAATGCCTTCTTTTCCTTCATCATCACGTGAGCAAACCTTTAAATACATCAGCTCAGGGTGTACACTGTACAAAAACAAAAGACTGCAATGTGACTCCATTTATAGTGACAGCCTAGGACATGTGGGGGGGTGCACAGGCAACTGACTTTCCTCTTGGTTCACTAACAGCACGGTGGTCAGGGCAGTGGGCGTGGGAGCAGGAATGTGTCTAAGTTCATGATTAGAATAACTTGTAATAATTTTCACTTTAATATACTAAACTAAAATGCTTTGCCAATGGCCACGTTATAGATAAATACGCTCTTTTGAATTTTGAAGTGTCATATGGGCTGGTGGCTTAGTTATGTTATGTTATGTTATGTTATTGATATTTCTAAAGCGCATCTGTTACCCAAGGGTGTCCTGGTGCTAGAATGAAGTCCTACTGAGGCCTAACATGGGCGGAGTAATGACCCCTGATTAAATGGTAAAAAGCCATGTTTTCAAGGCCTTCCTGAAATCAAGTGGATTAGTCATGCCTCTAAGTCCACTGTAGGGGCCTGTGATCGACCTCATGGTCACAGGTTCAAATCCCGGCAGGTCGACTCAGCCTTTCATCCTTCTCAGGTCAATAAAATGAGTACCTTTTAGTTGAGTAACAATAAACATCTGTTATTCAGCATCAAGATACCCTTGGGTGAACGTGCGCTTTTACAAATACACGTTGTGTTATATATGTACTGGACTCTCTGAGCCAATCAACAACAGGCCCCTCACCTCACTCCACTGTAGGGGGCACACAGGGTGGGTCTTAGGAGAGGGAAGGAAACAAAAGTGGAAGAGGAAATCCTAAGCGAAATAAAAAACATGAGGAACGGTTAGTGAAAGACCAAGGATGGAAGGAAGAGAACGAAATAAGAAAAGAGAGAGATGATGGGGAATTAGAAGCCACTTGAGAAAACACGGCAAGACTAGGTCTGTGAAGAGAAAACAAAGAGGAGGAATAAGAAATAGAAAGAAGGAAACAGAGGAATGGTGAGGGTGCAGGAAAAGAGACAAGGAACAGAGAGAGAGAGAGATAAATTACGAGAGGAGAATGATAAGGAAAAAGAAAGGAAAGGAAACAAGGAGTGAGGGAGAAATAAAATAGAAGAATAGAGAGAGATCCTGCGAGCATATGCCAGGGCTGTTGGGGCTGCAGGAATGAGAGGGGAAAAGAGAGAAGAAAGGAGTTGGAAAAAAGTGAGGGAAAGTAGGGGGGCATGGAAAGAGAGAGAGCAACTGAAATGGAGAAAAAGAAGGAAAAGAAAATTAGGAGCATGATGAAAAGAGAAAGATGGCATTTCATGACACCATCTGGGTCTGAAGCCACATTGTCCTTTCCTCTGATCCAAGGCAGCTAAGGTGATTTCCTGCGATGGCATCCGCAAGTCAAAGGGTTTGTGATATCATTTCTGGTGGGATCACCATTATCCTAATTAGTGGTTCCAGAACATGAAAACAAAACCCTCCCTGTTTTTGGTCACAGATTGTTGCCAATGAGGAAACAACACCACCACCGCATATCAGTGTACTCATGAGAGGATTCTCAAAGACCACTCTTGTTCTACCCCTTACATTTTTATTTTTCCAAAATTATTTATTCAACAGCCAGCCAACACTATTTTATTCTTCAAATCATTTTCAAGGCTGTGTGCATGGCTAGTCTCAAGAACGTTGAGTAGTAAGAAAGTATGGATCCTGAGAAAATCCAATTCAGGTCAAACGAGAGCAAGAACGCTTGCCCAAGTGTAGTGCTCATATTACCTGCCAGCGGGAAGTGTACTCATGGGTGGGGGTACAATGAGCTTCACAACTCAGACCTGAGTCACAAAGCCATATATGTGCTAGTAAATATAAATTATGAGAGCAAATGGCTCAATTTATGAGTGCAATGTATTAACAAAAAGATGCATTACAGTGGTAAATCAATTTGCTCCAACGTATGTTATCCCACAACAGTGTAATATTACCTGCAAGTAAATCTCACATGAAGGGTGGAGAGTGGGTGACTCAAAGGGGTTTCTGCCTTGAAAGTTTGCGAGGTTCCCAATCATGTGATTTCGCTGGCATTCACACAATACTCTCCGACCCTTCCCCACCTTGGAAAAGACCCGAGTTTTACTGTAAGCAAGCACTAGAGTTGATAACTTTCCAAGGTCAGAGGGGTAACACAGTGCCCACAAGCTTTGTGGATATCTAAGGGAAAGCCTAACAAAAATGGATGTGTCCTCATGTAACGCAACTGGTGCTCGTGTAAAGCGCTCTGAAACCCGATTCCTTTGGGTCAAGTTCGAACTATATAAAACTCCGTTAAAAAAAAGGCAGTGCTTAATTTGAGCTGGTGGTTTCCAGTGCTCAGCACCAGCACTTAATCATCAACACTGGTGCTTTTCATGAGCCCAGACACAATAATTTACGGGGAGACTAAGTGATTTGCCCAGAATCACAGGATATTGAGCCGACGCCAGCTCTGAAGTCAGAAGCTCTGGCCATTATGCTACATCCTCTACCCACTTTCATGGTTAGTAGTTATTTCTGTTTTAGGCGGCGCTAACAGGAGAAATGGGCTGGTGCAAGCTGCCCCCCAACTAGAGCCCCAGCACTTATTTTTTTTTTTTTTACAAATTAACCACTGAGGGAAGGTGAATGAATACTTTTCCAGTGGAGAAAAAAAAAGAAAAAATGTGCCACGGCGCAGCAGCGCTAGCTTTCTACAATGCGGAATTGTACAGTGCGATCAATCCCACATTAGAGAAATGCCAATGCAAAAACAGTCATATAATTTTCCTAGAAATAGGATTGGAAAGCTGCAATTTCTGCAGCTCTCCAGAAGTATTACTTGAAAGGTATGAGAATCCGAACACCTCTATAGGCGCAGATTCATGACTCTTCTGTGAATCGAGCCCTCGGTGTTTGTGATCTTGCTTGTTACATCAAATTGTGGTATATTTTGTACGTAAAACCAGCCGTAGGTCAGGTGTGCATAAAACTCAAAGGGATGTACAATTGCTTCTGAGAGACTTTCTAACATCTCAAGAGATAGTCTCAGTATTGAGTGTGGCAGTAGCTTTCAAACTTATGTGTGTGTTGTTGATGATAGAACCCCAGGCATTTTGCTGAAGTGCATGACCTTAATTTCGTTTCAAAAATATTGTTGGACACAAATATTGTGTCAAAAGTATTTTGATGTCAAGAATATCATCAAACTGAATACTGCAAGTCAGAATATAATTTTTAAGTGTTTCAGTTCTTTGGTTTAGTATATTTGTATATAATATTGTTTTTTTTAATTGTTTTGCTATTTAGCTCCCCCAGTGGGAATGATCCACAAATTACAAACCGAGCTACATCGCTTCATCTGGGCGGGGAAGAAACCAAGGATGAGGAAGGAGCAGAGCTACCTCCCTACCTCCATGGGTGGTCTGGGATTACCAAACTTCCTACTCTATTATCAGGCTTCACAAATGAGATACCTGGTTGAATGGAATAAGGAAGAGTCCGAACGGCGGTGGCTCTTCCAGGACAGAGCGGTGGCCGGAACTTCGCTTTGGAAGATTTCCTTCTTGAAGAAAGCGTATTGGCCCAGGAGTCTCTATTTGTCTCCAGTCACTAAGCCTACCATGGCGGCCTGGGATAGCTGCGGGGTCCGTCATGGCCTCACTTCCTTCCCGTCTCCCATAACTCCCCTCTTTGATAACCCGGACTTTACTCCCGGGCTATCCTCTGGAGCATTTCCCAAATGGAGGCAGTCTAGCTGCCGTTCGATGGGCCATATGATCGACTGAGACGGAATAATGCCGTTCCCACAACTGCCAATTGACTTCAACTTGGGAGAGTCGGAACGACTGCAGTACTTGCAACTTAGACATTGGCATTCACACCCAGACAATAGAGATAATACACAAAGGCTGTTTCTGTTATTTATTTATTTTTACTGTTGGAATCTTACAAAGCTATCTCTGTACGGATTGAGCATTGATTTGCATCCTTGTGTTCCATTTTTGCAAAATACAAATAAAACATTTAAACCAAAAATTGTTTTGCTAGCTGTTATTACTTTTTGTGTTGTTAGTAATTATTATGTTAATGTTAATTATAGGTAATTATATTTTAGTGCAGTTTATTTTTGCTTTAGTAATTTATGAAAGAATCATTTTTTTATTTGATGTTATTTATTGCTTGATGTGTTGCTGGGCTTGTAGTGGAGTAGGGTGGACATCGTTTCAATAAATATTTTATAATTGTTTATAAATGGCTTATTTATTTTATACTTTTTAAAAGTTGATTATTATTTATGTAAGTTATTTCATTTATAAATTTGAATAGATTTAAAAAAACTCATTAATTATTTTAACTGGTGATTGATGAGTCTATTGATTATGCAAACTATTTGTATTTAATAATTTTATATCCATTAATTGCATCATGATTTAGTATTTTATATCATTCTTTTGAGTATTATTTTTAAATTAGGGCACACTATTAATTCTCTTTTGTATTATCTTTATTTGTTTTTGTGAGTGTTGGATTTTTAGGGTAATTTGGTTGGAAGTATTTCAAATATATATTTCTTAATGTTTTTAATTCGTAAATACTTTTTATATTATTGTATTTATAATTTTAAGTTTTAATGTTCTTAATTGTTATTCACTTATATAAAATATATAATGTTAAAAAAATAAAGTTTACTTTTTATCTATATATGCATATATATATTTTTAATTCAGTAGTGGGAATAGTAAATCTGACCCTTTCCAGAGTAAACCACTTTCCCTACTGTTGCTTACATTAGAGTTGGAATAGTAAATCTGACCCATCCAAAGTTCAACTTTTTCACAATTGTTGTTTATTTTGGAGTGAGAATAGTAAATCTAGCCGCTCCAGAGTCCAACACTTTTTCTACTTTTGCTTAAGCTGGTGTGGGGAACAGTGAATTTTACCGTCCAAGTCTAAGTATTTTTTATTCTAATTTGTTAACAAAATTAAATATAACCATTTTTTTTTATAATTTGCTTTTGTAAGTTATTTTAATCTAACATTTATTTTTTAATGTATATGTTTATGTTTTTAGATAGATATATGTATTCATTTAAAAATTTCAATTTTAGGGTTGTTTTTGTATGTTTATTTTTTATAATTTGTAACATACTGTGTTATAATTATTAGTATTAGCTATTTCATTTTTCATGTTTAATACTTTTATTTATGTCCATATTATGTGCATTATCTTTTTACAGTTATTTTAAAGTGTATATTTTATTTAATGTTTTTAAGTTATAAAATGTATATATTTTCTATATTACATGTATCTATTTTTCATGTAACTTTTTTAAGCTAAAATATTATTTAAAGTTAATATAACATTAAATATTTCAAATTCGATATACTTACCTTTTCAATGACAATATTTTCGTTCACTATATTTTTAGTCAATATGTTTGCACTTTGCATAGAATTTATGTAAAGTCGATAGTTAAGGCCTTGATATTTTGTCAATGATATTTAGTATTGCAATATTTTTGTTGTTGATATTAAAGTCATAAAAGCTTTAGTTGCATCAACATTGAAGTTGTGTTAGAGAACAATCCGGGGGTGCACATTTTCTATGCATCTGTATCACCGCAGTGCATGAAGACCGGGGATGGTAAAACTAGCTTGGATTCAGATCCCCCTCTGGCTTGGTTTGTGAATAACAAACAACTTACGCAGTAATTTGCCTCAAAATATACACCGATCAAACAGGAATTATTTTCCAACAACCGGCTGCGTCATCTAGGGCTAATGATATTGTTGCACTGGTTGGTCAGTGCAAATGCAAATGTGGGTGCATCATTGTTCTGATTAGTTTTTTGTATAATCTGGGAAAGTTCACTTTGATTGTTGCAACTTAATGTTCCACAATCTTACAACTTTAGGATGTTAACAAGGCACCTGCAGGCTTTACCAATGTTTGAATATACACCATGAAATACATACAATCTAACGTAACAAGACTTAAAACTAGTCAATAACAATTCTCAGACAGACCTGGAGCTCCAAAGAAAAAAAAATCCCAATTCCGCTTTTGGACTTGGACACTGGATGGAATGAGCTATAAAGCAAGCCCACGTCCAAACACTAATGACAGCATTTTTGTTGTAGCAGAACCATCTTTATCACAGTGTGTTTTAGAACATTTGTGTGTGTATGAATGCCATCCAAAACGAGTTTTATGCAAACAAACATATGACCGTAATCAATATGGCCACTGGGTGAGTACATTGGCTAATGGCAGTAATAGGACAGTTAATGTTTGGCTTAATTTTTTGTCAGACTGCTGAAAGCCTTAGCTGTCTTCCAGAGCTCATGTCCTCAAGATACACAAACATGCAACAGTGGGTTTTGGGTTAGCCGTCTTTAGCCATAGGCTTGCTAAAAAATGCCCCCTTCAGCCATTCTTTATTTGATGTGTATTTCAGTGTAGGATGAGTCCTCTGGAGTACTTACTGCACAATTTCCCATTTGAAAGGAGTTTTTTCAGGATAACACCAATGAAGCCTGCTGCTGTACAGACTTTATTTTTGCATAGATCTCGTGTCATATTCGGCAGGTCCGCATGTTTCTCTCTGCATAAAGCTTTATGCTTTGTTCGCAGAATCTCTGCTGCTCTCCACATGTAGCAGGCATTTGCATGGAGCTGGCAGTCCACACTATGCTTGCAGCTGCATGGAGTGCTGGCTCCAGGCTGTGACTGCAGAGTCTCTGCCACTGCAGCCTAACCAGAGTCTGTCTTCACCTCCCAGGATACCTCCTCCATAGCTCCTACTTCTAACATGAAAAGGAGTGTATCTCTAACTAAACAGGAACCTCTGGACTAACTAATAAAGAGCTGTTCCGTGGAATATTGGCACTCTCCAAGTACCTGTGATTGGTAATATTTATAAATATTAGTGTTCTTCACCTGCTTCTTCCAGAATAAACAGAAGATGCACTCAGAACAAAATACCAACTAATACCCAGCAATGGCATATTTACTTAGTCCACAGAAATGAAGCAAAAATCCTTAGACTGGTAAAAGTGAATTGAAACATTTATGTGTTAAAGCCTTGTCCTCTTTATGACCTGCCATAACACAATGAAGTTTTTTGCAATTGTTCCATCCTACCTTCGATACACAAAGAGCGTTTAAGTAGGCCTCATTAGTTAAAACTTTCTGGGATCCTGAGACCGAGAGACCATCTTTGTTAGTTTTTCACTGTAGGTGCCAGCTGGACCTCTAGTAACTGCCTAATGTACTAAAGACTTGTACAGGGAGTACCTCTGTCTGCATCCTGGTACAGCAAGATCTTGTGTATGATTCAAGATGGTCATCTAGTAGCGGCTTCCTGTATTGGACGTTTATGGAAGAAACTTCAAAGACTTGTGTAAGACTGTGACTCAGGAGGACATTGGGTAATGGCTTGCAGTAATGCATCTTTATGAAAAATCTTCAATTTCTTATGCCTAACACTAGAGTAACGTCCAGTAATGGTCTGTGGTACTGCACCCTTGTGAAAGAATCTTCAAGCACTGTTCCTAAATCGTGAGGACTACCTATAGCAGTTTTTGGTTCTGCACCTTTGCAAAAGAGTATCCAGCTATTTAACAAAGTTTGTGTGGCCAGTGTCATTTTTGGAATTCAAAACAATGTTCCTTCAAATGTTCCATCTGAAAACACACTGCATTGGCAAAACTGCACTTCAGACATATTATTTACAAGTACTAATACAATTCAAGTGAGCGGGCATGAGTGGAGGAAATACAAGATGTACATTATAATGGAATATAAATATAATTTAATTAAACTGGTATGCTTAACTTTGTAAATTCAAGCTACAGAGGCATAATTTAAAGAATATATATATATATATATATATATATATATATCACGCTTCCCTTCCTCCGTCTTACTTCCCTTCACTCGCGGTCGGGTGTTTATTTTAGCGCGGAGACGAAGACCGCGCGTAACATCACAGCTTCAAGGCAAATAATCACGAGCACTCACGGGAATAGTAACCCAAAATTTATTTGGGTATTAGAACACGAAAAGACGCGTTTCGGCAACCGCCTTTGTCAATAATGGCGGGCGCCGAGTGTCAGCAGCATTTAAATGTTACAATGTAAACATCAATAAAGGACACCGGACTTACTTCAGTCCATAGGTGTCGGCCATATTTAAACATGCAATTTCCTAAAACAGTTGGATACCTGCAACATAGAGAAACAGTCATGAATTGTATTTCATGCACGTCATCCCGCCATGGATGGGCAAGTTCACAATGACTAAATTTGCAAATCCACGACTAATTGCATTATACATTCAACCATGTAAAAACTAATATGAAACCTCTCACCCCATATGGGGTTCGCCATTGGTGCAGTGTTTACCCAACAAATCATTGGTGCAATATCAGTGACTTTAAGGAATCGCCACAACTATTTACATGTACATGATCCCGCCAACAGAAGAGACTGTGTTACAACTGGGACTTACATTTTGTCCATCTAAACAATCTGAATATACACAAACAAGGATCGACCTATTCAAATTCTCGAGAAAAATGAAACTACATAAGTACTTTAAATTACAAAATCCAGGGCGCAGGGGAAGAAAGCACGCTGTGGACACAGATATGGGCGTTCTGACAGTCAATGATCTGGAGACATTGGCTGTATTAGAGGACCTGCAAAATGAAGGAGATCCTAGCGAACTGATTCAGACAAGAAGGAATAGAACTGATCAAATGGGAATTGTTCAAGTGAGTCCGGGGAGCCCATTTAAACCTAGTTCTAAATTTATCCCACAAATGCCCTCAGACGCTATTGATGTGTTCAAGGAGGTGGTCACCAAGGAACTGATTAGATTACGAACAGTTAACAAGAAAAGAATGAAAAGCAACATTACGGAAAAACAGAGGATGGCGATTAAAGGTTTGCAGGAAGATCGAATGATTGTATGCAAGCCTTCTGACAAAGGCGGCAACGTAGTGTTACTAACTGCCGAGTTCTACCAGAAGGAAGCCCTGCAACAACTAAATGATGAGCTGAGTTACGTAAGGATTGGAAGGAAGGACTTGGAAAACAGCATAGGAGCGTATCGCAAACACTCCTTAATAAGTGGTACCATAGAGGCATGTTGGGAAAGGAGGAATATGCCTTTTTGGAGTGTAAGCATCCACGCATTCCCACTTTTTACCACCTCCCTAAAATACACAAAAATGCAACAAGTCCCCCTGGACGCCCTATAGTATAATCTCTGGGCAGTCTTACAGAGAAGATGTCCAGATTTGTAGACTATTTTTTATTTGGATTTGTGATGCAATTAGTCTCCTACATAAAAGATACAAGAGATTTTTTGAGCCGGATAGAGAATGTCGTCTGGGAGTCAGACTGTGTGATGTTGACATTTGACATTTCAAGTCTGTACACCAGCATTGAGCATAAGAAAGGGCTTGAGGCTGTTGAGTACTTTCTGAGAGAACGATCTATGAAATTGCTTGAGCACAATACAATGCTGACTGAGTTTGTGGACTTTTGTCTGAACAATAATATTTTTCTGTTCCAAGATCAACTATTTAGGCAAATACGTGGAACTGCTATGGGCACCTGCTTCGCCCCCAGCTACGCAAATCTTTTCGTGGGCTGGTGGGAGAAGCAGGTGGCCTGGGCGGAAGCCAAAAGGGAATGGACCAGAAAGGTCATCTGTTGGAATAGGTACATTGATGACCTTTTTATTGTCTTCAGGGGCACAGAACAGTCAGCAAAAGAATATGTCAATGTGCTGAATGAGAATGACCTTAATCTCAAATTCTCAGCTGAAATAAGTCAGATATCAGTGAATTTCCTTGATTTAACGGTATTCCCAGCGGAAGGCAGACTGTGCACTTCTTTGCACAGGAAACCAACTGCTGGGAATTCCCTGTTGCATGCCAGTAGCTGCCATTTTGAGAAAACAATAACCAGCATTCCGTATGGCGAGCTATTACGGATAAAAAGGAATTGCACCAGGGACTGTGATTTTCAAGCTGCAGCGAAAGATAGCTTGCAGAGGTTTGAGAGGAGAGGATACTGCAGAGAAACACTCAGTAGAGCAAAAGAAAAAGTAGACGCTAAATCAAGATTGGAGTTAGTCAGTGGTGGTCAGCAGGATGGGAAAAGTAAAAAGAGAGAAACAGCTCAGAACAACTTTAGGTTGATCGTTGACTTCTCCAGTGACTCTAATGAGATCAGGAAAGTGCTCAGAAAGAACTGGCATATTTTAAAATCTGACCCCACTATAGGGGAGGACTTGCCAAAAGCACCACTTATGTCATTCAGGAGAACAAAAACATTAAGGGACTATTTAGTCCAGAGTCATTGTGTCACAGAGGGCAAACCATGTGCTTTTGGTAAAATAGTTGGCTTTTTTCCTTGCTCTAAATGTAAGGCGTGCAAGAACAGCCATAAGGTTCTGACATATGATGTACCGGGCCTAGAGAATCCTAAGAGAATTAATAAGTTCATGAACTGCAATACAAGCCACACGGTGTACTGTCTGGTATGTCCGTGTGGCTTGAAATACATTAGTAGCACTGTACATCAGACAAAAGTGCGTATTTTGGAACATCTGAGAGCAATTGCCAATAAGGACGCCAAGGATCCGGTGGCACGGCACTTTGAAATGTACCACAATAGCAACAGGGACCTGTTGAGATTTTTGCATGGATCCTGTACCCCCAATGTGAGAGGGGGAGATAGCCAACCACAACTTCGTAGGCTGGAGTCTAGGTATATCATTGACAATCATACAAAAATACCGAATGGCTTGAATAGCGGGGAGGAAATGGCGATTCACTTATGATTCACGATATACAATAGTTGCTGTTTAATTGGAGACTGTTTAATGATGACATGTATAGTGAGGACACAATGGAGAACGGCAGTTTTGAATCCTGGTGTCTAATCCATGGAGGGTGAGATGTGACTTATTTGAGAAATTAATTTACGATGTACGCCTCTACTATATAGAATGTGTAATTTGATGTAAGAATAGAATGATCTGTTAAGTGGAGTTTGCCCGTTTAGTGGGGCAAGATAGATGAGAAATACACTCATGATACATACCCATTCAGGGTGTTAGGTTATGCCTGGTAAGAACCATGGGGTTTGCCCATCCAGGGCGGGATCATGTACATGTAAATAGTTGTGGCGATTCCTTAAAGTCACTGATATTGCACCAATGATTTGTTGGGTAAACACTGCACCAATGGCGAACCCCATATGGGGTGAGAGGTTTCATATTAGTTTTTACATGGTTGAATGTATAATGCAATTAATCGTGGATTTGCAAATTTAGCCATTGTGAACTTGCCCATTCAGGGCGGGATGACGTGCATGAAATACAATTCATGACTGTTTCTCTATGTTGCAGGTATCCAACTGTTTTAGGAAATTGCATGTTTAAATATGGCCGACACCTATGGACTGAAGTAAGTCCGGTGCCCTTTATTGATGTTTACATTGTAACATTTAAATGCTGCTGACACTCGGCGCCCGCCATTATTGACAAAGGCGGTTGCCGAAACGCGTCTTTTCGTGTTCTAATACCCAAATAAATTTTGGGTAACTATTCCCGTGAGTGCTGGATATATATATAGATATTATTTAGTCAATAACGTGTAGAACCAAATAATACCATCCGGGTAATATTGAAGGATTACATCCCACAGTAAATGAATATGCAACCGATTCAACCATCCTGGTTTGCTCTTCATATAAGAGGTTGTCTTGATTCATCAATGTCTGTTATCATATTGAACCTTTTGGTTACTACAATGATATATATATATATGTAACAAATTGGATGGTTTATGAAGGACAATGATATACGTTTTAACAATCAAGATATATGTACTTTTTATGATATTTATATTCAAGCATTTACGCTATGACGAAAGAAAAGTGAAAACATTCTCAGTATGTCTATGATCATGTGCAATTATGACCCAATCACCGAGCACCATGTCACTTTAAAAATGCAAAGCATGACCACAACGTTACCATGTGATCAAGACTCTTAACGAGTTGAAACGCGTTATGGCGGCATCTAAAATAAACATCTGAATTTGCACTACCTTTGTGGTCCGTGTCCGTGTGTGGCGAGAGGAGCTGTGAAGCCTGCGGAGAAGAGATATGTGAACCGGGAGGTTTCACCGGCTCTACACGGACCCCGCTGTACCTGAGGTCGACAATGAAAGGAAACCAAATCTGGAGACGTTGGCGAAGGAAGTTAATCAAGTCCGGGAGGACTAGGGTGTCGGACCCCCCAGCGCCAGCACAAGTCGCGAAGCCATTGCAGAGGTCGGGAACAGCTGAGTTGAAGGACCCGGTTGGAACCGGCAAGACGCAAGGTAGGCGCATACTACTAACGACGCGCAGGGGAACAGCGGTGTGCAAAGCGTTAAGGTCAAACACTAGCGGAAAGACCGGAAAACGCGTTTATATTAAATAAACATGATGTCGGGAGAAACGTTACGGGACCGCGAAGCGCGGCATTGGAAATGTTCAACGATTCGCCCACTATGAGTTCCAAAACATCAAATGTAAGAGATGAGTCAAACAAAGCCCAGCACACATTAAAGGACAAATTCAAACAACTTGAAAAATATATGCGCAGCGAGCAAAGCAAATGGTGGGAGTCAAAGTCTTTACAAAGATATATCGACGTAGGAAGAATACCTAGAGGGCTAAGAATATTTATAGCTCCAAGCTATGAAACCCCAAATCCTAAAATGATGCAGGAGTGGGCAAGCTGTAATTTAGAATCATCAAGAAACTTAGGGCCCGATTCTGATGCGGGTTGGAAAAGCTTCCCGACCGAGGGCCTGATTCTGATGCGGTTAGGAAGGCCTCCTAACGTCATTTGCTCCTTCCAAATCGGATCGGGAACGTGTCTTCCCGACCGAGGGCCCAATTCTGATGCGGTTAGGAACAAATGTTCCCATTGAAGTCAATGGGAGTTCAACCAAATCGTATCTGGAAGCATCCGGATGCATCCTACTCCGCCGGTCGGACTTTCCCGATCCGAGTGGGTCGGACACCATTTCCCAACCGATTCGGTCGGGAAGCTTTTCCAACCCGCATCAGAATCGGCCCCTTAGTGTTGATACTAATTAAATATGCAGAAATAGATCGTGCCTCACTGTTGGAACTAATAGACAAATTGAATGAAGAGATCGATAGCATTGAACAGTCAGAAGAAAATCAAAAAGAAATCCAAAAATTGCGCAAGGAAATGGTAATGCGCCTAAAAAAAAGAAGAAGAAAAATAAAGAGAGAAAAACTTATAAATTTTTGAGAGACAAAAATGATTACGAATTGGGGCAGATTTTCACATTTTCCAAAAAATATGACTCCATGAGACGATCCAAATTAAATACAACTGAAGGTCAGAAAACAGGTATAGCACAAAAGGACAGACAAACGATGCAGACATCAAATTCTGATTTGAGTTCAGCTCCAGATAGTGGATCTGATTCTGAATTTAGGAATAAGGAAAGATGAATCCGCTCAGAATATTCCAGCCCCTGGTGAGGAAATACATTTTTATGCATGGACAGAAGGCAGACATTACGCCCAGGAAACAAACAAACAGAGCTCAAACCACCGAAACTACAAACGCAGACAGAGGCGCAAAGCAAAGCTCAAACACATCAAATCCCAAAAGGAAAGCCATGGGGAGATGGAAACAACGGTAATGAGCAATGAAAAACCTAATAAAAACATCATTAACCTGGCAAAAATAAATTTAACCGAAGCGGAAAAGCAGATATTAAGTCTGGGCTTATCATACTGCCCAGAAAGTAACTTCAATTATTCCAGAACAAGGATGGATGTGTATCGTTGCATTAGAAAACTCAAACTTAAAAAATATCATATGTTACAGGCTCAAAACATAAGACAAGACAACCCTGTGATGAATGAAGGAATTACAACCATACAGATACAACCGCACAAGATTTGCCCCTATTAGATGCATTGAATGCACTATGGACAGAAGGGAATATAACAACCACTCAGGTTGGAAGTGACATCCCACCTATAAAGCCAACGGAGGAACGAATAATACCATCACCATTTAGGGCCAAATCAACCTTTACTCCAGTAAGTCCAAGAGATTCAATTGATGTTTTCAATGAACATTTAACTACTGAAATCAAACAGTTAAATTACAGAGTGCAAAATACCAGAAAAAATACAACAAACGTAATATAGGGTACTACTCACTCATGCGAAAACTGAATAATGATGCCTCGGTAGTAATCAGAAACTCTGACAAAGGGGGCAATATTGTGTTATGGGACAGAACAGAATATACAAAGAAGGCTCTCTCACAATTAAATGACCCAGAATGCTACATTAGTCGGAATGGAACAGATCTAAAGGAAATATACAAAATATATTACAGCAAACTGTCAACCTGGAAAGCAAGGGGGTTAATAACTACAGAGGAACACAAATTTCTAAAAACGATCACCCCATTACACAATCGATATACTTTATACCAAAAATTCACAAAGACGCAAAACAAACCACCAGGCAGACCTATTATTTCAGCGTGGAGGTCTCTTAGAACATACGTCACAATATATGGATTTTTATTTACAAAATCATGTACAAGCTCTATCATCATATGTACCAGAGATACCAGTGACTTTTTGTATAAATTGAAGGACTATGATTGGCAAAATGAATATATGCTAATGGCGTTAGATGTAATGACACTGTATACTAGCATTAGACATACTGATGGTAGCAGGGCATTACAACATTATTTAACAACCAAATTGGGTGGATTGACAGACCACAGTAAGATGGTGATTGAAATGGTGGAATACTGTTTGACAAATAATGTATTTATGTTTAACAATTTACATTACCAGCAGACAATGGGCGTAGCCATGGGAGCCAGCTTCTCCCCCAGCTATGCGTGTTTACACATGGGCTGGTGGGAGGAGCTGGTACTTGCAAAGGTTTACGATGAGATTGTTCAAAACAATATAGTTTTATGGCTGCGCTATATTGACGATTTGTTCATTATTTGGAAAGGTACTGAAAATGAAGCACAGGAATTTGTTAGATCTATCAATGAGAATTCACTCAATTTACATTTTACTGCCACCATAAGCAAAACAACAGTCAACTTCTTAGATACGATGGTATATATTGAAAATAATAAAATTGAGACAAAACTTTACCGAAAGGAAACTGCTGGTAATTCAACCTTACACTCCAGCAGTGCCCACCCGAGACATCTTATAAACAGCATTCCCTATGGGGAAATACTAAGATTGAGGAGGGTAAATAGCAACTCAAAGACACTAAAAGAGGCCCAGGAAGGATCTAAAGCTAGATTTCTAGCACGAGGATACTCACTCAAAACTATTGAAGGCGCAATAACAAAATTCATGATTTCAGAGAGATTAGAATTAATCAAACCCAAGTCTGAGACACTCCTGAAAAAATATCAATATCAACAGACAATTGAGACTCCAGTTAATGAAACTAAAAATTGAGGAGTTTAGAGTAATCATGGAATATAGCAAGCAACATAGGGAATTACGTAACATCATTAAACGTAATTGGCCACTAGTTTTGAGTGATCCTGTGATAGGACCTACGCTGTCACACAAAATATCTATCACACACAAAAGGGCAACATCTATGAGGGACAAATTGATGAAAACGAGTCCAGAATTAATTGAAACCTGCGGTTGGCTCAAATCCCATAAAGGTTTTTTTCAGGTGTAAGACATGCAAGGCATGCCAATTAAGCATTAACAAAACCTCATATGCAACACCATTCAGCCACCAAGAGATCAAGATATCTAAATTACTTACCTGCAAGACAGAGTATGTTGTTTATGTCCTGGTATGTCCTTGTGGATTGCAATATATAGGAAGCACAAAGTTGCAAGCCCACAAGCGAGTGTTACAACATATCAGAGCAATAACCAATCAAGACAACACATACCCTGTTGCAAGACATTTCAGGGAATACCATAACTCGAAGAGCCAAGATTTGAAATATTATCTAATAGACACTGTGCCCCCAAGTAGACGAGGGGGCAATAGAAAGGCCAAGTTACGTAAACTAGAGACAAGGTATGTCCTTGAAATGGATTCTAAATCCCCAGGTGGGCTGAATAACACTGAGGATATGTACACCTGCTTATAAAATACAAAGTACTGTTAGACGGACAAAAATGATATACTTGAACATGAATTCTACACATTATGGTTTTTATGCATTTTAAACAGGATGGTTTTAAGAGATATATGTATTTATATATTTATTTATATGTTTATATGTATTTATTTATTTATATACTATGTCTGAAACACATGTGACGTAATTTACATAAAAACCTGATATCAAGCAGCTATGCATGTATGTATATATATTGATACAAAGAGTTAGCAGCGACACAAGGAGAAAGAAATCGAGAATTTGATATAATAATATTCCTTTAACGAACTATATAGTTACAAGAATTGTGTTGACAAATCTTACAAAAATTACAAAAATTTAAGAAATTACTCTTCATACAAAAAGAAGGATGAACCATAAAGGGAAATCTAGACTGTGATAGGATTAATGAAATAATACTAGTAGAAAAACAATGGGGAACACAAAAATATTATTATTATTTTTTTAATAACCAACAAGAAATGGGTTTTTTATTAAAAAGAGCACTTAGCACAGGCACTTTATTAGCACTCTAATTGCACTTTTTTGCACATCATGACTGGTGACAAATTAAAAAATACAACAAAACATAAAATACAAAACATAAATATATGAGTAATTTGTCGAATAAGATGCATTAGTTGGCAAAGTTCGCCACATTATCAAATAGTCTTTTTGCACATTATCCGAAACAAGAAAAGGTGCATATATTAATTGACTTCATGCATTTAAGCAATTATTTAGTCAATAACGTGTGAACCAAATAATACCATCCGGGTAATATTGAAGGATTACATCCCACAGTAAATGAATATGCAACCGATTCAACCATCCTGGTTTGCTCTTCATATAAGAGGTTGTCTTGATTCATCAATGTCTGTTATCATATTGAACCTTTTGGTTACTACAATGATATATATATATATATGTAACACATTGGATGGTTTATGAAGGACAATGATATACGTTTTAACAATCAAGATATATGTACTTTTTATGGTATTTATATTCAAGCATTTACGCTATGACGAAAGAAAAGTGAAAACATTCTCAGTATGTCTATGATCATGTGCAATTATGACCCAATCACCGAGCACCATGTCACTTTAAAAATGCAAAGCATGACCACAACGTTACCATGTGATCAAGACTCTTAACGAGTTGAAACGCGTTATGGCGGCATCTAAAATAAACATCTGAATTTGCACTACCTTTGTGGTCCGTGTCCGTGTGTGGCGAGAGGGAGCTGTGAAGCCTGCGGAGAAAGCGATATATATATATATAGATATATATATAGATATATATATAGATATATATATAGATATATATATATATATTACATACTTTCTTCTCCGCTATAGCAGGAAATACTCGAACGCTCTTGCATGCTTCAATAACGTTTTTAATGGCTCCAAGACGCGTTTCGGCTTGCTCACGCTCATGAGCGTGAGCAGGCGCAAGCCGAAACGCGTCTTGGAGCCATTAAAAACGTTATTGAAGCATGCAAGAGCGTTCGAGCGTGAGCAAGCCGAAACGCGTCTTGGAGCCATAAAAAACTTTATTGAAGCATGCAAGAGCGTTCGAGTATTTCCTGCTATAGCGGAGAAGAAAGTATGTAATTGTGGGGTTTCCGGTAACCCGAGCTCGGACCGCCCGTTTTGACAGCCTCTCAACCAAACCGGGACTGTTGTAGCATGTATATATATATATATATATATATATATATATATATATATATATATGGATGGGACTTGATAATGGCATCAAAAGGCTTATTAAAAACAGGGAAATAAAACTTTACTAATCCACCTGAAATATTATTTTAAATTTGCTTTATATTAAATAGGTGTATTATCTGAACTGTAAATTACGTATTCAAAAATTTCACAACTTCAAAATCATATTCACAATCAAACCAGACATCTGTTTACATAAGCAAACAATATCTGAAATGAGAAGTGAAACTTATCACAACTGTTTCCTAGATCTGCCATTAAGCTGATCCTGTCCAGCAAATTTATCAGAACCCAGAGCGATTCTCCGACAAACATATAGTAGGAGGTCACTTACATTGAAAGAGAGAATGTGAGTCTGAAACCACAGAACTGCTCAAGAAAAAGACCTTTGGTAGAGTTGAAGATATTGTCTGATTTGAAAACTCTGACCCCAGCCCCTCATAAGTTCTATCTCACCCAAGTGTCTTCTCCTTGTGCTTAATAATTATCTCTTTGCGCTGGAAAAGATTAAGTTAACATGTAATAGTGGGTTAATAGTGGGTATGATATGTCTCCCACAATTTATGCTTGGTCATTAGGCTTTTTCCAGTGGACACTATTTCCTATGTTTTTAATTGCACCGACTTGATTTGAACCAATAAATGGGTAAAACTTTGGATGTGCAGGACCATCTCTAAACAAGGACTGACAAAGCCAGTAGAGCTGGCCTCTTTACAATGAAAAGCTTTCGTGGGCTGCGTAAGTAAGAAGATGTATTAAGTTTTGTAAGACTCTGTATCTTAAGAGGATTCTTTAGTTTGTTTACAGTCTCAACTGTGAGGGAAGGTGATAAAACATAAAAATTATATCTGAACTCAGTTTTACCCTCCGGAGCAGATCTAGTGCCTACTGGTAGGAAGTACGTGAAGATACCTCCTCCTCACAGAAGAGTTGCTATACTTTTAATGGCCGGAGTACTTTAAACGGGAAGGAGCCATGCACTCCATGCTGCTGTACTTCTACTCACACAGCAGCAACACTCCTAGGCATGAGTACTGTACTTTAATGTGCACTTCTCGGAAGAGATGCCATATTCTGAATCAGACACCATCACTCTCAACAGGGCTGGCAGATTTTAAATGCGGCACTAGATGTACTTCTTAGCAGGGCTGTCACATTTTAATTCGAGAAGTCATGGGTTTTCTTTAGTATAGCAGGTGGAGTGACAGGCACCAGTAGACCTGCCAACCGAGGGGAAACATTGATAAAAAATGTATAATAACTTGTTATGATACAGCGCTTTGCACAGCACATCTGCCACTTCTAACCACTGTAAAAAACAGATGCTACTGTTACCCCATTGTACAGGGTACTCAATATACTTTGGAAGGATGGATGGTTGAGTCTGCTTTGGCAGGATTCGAACTTGTGATTTCCCATTCAGAATGGACTGAAAGAGCCGGCAAGTGGTGAACTTAGCTTTGATATGAAGGTTGCACATATTTAAGTGACAATGACACAAATGTTAACTTAAGTGGCTGTTAACTTCTGCACCAGCCCCAAGCATTACACATGCATGCACTACTGAAAAAAGGGATGCAACAAAATATGGAATTCCCTAAGGAATTAGGGCAAAATATTTCACCATGTGACAGCATGTTCAGAGCATAAACTATGCCAAGATGGAGTGGAGGTGAAAAGGCAGAGAAAGAATGAGAAGAAATAAAGAAAAATCAGTGGAAATAAAGGCAGCTCTCCTGTCCAAGAAGAGAGAGAATGTTGTGTCTGCAGCTCTGTGCAACACCCCTCTGAGCCTGGTGCCCTGGGCAACTGCCCGGCTCGCCCATGATAAACTGGTTGTGAGTAATAGTACCTAATAAACATCTAACTACTATTGATCTTTCATGATTCATGTTATTTAACATTAACTGCTTGTTGTTGAGTGCCCATCGACTACGTAAACTCAGTAAAAATGTCTTAAAGAATAAAAAATATTTCAGAATGAAGAAATCACCTAAAGAGATGCTCACTGGAGAATAAAATCCCAGCTAACAAAGCGAAATACAGACTTGAGTGCAATTTAGGTGCACAAATACATGCATTAGTAAGGGCAAAATGTCATTATTGGTTCACAGAGACAGTAATGGTGGGATTGTGCTCTCAACAATGGTATTTTCTAAGATGGAAACTCCGCCATTTTGATGGAATTTCCCTGTGGGCATGTTTGCTCCCAGGCATGGAATTGAGAGAGATTCTGGATGGGGCAACCAGCAAAAGCAAAACACTGACATACTGGCAAGCTTGTGGCTATTCAACAAACATTTTAGGCAGTTTCCTGTCCCGAAAAGATGTCCATGTTTACTTTTATAACTGGCTGGGATAAATGTGTTTTTGAAATGGCAATGGGATGGTCAGTCCTACACAATTGACGGGTTGTGTGGAAAGTGTTTTTACATGAGAAAATATTTTTCCTGTGAGAAACAAAAAAAAAATTAAAAACTGCAAATACACTTTTCCATCACATTTATACAAATATACATGTTACATTTCTGTATACTTATGTGGTTACATATGCGATTACTTCACTGAAATCTGGTCAGTTATAGAATTCAAGATGAGCCCTGTGGTTTCCTGGTTGTAATGGTGACAACTTAACGAATATATATTCTGGCGGCCAAATCTCTAGTGGACAGTCGAATCAGAAGACTTTAACACTGTAACTACACCATGGTGGCAAGGAAGGGCTCTTGTTCTGAACTACGTAGGGTTTAATGAATGTGCAGTGTAGTAGACACATGAATATGCAATTAAAAGTGGCACATGTCAGTTCTATGTAATCGTCGGCTAGCTAGCGTGGAAGGTGGTTAAAGGAGGTTGCACCTGCATCACACTGAAATGATGAAATATAGTTAATAAATGAAAAGTGTCAAGTTGGTTGTTGCTCTAGTAGGCCAAGAAAAGTGTAAAATAAAATTGAATAACACAATAGAAATATGTAGGTTGGTGGAACATCTGCGGTCTTTATGGTTTTGTTTCTGGAAAGACAAAAGAATTACTTTTAAGCAAAACTGTTCCTAAACTGTTGAAGTCATTAGGACGCATCTTAAGTGTAAATATTCATATGCTTCAGTCAGTGATAAAGAAATAACATCATTGTAAGCAGTCGTTCAACTTATGTTAGGATGTTGAAAGTTATCATCAAGTAAAGTGTAAGAAAGCGCGAGAAGTTGCAAGATCAGCTGTTCGTGTGGGGTCTTGTTGACCATACTTTGTAACAACTAAAAACATATTCTTAAATGCCTTTGTTGCTGAGATGATCACAAGTTTAACTGGAAGCTCAAGAACAAAGGTTTAGGTGTTCAGTCTGCAGTGTACAAAAGATAAACACCATTTAAGCTGTCGGTCTTACTTGTGCTCAGGGAATGTCATTTGGCACGTAGTAGCCGCCCTCTTGAAGTGCCAAGAAAGAGACAGACAAACGAGAATAATGAGACAGCAAACTCTGCCCAAAAACCATTACAGGGTTTGTTTATTCTGTCTTAATATGAGCTAATAGTTTATCCCCTTCGATGCTCATGACAAGCTCAGCTCGTCATGCTGCGCGGTCGCGCTGTGCGCATGACGAGCTGAGCTCGTCACGACCACACCCGCGATCGGAATGTCCAGCACCTGGGCGGAATTCCGATCGCGGCGAAGCGGTTATGAACAAGTATGCAAGTATCCAGGGAAAACAAAAATCAGGAAGGTGTTGCGTCTTTTTCAGAATACGGTGTCTCAGGGTAAAAAGAAGTGATGTCAATGTTAGCTGTGTCTTTTTGGTGGCAATTTCTAAGTGTACCTGCAATAAAAACAACTCATAGATGAAACCTATTATTCACGGAAGCCACGTGTGCATTTCACAGTCCTTATTAAATTCATATTGGATGGTTTGTAATCTTAAAATCCATATGCTTTCTTTTCTGCAAAGGCATAATTCCTGAACATCCCATTTCTGTTTTGAAACATCTTTTCAAAAGTATGCAAGGAAAGTGTCTTCTGGTGTTCGTGCTTTGTGATGTGGTGTTCACAAAGAAAGTATTATTGATTTAGTTTGCAGATTATTGTATAGGTGACATAGGAGCTGTGAGAGGCCAACCATTCTTTAATCAACAATGTAGAAGAGTTTCCATAAATGAAAGATTGTGCTGTATTCACCTAAAGGGTAGACATTAAACAGCAATGCCAAGCACAGAATCCTTTAGTATAGTGTTTAAATTCTTGTTGTTTCTGAATTCGGAACATAAACGTTTGTTTTCACAGTTCTCCTCTGTCTTTTGGGGAGGTTTTCATCCTACAATTACCACACAAGTACATTCATACATACTTTAAGTTACTTTAAACTCCACCATAGGTGCCCTTACCCCTAACATAAATTTTATTAAATTTAATTTGTTTAACTAATTAAATTAATTAATAAAAATAATTGGTACCTTATTCTTACACCAATTCTAACCTCAACCTGGGTAAAATAAAGTATATCGATGTATTACAATACATGAACAGTAACCACTGTAATATCTATTTAATTATATTCAAATAAGCTAAATGTAATCTTATTCTAAACCAAGCCCTTAAATCTAAACAATGTAAAACAAATGAAATTAAAACTGCCTTAAATGGATTCTTATCCTAGCACTAAATTAATTTAGAAAATTATAAACCTGATTTTAACCCTAATAACATTTTATTAAAAAAAATCTTTTAAAATCTGGATAAGTGAATTTATTGACTTAACAGCTGTCAATAAAGCTATCCAGAGCGCTGCCTCGGGCAAGGCCCGGGGCCCCGATGGAGTTGCCATTGACTTGTTAAAATCCAAACTGGAATTCTGGGGGCCATTTGTGACTAATGTATTTAAAGCAGTTGTGAAGGGGGCCCCAATTAATACATTGAGGGAGTCCACTTTAGTGCCTATATTCAAGAAAGGGAATAGGAATTGTTCTACGCGTTATCACCCGATTTCTTTGTTAGATGCCACAGTAAAACCTAGTGGTCGGGTCATCTTGCAAAAGTTGGAAGCTTGGGCAGAAAAGAATTCTTTCTTCTCAAAGGCTCAATCTGGTTTCCGTCCAGGCTTGGGGACCTACGAGCAGGCACTGAACTTATCGCTTACTTCAGGAAAGTACGCCAAGGCCAAGAGAGGTTAATTTCACATGGCATTTATGGACCTCTCCTCTGCTTTTGATTTGGTGGATAGGGGTAAGTTGTGGTGTCTGATAGAGGCAGCTGGGGTGGACCCACCATTGCTGAACCTTATAAGGCGGTTGCACTGGGATACCACTACCAAGGTCCACTACACTCAACAAGGCGACTGTACACAACCTATAAAGGTCAGGCAGCGCTTTATAATGGCACCTTTCCTGTTTTTATTTTATATTAATTCCTTAAACAAAGCACTGAGTTCATGTAGTGATGATACCCCTAGAATCGCCTCTTGAACAGTCCCAGTTCTTTTATATGCGGATGACACAGTTTTAATCTCACAAACAGTAAATGGCATCCAGAAAATTTTAAATGGTTTTAATAGTTTTATGACAAACCTGAGTTTAAAAGTAAATCACCAGAAATAATTTATTTTAACCTGCGGTCCAAAAAATACCAAAACAAATCCTTTCTTTATTGGCAAGACATTGATCACTAAGGTTTTATATTTCAATTATCTAGGTAGCCTGTTTGAAGCAAATTTGTCATGGGGCGGCATGACCAGCCAGAGAATACAGAAAATGGGAGTAGTCTGCAAATCTATTTTTAGATTCGCAAAAAAATTGGGTATAAGTCAATTAAAGAGATGGTCCAGCGATATAAATCCAAATGTCTGGGCATGGGAACATATGGAGCGGGTGTGTGGGGTCATGGAACACCACCTAGAATGCAGAGCTTTGAAAACAAGTTCCTTTGTCGGTTACTGGCCATCCCTAAATCGACCCCAAGTTTTATCTCCCATAGTGAACTGGGTATGGACTATTTGGAAAACAAAGTTAAAATGGCGCCCCTTTTACTCTGCGTTAAAATCTGGTGTAGCCCACAAGCAGGTTTTTCAAGAGACAATTTAAGTGACTGTCTGAATTTGGAAAATAGATACTCTATCCCTTTGTTGGCATATGTTAGGAAAAGCTTAAATGATATGGGCCGGATTAACCTTTGTGACTTTCCAGGGCCCCAAACTAAGGCTATAGTTAAGGAAACATTTATTATGATGAATGAAAAATTAGAATTGAAAGGTCAAGCCATTTAACCTCAGTTCTTAACTATTTGCCAATTTCCACTACGCCCAGGATTAACCTGGGTGGAAAAACCAGAACATAGATTTTATCTCACGAGGCTCAGGTTACATTCAATTCATTTTCTGGTTGCTTTCCCTAACTGTGGCTCCTGGTTTGAATCCCTTCCGGGTTGCCCATGTAATAATACCTCATCTCAAACGACAGTGCACTTTTTTCTTTTTTGCACTTTGTATAGCTTCTTACTTTTAAAGAACAAGCACTTTACATCGCACCAAGAGGGGGTGATCTTTTTTAAATGTCTAAATTCTCTACAATTTGTTTCTCTGTCCATTTTGTCTGCAATAAAAATGAGGAGGAGGTATGCTTCATAAGACAATTTATTTAAGCATTGATTAGATTGTAAATAGTTTTTAAATGAATGCCAGTCACCACTGGTGCTCATAAATCAATGTTATACTATTTGTTAAATGCATACATAAATTATATTTTATGATGTTTTAATTGATGTGTGAAGTTTCCTCAATGATCTTTCAATCTGAAACTATGTGATGTAAAATGTATTTTTAAATCTGTGTTTTATGGTAATTTGTTATGACCGAATAAGACTATTGAACTGAAAATAAATCATATTCACTATTTTTAAATCAAACCTTCACTCAAACCCCAACGTTCTATGTTATTTATTTACTGTAAAATATAATAAACTAATAAGTAATGTTGTTCTAGCGTTAAATCAGGGACACTGGTATTACGTGACCATGAACAATCAATTATGAGGACAGATGGACTAAATTATACTGCAAGGAAATGCAAATTATGCAGCAAGGAAGGACAAATAATGAGAACTATTAAATGATTAAAAACAAATTATGCAAAGCATTAGGTGGCTATTTTGACATACTGAAACATGTCAAAATAGCCATGTAATGACAACAAAGGGATCCCACTGCTATACAAAATATTCATAGGTGTCTTAATAAAGTGTACTGTACAAAGTCAGCAGTTCCCTGTTTAGAAATGTTATTGACATGAATTAAAATGTTTACGGCATGAAAGCTCAAGAAAGTAATTTTACAAACCCAGTACTTCATGTCTCCCAGAGTAGAAAAAATTAGTCTAAAATATTTCCAATGTTACACTCAGCAGAATCCTTGTAATAAAAGATGTTTCTAATTTTTCAGCGCATTTCAGTTAAATTCTAAAATCTATCTTTAGTTTTTGGTTTACCCTGTGCTTACACTATGGAGCTTCTGGAAACATTGCTTTCTATTATGAAACTTCCATGATAAACAGAATAGAATTTTTCCAATCTGCTCTTTGTCTCATTAGCAGGCACTTTAGTATTCGAGACATCAGGAACTAGAAAGAGAGGCAGCAAGTTTGGGAGCTACTGAAGTCTGAGTGCCTGCTTAAAGTAAATGCTACTTTGAGAACAGAGTTTGTGATGCAAACATGAATTTGCATGAATAGTGAAAAACATATCCATGACAAAGGAAAAATCATTGTTTCCAACCTGATTGAATACCATTTAATCACTAAAGCTGTTTGATTCCTGCTCTGGACTGCAGTCCTTCCCCCAGGTGTTCAAGTATTATTTGTGCATTATTTCAGACCAATTGTCACCTCTGAGTAAATCAATCAATTGCTGGAAGCTGACTAGGTTACTTTCACATTGAGTTGCAAACAATAGTATGGGATTTTTATAACTTTCATTCAGTTTGAGCTAGATATTATTTATTCATTAACATCCATAAATTATGCGGCAGATGTCATTTGTCATTTTATTTCAATTATATTTAGTCTAAATATAGTTACAAATCTACATTAATAAGAATTATTTACAAATTGAATAATGAATTTTTTAACCCAAGTTTTATATTAAACTTAGCTTAAAGGCACTTTACCTGATGCTTTGGATGAAGTGTTGGTGTAACTCAGTGAACGCAGACAAACTAAAGCTTCTATTGAAGTAATGGTAGGGAAGTAAATCCCACATGAAATAAAGGGGCAGAAGTAAAGTTGGACACTTGCTACCCATGAGAGCAAGTCACCATATCCAGCCTAACCTGATCAGCGTATGCGAAAATCCAAACCACGGGAAAAAGTAGAGTGTAATATTCTGGATGTATAGCTTAAGGAAGAAGGAAAGAATCCTGAAATCAAGCTTAAAAATAATGAGGCATATACACAAAGGTAAATTCATTGGTAAACGTAAGTTTAAGACCAAATTTACCTTACTTACTCCTGCCAGAAAATCGCAGAGGGATATGTGGCAGGCGTAAGCCCATTAACCAATGAGGAGATCTTCGCACGAGTGCGGAGTTCTCCATACTCATAAATACCTCTCAGGGATTAGAAATATGAGCAGTTTGAGGCATTCCAAGGCATCTTTAGCCTTGGAAGTTTGGGAGCGTCTACAAACCACAACATTTGTGGGCGTACCAATACCCCTCACATTCATTTTTCCAGTCTCAAAAAGTCAGCTTTTTACTCCAACACATTGCTCACATAAATCCTTTTTCTGGGAAGAAAAAGGATTTAAAAACTCCAGAATTGTAAGGCACGTAGGGAAAGAGGTTTTTGCACAGGGAAAAATATTTTCACATTGGAGAAAAATAATAAAACAAAATATGCATTTGCATTGGGGATTTGTCCCCCTCTGTGTGGGAGTCTCTGCCAGGGAGAACTCCCTGCAGCAGAAAAGGGACTCTGATTGGAAAATCACATGACTTCCTAGGAAATCGCATGGAAACCTGCGCTTGCCGCAGCTTTCCATGCAGATTCATGGAAATGTTTGTGAATTCCAGAAAGTAGTAAATCTACTCTCAGACGTAGATGCAAACCAATAAGCTTTGCTTTACTGAATCGGGCCCCAAAGTATTTATACTATCAGGGTAACCAAGCCTTCCTCCACTCGGATTTACATGAATACAAAAGGATCACATCTAAATTCCTTGATTTAAAAAAAATAATTTAAACGAGAATTACATCTATTACCTCCTGCAACGCTTGAAACTAATAGGTACACCCAGGAGAATGACTACCTCTCCGGGCTTACGGAAGTAGTTAGTGATGCTGATCAATGTTTGATACAGGGTGCTGCAAAAACCAGACTGCTTCTTGGGGGAAATAAATCACCAAACCACAAAAAACATACATTGGCTATTTTAAACATCTCTCTCATGCCCCTCTCCCACACATTCATAACCCCAAGAATATTAAAATACTTCCATCAGATCTCCGCTCTTTGTACTGCTCTGTCTGTATAAATCTCTCAGTCATACCATGGAAGAGGCCCAGAACATCTAAAACAATGCTTTAAATGGTATGCCCCCAGGAGAGCACTGAGATCGGCAGGAGCAAGACTGGTGATAGTACCCTCCTTTAGGAAAGCAAAATGGGGGGGCAGAGGCTTCAGCACCTGTGCCGCTAGGGCCTGGAATGAGCTTCCATTCCATCTTAGGAATGCCACAGATCTACTGGCCTTTAGGAAGGGACTCAAAACCTGGCTTTTTACCTTATAGGCATTTCACTCTCTGGTAGCCGGAAGATAGTGTGCAGCGCCAGGACACCCTCGGGTAACAGTTGCGCTTAAGAAATGTGAATAACATAACATAACATACCTTTCCTCCTATACAACTTCCTCTATATTAAAACTGGTGAGGTATATAAATATCGCTATTTCCCTCCTTATTATGTGCAGCTCTTTCAGGCACATTTGCGGGTTTCAACACACATATTAAATCATCTTTGCACAATTTTGGTAAAAAATTAGACCATTCACAAGTGAGGCGCTACAGTGGTTTGAGTTGCCCATATCTGGTCACCAACAAAAGATTTATTTCTGTCAGTAATTTGTTTTTTCCTTCTCACTTCTAACCAGATGCTGGCGTGAGAACATGTGTGAAGTATTGTTAAAGATTTTATGTATTGCGTGTGGTTGTGGTCAATGGCAGTTGTTTAACAAGAGTAAATTCTGAAGGATTACTGATAAAATGGATGCTAGAAATGGGCAATCTTTAAAATTATCTCTCTGTGAGTCTTAGCACAACACGACATAGGGTCATGATATCTTTGGTCAATTCATTACCTTCAGTTACATAAACACTTCACAGTGTTTCATTTAAGTGGATAACTAACCACACATGTTTACATCCAATCATTCAAATTTATTTTTATTATCAGTTTATGTAAACCATTTAAACATACACTGTTACAACTGATTTGAAACATACATTTCAGTAACATAAAAGGTAAATGAATAATTTAATATTTGTACCTTAAAGAAATTCAAAATATTAGTACAACTAATTTCAGCACATCAGATTGAATTCTATTGTTTGATAACATGAAATAGATTTTATGAGTGGCAATCTATTAAATCTATTATATCAGACCAATAAGTGTTCAAAGGTCTCAATATCCTCTTTGCACCGCTTACACAATCCTTTCGATAAAAGACATCCTGCCATGATTCTGCTACTCCCAAATTTTCAAGTGATTAAAGCAAATATACAATAATTTAATTTCCTAATTTTATTTGGGCATTTTATTAACTCATATTGCAATCAATTGTGATGCCCATGTAGTAACCCAGATAATTTATATTCATTTTATTCTTGCCCACACTCCGACATCAGCATTTTCAGACATTTCATTAATAATGATTCTTGAAAACTGTCTTATTGTTCTTTGGATCAAAGAATTAATGGCCTTATATACAGTTTGGCAGAGAGGAAGCAACACAGTAAATCGGCGATGCTCTTTCCCTGCCAAACTCATGGTTCCCGCGCTAGAAAAGGGAGAAGCATTCTGTTTACACTGTTGGAGCCTCTGCATTTTTCCTTCAACATCTTCATAAAATTAAATAAGAGTTTGCATCAAAAGTGAGACCCTATATCCTACAAAGTCATCCTCTTCTCAGCCAGGACTAACAATGCAGTGATGCAGGCTATCCCCAAACACAGCAGGCTCCATACTTTTGCCCACCATGAATTGATGAAAATATACCACCTGTTCAAGGAAATCTTTCACCTTAGGTACATATAGCCACCAGCTGCAACCACCAACACCACACCATGCCCTCCATGTCAAAGAAAGGAACCTGCCCTCTCCATCCACACCAGCCAACAGACCCTTTGTTGCAGGTCACTTCCTGTTTACCCCAAACGATGCAACTAAATTAATGACTGCTACTTTGAGACAGTGTACCCACACTACCCTCCTGGGGAGAGGTTTTAGATATGTGAAGCAATAAGACAAAATAAACAGTAATGCTTTCTAGTACGCCTTGCTGATGGGGAAGGGTCACTCATGCAATAACTAGTAATGGCTGTGAAGGATTATTGATTGAGAGTAATGACAAGCTATAACCTGTCTAAACGGCACACCTGGGCATTACTGAGCTCTTTTTGAATTAAAATGCAGAACACTAGCCATAGATTATATATATATATAATACTGATTATAAATGATATCGTATCCGCCTCATTATAAATACATTATATCATATGGCATTTGTAATAAGGTGGACGGGATATTCTTCAGGTTTGTGATGAAATAACCCATCAGCAGCTTCACAATCAGGCCCATTGAGAGGAACCACGAGGATCAGATGGTTTATGCAAGTTTGGCTTCAAGAGTGCTCGTAAACTAAGTCAGAAGAACCACTATGAAGAGTCATGTGCCGTCAGATTTGGATGGGAGGAAAGGTGCAGCTTAGGGCTGGCGAAACAAAACTGTTCAACCATGATGACTATCTTCTAAAGAGATGGAAAAGGGGACAAGCAAGATCATGGATGAATGTGCAGATCTTCTATGGATTCCGGTTTACCGAGATTTGAGCCAATGCACGAAGTGGCGAAGAAAAGGTCTGTTGCCAACACAAAACCTACAGCTTTGCAGAGCAGAAGCAGGACAAGTCTTCCTAACCAAGCTGTAGGGTTATTCAAGACACACCAAGATGCAGAATTGACTCACACTTTGCTGGACTCATGGAGGAAGTGGAAAAAGCAGATATCACGGAGTAGAGGCAGGAAGACGGAATGAACATTAACGTTGACCCCTACTTGTGAAGTGTTATTGCAGCATGTTGATTAAACGTTCCCTCACTAGAAGACATCTTCTGTGCCCACTTTTTCTCTGCTTTTTCATTGAAGCTATCATCCTTCCTGCTATGATCACCGACACATCTCCCTTTGAAGATGGATCATGGCGCAACAACCTGTTATAGGATCACAGAGGTTTCCACTCAACCTTGAAATAATCAGGGCATAGTTCTGAAGGAATAATAGCTGATGTCCTGCACAGCAGAGTAAGACGCACTTGTTCCTGCGCAAATGACACTCCAAGCTTTATTGTGTTCTGTTGTTGGCGTATGTTTTTCCAAACTCTGTGGGGCCATAACATTGCAGCCCTTTAGGTAGTCTACGGGTGACTTTCCAAAAGGCTCTGTGGTTTCCTTCTTGGACCAGAGCTTGATTTAGCTCGTGGAGATGTCCTATCAGTAGTGTGCATGGATATGTTACAAAGTAGGGGAATCAACCAGCTTCAGTGAATCTACAAAGTACCCTCAAGCCAACCCATCGGCAAGAAACAAAACATGTTCAAAAGTAACTATAACAAGCATTTGCAATGCAATAGGTCTCGCATTTGCCGGAGTTTGAGCTATTGTCATTGTAATTGACAATGCCTTTGATTTCTGTTTGGAAAACCTGAAAGCGGTGCGTAAACACGCTCTTGGACTTATAGTCCTAGCTTATGAGAAGCAAGGCTGGCAGTAAAAGAGGCGCAGTTGGTGCCAGCCTTGCTTCTCGGAAGCAATGACTACAATTACAAAGCACTCTTGAAGAGAACACTGTGTTACCGAAGAGATGTGATCAGTAAATGTGACAACATGGAAGGGGTCGAACTGCTGTAGTTGGAGCTGCAAGTGTAGAGTCGAGATGGGTCAGTACGAGAGCTGATGGGGCAGTTTAAACAGAAGTGGCAGGAAGCATAGGGGGAGAGTGTGTGAGGAAAAGGGAAACGAAGCAGACGGGGGTGTGAGCTGAGGGGGGCAGGAAGCATAGAGGCAATGTGTGAGCAGAATCTTCAGGGAGTAGAGACAGCAAAGTGTGACCAAAAGGGCCAGTGTGTTAGCGGACACAGAGGGGAGTGGATAGGGCAGTGTGTATAGAAGAAGGCCCTGTGTAAGCGGAAGGATCAGGGACCATATGTGCCAGCATGTGAGCAAAGGAGCAGAATATGAGCAGAAGTGGCATGGATGAAGAGGGCACTGTGTATGAGCAGATGGGCCAGTGTGTGAGCAGGTGATAGTGTGTAACCGGACGGGTAAAGAAGCAGAGGGCAATATGTGTACGAGGGACAAGCATGGGACTCAGGAATCAGAGTGAGTAGGTTGTGACCAGAAGTGGCAGATAGCAAATGGGGGAAAATAAGTGAGCAGATGGGGAATGTGTAGCAGGGTGCAGTGTGTTCCCAGAAGGTGCAAGGAGCAGAAAGCAGAGTGTGAGCAAAAGAGGAACGAAGTAGAGAGGGCAGGATGTGATTATAGAGGGCAGGATGTGATAATAGATGGCAGCAGGGCCGGCTTTAGGGCAGTGCGACTGGTGCGGTCGCACTGGGCGCTGACCTGTGGAGGGGGGTGCTGACCTCAGGGGGGAACACTGTGTTTAGCAATAACTTATGATTGGAGAGATGAGGGGCACTTTTGCCCGGTGGTAGTAATTGAATCCGAAGACGCGGTCATGGGGGGGCAAAAATGATTGTATGAGTTGAACTGGGCAGTTTTTGAGCAGAAGAGATATAGAGCAGATAGGGTGGTGTAGGAGGATAGATTTCCCTATTGTGTATTTATAAATGTTTACTGCATGTTAAAATAACTTGCTTATCATAAAATGGATTCATTTGAATACGTTTCACAAGTGGGTATGCTCACCGCACTCTATCACACCTGTAATTCTTTTGCATTATAATTAAAAAATTGACTCATCTGACCCAGGACATACCAATAATTTTATGAACCTGGCTCCCTTGCACCGGTACTGCTGTGAGCCGCAGTGGTGGACGAGTGACTCTGGAGCCAGTGACGAAACAAACTTCACTAACCCAGAGGCGCACCATCACACCCCAGCCCTTTCCCCAATGAGAGATCAGCTGCCTGCCCAGGCATCGCTTCAACAGTGGCCCCTGAAACTTCTCAGTGAGATCATGAATGATTTCATGGTTTTGTTATGGAAGTAAGAATATGCATATTAAACAAGACCTTCAAATAAAGCAAAGTTTTATGTGAGTAAGATCAACATTGTTAATAGATCACAGAAACAAACCTGACTAAATGGATTATTTTTTAAACTGCTAGTAAAAACTGTGGATTTCACAGTGTTTCCAGGAAAAAACACTTTAGAAATGTATGCAGAAACTGCCCAAATATGAAAACGGAGAACGAGTTGTTTTATATCAGAGGTTAATAGATCAAGGTTTGTTTTATTCATTGGATTCTGGAACATATAATTCTGCATTTCTAATAGGAAAAATAAACATACACAAAATGTAAAGGAAAAAACTGAACTGTATTAGCTACTCATCTAACACTGACCAACTTGAACTCTATTATGTTTTAGTAAATATCCGATTGTGTTTGTTATTTTATTCTAAAGGACTAAAAGCGCCAGAGATTCAAAGAAGAAAGTAATATGAGACCCAACATAGGACAACCTCAGAAAACACGTCTGTCAGTTGTGCGAAGTTTATCCTGTCATTGTCCCTTGCATTCTGGTGCCGGTTCTATTCTTAGTTTCTTGTTTATCATAAACATGGCGCTACAGTTATCCAAATACGAAAATATCCAAAAACTGTATTGGATACCGCATCAGTTTTCCTGTATTTTTGGATAAAATACATAATACAGTCAAATTGCAATAATAGACACGTCCCACCTATATATGTTTGTAAGTTGGCATCTACGGAAACTTACCTTGCACAAAACATGGTAATGTATTTTTATTACTTGAAGGTAACAATATGTTCTCCTTCCTATAAAGTGGCACTTGTGGGATACAAGTTCTACACACATAAGCACACTGAAAACATGTTTAAATAAACCCCGACGCAAAACTGGGCAGCTACGTTTATGCCACTGTCAGCAGACGAGCTGAGCATTTGAAGTACAATTTTGGGTGGCTCGGACGAGGACCATTTTAAGCAACTTCTATTAAGTGTATTTGACCAGCACCTCTGTAACTCCAATGAGACTTTTGAAAAAAAATATGAGGGGTGCAAGAAAGCAAGCGACAGCAGCAGCAGCGACCAAGCATTCCTAGCCGGGCTGTAACCTTAGCCACATTCCTTGGGAACAGCATAAACCACAGCTCTACCCAGACAAGCATTGGCATAGCCAATAGGTCTCGCTTTTGGGACCTTATAAGTATTTAGTTATGCAGCACAATATCCTTGGTGCAACAACATTAACTTTTGCATGGTTAAACACTTATAAGGTCCCAAAGGCGAGACCTATTGGCTATGCCAATACTTGTTTTTAAAGCGAGTGGGAAACAACATGGGGTGTAAGCAACATGGGGAGGGGGAACCAACATAGGGACAATAAGCTGAAGCAATAGGCGGGGGTGTCAAATGGGTGAAAGACTAAATGGGTGGGGGCAGTTGGGAACAAGCATTGGCATAGCCAACAGGTCACTCTCCACTCGCCCCCTGGGCACCTAGGGGACGAGGCTCCGTTCCTGGGCTGTAGGGAAGCAGCGTGACCGAGGCCGCGTTTTCTCTGGGCACCAAATGAGATTTTTCCCCCTCTGCCTGCCGTCGGACAAAGCGGGCCTGACGTTTGTAATCATGGCGGGTAGAGGGGAAGTGGCCGCGCCGCTGCCCGGCAGTGGCAGGAGACAGGGGGCCTGCCCTGCATTGATTAGCTCTTAGCTGGGCCTCCTCCGAAGCTTTTAAGGCTGGGGTAATTCCACTCAGAGCTTCCAGGGAGAAGCAGGAAGGAGGGAGCAGGGCAACGAGGCAAGGGGAGAGATGAGAAGGAGCGACAGAGAGGAAAACAAAAGTAAGAGAGTGGGAGCGGGAGGGGAGAGAGAAGGCGAAAGAAAGGTAAGACAAAGGCAGAGGGAGAGAGAGGGGGAATGAAAAGAGAGGGAGAAAATAATAGTGTGAAGAAGCAAGAGAAAGGAGAATAAGAGAAAAACGGACACAGGAAGAGGAGAGAGGTAAGAGCGAGAGAGAGAAGTAAGGAGAGAAAGCGGAGAGAGAGAGTGGTAGATGAGAAGCCGGCATGAGGCAGATGGGGTGTTAGAGAAAATGACAAGAGGAAGATCAAAGGCAAGGGAGAGCGGTGGCTGGTAAAACAAGCGCTGGTCACACGCCGCTCCCGGCACCCCGCGAACGCGCTAATTAACATCTGTTTCGAATTAGAGTGGTGAAAGCGACCACGCTAATTCAAGCTTTTCAAGCACTCGTGCTTGTGCTCCACCTTGCGGTGGAATCCAGAACTCCAAATACCAGAATGCACAGTGAAAACCTGGACTGGATGACCAACTCGCGCATGCATCTGGGAAACAAACGCGAGAGTGCTGCTCAAGGCCTTTGAAGGCGCTATGACTGTTGCTGAAGGTCTATCTGGGGGTGAAAAGACCAGCGGGGGGCCTCTGAAGTTCTCCGAAGGCTGGCGGGGGGGTGTTTAAAGAGCAGAAGCAGTGCATATAGGCTGGTGGCTGGGTAAAGGCAAGGCACAATCAAAATTACCTATTGTAACCAATGTGATCACACCCAAGTATCCACCAATACAATCCACCAATGTCTGAGGGGTCATGTTTCGGCCAAAGGATGCTTTAATAAAAGAGTTGACCATGCACGTAAAGTTTTTTTTTTTCCTTTACCACAGTTTAGAAAACAACCATGTCATTTAAAATGTCATCACCTCCAGCCTGCGCGAGATCTGATTGGCCCATTCCCCTCTCGATGTCTGTAATTGTGGCACGGGGGATATCTGATGTAACCTCGTGCATGTAATGAACACCCCAGCGTGCTCCCACGCACCACTAATGTTCAAAATATCGCTCATAATGGCTTCAAATCATCAGGTTTATTACAGCACTAAAGCAAAACTGATATCCCGCAGTATCCCTGGCGCTCATAAGCTTCGCAGCAACTGAAAAGCGTGGAGTAGAGTCACCAAAATTGCGCAACTCTTAACCTCTCTTTCATCTGCAAAAGCCTGACTAGCGCTTAATGAGTCCCAATACGAAGTGGCGCTAACCGGGTGACTTTTGCCTGGAGTTGTAGAACTGTAGAGCGCGGTGGACATTTAAAGTAATGAAAGGCTGGACTTACTCGTTTCTTCCTTACCTTCAGAAAAACCCTTTCAGTCAGATTTTCACTGAAGCGCCGACTGGAGACAAACCTTTCTGCAGAACATTCGTACTGGCGAAGGAACTCTAACTGCTCTGGAATACTCCTTCTAGGCAGCGGGAGGTATCAGGCGGAGAATCACATTGAAACGCTAATCCCCTGATGAGAATTTTTGTCATGGAGAATGCGCAGCACAGGAATGCTGCCTTCTCCTCGGGAACGAAGGTTGAAGTGCGCTGCGCGCGAAAAACCTGAACACTCACTAATTCTTATGGAACACTAGAACCCTGCACTAACAAGCACGGAATCGAAACGGAGGAGCGGGGGCGAGCGAGCGCGGCAGCCTGCAGAGCTGACCAAACGCTCGTGCGTCGTGGCTGGCCTTTGGATAGGTACGCGCGGCAAACATGTGTTTCCAATTATCGCGCCCGCGTCTGGGCACGATAATTGGAAACACATGTTTGCCGCGCGTACCATCTCAAAAGGCCAGCCACGACGCACTGAGCGTTTTGGGACTGCTTTCAAAACTCACTTACTAAAAGTCTTCGCCTCTAAGCAGCGCTTGCGCGCTACTCGAGGCTCGACCTAAAAAGCAGCCTCTACTCAAAAACAGAAGAATGTCCAACCACTGTAGCACAGGACTTCTATGCATGTGACATTAAAAGAAGTAACGCTACCGACCACATGTTCTGCAAAGAACATGTGTCACTAGAGAGGTGACATGTGCGTGATGTGTCTGAGCATCATTCTTTCCACAGGAAAGGGTCTTTTTTGGCAGGTCAGCCCTCTGAGGGCACCGCGTTAGCCAATGCGGTGGGTGTCAAGTAACGGGTGAATGCAAAAACACGCATCTGCTGGATGGGTAATTATAGTATGGCGAAAAATATAATTTTACACCAAGATACAATTATTTTAAAGAGGGAGAGGGCTCATTAGTGGTTGGCTAAATATATAGATGGCCATAGAGCTGTAATTATCATTTGCACACAGTTGGCGAAGTTTTATTGATGACTTTTAAGAGTGCAGCTAATGATGTGTACATTCAATGATATACTACACGAGAATCCTGCAAACTGAAAAAAAAACAAGCCCGCTCCTCGTTCAGAATGCACAATTTTCTGAAAAAAGGCAGGGTGTGTATCAATATTGTGTCTAGTTCTCTCCGTCAGTGAGGTTTTCAGGAATATGTATTTCAAATATACCCCTCACCGCACCGATCCGTTGGAAGGGAGCATTTCTGCCAAACTGTTACAGGCACCTGACATACTAATTCTTATCTATCTTTAGATACAGGTCACTTACTAATTCTGATATAATTTAGTAATTTCCAATTCATGTGTATTTTAGAAGTAGGTAAATTACTAATTCTGGTATATTTTAGAACTAGGTGATGTATCAATTCTGGTATATTTTACAACTAAGTAATTTACAAATTTTGGTATATTTTTAGAAATGAGTAATTTATTAATTCCGCTATGTTTTTAGAAGTAGGTAACATACTAATTCTGGTATATAACTTACTAAGGACCAGATAACGAGTGTTGAGGTGCAGCACCGGGTTCGCCCTGCCGCCGCACCGCCAAACCCGTGGTGAGGCCGCCCGCCAGATTAGGAGTTTCCTTCTATCTGGCAGCTTTTTTCGGCATTCCCATGGGAACACCAAAAAACAGTTGCTGCACGGCATGGACTGAAAAGTCCATGCCGTGCAGGAACTGGTGTGCATGCACACAGGGGGGCACATGTTATGCCCCCCCTGTGTGCATCCACAGGGTGCAGAGGCACCAGGCTTTGCTTCCTCTCTGCCAGGGTTTTCATGGAGGAGGAACCGCCTAAGGAGAGGAATCTCCTAATATGCTTGGGGGGATCGTGCCAGTCCCGCCAAGCATATGGATGCCTCTACACTGCCGCAACACCGCCAGGGAACGGCGGTTCCATGGTGGCTGCGGCGGGGCTGTGGCAATCCCACCGCCCATCTCGTAATAGGGCAGTGGGGAGACCATCACCACTGCGCCCCGCGGGTCAGACTAGTAATCAGCCCCTAAGGGTCTTATTTAGAGTTTGGCGGACAAGGTACTTAGTCAAAACACACTTAGTTGTAATACTGTAGATGGAACATCCGTCCCATTTGTGACGGATTATCCCGTCCACTGCACTCTAAATAAAGCGGTAATTCTGATCTGTTTTTAGAACTAGGTAACTTACTAAATCTGATATGTTTAAAAGCTGGGTAACTCCTACCCGAGTGGTATATACAACTGTGTCGGAGAACATATTTGTTGTATTAAATCGAACTACTCTCATGCATAAAACATGCAGTAGTAGACAGTGTATTATCAAGCATGTATCCTGTACATTTTACTGTCTGAGAGGGAAGGGCTATAGCACACAAGAAGTTTTTTTAAATAGTTCAAAGTTTTAAGCACTGCTGCTGAAATCTGTGTGTTGCAGACAAGAGGTTTCATCTTGCTGAGCTGATTCGATTTTTCATCCTCTAGTGATCAATAACATCACAAGGGCAGTTGAGTCAGATACCTATCACTAAAGAGGAAATAGACAACTCAGCATAGCTGCCAAGGTTTCAGACTGCTATGTGTGACATTTTCATATTTTCAGTGTTATTATGAGTGACATTTCCACAAATATGAGTGACCTTTCTCACAAGCAAAATCACGGAATGAAGATGAGGGAAACATAAATATCAGAAATAACACCCATTTGAGCAATGATAAACTCTTAAGATAACTGCTGCAAAGCACCAGAAATGGAAGGGCAATAACGTAGTATCCTTCACCGACTGGGCAGCCCTAACAGCATGAGTGAGGCCCCAACAACAACACACTTACCCCGAAGCAAGCGGTCCACAGCCCGGTCGGCGCGCGGCTACGTGCCCAGCCCCAGCATAGCCAGCGGCCTAGATGAGTTGCCTTAATGAGTCAACACACTCAAAAGTCGCCGACTAACCACCGCCGCGGCAGAGAGCACCGGGCATTCACTGGGGGGGGAAGAGGCTGAGAGGAACACACACATATAGCGCGCAGCTGAGTGATCCAGGGCGCTGTATGATTTCAAGTATGTTGCAGCAAGCTGCACTATAATATAAAGCAATTTTTAGTCACATTAACACGCTCCAGAGGTGCACTGTCACGGAAACTGTTGACATTAAACGTACTTAAATTACAAGGCGAGCCACGGCTGGGCAATTCGGTTTAAGGCCAGGCCGACTGCCTCCTCAGAGGGAGTCCTCCAGGCCGAAATGAACGACTGGACTCCTTTGGCAAACATGCCGCCTGGGCTGCATTCAAGGCTCAGCAGCAGCTGCACTGTAATGTGTGCCTGGGCTCCAGTGGCAGTCGCGGGGATTCAATTACCGCGCTGTGGTGAGAGCAGTGCCATTGCCCAGCCTGAGTCCCAAAACTTTAGCCACCTGCTCGTGCCGCCGCATGAGGCGGCAGCAGGACGTAACATCCTGCGCAGCGGTAATAGCAATTGGGCACTGCCTCTCCTGACACAGATCACTCAGTCAGAAGATAATGCCGTGCCCAGGAATACTTTTGATACATTGTAGCCAAGCTCCGCTTCAGCCAGACTCTGAAGCCTGCTAGGAGCAGCGCGCTCGTCACAGCGCCAATCCAGCTACTTGTTTCACAGTCAGCATAGAAGTGCTATGGCTTGACAGCCGAGGCAGAAGCTATGCCTATTATGCATGACTTTGCATTTCAGTGCGGTGATGCGAATCACCACACTGAAATGCGTTAGTCTAAAGCCTGATGTGTGGTACTTGGCAGGACTGCAACTCAGTTTGTAGTGGCCATTATTGTATCTACAAAATTTCCTTATTTTAGTTATAAAAGACTTTGTCACAATGAACATTGTTTGAGATTTCCAATAGTGATGTAGCAAAATTATCGTACTCCCCAATAAAGAGCTGGAGGAAAGAAAAAGCAGGGAAAAGACTCCAGCGACTGTGAATGCTTCAAAAGTAATCAGAGTTTGCACACTAAATACATAGTGTGGAGATCTGTGCTCACAAAGGGGCTGATTACGAGTCTGGCGGTCCACAGACCGCCAGACTCACGGGGCGCGGCGGTGGCGGTCTCCCCACCGCCCTATCACGAGATGGGCGGTAGGAGTGCCACAGCCCTACTGCAGCTGCCAGGGAACCACCGTTCCCTGGTGGTATTGTGGCAGTGTAGAGGCATCCATATGCTTGGCGGGACCGCCATGGTCCCGCCAAGCATATTAGCAGATTCCTCTCCGCCAGGGTTTTCATGTCGATTTCTCCTCCATGAAAACCCTGGTAGAGAGGAAACAAAGGGGGCCCTACAAGGCCCGCTGATGCCTCTGCGCCCTGTGGATGCACACACGGGGGCACAACATATGCCCCACTGTGTGCATGCACACCAGTTCCTGCACAGCATGGACTTTTCAGTCCATGCCATGCAGGAACTGTTTTTGGCATTCCCATTGCGGTACGCGTTTTAAGAGGCACCGCTGTGGGAACGCCCAAAAAAATCCCGCCAGACAGGAGGAAACTCGGGTTTGGTGGTACGGCGGCGGCCTGTACCCGACACCACACCACCAAACTTGTAATCATGTACAAGGTGGTGCATTTTTTTCTTGATGAACAGTAGTACATGCACAACCTACAGCACAACACAAACTTAAAGACAATATTGCAGATCTAGATATCAAAGACACACTATGTAATGCACAATCAACAAATCTCATCAAAGATAAGTCTGCCACTAGAGTGAACTAATTTTATCTATTAAGTCTAAGGGCCTAGTTACGAATTTGGCGGTCATCCCGCGGAGTGCCACACCGGTGCTCCGCGGGAGGACTGCCAGATCTGTAGTCAGACTGCCAACCGGTTGGAATTCAGGTCGAGCAGATGGTGCTGTGGCGGTCCCACGGCGGTGCCTTTCTGAAGCTCAAAGGAGAGCCTTAGAAAGGGACCACCGCAGCACGTTCCTGCCTGGGAAGAAATTAACCATGTCGTGCATTTCTTTCCGTGCAGGAACTGGGGGTGCAAACATATAGGGGGGCACATGTGCCCCCCTGCATGCACCCCCATGAACAGAGGTGACAGGGGGCCCTGTAAGTTTCCTCACCACCACCCTTTCCATGGCAGGCTCACTATCTTCGAGTGCAAGCTCTCTTGTTATTGCTGAGAGGCTTTGTTTGTTGTTTAAAGGCGTTAAGCGGTAGCGCCTTGCATTGCACCAATTGCAGTCAGGATCAAAAGGGTCAGCCTCAATTTCCTTTTCTGAATATATATATATTCCAAACACAGCATAACTGCAATTCCACATTACTACAGTACATGGTAATCAATCAGATAGAAAGCAACAAGAGAGGTGGCGACAGAGAGAAGGCACTTCGAAAGTTAGAGTGTAGATATATCCTCCGCCTGAATACAAAAGAACCGGTAGGGATGAATGTTGACGAAGAAATCTATACCTACCTGTAAAGATAAAAAAAAGTGTTGACCCTTGATTTCTATGTTCTTGTAATTTTAATTGTTTTTAACTTATTTGGTCAAGGCTGTAAACGTTTTTTTTAGAATAGACAATAGTTGTAAATTTGGGTGGCATAGTTTGTTATATATCACTGCATTTCTGATTATTTTTTTTTTTCTGTGCATTTTTCTGTAGGGCCTGATCAGATGCTCCGGTTCCATGGACGTCTGAGTTCCGGTCCACTGATGGGAGAACAAAAGAGCTGAAATATCTCTTGTATTTCTTTTTATGATTTCTGTTTTCTTGCTTTTAACTCAGTGAAAGAAGTAATCCAGTGTGTTCCAAAATTTATGGTGGGGACATATATCTGTTTCAATGATTCGCCATTGCCCACTGGGGCTATATGCTTAGGCCCAATGGGGCAGTATCCTTTGGCTCTTTGAATAGAGCAGAGCACTGAGTGATTTGGAGCATTCATAGTGAAGCATATACTAAAGTATTGTATTTTCTTTATTTACATTTTCTTAATATTTGATTTTCATGTATATATGTACTGATTGTGAAACAAGGAATATATTGTATTATTCAACTGTTTAATATTGAGGAATTAAGTGTTAGAGCATTGCCCAAATTGTGCAGGAACTGCTATTGTGCATAATGGCAACATGCAGTGTGAACTTTCTTCAATGTTATTTTTTGTTGAAATGGCGAGGTACATAGATTATTTGGTGGCAGGTTAACAAATCCTGTTAAGAACGATTGCTACATATTATGCAAATTATGCAAATCGTGATTCTTGCACTTTATTGATTTATATCGTTATATTTGTGTATATATATTTTCTGTGTTATCTATGGAGTTTATTTTGACAAATCGGTAACCACAGCCACTATAAGATGGCTGCCAAAGTAGAAATTTAAGTTTGTACAATAATAGTCACCCGTTTTCTATGTCTAACATTTTACGTATATATGTTGCTTGGAAACATAATGTCAGCGTCGTGACAAAGGCTCAACGCCGAAACGCGTAGACGCTTGTACCGATAATTTCTTTTGATGGAATAAAATTCACATCCTGATTCCGAAGCTCCATTGAGTGCCGTTCTTTTCTCTGGACTTACTTGTGAGAAGGAGTTCTTTAATATATATATATATATATATATATATATATATATATATATATATATATATATGTATTCACCAGTTACCGTTATTTCAACTAACTATAACTCGTGCCCCTGCAATAGACAGTTTTGTCATCAATTATGTCATTGTAAATGTTTCACTGATATTATCAATGATGTAATAGAACATGTCATGAGTGATGTAATATGTGGGGTAATTAGCAGTGCATTGCAAGGGCGCTAGTTATAGTTACCTTAAGGAACAAGTTATAGTTACTTGAGTTAACTTCAGTCTTTTTTTACGTTTAAAACCGTATGTTTTAACTGACTTTTTCACCTAACTATAACATGCCTTTAATCTTTGCTTTATAGTGAATTTCTAAGGTTTTTTTTTTTTAATGCAAAGTAAGATAATATCATACCTAACTGTAACGGTACTTAAACCTTTGTTTTTTACAGTGAATTTCTATGATTTTTTTTTAATGTAAACTAATATGTTATTACCAGACGTAACGCCAACCCCACACTGCACAAAGCCTTTGGCCGTGCACAGCGTAGTGTTCGCCATAGAACCTGGCCTGCGGCAAGCCCTGCATCCAACCCCCCCACAGGCAGCCAACCCCAGCTGTGCACAGCGTGGGGTTCGCCACAGAACCTGGCCTTCGGCTAAGCCCCAAGTCACACTAAGTACCCCACAGGTAATGAGATAACGAAAAATAAATGAACCCTGGTTGAGAATGGGAAGATGGTTACTGAAGCATCCTAGTTATTACCCACCGGGTTGTGGGAAAGGAAAGAATTCCTTCTGTTTTAATTACCCTCACACACACTAGTGGTGTCATGCTTCATCATCGGGTCACCCTGACTCCTAAAGGTCAGGGTTGGCTCGACCGTATTTCAGGGAGCTCTTAGAGGATGTGGCCAGGGGGTCTTTAAAAATCCTCAGGCAGTTCCCGGTATCCCTTTATTCTTGGAACCATCTGGGATATTAAAAGTTACAAGCATATAAAGGGTCAATGGGATATTTATGGTCCTATGACCCTAGTGCCGACATGTTTCAGCCCGACTATTGGCCCAATGTGGGTCCAGGGCTTTCTTCAGGGCAATAAGTATAGAAGTTCCCTCCCTGGTTGAAGCAGAGGATAACTATCACACTACTCCTACATTGTGAAAAAGGGCAGGTAGCTGCTCCTTTGTGAAACAAAAGACAAACTTATCTTTAGTTTTGAGGATTTCAATCCTTCTTCTCCATCCCGTTTTGGGAGAGGTAACACTTGATGGGGAATTGCAGTGGGAGGGGTAGCCCTCTAGTCACACAATCATCAAGGTACCTGCCCCACGTCCCAACCTACTGCGTCCTGCGTCCCCGGGCTTCCTGCATCCACCCCGCCGCTGGCAGCCAACCCCCAGCCACACACAGCCTTCGGCCGTGCTCAGCATGGGGATGGACACAGGGCCTGCGGCCAAGCCCTGCATCCAACCCACCGAAGGCGGCCAACCCCCAGCCATACACAGCCTTCGGCCTTGCACAGCATGGGGTTGGACACAGGGCCTACGGCCGGCCTTGCATCTAACCCGCCGCAGGCAGCCAACCCCCAGCCGTACACAGCCTTCAGCCGTGCACAGCATGGGGATGGACAGAGGGCCTGCGGCCAAGCCCCGCAGGCAGCCAACCCCCAGCCGCACATAGCCTTAGGCAGTGCACACCATGGGGTTGGACACAGGGCCTGCCGCCAGGGCCTGCATCCAACCCGCCGCAGGCAGCCAACCCCCAGCCATACACAGCCTTCAGCCATGCACAGCATGGGGATGGACACAGGGCCTGCGGCCAGGCCCTGCATCCAGTCCCCCTCAGGCAGCCAACCCCCAGCTGTACACAGCCTTCGGCCGTGCACAGCATGGGGATGGACACAGGGCCTGCATGGACACAGGGCCTGCGGCCAGGCCCTGCATCCAGTCCCCCTCAGGCAGCCAACGCCCAGCTGTACACAGCCTTCGGCCGTGCACAGCATGGGGGTGGACACAGGGCCTGCGGCCAGGCCCTGCATCCAACCCCCGCAGGCAGCCAACTCCCAGCCACACACAGCCTTCGGCCGTGCACAGCATGGGGATGGACACAGGGCCTGCGGCCAGGCCCTGCATCCAACCCCCGCAGGCAGCCAACCCCCAGCCGCACATAGCCTTCGGCAGTGCACACCATGGGGTTGGACACAGGGCCTGCGGCCAGGCCCTGCCTCCAGCCCCCCTCAGGCAGCCAACCCCCAGCCGCACATAGCCTTCGGCCGTGCACACCATGGGGTTGGACACAGGGCCTGCAGCCAGGCCCTGCATCCAACCTGCCGCAAGCAGCCAACCCCCAGCCGTACACAGCATTCAGCCGTGCACAGCATGGGGATGGACACAGGTCCTGCGGCCAGGCCCTGCATCCAGCCCCCCTCAGGCAGCCAACCCCCAGCCACACACAGCCTTCGGCCGTGTTCAGCATTGGAGTTGGTCACAGGGCCTGCGGCCAGGCCTTGCATCCAACCCCCCGCAAGCAGCCAACCCCCAGCCGCACATAGCCTTCGGCCGTGCACACCATGGGGTTGGACATGGGGCTTTCCGCCAGGGCCTGCATCCAACCCGCTGCAGGCAGCCAACCCCCAGCCACACACAGCCTTTGGCCGTGCACAGCATGGGGATGGACACAGGGCCTGCAGCCAAGCCCTGCATCCAACCCGCTACAGCCAACCAACCCTCAGCCGTACACAGCCTTCGTCCATGCACAGCATGGGGATGGACACAGGGCCTGCCCCTAGGGCCTGCAGCCAACCCCATCAGGCAGCCAACCCCCTGTGTCTGGCATGGGGATGGCCGCAGGGCCTGACCTCTGATCAGCTAACCCTATGCCACACACAGCCTTCTAGGGACATCAACAAAACAAAAAAAGGCATTTTGGGGCGCCCTTAAAGTAGCAGTGAATAGTAAATGAGTGCCTGTGGCTGCTCATCTATTATTAATTTTTTACACTTTTTAAAAACAGTTCTGGGTGTCCTGGTCCCACCCTGGACACATACTTTTTTTATAGGGGGCTGCTGGGGGCATCATGGGGGCTGCAGTGGAAGGCCCAAGGCCCCCGCAGCCCCGCTAGCTCCCCTGCTTGCATCCATCCCAGGTGCAGCGGGAGCCGGCATTGCTCTTGCCCCGCAGGAGCAGTTTTGTTTTGCTCCAGCCAGGCAGTGAGCAATTCAGAGTATTTCCTTGCCCAAGAGCACAGGCAGGGAAAGGTTTTGTGTTCCCTTTTGGTGGGAGCACATTACACTTTCCCTGCCACCACTCTCGGGTAGGGTAATAAAAGGTGTCCTGGGGGTTGGGGACCCCGGGACAATGCCTGAGCCGGCCACGAGGGATTGGGTCCCCGGGGCCATAAAATGGCTCTGGGAGTTGGACCATGTGCACCTTCCCCCCTTTCCATTTGCTGAGTTGTGGCTCTGGGGCATGGGTTTCCCATGGTCCTTTCAAGCTCTTGTAGGGGGGCCAAGTGGCCCTCCCCCCTTAATTAAAATGACGGCTCCAGGGAATGGGGTCCCTGGGGCCTCTTAAAGGTTCGGGGAGGGGGGCACATGCCCTCTTCCCTTTATTAAGATGTCGGCACCGGGGGAAAGGGTCCCTGGGGCCTTTATAGGCCCTGGGGATGGGGTCTTCAGGGCATCTTAGAGACTTGGGTAGGTGGGCCATGAACCCCTGTCCCTCCTAAAAATACATGTGCCACCCCCTGGGACCCTGGCCCATCCTGGTTATTTTTATTTGTTTTTATATAGCGTAGGAGCCCATGCATATTTTCTTAATTTACCACAGATTTGCGGATCCTCCACAATTTTGTGGCAAAATTGTGGCCAATCTTGTTGATGTGATGGCAGTCAATAAGATCTCAGCATGAGATCTGTCAATTCTATGGATCCTCTGCGGCTTAATATATACAAAGATGTTTGGCCTTAATTGCTCAAAAACTACTGAACAGATTTACACCAAATCACACAAAAAAGCACTCTTTCTGGACCAAAATCTAGGTTTCTGCTAAATCTGATGTAAATGCGTTCATCTGTTTTGGCTGTAGCTGTGTCTTAAGTTCCTATGGAAAAATGAATGGGGAAAACGTGTTTTGGGACACCCTTTTTCTCGGTCCCCGCTTGACAGATTCCCACAAAACTTTCCAGTTAAGAGCTGAAGTGGAAGAACATTTATTTGGGAAAGTTTTGTGAAGATTCGTCAAACTGCGCCAAATTTATTAGGAAAACAAAAACTGTATTTTCTATAGAAACGTGATCTTAACTATAACTACCCAGCGGTCCCACAATGGTAATCCTTCAAACGCCTGCCTCTTGGAGACCTCGCCCACGTCATAATCTCCCTCAAAACAATGCCCCATGATGCTGATGATTCTGCATTAAAGCCCTCTCCAGAGACGCTCTTTTACCCCTACTCATCATCTTAAATCTGTCCTTCACTCAAGGCATCTTCTCAGAAGCTCTCAAGATCCTCCTACTCTCGAAGAAGCTCATATTAGATAGACCCTGATGATCTCACCAACTTGCGGCCCATAACTCACTTACCCTTCATTGGCAAGATCATTGAAAAAGCAGTCTATGTACAACTGCAAGATCACATCAGTGCAAAACATCTCTTGCATGACTACTAATGTGTTTTTTATAGCAATTAAAGTAAACCAGAGCAAGCATTGAATAAATCAATACAATAACGGTCAATGAAGTTTCATACAGTAATTTTCAAATAAAAAAATAAGATATAAATAATAAAACATTTTGAAACATAAATATGTGTTATATTTCCAGAAAAGGGCCCCAAATAGAATCAAAATAAGGGAGATTATCAGTTAGATTTTATTTAATTTTCTCAAAATGCGCCACTTCAAACATATCTTTCAACCAGGAGTTAAATGTCGAACATTATCTGACTTCCAAAAACACAATATATTGAGTTTTGCTAACCTTAGAGCAGTAGAACGCCATTTAAAAATATGTGCAGAAATGGATGTCAGCCCTGAACACCATCATAAAGTAATGATAATCGAGGAGTAAGAAAAAGGTGAACAGGTAAGTATTTCTTTAAACCACTTTCAATTTGTAACCAAAAAGAACGAATTCTAGAACATTCCCATAATATATGAACTATGTCACAATCTTGTTCTTGACATCTCCAGCATGTGGTTTAGATCATGCTACAGCTACATTATAATTCAAAGACAATGACATCCTGGCCATAGGACCCAGGTGAAACTGGCCCACTGATACTGAAAGATCTCTCAGTTGCCTTCAGCACCATTGATCATCGAAACCTCACGCACACCCTGAAGTCTTGAATTGCATTTAATGGCAACATCCTTTCGTAGATCTCCTTCTGCCCATGCAACTGACACCGGTTTTTCACATAGGCGCCTCCAGGTCAGAGAAAATCTAAGTCATATGTGACTCCAACTATAGAAGTAGTGATATTCTAAACTGATTTTAAGTAAGTTCGTAAAATGCAATATTAAAACCAGAATTTGGAGTAAGGATGCAATATACACTAAAAAGCACTATGAACTTTGAATACAGAAATGAGATGTACAAAATAAGCTATTCAAGATATAGTATATAAAAACGTTTTAGTTCTCAACTTTATAGCTAATTAGATTTTTTTTATTCGTATAGTAAAAAGATTGACAAGCCAGGAGATTTAAAAAAAAGCAAATGCTGACCATTAGTACAGTGATACAAAACAATAAAAGGAAATATCTTTTGAGAGGTGGGCCTTATAACAGGATATCCATTTGTTAATGTGTTTGTAACTGGGATATATATATGGTAAGAATTCAAAATATAAAAATGATAATCATAGGCGAAATATGATCATGCAGATTTTTCACCAAGTACATGTACAGCGTCTCACATTATAATCAGTAGAGAACACCTTGTGGAGAGAATGGAAATAAAAATATGTTTATGCTGATTCTTCTGTTTAAAGACAATGATTTGATTCCAGGTTAAATAATTGATATCTACAATTTGTAAAACCATTGTTGTGGTGTGATATTGCTACAAGATGTGACTGTATATCTGGGTATTTACCAGACACGATCAGAGAGAGGAATGAAGCTGAGCCCTCAAGTGGCTTCATTCAGCAAGCCTCCCCTTTCCACCTCTCCTGCAGCAGAGGAGCTGAGAACCATCACAATGCCATGTTATTTTGTTGATGGGCTGATAGTGAAGGCCCTGCAGAGTGCTGTGAGAGTGTTTGCAAGGGATGCTTTGCTAATAACTTATTAGTCTGTTGTGAAAGCTGAGTATTTGAAAAATCATTACCATTATGTCCCTCTCCAAGCACTTTCACAGCACTCCAAAGGGTCTTGTTGCTCAGCCTATTTGAAATGCTGCCCCACCCCAGGGAGTAATATAAAATATGAAAGACTGCATGGTGTGGGCTGTGTGGGAAACTCTGTCTGCAGCTCTGCATTTTGTTTGTGTCATGTAAAGACAAGGAACCCCGTAGACTCTCAGAGGCCTTTGTTACTATATTGCATGTGTTCTTGCTTGTAATTGCCTTCACTGAAAGTGAGGAGCCTTGCTTGAAATCGGGCTCTGTTATATTAAAGGAAGCAGGTAATATCAACATTAAACTAGAATAAAATTAAAATAGAGAGCCCTGCCTTCCTTAAAGTAATGTTGTATTTTTTGTTCTAGAAAAGCCTCGTTTCAACTTCATTTAACATTTATTCATACATAACCTGTATTTAGTTAATACAGCGTACTGATTTTGCTCAAAGAATTAAAGACAAAGGGCCCGATTCACAAAGGTAAACTGAGACGAAGGTCTAGGGGCTGGATTCACAAAGGTGAACTGAGACAACAGTCTAACTTTACGACTTTTGGTATTCACAAAGGGCATTTACGAATAGTAAAGTTAGACTTTTGTCTCAGTTAAACTTAAGTTTTGGTCTTAAGTTTAACTGAGACAAAAGTGTAACTTTACTACTTGTAAATGTCCTTTGTGAATACCGACAGTCGTAAAATTAGACTTTCGTCTCAGTTTTGGTCTCAGTTAAACTACAAGACCAAAACTTAAGTTTAACTGTGACAAAAGTCGAACTTTACTACTCGTAAATGCCCTTAGTGAATACCGAAAGTTGCCATAAATCACAGACTATAAAGAGGGCCTGCAGTATTGCCGAGGAATTCCCGGTCTAGAGTTCAGGTCTTGTCTACCACACTCCTGCCTCACATGGGCACCCGGACGGGTTCCCTGTGAGTAGCTTTTTCCTTTTCTCCCCTATCACATGGTGGCACTGTTCTTCACATTAGGCAGGACCAACCGCCCTTCAGATGTCCCACATTTCCAGGTCCTGAAGAGACCCTACAATTCAAAACAGGGTCGAAACGCCGTCGACTGTTAAACAGGGCGAACCTTGATCCAACATTGATGATTGTATTTAGTCTTGTTTATATTGCAAAAAACTACAAATGGTCGCCCTATTGTTTTAAACCTTGTACATAAGTCACATATTATGTCACTATTTGTTTAGGTTTATTATGTTTTTTTCACTGGGACACGCATTCACTACTTGGTAAACTATTGTTTGCCAAACATAAACAATTCTGTATTTTTAGTTTCATGTATATACCTTGTATTTCATGCATCAATTTTTTTTATAAAAGTAGTTATATACCTACAGCTCTGTGTCTGTGGTTAGCTTTTCTCTCTGACATCAACGTAACTCTGTATATTGCCATTGTGCGCATCTTTATTACTACTATTTTTACTACTTAATATATAGCTCCCTGCTATAGGGCTCCATAGGCCTTCCTTAGGAGAGTCTTACATATATCCTTAAGGGAAGTGGTGGCTTTGCCATTAGGTGTGATGGCAAAGTTGAATTAGCAGTGTCAAACACTGACCTTTCAGCCTGCAGTGGCAGGCTGGGTTACATTTTGTCTCTTTCACAAGCAGTGTGGCACAAACAGTCCTGTAGCCCTGAGTGAACACTCTGCCTTACATGCCCTAGGAACCCTGGGTACCATATTCTAGGAACTTAAAAGTAAGTCAGTCCTTGTTAATTGGGTGTATCCAATTAAACATACCTTTTGAAATGGGTCAGAATACTGGCACTGAGGTCTGGACAGCAGGCCTCAGTGCACTCTCAAAGTCAAACAAGCATTTGCAATGCAATAGGTCTCGCATTTACGCAAGTTTAAGCTATCGGCATTGTAAATGACACTGCGTTTTATTTATGTTTTCAAAAACCAAAACAAAATTAAAGGCATTGTCATTTACAATGCCAATAGCTCAAACTGGCGTAAATGCGAGACCTATTGCATTGCAAATGCTTGTTTAAGTTGTAGTCACGTTTGCAGAGTGGTGGAGAAAGGGGGATGGGCCTCTGACCAGCTCTCAGGAATCCCGCTGTGTAGGACTTACAGGAGGTACCAGGAGGGCTTCTTGGCCCCCAAGGTCCCTCAAGAGTAAAGTGGACTTCATCCCCCAACCAGTAGTGCGCCAGGAGGTGCGTTTGCATAGTGGTGGAGAAAAGGGACATGGGCTCAAAAGACCTTTTAGCAACCCCACTGTGTAGGACTTACCAGAGGTAACAGGAGGGGGAGTTGGGGGCCAACTCACCCTCCTGTTACCGCCAGTGAGTCCCACAGAGCAGGATTGCTGAGAGGTTGTCAGAGGCCATGCCCCCTTTCTCCACCACTCTGCATACGTGCCTCCTGATGCACTACTAGTAGAGGATGAACTCCCCTTGGCTATTGAGAGTGCTTGGGGGCCAACTACCCATCCAGTTACCACCAGTAAGTCCCACACAGTGGGTTTGCTGAGAGGTTTTCGGTGGCCACGCCCCTTTCTCAACCACTCTGCAAATGCACCTCCTGGTGCACTACTAGTTGGGGGATGTAGTACCCTTGGCTCTTGTGGGTCCTTGGGGGCCAACTACCCCTCCTGTTACATCCAGTAAGACCCATACAGATGGATTGCTGAGAAGTCATCAGAGGCCACGCCCCCTTTCTCAACCACTCTGCAAACGCGCCTCCTAGCGCACTACTGGCTGGGGAAAGAAGTCTACTTTAGTCCTGAGGCCTTCAGGAGTAAAGTGGAATTCATTCCCAAAAACGCAGCGCCCCAGGAGGCGCGTTTGCAGAGTGGTGGAGAAAGGGGGCATGGCCTCCGAGTCCTCTCCGCAAACTCGCTGTCTTGCACTTATTGGAGGTAAGAGAAGGGTTTCCTTCACCCCAAGGACCCTCAACATCTAAGGGGACTTCATCCACCAACCACCACTGCGCCAGGAGGTGCGTTTGCAGAGTGGTGCTGAATTGCACGTGGCCTCTGGTGACTTGCCGGAAGTTTTTTTTTCCTATTTTTATTTTTTTATTTTTAAGCTGCGTGGCTCCCCTTCCCTGGGCCGTTCTCAGCCCCAGGGACCCAATCCCTCGGGGCCAAGCCTTTTTTCAATGGGTGAGGGGGGCTGCGCAGCCCCCCCTCCCGGACCAATTTTGGCCCTGGGGACCCCTTTCCCGCCTGGGCCCAGCCTGTAGTGTGGGTGCCCTGGTCCTACCCACGGCACACACTTTTTAATCGTTGGGGACCGCGGGGGTCTGAAGGCCCCCGCGGTCCCTGCGGACTCCTGCCTCCTGCGGTAGCTGGCATTGCTTTTACACATAGGGAGCTGCTAACACGCACCAACAAAACCGCAGCAAAACATTTTTTTTAAAAGCTTTTAAACCCCGGTGGGGTCCCTGTGGGGACCCCCTACCATATCCGGGGGGGTCGGGGTATTCCTACCCTGCCCCCCCCCTTTTCTTTCTTTATTACTTTTTTTCTGGGACTCTGCTTCAAGCCGAGTCCCAAGATGGCTGCCAACACTTCCTGGTTGAAGTGTTCACAGCCAATCAAATTTCAGTAGGCTGTTGGGCTCCCAGATATCTATATTTTTTTAACTTAAATATCTCTGAAACTACTGAACGGATTTACACCAAATCACAAAAAGCACGCTTTCTGGACCAATTCTGTTCAGCGGTTCGGCTGTAGTCGTGAACAAAAAATGAAATTTCCCCATAGACATAGCATGGGGAAAACACAGCAGCTGAACCAAAATGGGGAAGTTTTATGAAAATGTCGTGAAAATTCACCAAGCAGCGCCAAAGCTATTGAAAATGCAAAAAACGCATTTCCTATTCTCTCTCTCTCTCTCTCTCTCTCTCTCTCTCTCTCTCTCTCTCTCTCCCTCCCTCCCTCCCTCCCCCTTTATATATCAATGGTTCACTATTTGAAACTCAGAAATAAAATAATACATTAAAAAACACAGAATCACCAAAAGTCTCCCAAGAGCAAGTGAAGTTTATTTAATAAAACAACTTGTTTAATATTCCTGCAAACTGGCATATTGTGTATTTTAAAAAGGGTGCAAATTATCCTACAGTTTTATGTAAACAAGCATACGTAATCCAAGAAACCCTGAAAGAACACAGAATACAAACTATATATCCCATAGTCATGTAAAGACCTTTGAGCATATAGGGGAGTGGCTACGTAAGCCACAGCCGGTTAGAGTTGGCAGACACTGCCACTCCGATGGGTGAATCTGAAACTCGTAAGAGCTTACCTCCAAGTACCTAAAAGTGTCTCTGTATGTTTTTATTACAGAATATCTAAGTAACAATTCAATTGATAACACGGACCTGGTAGTTGAATCATTGTGGAATTCAAATATTTACACGGAAAATATGTCAATATATATTTTTGGGGAAAGTTTTATTCTATCCTAAAAATCAATATTAACATTTCTATTGGGTGGGTTATACTTGTGAGGTTTTGTGTAAAGTTTGCATTGTAAATATAGATGACAGATAATAAACTATTAATTTAATATATAATCGTGTTATATCCGCCAGATTCTTAAACAATACAGAAAGGAAGAAAGGCTGTCAAATAAAACAGATACAAGTATCAACCTGCATAGTTTCAAAGGTCTTACTGAGGCAGGGGCTTCTCTGGAAAGACCCTTCCATTTCGTGGCATGAGAGTCTGGCTGTGACTGGTGCCGCTACTGAAGGATCGGAGGTCTTGTGGTACTGTGTAGTACATTCAACTGGCTTTTTAGTGGATTTAACTCAAAGATAACAACAAAGAACATGAGCACCACCGAAGAACTGGAGGTCCCTTCGGTTCTTCAACCAGTTGAGCGTCTGGGTCAAGCGGGCTTATCAAACTGCAGTCAAGTAGCGGACCGCGTACAGTTTGAGTCCCACCCTCTTCCCCCATTTGCCACAGAATCATTTCTAAAATCAGCATCTTCAGTTTGGGGCTCTGCTAGAGGTCGGTTAAGCCAGAGGAAGTGCTGGTTTTGCAACCGGGAAATACTGGTTTTGTAGCTGTTAAAAATAACCAGCTACTTTTTATTTTAGATATTCTTAATAGTAAAAAAAAAAGGGTTCCATAACTAACAAGTATTACAGTATCCCTTTCTGGAATGGAAAACGATTGCAGACTAGAATTTTGTTTTAGATTTAGCTCTAAGATTGAAGAATGTAGAGAGAAATGTATGTCTTGTAAAGTGATTGCCAGACAAGAATTTGTATTTTGGGGGTATAGCAAGGGGCATATGCAACCCTTGAGCATGGTGTACATTGTATCTTTGCCTCGCCTCAGCGCATGTGATAATGACAAATTATCATAGATAACATTCCTTAAAATACCATGCGGTGCCAAAATCTGCAATCTGCAAACTGAAGGAACTTCCAGGATCAAACCCTTTACTTCTCCCTTGGAATACAACTCATTTTGGGGCGTTGAGGGTGGATGAATGAATTGGCCCACAGCCGGAAGCAAGGTCGTGTTATCTACTTCAAGGATTATTTTATGTAACTTTCAAGCATTCATTAGAAAAATAGGACATTTATCCTATAGAACTGCTCCAAAAGTATGTAATGGTGTTCAGAGAGGAAAAAAAACAATTTGGAGACAGGTTTCTCTGCAGAAGTAGGACAGATTTTGAGAAGAGATCTAGCAGCTATTCTATATATCCTAGCCTTGATGTTAGTATCTGAAGGCACTTGAAAATCAATTTGGTATTTCATGAATTTATTTTTAATTTGTCTTATCTAAGATCTGTCTATTTTTATAATATGGATTGGTTTTTTTTTTGTATATTGTAGAGGTTTTAAATACTCATTCACAATAAAGATATGATTTTTATTATATTTCCTAGTCTTCTGAGTCACCATCTGGACTTTTGTTTTGCTTTTGACAGCTATAGGATATTTCTTAATTCAAAGTGCAGCGCCTTTGCTATTTTCCCTTCTTTTAAATTCACTTCTAACATACTTTTTGAACTACACCATGCTCATCAGAAATACCTAAATTGGTTTCCTAGCAGGCGGTACATACAAGCAGCTAAGTTGCTTACTTTGAAACATTAAGGCCTGAGTTCTGAGACAACTGCCAAAAAATACGGCAAATTATTTAATGCCCCTGTGTTTCAAATTATGAATAAGTGGGAATGAGGCATGTGCAGTGTAAATATGTAGAAACTATTGCACAGCGTGCTGTCTGGCAATGTTACAAACATGTCTGTTCATCCACTCCACGAATGAATCTTGAAGCCAGATGCACTACAACACTGTTCGCAAAAACTGGCTGCAAATCCGACCACTATTTTCATGAGAAATGTGCAATATTATGATCAGACCAATGTATCAATAGGATGGTTTTCAAAATTTGGATCGAAGTGGGTCACAATCTTACCTACTTCATTAATATTCATACGTAGATCGCAAATTACGACTCACTCTGGTAGAAAGGTATGATAAGGATGGTGGCTCGCACGGGTCAGCAGACTAACTTGTCAGTAATAGCCTTTAATAAAAAGAAACATTTTTTTAAAGCAGCCCGTATTACTTAAGGAAAATAAGGATGGTTTTAAAAAAAAGTTTTCTTTTTTGAAAAGTTTCTTTGAAAGTTGACAGTGGTATCCTGGAGCACTGGCTACTCCTCCTGAAACTTTTTTCGACATTCACATTCGGGAAGTGGACCAAAATGGACCCTTCCCTTTTGCCAAAAGGGCTACTACCCCAACTTGGGGGTCGGTAATTTTTCAATGGTTTGCGACCAGAATTCCGCTCGCACACCACTGATACATAGGACACCGATTCGCAATTTGGATGAGACGCCTACGACACGCAACTTCAAAACTGCAAATGGATTTGCAGTCACAATCCCTTGTAGGAGTCGGTAAAAGTTTTCTGACTCAAAAAATTTGGATTTGAACATTAGAAAAACCTATTCTCTTTCAAACTAACCTGGTGCTATGTCAAATACCTAAATAATTATCATTTTTTGCACAAGCCCACATTTCCTAATGAGTGCTTGGCCAAGAAATAAAGTAAGAACTTAATTGACGCACTGTCAAACATTGTGCAGAAGACAATCCCTTGAACAACTGCATAACACTCAAAGAAGAGTACAACTGTAGACGTTCTCCTCTTTAGGGTGAAGGATGTCACATTGCTCAATGAACACAATTTCACAAGTCTTTAACTGTACGATAGTGAGCTTGAAGGCGTATGTTGGCTGTCGCCAGACTCACTGCTTCTCTATATGACAGCTCCCTGGAGGAAAAGTCGAAAAAAAAAATACCTAGGTTCTCTGTATCTATGACAACATGGCTGGGAGGGGAGACCTGGATCTGTCCTGGATTCCCTATATCTATACAGTTCAATTTCTGGGAGCAACAGGCTGGATGGGACCTAATCCCCCCCAAAATCTGTACGGTAGGGTGTTTGAGATGGTCAGGCTTGTTGGGGCCTGCATTGCCAGTAACTATATGGCAGCAAGTATATTTGTATGGCAGCATGTCTGGCAGGGTCACGCTTGCTGTGTCTCTGCATTTACTATATCTGTGTTGCTGTAATGTATGCTGAGAACAAGCTGGTTGGACCCTGCACATCGTGGTGCATGCTGTTTCCCGTTACTTTGCCTCGGAGCTATCTCACTCCTCAAATGCCATAAGAAACATAAAATTGACGACATTCAATTCTAAAATGACTTCGTAAAAACTTCCATTTACTACAGGATCCAAGACATAAGCTTCTCCCATGAAAATTGATAAAACAAAGTTGAAATCGCTTTCTTCAACCAAAACAGCTCTATAATGAAGACCTGAAGAAGTTCTTCTGGACGAAACGTGTTGGCTACTGATGTTCTTAATTTTAATGGAAGAAGACTGAGAACATGAATAAAGAGAAGAAAAAAAATCCAAATAAACCTAAGGAAGAATTTGTATCATTTAAATTGTTCTTTGAACTTCATGAGTTCTGTGTAGTATGATTACAATTGAATAATACCATGGTCTTTTAAATAATAGAGTGCTGAGCCATATTAATAGGACCCTGCATTTGTATGTTAGCATGCCGGAGAGAGATAGGTTCCATACCCCTCAGTGGCAAGATACCTCGGAGGTATAAGCCGGGATTGCCTTTGATTCCCTGTATCAGTATAGCAGTATGCCTGAAAGAGGAGGCGTCCGATGTTTCTTGATTCTTTGTATCTGTGTTACAGCATGTCAGATAGGAGCACGCAGGAACCACCTCTGATTCCATGCACCTGTGTGGCACCATGAATGAGAAGAGCAGACTGATACACCACCGGCTTCCATGTATCGATACAGTTCCAGTCTGTAAGGGACAACGGGGTGGGATCCTGGGTCCCCTGTATTTTTATGACTGTCTACTCGGGAGTGACAGGTTGAGTAGACACTGCGTTCCCAGTCACTAGCATGCGTGGGGAAGAAAGGCTGCTTGGGCACTGGATTCCTTGTATCTAGATGGGAGCATGACTGACATGGATACACCCCGTGAGCGCTGGATTCGCTGCATGTGCGGAGCGGGACGGGCTGGTTGTGGACTGTATTTGTTGCATTTGTATGGCAGCATGCCTTGGAAGGACAGGGTGAGAAGGATGTCTCAGAGAGAAAGGCAGACCAGGCGCTAGATTCCTTGTATCTAGGTGGTAGCGTAGCTGGCAAGGCTCGGCTATGTGGGCCCTTGGGTTCCATGCATATGGAGCGGCTGAGAGGGACGGTCTGGTTGTGCACTGTATTCGTTGCATTTGTATGGCAGCATGCCTTGGAAGGACAGGTGAGAGGGCTCTGGGCTTCCACCTTTGTTACATATCTCAGAGGGGAAGGCCGCCTGGACCCTGGATTCATGCACCTACAGGTTTATGCCCATACCATGCACTAGGGCTAACTGAAAGCTGGGGCAGCATCTCAAGTCTGTGCCACCATGCAAAGGCGACCATCTTCCATATGTTATTGATCTGTCCAGGCCTGGTTGGGTAATGTAGGATATTGTGGGGCCCTTTAATCCTGAAAGTCAACATTCCATGCTGGGGCTCTTCCTTAGAGGGCCCTTCAGATAGAGGAAAAGAACAGTTCTCTTCCACTAGTCCTGATTTCTAACATTCAACAACAATAGTCCTTCCAGAATGTTTGCTTGATGAGGTCAGCAGGGGTTTTGAAATCTATTGCGACATGGGTCACCTGACGGCCCCTTTACAGGCAACACAACTTGAAACGCGCCAGGGTGGCAAAATTTCTGATGCTCCCCGTTGCAAAACCATTCCCTTTTGCCAGTTGACAGATCTTAGATGAAAAGTCTATAATATGTTTATTGATTATTTTTTAGTTCCTGTTCTCCAGGACCAGTTGTATTGACACTGCATGGATGCAGGAAAGACGCTTTGGGTCCGCGACTCGGCCTATCAAATGCTCACTCTCCCTAAATCAGCGCAGCCCACCTCAAGCGTGTGAACAGCTTCCATAGAGAGGGTCCTCCTGCAGAATATGAGGCAACCATCCGGCATGTAAAACTGCTGCCCACTGTCTTCCTAGGGGAAGAACAGCGGTCCATGGGTTGAGACTGCTTCTCGTCCTGCTAGAGTGCCTTCCGCAGAGTGAGACTGTCTACCACTAGAAGATTGGAGGGAACCACAGTCCAGGGATGGACTACGGCTGCCATGGCCAGAGCCGTCTGACCACAGCTGAGAAGGTGTACCGGCGAGGAAGACTTTTTCCAGTGTGTATGAGACTGCCTCTTCAAAGTGGCATCACCTCCTCAGTCAAGAACCCCATCTCGTGAATCAAGACTGTCTCACAACTCATGCCCCTGCCGTCTAGAGTCCGTTTCATTATATGAGGCCCCCACCCTGTCAACTGGACAAACTTCGAATCAAAAAACATTCTAGTGCTAGGAACGGGACAGGCCCTATGGGTCGATAGACCTACAACTGACACCAAGGCCTACCCCTAGGGTACTGGTCAACGATCAGAAACAACACTACATTAGCTCTGATGCCACAACGCAGACATGGTGTCCCCAATGTCAACCAGAGCCTTGTTGAACCTGCGACCCTCACACCAACGTTGTTGTTTCTTCTCCCCACAAATACCAGCAGTGCCCCACTGTGGAGCAAACCCCACAGGCCACAACTGCATCTGTCTTACCTCACCATCCTGCAAAGGAGAGAGCTTTCGGAGGCGCCTCTGGGATGACGTAGGCGGACCACGTCGAAAAGCACCAGCGCTGTGTTCCACTGGCGTGAAGTCACCTTTAAGACGGAAAAGGAAACACCTCTTGATGCAGTTGGCAAAAACTTTGTGTCTCTTTCTCTGGTGCCCCTTGCTACCCAACGGCACACCGGCCTCTCGCGAAGTGAGCCGCGTGCGGAGCGCCGCCTGCCCTCCTCTAGCCACTACTTCTGTTTTCTAGCTCCCCTCTTCAGACGCAGGCGCTGATGCGCTCGAGGCTCACAACAAAAAAAGCACAGAAGAGAAGTAACACACGTACAAAAACACCCCGGGTGTCTGCCGACCAAAGCCACAAAAGGGGAAGTGCGGAGCCAGGCAAATGTGATTACGCTGTTGCACCCAGTGAGGAGAGACAGAGACGTCTTTATCGGAAGCTGACTGCTCGGAGGGAGATCCGGGCTATTTTAACATCTCACCGAGCGATCTTCGGCGCTGCCAGGGTGGGTGAGGCGGGCAGAAAGGCTGAGCAGAGCAGGAAGCAGAAAGAGACGTTAATGCGGGGAGGACTTGCGCCATGTTGCCTGACACTTCGGCCCACACTTCTGCTTCCTTGTGCCTGGAAGGCCGGACACGGCCCAGGGAGCGCCTAGAAGCAGAAACAGAATGGGCTGAGGACGTTACGCCACGAGGGGTATGTGCACATAGCCCCTTCCATCAGTGGCATGACGTAAACAACTGATGGGACCCCCTGCAGAAGGTGATTAGAGGCTCCCGAGTCTCCCATACCTCACAGATATTCATTGACCTTGGGTTCAACACCCCCTCCCCCCTTTGAAGGCTTCCCCCTCCCCCCCTGGAGGGGGCTGCAGGGGTCTGCGTCATGCGCCTGTCTTCCCTTCCTCGTGCTCTTTGAGTAGCAGTAGGCGTCGAATGGAATAGCTGACCGTAGCGTGCTACTCGCCTAAAGAGCGCTTCGACGCCTCGTCAGGGGTAGTAAGCGCTATATAATTGCAATTTCAATATAATACTGTGGGTGCTGCTGCTAGCCAAGCCCTGCTACTCCGAGAGCAGAGGCCACCCCAACATTGTTTGCTTCCAATACAATAATTTAGGGATGTATTTGCCCTAGGAGGAGGCAGATATGGATTATCCCTCTGACGTCTCATAAACTCTCTGTTGTGCTCAACATGGTCTGCCCTGTGTTGATAGAATGCCTTCTGATTGAGCAAGGATTGACCTACAATCAACAAGAACTTCACCTACTCCTCAGAAATGTCTCCCTCACTCATAAAAGAAATCCTCAGTGCTAATTTCTTGCCCCCTTAGTGGTCACCCCTTGCCATACTTAGCGCTCATGACCTGCCCCACCCCCCATCTCTATTCATCGATTGCCTCCTCACGAGTCAGTGTTCACCAATGATGAAATTTCCCTTTCATCTCATGAACTGCCCCCATCTACACTAGTGAATTGGCCCCCTGGTCGCTTATAACCTCAATGTTCGTGAATGCCCCTTTCAGTGTTTGTGAATTACCAACGCAGTGCTCGTGAATTTTCCTGCTCAGGTATTTCCCCACTCAGGCCCTCATTACCAGTTTCCCATTAACTCCATGGGGAGATACCAGAATTACAGATTCTGTCTGGCAGCTACCCATGAGTTAACTGGGGTTATGGGTTAAAGTCCCTGGAATGCGGAATAACCTGCTGGAACCTGATTTACCTGGAGAAGATCTGGCTCCACGAACGGACAGCGGACAGCTACGCCGCCCACAAGAGCGCCACCCGCAGTCACCATCACCTCATCAGATCCGCCAAAAGGGCCTCACTCAAAGACCGCCTAGACAACAACGCACACAACAGCAAAGAGCTCTTCAACATCGTGAAGGAACTCTCCAACCCCAGCTCCAACACCAACGACATCCAGCCGTCGCGAGACCTGTGCGACTCACTGGCCACCTTCTTCCACCGCAAAATCGCCGACATCCACGACAGCTTCAACACCACGACCGCCCCGGCAACCACAGAGACCACTGCCCCCACAACCACCAACCGCCTGCTCTCCTGGACCAACATCAACGACGAGGACACCAGCGAGATCATGAACACCATCCACTCCGGTTCACCGCTAGACCCGTGCCCTCACCACATCTTCAACAAAGCCAGTACAGCCATCGCGCCCCATCTCCGGAAAATAATCAACATTTCCTTCGAGACAGCAACCTTCCCGGAAAGCTGGAAGCACGCCGAGATCACCGCCTTACTCAAGAAACCCAAGGCAGACCCCAAGGACCTCAAGAACTTCCGACCCATCTCTCTGCTCCCGTTCCCCGCGAAGGTCACCGAGAAAATCGTCAACAAACAACTGACCCGCTACCTCGAGGAGAACAACATCCTGGACCCTTCCCAGTCCGGCTTCCGCAGCAACCACAGCACCGAAACCGCCCTCATCGCCGCCACCGATGACATCAGGACCCTGCTAGACAACGGAGAAACAGCAGCCCTCATCCTCCTGGACCTATCAGCCGCCTTCGACACGGTCTGCCACCACACACTACGAACACGCCTTCACGACGCCGGGATCCAAGAGAAGGCCCTGGACTGGACCACATCCTTCCTTTCCGGCAGAACACAAAGCGTCCGCCTCGCCCCTTCCGATCCAAGACCACCAAGATCATCTGCGGCGTACCCCAAGGCTCCTCCCTCAGCCCAACGCTGTTCAACATCTACATGGCACCCCTCGCCCACGTCGCCCGACAGCACAACCTCAACATCATCTTCTACGCCGACGACACCCAGCTGATCCTCTCCCTCACCAAAGACCCTCACACCGCCAAAGCCCTCCTCCACGAAGGAATGAAGGCCGTCGCCGAATGGATGAGGACCAGCCGCCTGAAGCTGAACTCGGACAAGACCGAGGTCCTCATCCTTGGTTCCAACCCTTCAGCCTGGGACGACTCCTGGTGGCCAACATCACTGGGAATAGCCCCGCCACCCACCGACCACGTACGCAACCTAGGGGTCATCCTCGACCCCACCCTCTCCATGACTAAGCAGGTCAACGCCGTTTCCTCATCCTGCTTCAACATCCTCCAAATGCTCCGAAGGATCTTCAAGTGGATCCCCACCGAAACAAGAAAAACAGTCACCCAGGCCCTCGTCACCAGCAGGCTGGACTACGGAAACGCCCTCTACGCAGGAACGACGGCTAAGCTCCTGAGACGGCTGCAACGCATCCAGAACGCCTCTGCACGTCTTATCCTCGACATCCCCCGACGCAGCCACATCACACCCCACCTGAGAGACCTGCACTGGCTCCCTGTCAACAAGAGGATAACCTTCAAGCTCCTCACCCACGCACACAAAGCACTCCACAACTCCGGACCAGCCTACCTCAACAGACGACTCAGCTTCTACACCCCCACCCGCCAGCTCCGCTCGACCAGCCTCGCCCTCGCCACAGTCCCCCGCATCCGGAAAACGACCGCCGGCGGCAGATCCTTCTCCCACCTCGCCGCCAAGACCTGGAACACCCTCCCCACCAACCTCCGACAGACCCAAGACCTAATGGCCTTCAGAAGACTCCTCAAGACCTGGCTCTTCGATCAGTAGCAGCACCACCCCCCTCTTCCCCCAGCGCCTTGAGACCCTCTCGGGTATGTAGTGCGCTTTATAAGTGACATGATTGATTGATTGATTGATTGATTGATTTACTGACCCCAAGGCCAGTGCGAGTCCAGGAATGATGGGGGGCCTTTATGGCTAGGGAGCCTTAGAAATCTTTGGGTGGGGAGCACTGTCTGTACCCTCTATGGTGAAGGAGAGGCCAGGCAGGGGCCCATCTGTCCCTCCGCTTAAAGCCCCCAGCCCTCTGTACCTGTGGTTTTACCTGGTGCACAGTCGCACCCGGTAAACTGAGTCTGCTGTTTCCAGACTCAATAAATTTGGGTCAGGAAAGAAAATGAAATGAAATGTAAAAATTCTTATAGAGCACCCTTATACCCAGCGTTCTTGGCGCTACATAAAAGGCAACCTATAAGGGAAATCGCGACTCAAACCAGACAAGGACGTCTCTAAAGAGAAGAGCCAGGTCTTGATATATTTTCTAAACAAGATGTGAACATTTACTGTTTTGATCCCCATTGGCAAAGAGTTCCATAAGTTTGCCGTGAGTAGGGAGAAAGCTCTCTCATCTCATCTACTACTTTTGTCTCTGGAACCACAACATTTCCCCCCATTGGAAGATCTCAAATGTTGCGTGGGAACATATCAAGTAAGCTTTGTGGCAATAAAACCCGGTCCCATTTTCTGGACAGCTCTGATGCTCATGGGTTTGCTCCCAACACTCGAGAATGTCACATGTGTATTAAAGAACTGCCCCAGCAGATCCCTTGAGTTTCCCCCTCAGTAATCATGAATTGCCCTCCTCTCCACATACTGCCCTAGAATACCTCCTCAACTCTCATAAACTGCCCCAGGTCTGTACGTGCCAAGTGTATATTTATATACATTAAGTAGCCCTTTTCACCAGTACTGGGCCAGGTTCACAAGGCCTTGTTGATAATAATGTACCTAGTTATGGGGTCTCATCTGGAGCAGTGTGTCTGATACTTTAGCAGCTGTGGAACTGGGGGTCACTGTAGTCCACATGGGGCAGGTGTCTGGGTTTATGGCTGACTGCAGTTGAAAAGTACAAAGGGATGGACGGATGGGGCACATGTGGCCCTAACTGCAGATCCACACCCTTGGAACTGGGGACCCAGGTTCAAGTCCTGGTCTCAGCTCAACATTCTGTGAGTCTAGGCAAATCAAATCACCTAATCTCCCCACGCAAAAAAACAAAGAAATGTAAAATGTAATCTGGTGTTTACGTAAAGCGCTCTAATGTCCTTGGGTGTTCCCACTATAGAAAAAGTGCAACAAAAAAATATACATATTAACCAAAGGATGGGTGGATTTATAAATCGGACCAGATAGAGAATCTTTAAGAACTAGCGAGAAAAGGGTAGGATTAGAGGGGCAGACCAACAGCCTAGATCGGGCAGTTTTACTACCTTTGATTTGAACCACAGTCGTTCTCCTCGGCACCCCGCCCCCTCGCTGCAGCAACACACAAGCAAGAAGGAATGACGAGGTGTTGGTTTGTAGAGATACTCACCTGCTCAGGAACGTGTAGTTTAATTTGGGAGGCATCACTGCCTCATTCAGAGAGAGGCAGAATGGAGACGAGTAATCTGTAAGGGAAACGAAAGAAAAAAAATAAAGTAAATGAACCCTAGCAAAATAAAATGAACTAAATGACCTGTCCTCAAAACCAAGTGGATAAAAGGAGAATACAGACTCCAGCATGTGCAAAGGCAAAAGTGATGTACCAGTTTCTATTTTCACAATAGTATGTCTATTCTGACTATCGACTGCTATAACAACTACATCACACAATGTACCTCTGCCTAGCACTAGTTCAACAAAATGTATTCTTGTTTTTCCAGATACTACAGTCACCAGGTCAAGTGCCAGCTGTGCCTGGTCAAAACCCTGTCCGTCTGTAAATACACTCCCTCATCTTGTGGCCATAATCCGACAAGAACACAGAGTTGGCTGAAACTAATAATCCTTGTAACCAGCAACATCTCTGGGACACAAAAAGAGCATAAAAAGACCAGATTCAGAGAATAAACTTCTCCAACTTGTGCAGATGTGTTGGATTTCCTAACAAGGACTACAATGTAACCTAAGAATAGAGACCGACTAATCAGGAGGCTGGGGAGGGCTAAGAAGTTCTTCTGGACATGCATATGAACCTCTTATTTTGTGCACAGAGAGTGAGCTTTGGCGGGTGCCGTTTATAGCATTGGCGCTCCGTTAAACCTGATCTGGATATTTTGAGCCTCTGACAGTGTTTGTCTTCATTCGGGAAGCAGTGTCTAGGTGCTTCACTTTATCGCAAGGCGCTAGCGGTCCAGTGAGACCTTTTGGTGACAGTTGTACTCACTTCCTCAATCAATCTGTTGGATACAGATTTTGAACAGTCCCATATTGGGAATCCAGATGAGGTGTCAAAAGAAACCAGGATTGATACCACCCCAGAGAAAAAAGAAAAGACAGAAAAGCGGAATGTCCACCGCAGACACGGCTCCAAATAGGAAGAGGTAAAAACCTAGACCAGAAACCCATACAGGAAGAACATCTCGTTGATTGGATACCTCATATTAAGAGATGAACCTCACTGGTGGGATACCGCATCGTAGGAAAAGAAATTCCCAGACTGAACACATCATAAGAAGAAAAAAGAACCCAGACCAGACACCACAGAAGAAAATGAAAAGACTCCCAGACTGGACACCCATCAGAAGAGGATACGACTCCCAGACTGGACACCCCATCAGAAGAGGATAAGACTCCCAGACTGGACACCCCATCAGAAGAGGGAAAGACTCCCAGACTGGACACCCCATCAGAAGAGGGAAAGACTCCCAGACTGGACACCCCATCAGAAGAGGATAAGACTACCACACTGGACACCCCATCAGAAGAGGATACAACTCCCAGACTGGACACCCCATCAGAAGAGGATAAGACTCCCAGACTGGACACCCCATCAGAAGAGGATAAGACTACCGCACTGGACACCCCAACAGAAGAGGATACGACTCCCAGACTGGACACCCATCAGAAGAGAAAGAGACTCCCAGACTGGACACCCCATTAGAAGAGGATAAGACTCCCAGACTGGACACCCCATCAGAAGAGGATAAGACTACCGCACTGGACACCCCATCAGAAGAGGGAAAGGATCCCAGACTGGACACCCATCAGAAGAGAAAGAGACTCCCAGACTGGACACCCCATTAGAAGAGGATAAGACTCCCAGACTGGACACCCCATCAGAAGAGGATAAGACTACCTCACTGGACACCCCATCAGAAGAGGATAAGACTACCGCACTGGACACCCCATCAGAAGAGGGAAAGACTCCCAGACTGGACACCTGTCAGAAGAGGAAAAGACTCCCAGACTGGACACCCGTCAGAAGAGGAAAAGACTCCCATACTGGACACCCCTTTAGAAGAGGGGGGAAAAAGACCCCGTACAGGACACTCGAGAAGACGTAAAGTCCATCCCAGGCTGGTCACCCAGAATAAGAAAAGCCACTCTTCCAGACTGGTCATCACACAGCAACAGGGAGTTCACTCCCAGGCTTGTCACCCAGAATAAGAGAAGCTACACTTCTAGACTGGTCACCCCACAACAGCCGGGAGTTCATTCCCAGGTTGGTCACCCAGAATATAAGAAGCCACACTTCCAGACTGGTAACCCCACAACAGCCAGGAGTTCACTCCCAGGCTGGTCATCCAGCAGAGAAGCCCTACTTCCAGACTGGTCACCCCACAACAGGGTGTTCACTCCCAGTCTGGTTGCCCACAATAAGAGAAACAACACTTCTAGACTGGTGACCCCACAACAATAGAGAGTTCACTCCCAGATTGGTCACCCCTGGAAGCAAATAACACAAACTCCCAGTCAAGGAAAATGCCCTTTTGGCTGATCACCCGAGAAAGAGACAAAAAAATCCCAGACTGCTAGCCATGACCAGTGTTGGATCTGGCCCTTTTTGCAGGGTTATCCCCAAACTTTTTGCCTTCCTCCTGTATTTTTCTGCATTTTGGTTTCGCTGGGTTTATGACTCTGGGCACTTTACCACTGCTGTCCAGTACTAAAGTGCAAGGGCTCCCTATGTGAAAGGTAATGGTAATTGGTTTGTCCATGATTGACATATTTGATTTACTGGTAAGTCCCTAGTAAAGTGCACCAGGTGTGCCAAGGGCCTGTAAATCAAATACTACAACTTCAGCCCTCGCTCGGAGATTCCCTGGCCAGCCAATTGGGGGCCGCCACCCCTCCTAAAACAGCCATAAAAAACTTAGGTATGTGGCTGGACCAGAACTTGACGATGGAGGTCCAGGCCAGAAAACTTTCAAGCACCTGCTATGGGATACTCCGTATGATCAGAAAAATAATGGCCCTGCTCCCAGAGAAGTCGAGGAAGACTGTAGTGCAAGCCTTGGTGGTATCGAGGCTGGACTACGGCAACTCTCTCTTTCTGGGCTCTCCTAAATACGTTACAAATAGACTGCAAGTCGTACAGAATGCAGCTGCCCGATTGCTGTTGAATATACCCAGACACTATTCAGCCAGACCCTCACTGAGGGAGCTTCATTGGCTTCGGTCCAAGCCAGGATCAAATTTAAGTCCTTAAGCCTGGCTCACCGGGCCATGTATGGGAGAGGCCCCTCCCTGGTCCAAAAGTTGGTCTCACATTACTCACCCCGTCGCCACCTTAGGTCAAGCTCTAACTTTCTGATGAATCCTACCAGATTCAAGAGAGCCAGATGGGGCGGAAGGTCATACACTCATCTGGTACCCAAACGGTGGAACAGTATGGATCCAGAACTCCGATTAATTGAAAACGAAGTGTCCTTTAAAAAAAGACTTAAAACATGGCTCTTCCCCTAATCCCTTGTGCTAACATCTGCCTGTCCTGTATCACTTCAGCGCTGAGATGCCCAAGGGTAGTCACGCGCTTTATAAATCCCCTAAACCTAAACCTACTAGTGGGCCTGCAGCACTGACCTTGCTCACTGTGCCACTGGATTCAAGCTAGCCTGGCTGATGAGGGGTGATGCCCCGAAAACGGTCCCAGGATGCTTATTTCCAGTCCAGGGAGGACCCGGCTTGGCAGTTCAGGCTGGACTGTTCCCATGAGGAGCAGGGTCAAGACTGATATGCATATGGCTGGGTCCAAACTGGGCTGGCATAGTGAGCAAAAGGACAATGGATTTAACCCAGATCTCTTGACTAGGGATGAATGCTTGATTTATTCAGCATTCCGTCCATCATTTGTTTCTGCAGCACCTTTAGAAAGTGGGCATTTTCTTGCTTAACCAGTCTGTGCCACTGCATGTCTGTGGAATTCACGTCTGGGTTCGTTGACAGTTGGGCTCTTGTGCATTAACTCTAGACGAAAGGGAGCTGCGGTGTGCCTTGCATATCCTGATGGGCCATCACCAGGCTGATGGGCCTTCATGAGCTAGAATGGTGGGAGGAGTTGTCACTGACACCTGAATAGGACTGTGCTGTCCTTACACAAAGGTGTTTGCACCCTCCTGTTGTTTGTCTGGAGCCAGGTCAGGGAAAAGCAGGGTATTGTGCACTACAAAGACTTTCCTTTGAATTTCCCTACTCCAAAGGCAGAAAGGGGTAAAAGTATTGGACCTCTGACACACTCAAATCAGAACACTTCTGGATTGAGGAGATTCTGCCAGGAAGAAGAGCTGTGTTGCTTTCAGGAGGGACTACCACTTTGGTGTTTGCTTTGCTGTGTTGGCCTGCTGTTGCTCCTTCTGTCTTGGGCAGTGAAACGACTGGACTTTACTTTCTGTATCCTGCCTTCCAAGGTTCTCTAAAGGCTTGAGTTGAGCTGGCTTCCTGTTGCAGAAGTCTCAGGGACATCAAAGACTTCCTCCACATCTTGTGACCAGTGCTTGGACTCTTCTGCTGTGACCTCTGCGTTACCAAGTGGTGCCAAAACCAGTCCTGGGCCCTTGGAACTGAGTGACTGTGCTGTAATCCCAAGACAAGCAATACCGACGCCATCCTTGACGCCGCTGCTTGCACCGAAGCAGTGGTCACGGCTTGTGAAGAGCACGACACATTGACCGCGATGACATCGTAATCCCTGGTTTACCGACAACAGGGTCCTATAAATTGGCGTGCGTAACGTAATGACGCATACCTGGATCCGGAAGTATTGGTAGAACAGGGGGGCCGTCTGCTCGTTCTTCGGTAAGTGGTATATCCGGAAATGCTGCATGTTTCTCCCTAGATGTAGAGGCTGAATTTCTTTCTCAAATTGGGGATTTATTGAATAAATCTAAAGAGGTGGCGGAACTGGGTTAGTTTTTCCTACAGGTTTACCAGTCCTCTATTCCTCGCTACAACTATCATTTTATTTGCGCGTGGATCTCATATGGCTTTACACTAATAGACTGATAAAGCTATTCTTAGTTTTAAGGATCGTAATCCATTGCTAGCAATCTTACTATATCATATGTATGCAGCTATCAACTATAGTTATGCAGGTCATTTTTTGCCGTACAATACACAATTGAATTTTCAAAATAACTAATTGTGGAGCCCAAAGCTTCACTGAATAAACCCAACAACAGTAGTTACTTTGCGGCTATTATATAGCTTCAAATTAGAGAAACAGGAGCAATGAATTGGTAACTGCCTATAATAAGGAGTGGATGCGGAAACACTATATGTTTCTCATGAGTTTACGACTTCACACCTAGAATGGGGATCGTGTAACGAGTTAAAGTGTTCACGGTATCCAGATAGTAGTACCGGTCGCTTAATCCTCATCTGTGCCTATAATTATAACTTTATTTACGTAGGGATTAGATCAGGTTTGACGTAAATAGACTGCTAAAGCTATTTTAAACGTAAGGATAGTATTTTACCGCTGGTAACCCTAAAGGTAGCATATACAGCATGACAACACAAATTGAGGAGTAACGTTAAAAATAAGCAACACAGATGGAAGAGGAATGCATAACACTCGACAATATAGCTAGACAGTAATTGAGGATTATTTATGTTGCAGATAATCTAATATACAACACTGTGCTAAATTAAAGAGCACTGTGCGACCTTCAACATATCCTTTGGATAAAAGGTAAAAACAATTTTGAATATGTTAACGAGGGCTGTAAAACAATCTATTTTAAGTAGTTGAACAACAACTCTGGTCTCTGTTTTTTAACACAACACAGGCAATGTGAAAAATGCCCAATGGTGACAGTTGAAGGAGCATGCATACATGGTTTCTAGAGTCTAACCGGTAAGCCTTATCCGGTTTTAAATAAATTGAAAGTACTTGAATATAGAGACAAACTGTTGAGGAAATATCTAAACTAACCTTTCTCTACACAGAAATCATCGCCCTTTTCTGTAACGGCTTTTAAATTGGATTGCCGGTGGTTCTACCATACTTTCTTGAGATTGGCCTAAAAATTAAAGGTACGCTTTGGCCAAGAATGGTATATAGATGTAAAAGGCTAAGGAGTTCTCGCTGTTATATATTGAATTTTTCTTTTTAGATACAAATTTTTCTTCCCCGTTGGCTAAGTTTCTCTGGCCAACCAAGGGATTTCAAGCGATAGATAGCTTGACGACTACCCATATCTTGGGATTTTGTCACAACTGAAATAGGTGGGTTTAGTGAATAATATACCCTTACTAGTGTAATGGATCATGTGTTATTCTTTATCTTTATTTTTAACAATTCTGAGATGGTATTTTTTATTTAATAATTTTGAATATATTCCCGATATTCAATGGGTTTTTATTGTTTAACGTATTGTTTACAGTACTGCTGTGTCGAAACCAACATAAATTTACAGTTTGTTAATAAATGTTTTTTGCTGTTTAGATGTATTTGTCTTGAAAAAAACTATGTCCTGAAGGTGAAGAAATAATTACTCACCGAAACGCTGCGTCGACATTTCTTCGTAAAAGTCTTCTTGTAACAAATTTTTAATGTATTTGCACTGTAATTTCTCTGTGAGAAATTGTTTTTAATCTATTGAGAATCTGAAGTGTTATTCTGTTGCATTTCTTAATCTTGATTTGATAATCATTTTTTTAATATCTTAAACATTGTAAAATTGTTTTGTGGTTTTAACTTCACAGCAGATAAATTAGCATTTGTCATATTTTATTATAAAGTGGTGTTTGTATGAAGAATATATAGCACATGATCCATTTTTTGGTGTAAATTAAGATACCGAGGTTTCTTCCATAGTAAGATTTCGTGAATAGGGACATTTTGTGATTTTGTTTACATTACCGACAACAGCGCCATCGGCTCCAAATTCGTCAAATGACGCTGCTACCTGCACCGTGGCCGAGGGAACTGCTCATGAAGAACACGACGCATCGCCCCATATCACATCGCAGCCCCGGGCCTGCCGGTGACCGCGCTCAGCACCGCCGCCATGCCGCTGCCTGCACCGAAGCCGTGGTCACCACTCATGTAGAGCATGATGCATCGAACACGACAACATCACAGCCCCGGCCCCGCCGACGCCAGCACTCCTAACCTTGACATCACTGAGCTCGATCCCCAGTGCATGCGACTCCAAGGCCTCAACGACTTCTGCCCGACTTTCGGAACCGACACCGGCGACGCCTCATCTTCGGATTTCATCCCAAGATCCCCGAGGCCTCTTCACTTCCAAAAGTACCATTTGCGGGTCTGTCCGACGCCGTATCACTGAACTGTTGGATTTGTGTTGTTCACGACGCCGCAATAGCCCGGTCGGCACTATCGACTTCAAGGAACTGTATTTTTAAGTTTATTCTTGCAAAATTCATATCTTTACTTGTGTATGTTGAATTTTTATCGTTTTGGTCTCGTTTTACTCAGATAAATATTGGCTATTTCTCTAAAATGGTGTAGAGTCCTTTTGTAGTGCTTTCACTGTGTTACTGTGTGTGTGTGTGCACAAATACTTTACTCATTGCTTCTGAGATAAGCCTGACTGCTCATGCCAAGCTACCAATGGGGGATGAGCAGGGGTTATCTTAGCTGAGTAACTTACCCTGACTAGAATAAGGGTCCCTACTTGGACAGGGTGCATACCGACTGCCAACTAGAGACCCCATTTCTAACAACCAGTTACATAAAAAAGAGGCAATTTTACATTGTGCCGCACAGAGCAACTGTCTGCTCCCATCTTCACTAAAATTATACAATACTCTTTGCAGTTACATGATGGACAACATAAACCATATCAGGACAGATATCAACAACATTAACCGCCAAAGACCATATTCTACTAAAACAAGGCCACCCTTAGAATCAACCACTTCCACAACTCACCTCGGCCTCAGAGCACCATCTCATTTCAACGAAGAAACACCTTAAAAACTAAAGAGTCAGGCAAGAAATAAGGCATACTATTGAGTGCATGATGTAACACCGTGCTGGGAAAACCATTGCTTACACCTTAACCAATATTTCAGCCATTATCAACTACAGCTCAAAAAACACATTCTGGACCCGGAAAACCTGGTCATTGATGGACTAGCGTTGAGCATAGCTTTCATTGACAATATCCTCGAAATGCTGAAGGATAGACCCCTTGGACACTAGCAATTGGGCTAACAGTCTAGGGCACAGTACAATGCAGCCACTCAGAGATGTGAATGCCCAATTGCTTATGCGGGCGGAGAAGGATGGCAGCATCATACTGGTCATGCTGTACTTGCCAGCTCCCAAGGGTGACTTCGATCCCTGAATTTTACAAAACAGACTCAAAGCAATAGGGAATTTCAGAAGCATCTCTGACCTCGTTTATACCAAGGTGGACATCAGATAATGTTGCTGGGTGATTAAAACTTCATAAAAACCATCACAACATGCATCGTACTACAATGCTCGACACGGTCTGCCATTTTCTCAAATGCCACAGCAGTTAGAACCCTCAGAATTACGACATGAGACTAATTGTATGTGACGTTGACGCACACTTCGCACAAAAACAATGAAAAATACTGTCTCAAAGAACCATGTAAGTTGGGTTTATGCACCAAAATGGAAGCTTTTGCAATGATTTAATATCGTCTCTCCCATTTTCCGCACTGTTATTTGACATACCTTTCCCTTGTGAGTAATTAGGCCCTAATTACGAGTTTGGCAGTCCATCAGCCCACCAAACTCATTGTGGAGGTGTGGTGGCAGTGGATGACTGGCCCACCGCTGGTCCAACCACCGTATTACAACTACGGCCGTCGGACCGCCATAGGAACACTGCAACAGCCAGGGATCCATGATCCCTGGTGGTCGCGCGGTGGTCAGAGGCTTCAGTATGCTTGGTGGTGCCGCCAAGCATATTTGGAGTTTCCTCACTGCCACAGTTTTTATGGCGATGAGACCACCATGAACACTGTGGCAGTGAGAAAACAAAGGGGTCCCTACAGGGCCCCATGTTGCCCAGGGCCATGGGATGCATGCAGGGGGGCACATGGTGTGCCCCCTAGTCTGCATGCACCACCTTTCCTCCAGGCATGGCCTGCACAGCCCATGCCGTCCAGCAACGGGCTTTGGTGCTCCAATTGTGGTGCCTTTTTAATAGGCACTGCTGTGGGAACGCCAAAGGACCGCTTGCCGGACACGAGGTAACTCGTAATCTGTCAGGTGGCCGGCGGTGAACCGCCAAACTCATAATCAGGCCCATAGTCATGCACAAGGAAAAAGCTAAACAAGGCATGCATTAGTGTACAAAAAGCTTTCTTCTGAAGGCGCGACACAGTTGGCAGTACTTTTGAGAAAAAGGTACCACCAGAAGCAAGAGAAAAACTACACTTGGGTGTAGATGAAGGGGAATCAGGAAACTACGAACAACGTTAAGGTCAATAATCTATGGAAAACTCTGCGTAATAAAACCTCCGCATAGCCCGATATACGACTTCCTCACCGCCACATACTTATCAGTAAACATTAGAGGGAGACATTGAGCTGACACTCAATAGCAAGAAAAGCAAAAATCAACACTTTTTCCTCAGCAGTACACCATCAGCCAACAATGGTCCTTCCCTTTGATGAAACCGACGTTGTAACAACAACAGGGCTCAAACTACTACCTGTTAAATATGAAAGAAAAGAATAAACCAGGTTAATCAACACTGGGACTTCTAAAAGACAACACTTCTGAGTTAGACAAAGAAGTCCCCACATCAGAAGCCTGAACCTATTAGAGGAGCCAGGTTGGAAAACTCCAATATTCTACATGTCGGACACCGTAAGAACTGTTCCTGCAGTTACAAACGGCCCAGAACGTAGAACTCATCAAGGACATGGACGTCGATTCACCAAAATGCTGAGGTAGCAAAAGGGAAATCGTGTATCCTTTAACCCCTGATGACATCAACAATTTGACCCTCTTAAACCCTCGTCTCCTCCTATTTACTGCTGAAAGATTAGGGTTGGGGTAATCATTGAAGATTACAGAAAGTAACAAGCACTGGCAAATCCAATAGGTCTGGCTTTAATGTGCCATCGCTCAGGGCTGGCTTTAGAGCTGTTGGCGCAAAGTGCAACAATCACTTTTACCCACCCCCCATGACCACCTCCTCGGATTCCCTCACGACCACCAGGCGAAAGTGCCCCTCATCTCTCCATAGCCTCTCTCACATACATTTCATTTGTTTTAAGACATTAGTAAAGGCTGACTTTACTAATAAGAATGTATATCTACCGAAACAAACACTTTTCAGCAACATTAGGAATAGATAATGAAAGACTAGGGGAAAAAAAACAGAACGCCCTAACCTATTTTATGCAGTTTGCATCTGTATGGTACACGTTCTTTACGGCAGGCATATTAACCCTCTACGCTACTTTATGGTGAGTCAAAACTGACCCTAGACAAAACTCTGATCTCTCTCTCTAGTAGGAACATTAATCGCAAGAGTTATCTTGACATTTTTATGCTGCCTGAAAACTGGACACACAAGGAACTCTGCTGAAGGTGTTTTTAAATCGTAAGTTATTGCTAAACACAGCGACCCCCCCTCGAGGTCAGTGCCCCCTCCCCAGGTCAGCGCCCAGCGTGGCTGCACCAGTTGCACTGCCCTAAAGCCGGCCTTGCTATCGCTGGTAAACACAGGAATGAACAAATGCTGTTTGAAAGAGTTACATACAGATGCTGTTCAGCACTTTGAAGCCAGACCTATTGACTTTGCCAATGCTGGGACAAAAAGTAGGGAAAAGGGATTGTTTTCAGAACAGAAGGTATAATGGAGAGAAAGAACTGAGTGTGACAAACACTGTGATAACAGTGTACTTTTCTGATTTTAGGAGAGCCCCTCATGCATTCCAAGGCATACTTCCTAGATGGTGGAATGAAACAACAAACAGACAATATCATGAGATGAGACAGAAATGCTCCTCTGGGTGGAGCCAATGCTCTCTCTTTGTATATCTTAAAGACGTCGTAACAACAGGACAAGGGAGACCTAAAAAGTCCTTGAATCCTGTTTACTTTATTTTCCTTCTTTTCCCGCCACTGGCTTCATAATGAAGCAAACACAAGGAGATGATGGACGGAGTGCAGAAACTTTTCAGACACTCACCCCTAGTCACCGATCTGGGTTGAATCCATCATCGTTCTTTAGCTCACTTTGTGACCCCAGTTCAGACCCAACTATATGCAAATCAGTCTCGACCCTATGCCTCATGGGAACAGTCCAGCCCGAACTGCCAAGCCAGGTCTTCCCTGGACCAGAAACAAGCATCCTGGGACCAATTTCGGGGTAACACCCCTAATCAGCCAGGCTAGCTTGAATCCAGTGGCAAAGTGAGCAAGGGACCCACGTCTGGGCATACCCTGCCAACTTAGGGCGAACAAAGCAAAAACAAGGAGATGATGGACGGAGCGCTGAAACTTTTTAGACACTCACCCCCAGTCACAGATCTGGGTTGAATCCATCATCATTCTTTAGCTCACTTTGCCACCCTCTGAAGCTAGAAGTGGCAAGACTGTGTTAGGGGCATCATTTGTTTGCTGTAACACTTTTCGCACTAAGTGGGATGGGTATGCCCAGACGTGGGTCCCTTGCTCACTGCGCCACTGGATTCAAGCTAGCCTGGCTGAAGAAGGGTGACATACCCTGAAACCAGTCCCAGGATGCTTGTTTCCGGTCCAGGGAGGACCTGGCCTGGCAGTTCGGTCTGGACTGTTCCCATGGGGCACAGGGTCAAGACTGATTTGCATATGGCTAGGTCCAAACTGGGGTGGCGTAGTGGGCAAAAGAACGATGGATTTAACCCAGATCTTTTGACTGGGGAGAATGTTTGCATTGTCAGCATTCCGTCCATCATTTGTTTGCTGTAACACTTTTCGCCCTAAGTGGGATGGGTATGCCCAGACGTGGGTCCCTTGCTCACTGCACCACTGGATTCAAGCTAGCCTGGCTGAAGAAGGGTGACATACCCTGAAACCGGTCCCAGGATGCTTGTTTCCGGTCCAGGGAGGACCTGGCCTGGCAGTTCGGTCTGGACTGTTCCCATGGGGCACAGGGTCAAGACTGATTTGCATATGGCTGGGTCCAAACTGGGGTGGCGTAGTGGGCAAAAGAACGGTGGATTTAACCCAGCTCTTTTGACTGGGGGAGAATGTTTGCATTGTCAGCATTCCGTCCATCATTTGTTTGCTGTAACACAGGGGTATCAAGAGCATGCCAAGATACCAGCTGCTAACGTTGCATGTGCGTATCTGATGTTCCCACGTCATGGGACCCCCAGATTTCCACACATACCCAATACTGTATGAACCCCACTATTTGAAATGTAAATAACCAGCACAAACCAGGAATTAGCGCGTGAAGTAATAAAGATGTTTCAGTATTCGAGCTAGCCAAAGTCTTCTCACCAGACATTCAGGGAGCGATGAACGGAGAGTCCAAAGACCTGGACCAGTCAGGAACCTAGCCAGGGCATCATGGGCCTTAATGCAAGCAAGGAAATAGGGCCTCCCTAATTTTTGCAGTATATACAGCCACTCATTTTGGTGAAGTGGCCCCTCATGCCCCTGGGCCCTGGTGCCACTGCACTTGCTGCACTATTGACAGCTACGCCCAAGGCTTCTAGTGTGGAGGGATGACTGTTAAGGGCTCCGCCCATTCCCTAGATGCTCCAGCACCAGACTTAAAAGAGATCAGTCCTGGAAAAAAATGCTCAAATCTTCCCCACGTTGCAAGAGGCCGGTTCCAGTGGCCTTCATGGTTGGGTCATTGCAGCCCACCCTGCGGTGAAAACTGGCCCCAAGCCTGCAGCCCACCGGGAAAATGCTAGAGTGGCAAAAGGGTCTTTCCTGAACTGCCAAAAGCCCTCAAATATGAAACTATGGTCCTCACCACTGCCCTCAACAATCAGTTCTGACTCTTCCGGGTTGAGTTTTAACAAACTTACTGCCAATTATGGGACTGGACAATCTACAAGGTATGGAAAGTATTACCTAGGCTGTTTTGAAATGAGGCATAGGCATGAACACTGTTGCTATATGGTGACCTTGCACCCAGGTCCTTGCTATGACCCAGCTGGCTGTAATGCTGCCAAAGCAAAAAACCCACAAAAGAGACGGCAAAGGAACAGCCCACGGGCGTCACCGGGGGACCATTGGCTATGAGATCCTTCCGTAAAGGGCCGGGGCACCCCCTGTAGCATGGTTCATTCACATCTGCCAAGCACCAGAGTAGCAACTCATGTTCTATAGGAAAAAAGGTTGTCAGTAGGTCCAAATACATTCCACTGTAACAACGAGTGATGAGCAGTATCGTGGGCTGCTGAAAGGTCCAGTAACATCCCCATCCCGCAATTCAGGACGGACCTCAAGACCTGGCTCTTCGACTGAACCGCAGATCCACCCTCCTCCTCCCCCCCAGCGCCTTGAGACCTTCATGGATGAGTAGTTGCACTTTATAAGAAACCTGATTGATTGATCAATAACATTGAAGACCATCGGTGAGTCCAGTAACATTCCACAGTACTACCTCATAATGAATAGTATTGAGGGCTGCTGATAGGTGCACTAACACTCCACAATTACACCACCCGACGAATGGTATTGAAGACAGTTTATAGGTGCAATAACACTGCACTCTAATGACGCATGATCTATAGTAAAAAAGGCTATCAGGACATCCAAAAACACTCAATTGTAACACCAAGTGATCAACAGTATTGAGGGCCACTGATAGGCCCAATAACGCTTCACAGTAACATCCCGTGATAAATAGTACTGAAGACTGTTGATAGGTCCAATAACACTCCACAGTTGCACCCCATGATGAATGGTTCTGATCACCATTGATAGGTAAAAGAACATTCCATTGTAACACCCCATGATCACTAGTATTGAACCCCACTGATAGGTCCAACAACCATTGATGGGTCTAATATCACTTTGCAGTAAAAGCATTTAAGACTGCTGATAGGTTCAATAACTCTCCAAACTCCCATAAACAACAGCGTCATAGGCCGCTGTCGGGCGCAATGACACTCCACAGTAACACCCTGTGACCAACAGTATCTAAGATCACCAATCGATTAGATAACCTTCAATAATAATATATCTTAATGAACAATTTTAAAGACAGCAGATAAGTCCAATAACATTCTACCGTAACACTGTCCATGATCAATACTATCGATGACCGCCCATAGGTTCACAGGTCCAATATCGCGGCACAGTAACACAACATAATTAATGGTATTAAAGACCCCTAGTAGGTGCAATAACATGACTAGTATGTGCAACAGCATCAAACACCACCGACTGGTCCATCACTGCATCCAACCCTACTTGCCAAACAAACATCCATCCCTCCACAAAAGATAAACGCAAGCAAATAAAACAAGCCTTGGCAAAGCCAATAGGTCAAGGTTCTAAAAGGCTGATCTATTGTCTTTAGCAATGTGTCTGCCAATTACACATGTGCACATGAGTAAAGACAAACGCACATACATGGTTTGCAATCTGGCATGATGGTCACTGAAGTGCACACCTGCGCTGTGACATATCTGCGCTTTGTGACAGAGGCAAACACTTTTTATTTGCAATTTAAAAGTGGCAGACGGCCATGTGAGAAAGGTATATTATATTGTAAACAAAACAAAAAAAATGCAAAATGCAAAATGAGAAATCACAAAAAAGGGTGCAAGAAGCCCAGCATCATGTTGCAGTTGCTGGTCCCTTGTAGAAATTTTTTTTTTAAACTACATTTAACATTGGAGTGGGATCAGGAGCTGGAGGCGGAGCATAACGGGGAATATCAGGGAGTGTGGAATGAAAATATAATTGTCATTTCATTCTGTGAAAAAAAGAATCTATTTTAAGGCCCTCTTCATCGCCTTTAAGGCATTACATGATATGGGACCTAAATACTTTAAACAAAGATTCCAGTGGTACATTCCCAGCAGAACACTTAGCCCAGCAGCTGTTCTTAATCTGGTGGTTCCTAGATTCAAGAAAGCCAAATGGGGCGGTCGTAGCTGCATCACCTGTACTGCAAAGCTTTGGAACTCGATGCCAGCTGAGCTAAAATGCAAGCCAGACTTGCTCTCTTTTCGCAAAGCCTGAAAAGCGTGGCTATTTAACATCTAGAAATTCATTTATCCAGTTCTGCTCTGTTTTCCTCTAGATGCACTAGCGACAGTACACCCATGGGTAGTGAAGCGCTTTACAAATATCATTTTCATTTCAATTTTCACTGGGAGGGGGAATAAAAAGAGAATGCTTGTGGGAGTCAGGAAAAATAGGAGGAGAGAGCAAGAAAACACACACTCCGCCGGAGTGCTGAAAATAAAATAAAGAGTCCCCTCAACTATGCAGTGGAAGGATGCAACCAACACTGGAACCGAGGGGGGTCCGCCTGGATCCCCGATCTGACAGCCGTTATCGAGCTCGATCTGGGATTCGACCCAACCTCAGTTAAATGCGCTTACTTTGTCCAGGTGCAATTTGCCAAAACCGGGACACATTTAGCAGCACCCACACTTTGTGTGCTGTGCCTTCAAAACAACATCCCTCAGGAAGTAATGGAGCTCTCTTACTTTCAGTTCCACCTGGGCCCAGTACAAACACCACACTCGAAGGGCTATCAACACTCCTTCTGTTCGAGTCTCATCCTGGCTGGGGGCTAGCTGAAAGTTAACACCTTGATGCCAATCTCATCTAGCAAACAAAGGCATTGAGCTAGTCACTTCACAAGTAACAAGTGCTTGAGGTAAGTTAAGATTTGGAGTCCCCTTTTTGAGTTTTCCAGACTCTGTATGTAAGAGATATGTGCACACTACAAAAAGTTCAGATATATATGTGTACATGAGTAATCACATCACACTAATAACAATTTATATAGCCCTTATTACGTCTTTCGTTAGTACCCAAAGTAACCCTTTTAACAACCGTAAAATAACGAAAGATTGAGAAAAAACAACAAGGTTCTACACTTATGGCTTACAGTATACAGCTCCTTGATGCCAGGTCATAACTCAGTGAGCTACATTACGAGTATTCTCACTTGTAACTGTAGATAACATAAGGATCAATGCAGAACAAGAACTAGCCCGCTATGCTATTTATATAAACTAGGAATCTCTGGCCTGCATGTTAGACGTTGTGCTCTGCAGCAGGCACTTTAATCCTCTATGCTATTTTATAATGAGTCAAACCTGTGACTAGACTGCACACAGATTTCTCCAGGTGGTGCATTACCCAACAGAGTTGTTTTAATGTTATCAGCCCTGAAAACCACTGGATACACAAAGAGCTCTGCAGCAGGTGCCTGAACCCCCTATGATATTTTAAATTGCAGTCTGTTTGTGACTAATTTACTAAGCCAGTACAGAATAATCATCACGTTTGTCCATGTTGTCAAATTCTTTGTTGCAGAGAATTGTTCAAAAGTAAACATGTAAGTTGCATATTAGATTCTGCTCCTCATTACTCAGCCCCTCGTAACCCCACCCCTTTTCTGCTACCACCTCTTGACCTCCAATTTATAGAATCTCAGACTCATTTTGTTCCATCTCCCGCACCAATCAGAATACTGTGAGAGGGAAATGCTCCTGGGTGGTACAAACACAAGAAGATGGAGCAAAACCATTGAATCAAGATGAGACAACTGAAATCGACAACAAAGTCGTAAAATCAGGGGCATGCTATCAACAGTGCAGCAGCTAAACTGGCACTCGGGCCTGTAGTGTCCTGCAGGACACGCCATGCAGCAGCCCCTCCTCGGGCCGTGCTAACACCCACCCAACATAGGCGTCAACAGTCAGGTGACCCTGCTCATAAAAGGGGCCAGACGCACGCGCCCTGGGTCAGTTACACCCACCATAACTGTGGATCCATGTTGTCATTTTATCTAGTATGTGGGCCTAGGCACACTACTTTACAATGGCGATGAGGGGGTCTGGCCCCACCCACGGTTAACCGCCATGAGGGAGGAGGATGGCTGGATGGCACTGTCACCGTATTCCGCCTAGCCACACATTTCCCTGTGAAGGTAAGAGTCTCCCCTGGCCTACAACATTCAGTGATTCCAATGGAGAGGAAAGACGCCTACAGATTGAGCTGAATCTGATCCTGCTACAAAGGCCACATTGGGCTGGACAGAGGGCCCTGTTCTCCGACCCCAGCTCAGAGCAGCTGACGTCCTGGGACAGAAAAGGGCAAAGAGCCCCCACATACCCGAGTCCACGTACGAGAGTGGTCCCTTTTTTGGTCTCGCCTAGGCAGCGCTTACACTGTCTGTTCGAGACATGCTGTATTCAGGATATGGGCATAACACTTTGCCCACTTTCCGCCCATCTTTTTGATTGGCTCCTGTCCCTGTCCTTTGCAAATGGTGACTTTTCATTGGTCAATAGGCTTAGTAGTCCCTCCTAAGTACTGCTTTGCCCCTTCTTGTAACCTCCCATGAGGACACCCCCTGTTACAAGTGTTGTTACTCCCTAGGTTTTAATTACAGCCTCAGAGCACTATTTTCTTAAAGAGTTTCAGGCAGGACACAGGCTTGGTCCTACGCAAGGTTGGCAGTGGTTACTTTACTCACTAGCACATCTCACTTTATATGAGACCTTCTATAAATTTCCCTTCATCAGCTCCACACAGAGTACAACCTAATCCGGAATTAATATAATCATTCTTTTGTCACATTTCAAAGCTACTAATTGTATATATGGACATAGCTACTTGAATGTACTTGTGGTACTGTCTTGCATGCAATGCATTATGGGTAGGATGGATTTACTCATATCTTCTACAGGGTGCAGTACCATATGTGGCCAAAAGAGGTCCCATGGGACCTCTTTTGACCATATATGGTACTGCACCCAGCAACATTGCTAGGTAAAAAACATTGCCATTTATAATGCCAGTAACTCCAACTACAACAAATGCGAGACTGATTGCATTTCCAATGCAGTAGGTCTCGCATTTGTTAAAGTTAAAGCAGTTGGAGTTGAAAATGACAATGTTTTTTACTTTTGCTATACCATTGGCAATAGTGCTATGCAAATATAATAACTTCATTGTAAATAAAAAAACAAAAGTAAAAAACATTGTTATTTTCAACGCCAACAGCTCTAACTTTAACAAATGCAAGACCTATTGCATTGCAAATGCTTGTTTCCTCAGTGCCGGAGGCCTGCAAGGTGAAGCCGAGACACGCGCAGTGTTCACGATGCACCCCATAGTGGCAGTAGGCCAATACCGCGCTGCGACTACAGCAGGAGAAAAGCCCCATTGCCTCCTGTGGAAACAGCGCTGCACCAGCAATACCCTTTCCCCCAGCACAAGAGAGGGAATATGCAGGCAGTAGAAGGAGTGCAGCACCAGCGCCACACTGAGGAACATCAGGGCAGAAGGTGAGCCCAACGCGGTTGAGTCAAAGAAAGCCAGGACAGGTCTTGAAAGCGCTGTGCACCCCCAGTGGTCATCGGCCACCACCACGGGAGAGGAGCAGACCGTTTGGCTTCCTACGGCAACCCCGCCACACCAGCATAAACCCCCAGGCACAAGAGTCCCCTCTTGTACATGGAGCACAAGGGGCGCTGCACTGGGAAGCAGCAGGACAGAAGGCAAGTCCGCAAGAGAGCAAGGGAGGTTATAGGAGCCTCCAGTGTTGTCAGCACTTCTGCAGCAAGGCATAGGACGGCCCCAGCAGTGTGCCTGAGGCGCTGGAAGTCTATGGCTGGTCACATAAGGGTATCAATGGCAGAACTAAGCTAGTTTAAAGCACCAGAAACATGAGCAGCCCCACCACTGCCTGGAGGAGCACCTGCTCACCAGGGCATACCCTGCTAAAGAAAAGAGAGACCAAGATCATGAACCTGAGGGGGAGGGGAACCAGTGGTCATTAAACAAAGACTCAGGGCACCTGCCCCACATGGGTGTAGGAGGATCACCCATGTCTTCTGCCCAGCAACACCACAACCCCACTCCCAGCACGCCCTAGGGGCCCTGCATAGGCACAGAAGAGATCTGCTCACCACAAGGTGCTCTAGGGCCCACACCGGATAGGTAGCATCACTAAAACATGGTAAGCCATCTCAGTAGCCTGAATAGCATGCAGGTGTGGCAACCACAGGCTGTAACTCCTGCAGATCATGCCCAGGGGAAGTAAGACTGCCAACAGCCCAGGGCCCGCAGTTAGACTGTATCACCCAATCCAACAAGGTAAGAGGTTGCAGTATCAAATGCTACCCCTACTACTGAGCAGTGGAACTGCACCAGTCCATCACCTGCCCAAAAGTAGTAATAAAAATAGGGACACCACCAAAGAGAGACAGTACAAGTGAATCAAAGTGGCAAAGCAGATAGCTCCATCCAGCCAAGAGCCAGCAGAAGCGGCTGGCCTCAGAGACACCCTGGTTCTGTCTGACAAGCCCAAAGGAGAAGACGCAACTGCACTGTGGCACCACCAGAGAGCCAGCTCCAAAGTGGAAGCAAACAGGTGCCTGTCTCCCCTGAGCTGAGGAGAGGATTGAAACAGCTGAGCAGCGAAACGGAGGACAGCGTTCGGAGTATACTTCCACACCACAGAGAAGTGGAAGCATCCCAGGAAGGTACCCAGACCACGAGGCGCAACTCACAATCTGCCACCCATTAAAGAGACTGGGAATCCCAGAGACACCACACCGTTGCCAAAGTCTGCCAGATGGACACAACCGCAGGCAGGAGAAGGTCTGAAGAAAGCGAGGCCGGATCAAAAGGTGGACAGAAGCACACAATGCCGTGATGGTGGTCCAAACACCAGAACCACATTGTCCTGCACCCTCAAGGCACACAGTGCCGTAGCCCACCAACCCTGCGCAGTATATGAAGGGACACAAGATTGAAATGATATCACATTTATTAACAGCATAAACGGAGTATCACTTTTTGCATTCGAAAGGTAGTTCTGGTGCTCACACAAAAATAGTGAAGGTGCGTGAAGTGAGGGGTTGGTGACATTTAAAAATACATCACGATGACAACAAGGAGTTAAAGCGCAGTCAATGTATATACAAAAGACGCTTATACAACCAATTATAATGCTAAATTAATCAGACAGTGAAACACAGCAAAATAGTAAGGCTGTCTACGCATTTAGATGAGGAAGAAATACAGGGATAGCCAAGGATAGGGCCCCTGAACAAGAAGTGCTTTAACTCCTTGTTCAGGAAGCCCTATTCCTTGGCTATCCCTGTATTTCCTCCTTATCTAATGCGTAGACAGACTTACTATTTTGCTGTGTTTCACTGTCTGATTTATTTAGCATTATAAGTGGTTTTATCAACGTCTTCTGTACATTCGTTGCAATTCATTGTCTTACTATCTTTCGGTTCAAGGAGCCCTATCCCTTGGCTACCCATGTACTTTTCATCTACTGTGTTCTGTATGACATGGAATTACCGTTACCCGGGACCTATGGTTGACACCATGTTCTCTCCCCTTGTAGATTCTACTTGCTCACACTCTTGAGGTCCTGATGATGATCTCAATCCAATGAGATCGAAACGCCGTCGACCTCTTTCTACAACCAAAACTCCTCCATTGCATTAATTAATTGGAGTTTTGTCTATTGTTGTCAACGTGATGTATTTTTAAATGTCACCAACCCCTAACTTCACGCACCTTCACTATTTTTGTGTGAGCACCAGAACTACCTTTCGAATGCAAAAAGTGATACTCCATTTATGCTGTTAATAAATGTGATATCATTTCAACCTTGTGTCCCTTCATATACTGTGCAGCTAGTCCCTTGCGGACTTTTTTATTCATTATTGTTGTTCCTCTTGACTAATGCGTGTTCAAGTAGTACTAGCCTAGGCTACCCAAGGACCTAAGTGGCCTTTATAGCACCACTGTTCATCTCTATAATATAGATTACCCCTGGTCTAACTACTGGGGTCCCCTGGCTCGTGATAAAATAGCCCACCAACCCTGCCTGATGGCAGCAGCGCCTCAAGGCGCAAGTCCTGCACTGCCCAGAAAAAAGAGATAGAAGCACAGCTCCTTACTGCCAATGGAAGAAGGTCACAGAAGAAGGAACACCGCGGAGTAGGAGCTCCAAGGAGGTCCCTGAGGAGGGAATGTGCGACCCGTGGCATGACGCCACACCGACCCAGAGAAGAAGAGGTTCTGACAGCGGGAAGACCCTCTAGGCAGAGGGCCAGCCACACACATCTACCCAAGGAGTAGGAAACCCCATAAAGGTCCCTGAAGAAGGAACATGCGACACTTGGCCGGATGCCACACTGCAATCAAGAAGAGGAGAAAGGAATCAGTGACTGCCCAGATCATCACCAAGCCAGAGCCCAACACCTGAGGCTGGTGGCCAGACTACTGAGACAGTCGACCACTGGGAGACCTTGGTGTCCGGCATCTGAAGGAGTTGCATGCCGCTGCACCCAGGAGAAGAGACTCAAGCGACTAGAAGTCTCATCTGCATAGTCCAGAGACAGTCGACCACTGAGAGGCCCTGTTGGCCGGTCCCGAAGATGGTGCATGCGCTTCACCCAGAAGAGATTCACAATGAGAAGTTTTAACTGCATCATTGGAAAGAAGGTGCAAGCCAAAGCACCAAGGAGAAAGAGGAGGAGGAAGTATGTAACCTGTCGGTTCACACTAGGAAACCTGATGATCAACCAAGCCAAGGAGGAAAGATCAAGAAAGGCCAGGCCTAAAAGGCACTCTCAAGAAGACTTGAGCTGCTGATGGAGCGCATCTGGATGCAGCAAGCCATTGAGTAGAAACAAGGACGATCTAGCGACAGCACAGCGGGAGAACAGAGAGTATGCCGCAATCACACGCGAACCGAGTCTCTGCCTCATGCTTCCCACCGTGTCTGTCCAGACACAGTCACCACCAGCTCAGCAACACAAAACATCCACGCAAATGGATGCAGATGCCTCTGCGAAGAAAGAATGTAAGCACCTGGCCACCATCAATCCAAGCTGCTCGAAGACCCAAGAAAGAATGCCTTCAACCATCAAGGCAAGTCATCGCCCCAGATCAAACAGCTTCACCACACGACTGGAAACCCCAGCATGCTAGCCCTGTCTTAATATGTCATCCCTACCATCTATGGAGAATAGACCATCCCGAGTGGAGTTCAACACCTTTATCAGAATTACAGACAAGGAGCACCAGTGACACTCGGAAGAGTCAGTCAACCAGAGACTGCCTACTCACCCTGTCTACACCCTGATCCCGGTGGCGAGAGTGAGTCTTGACCAAGACACATCTACCCCTGCGGTTGCAAGTGTGGCTTGGCAGCGGCCCAGATGCGGCACATACGTTGCTCCAGTGCAGACCACATGCAGTCCCATAACAACCCATCCAAGGGGCCTCCACATGTGCGAGGGGTGGACTTGACACAGCTCCACCGTTGGATACCAGGAGGTGGCAAGGCCTTGCACCGGGGACCTCAACAGGTTGCAGACGTTTTCAACGAGCCAAGCAACATCACCAAAGCATGCTTCATGATGGATGCTTCGCAGTGGACTCCAACATTCCTGACGCATCATGTTTTTGAACTGTTGACACTAACCACGAATCATCTGGAACATCAGCAGAGTGAGCCAACTCCACACAAGGGCATGACTTCAACCCGCATGCCACCGTTTATGTCCTGACCCACTCAGGTTAAATTATGAATGTGAGCGGAGACGACCTGTTGCAGCTCATTTCATCAGCCTGTATGTCCACTGCTGTCCTGCTGATTGACTCTAGAGACTGAAGGACCATGTGGTATCCAGTTTATTGTTGTTTTGTTTCCACAGGCTGGACTTTGTTTTTCTTTTGGATTTTTGGAGGAATGTAGTGTCCTGCAGGACACGCCAAGCAGCGGCCGCTCCCCAGGAGATGTGCTAACACCCACCCCTCACCCATCCAACACAGACGTCACCAGTCAGGTGACCCTGCTGATAAAAGGGGCTGGGCACACGTGCCCTGGGCCAGTTCCACCCACCATAACCGTGTGTCCGTGCCGTCTTTTTATCTAGTATGTGGGCCTAGGGCCCCCTACTTTACAGTGAGTGCCCTTCTGTACCCAATTATGGCAGTGTTTTGCTAACCAACTGGTGACAGGGGCCTGTTTTCCTTCTCTTCATGCAATCATGACCAATGGGTTGACACAAAGCCCAAACCTAAGTATATTATTATTGAAAACAACAGGTCTACCTAAAGCTGTCTGTAACCAAGACCTAAAGACGAGAAACCTCGGGTCCGCTGCTCGGTTCCGGCCAGGGTGGACACCGATGGACTGACAGGGCACTCACTCCCTCCAGATTCACAAAAAGAGCCGAAACACCCCACCACGTTTCTATAAAGGCCTCCACGATAATAAACAGCCACCACGGCGCCTACAGAGCCAGTAAATATCTCCAGACATCACCCACAGACTCACACACGAGAAAGCGCTTAGAAGCAGGTGCGTTAAAACGTTATAAAACACAGTTTACCCGACAGTGAGAGAGCTGATCCCTGAGTCCTTGCCAAGTGATTCACTCTTTAGAAGTCAGCCTGGCAGCCAGGTGAGGGAGGGAGGGAGATCCCAGAATTCCTGTCAGGAACGGGCTGTCTCGCCGGTGAGAGACAGGCGTGCCGGGTCTTGTCAGAACGAGTCAGCAGGCTTTTTTTTAGAGACACAGCGAGAAGAGGGAGACAACAGAAGGGAGCCGTGAGGAGTGAAAGACAGAGTGAGAGAGAAGGAAGGAGAGAGTACATAACTAGAGAGGAAGACAGAGAGAGAGAGCTCAGGAAGGAAAGCGCACGCATGAAAGAGAGACGTGGAGAGGCCAAAAGAGAAAATGATGAGAAGAGGGAGAACAGGAAGGGAGGAAAAGAGAGATGGGTCAAAAGAGATGAAGGAAAGACAGACACAGACAGATTGTCTCAGTGTACGCGCTGGAAACAGTAAAATCTACGGTGTTAGAGAGAGCAGGAGAAAAAGGGAACTACACGGTCATGTCCGGCCTTATTAGCTGCCAATTCCCGCACACCTTGGTGCCAAGGCACCGCTGCCACGCCCACCCAGGGAAGAGAACCGCCTGCGCCGGTGCTAGAGAGTGGCTCTCCGTTAGCCCCAGTGGGGGCGGAGCCACCAGCCCACATCTTCCAAGCCTTCCACGCCACCACTCCCAGCTCCCCGTCATCTCAGTGTTACCTCCTCACCTCCCACAGCACAGGCCGCGGACTGTCGGAGGTACTCACCTGTTGGGATTTGGGGTGCTGGCGGTGGCACTGCGGCTGGGCCTTGTCGTCAGGAGTAGGGACCCTGGTGAGATCCTAGCAGGTGCTGCTGACCTGGGCAGTGGTGGGAGCACTGCCGATATCCGGGGCAGACAGGAGCTGTGGCTAACGAGGCACTCACTTCCCGTGGCACTACCTGACACCAGAAGGCCGTCCCCGGAGCTCCTGCGTCCACAGCACACGGTGATGGTGACCCAGGAGGGAGAGGCGTGGACCTGCCGGAACTTGTTCACCCGATGCAGCCTCCTAGGCTCGGGCAGGTCGCTGTCGTTTGAGCCCCTCCTGATGGCAGATGGTCCGCTGTGGCGGTGCACGAGAGGCTTAGTAGAGTACTGGTGCCTTTGGGACGCACCGGTGTCTGTGGTTCTGCATCATAAGCTATGGAGGCGCACTGGTTGATGTGGTACTGTACAAGGCTGTAGCTGGCGCAACTGTTGCTGCGGGCGCGCCTGGACTATGTTGGCTGTTGGGGCACCGGTGAGTCTGGTGGCGTACCTTTGGCTGTGGTGGCAAACCGCTGTTGCGGCTGCGGGCGCACCGGTGAGTCTGGTGGCGCACTATAGCTGCTGGTGCACCTCTGACTGTGGCGGCTGCTGGCGCACCGGGGAGTCTGGAGGCGCACGGTGGCTGCTGGCGCACCGTTGACTGTGCTGGCTCACGCTGTCACTGTGGCGGCTGCTAGCGCTCCGGTGAGTCTGGAGGCGCACGGTGGCTGCTGGCGCACCGGTGAGTCTGGTTGCGAACCGTTGACTTCGGTGGCGCACCGCTCCGGCGGCTGCTGGCCCTGGGACACCAGCAGTGAGTCTGGAGGTGCACGGTGGCTGCTGGCGCACCTTTGTGTCTGGTTGCGAACCGTTGACTTCGGTGGCGCACACTTCGCTGCGGCGGCTGCTGGCGCACCGGTGAGTCTGGAAGCGCACGGTGGCTGCTGGCGCACCGGTGAGTCTGGTTGCGAACCGTTGACTTCAGTGGCGCACAGCTGTGGCGGCTGCTGGCCCTGGGACACCAGCAGTGAGTCTGGAGGTGCACGGTGGCTGCTGGCGCACCTTTGTGTCTGGTTGCGAACCGTTGACTTCGGTGGCGCACACTTCGCTGCGGCGGCTGCTGGCGCACCGGTGAGTCTGGAGGCGCACGGTGGCTGCTGCGCACCGGCGAGTGTGGCGGCGCAGGCACTACCGAGACTTGTGCTCCGCTGTTTGTCCTCCCAGGTCCAGTCCCGCAGGGATTGCTATGGAGATCGGAAGGGGGGAGGAAGTTCTCACACACCTGACGCGAAAGGATAGACCGCTAAACCCCGGGGACAAAGGCAGGCTTCTTTTCAGTCGGCTCCTCTCACGCTCCCAGTTAATGAATAATGGGAGCGGAGCGCCGCTGAACTATAATTATACGTGGCTCGGGAGAGAGAGGCGATCTGAAACCGGCTCTTCTAGGAAGACAAACAACTGGCCGGCAGGCTGCAGCTCAGCGGGATAATGTGCCAACTGCAGAGGTAGGTTTATAAACCGTAAGGCGAGAGCGTCGACGCAGATACGGTGCGAACTGGGTAATGTGCAGATGTAGAGGTCAGCGTGTCACCTGCCACCCATTGCATCCACTCCCAGTAAGATAGCTTCGCGGGTTTATGCACCTGCTGCACAGGTTCGTATGTGACCAGTTAGCCAGGTGTGCGTTCCTGCAGGCAGATAGATATTTGTGTACCTTGTGCAGAGATCTCCGTGACGCCTGTGTCACAAGTCATGCACCAGGAACACTGCACAGGGCGTTAAATGGACCAGTTGAAGTCATCTATGCACGCAGCCGGTGGCAGCTTTCAGAGCCAAAGGCAGAAGGGTTCTGCAGCCAGATGCACCGATGATAATGCAAACGCAGGGTAGTTGACTGGAATCACTCTAAGATACCTTAGTGGGTTAAAGTACCTACGGCAGCAGTCTGACAGCAACCTGCGATGGTTTGTATCCAAGTGAGACAACTCACCGAGTCAGATTTCTGCTCAAGATCTCTGCCAATAACCTGCATGTACTAGATGACTTTGCCAGTAATCGAGCTGAGTGGGGTAATGTGCCTACTGCAGACATTTGTGGGCAACCTGCAGGTCAGTTTCAAATCTAGGTACATTTAGTCTGCGGGTTTGCTGCTGATAGCTGTATCCGACTTGTGCAACAGCTCAGTGAGTTATTGTGACCCCTGCAACGTTCAGTGAGGTGTCAGTAGGCCACAGGCTCCATTAACAGCAGGACAGATGTCACACTTGAAGCCATGGGCAGGACTTACCAGCATTAAGATGAGATAACTGCAGGTGTTAACTGGGACACTACACACCAGGCCTATGGTCGAAAGTTGGTCTCCGAAGCCTTCTTCACATGCTGGGAGACATTGCTCAAAGGAGGTGGTGTGAAGGCCGAGCCCATATACAGTTTAGCAGAGTTATCAGCAGAGGCCATTGGGATTTTGCAACTGTCCCGTTTCCCCCGCATAATTATGAATTTGCCGCAGTGGCCACATAATCCATAATCTGCATATTTCAGCAAAAAAAAATGTTTCTAGTTGAAATGAATCAAAAGTGCTAAAACGTGGTAACATGTGGCTGAGCAGTAAAAGGCCCTTCGCAAAGGTTAACTGGTCAACTTTCTATTGGTTATTTCTCTATTTGTGTATCAAAGGGGTACCATGAGGTAAAACCTTTGCTCAGATAGTGTTTACATGTGTAAGACTGGCAAAATAATGATGTAAGACGAACGCAAAACGCGCTGCATTAGGCTGCATAATTTGCCTTTTCTTGCTGGATAATTAAGTCAACCCTACCGCATAATTTGGTCTTCCCATGCTGCATAATTCCAGTGGCTCTGGTTATCAGTCACAATAAAGTTGTAAAGTCCTGCCAGGGTTCTTACTTTGTAAAAAGAACATCACTCAACATCTTGACTGCAGTAAATAGTAGAGCCAAGCAATGGAAGTCATCAACATAAGCGGCACATTATTCAACAAAATAACAAAGTAGATGAGCCGCAACCATATCACCGAACACCTCCGAGAACTCCACTGGCTCCCAGTCAACAAAAGAATCACTTTCAAGCTGCTCACGCACGCCTACTAAGCCCTCCATGACGCAGGACCAGAATATCTGAACCACCACCACCTCCCATTCCACGTACCCACCAGACACCTCTGCCCAGCTGGCCCTGGCCACCATCCCTCGGATCCACAAGATTGGAACCAGAGGAAGATCCTTCTCCCACCTCGCCGCCAAGACCTGGAACACCCTGCCTCTCCACCTCAGGCAATCCCGGTCGTTGACCCAATTCAGGAAGGACCTCAAGACCTGGCTCTTCGATTGAACTTCAACACTCAGACGGATCAGCAGCAGCCCCCCCCCTCCCAGTGCCTTGAGACCCTCACGGGTGAGTAGCCTCGCTTTACAAACCCCTATTGATTGATAATACGAGTAGCAGCTCAGGGCACCCACATCACAATCAAAATATGATCATCTCGATCACTAGCTAGAGTGACACCTCTTTCCAGGTCATTCCAGACACGGTCTCCAACTCGGGACTTTTGTTTGAAAGCCCATTGCATTCTGGGAGTTGAAATATTGTATTGTATCCATTGGACTAATTAGACCAACACACCAAAAACAATGATTTGTAGGTGAAAAGTTCATGACCGGGGACAGAGTCCATAATGACCTGTATCACTATCACCAGCTGATCGTGGTCACTGCACCATTTGTATTATTCCTCAAAAATAATGATCTTGCAATTTTCAGGGATATATATTACTTCAGATCCAGACCTTTTTCAACAACTTAACCTGTCACCGGTGCTCGATAGGCTACGGCGAGACGTGCGCCATTGGAAATCACTCCCACTTTCCCTCCTGGGCAGGGCGGCCCTTTTTAAAATAATGTCCTTACCCCGAATTCTTTATGTATTGCAAAACACTCCTTATGAGGTGCTGGGCTCCTGCTTTAAGGCGATTGCAGCGGAGGTGCGTGCGCCGCTATGGATGGGGGGGGAGGGGGCGCCATGTATAGACTTCTCCAAACTTACTAGAGGATGGTTCGATAGCAGTGCTCGACATCCAACAATATTATTGGGCAGCTAAACTCACGGTAATCAATAGGTGGGTGTTTCTCCCAATGTCAGAGCCGGTGGTCTGAATGGACAGGGCAGTGATGGGGCGACGGAGCTACCCGAGAGCTCTATATTGTGATAAAATGCAAAAAAAGAATGGCCGGACCCTACACTGTAGATAATACAGATAGATCTGGAGGAAGACAACAAAGTTCTTAGGGTGGAGAAACACTATCACCTAGACACACTCCGACACTCCCTGCAGGATCAGCTGGGATTTGACAAATGGGACATGATTGGAATCTCCAGGGTGGGAGACCTGTGGAAATGAGGGATGATTATTCTGTGGCCGAGTTGCAACAGGAATATTAAATGAAACCAACGGAAGTCTACAGCTATTTGCAGATACGACATGCCCTGAATGCAGTGCTCCTGAAGGGGGTAGAATTGCCCGAATCCTCACCTCTAGAGGACAGACTTCTTACTGACTATATGCCCCAGAAGGCGATATCACTCAGCTATAAAAAGCTCACCTATAACAAAACACCAGATGTTATGCAACAGTTAAAAGGGAAATGGGAGTGATGTGGGGATTTTTGACGAAGATTAATGTGAGAAGGCATGGCATCCCCTAGGGAGATAGCTATCCAGTAGGGCTTTTGCTTGATTCTGCTGCAAATGTTACACTGTTCGTACTATGCAAGAACAACCATGGTTCAAATGAGGCGATCAGGAGATGATCAGTGTTCAAGGGGCTGTGGACAGACAGGCACATTCAATCACATCCTTTGGGAATGCCTGCATATACACACCTATTGGGCTGTGGTAATTGATTGTTTAAGGTCGATTGGGGGTGCGGGCATAGAACTATCAGCTAAGCAAATGTGTGCGGAACGTGTCGGGAGACAGATGCCACAAGGGCCACTAGACTGTGGATGACGATGGGGTCTGGTGGTGGCCAAAAGGAACACTGCAAAATCATGGGGCTCCGCTCAGCCACCAGACATTGAGGCCTGGAAACGGGATCTAGATTAGTGCATGTTAGAAGAAAGGGCCATTTAAGAAAGTAGAGGCTGCCCTCGGAAATGGGGGAAAATCTGGACAGGGGCAATATTTGTGACTATGGATGATCTGGAAATGCGCAAGATTCTAATTAATGATGTGTGGCTCTGGGACGTGCTGATTGGGGTGGGTGAGGTGAGGTGAGGAATGTGATATTACAAATTGTACCAGTGCAATGTCTGCTAAAGCATTTTGTGTTTAATGTTTCTAATAAAAAAAAAATATTTTTTATTTCATATCTCCTGCCACTAGCAGCACTTGTTACGTGGTCGCAATCAGCAAAATTAAAACTTATGGCTGGGTCCAAACTGACGTGCCATGTGGGTGAAAAACGATGGACTCGAGTGAGAACCAAGCGATTGCCAGTAGCTGAGATTAATGTAAGCATTCCATCCATCAGTTTGTTGTTGTTGCCACCCTAAGTGCGACAGGTATACCCAGATGTGGATCTCGAGCTCACTCGGCTACTGGAATCTCGCTACACCTGCCTGAAGAGCCCCAATCAGGGTGAAACCGGTCCTGGGCTGCTGGTGTCCTGTTCAGGGAGGACCTGGCCTGGCAGTTCGGGCTGGACTGTTCCCACTGGAGCAGGGTCAAGATAGATTTGCAAATGGTGGGGTCCAAATCGAGGTGGCACGGTGGGTGAAAAACGAACAATGGAATCTGGGCGCTAGCACAGCATTGAATGATGGTGGAAGTTGGGCACATTGGACTCTGAGTTCCACTGGACAGCCGGTTACATGTCTGTGTTGCAGTAAGATAGCTCAGAGAGTTGAGAAACCTTTGCAGAGATTGGTCTGTAAACAGTTGGTCAGCAGTTCCAGTCCTAGTAAGAGGCAGAGTCAGATATTCATTCTTCCATAGTTGATGAAACGACCACCAATGATTTGGGCAGGCCCCTAGACCCGCAGAGAGAAGCTCAAATGCTACATGGAAACAAAGTACTGCAGGTGGGGTGGTGGGGGGTGTGTGAAGGGAAGGGAGTTGAGTGGAAGGGAGGGAGGGAAAGCAGAGACGTGGAAATAAGGATGAGAAATGATAGAAAGTAAGAAACGTGACAGCATTGATAAGGATGTTTAGTACTGATAGCTGTGCACGTAATACAAAATTTATTGTTGCCACTTGAAAAGTGCCCTACACAATCTTATCTGTCGCCTGACACACGGAGTTTTTATTTTTGTTATCACCAAACTCAATGGCAATCATTTTATTGACCTTGGAGGGACAAAGGTGAAAACGGGAGCTTTATTATGCTCCTGGGCGACATCACTGGGACTAGAAGCTGTGACGTACAGTTTACACACAGATCTGAGACAGGTGCATTAACATCTGGAACTACCTTACTGGGATTGGAACCCAAACCTGACTGATACACAGACCTCTGTAGGAGCCCCACAGAGCTTTCTTCTTGGGATCCCAACAGGTGAACTACAGGATGAACATCTTTTTGCTCAGGTGCATTAACCCCCTGAGCTGCCTTCCTGGGATAGAAACATGTGGAGAACAGAGATGACCCACACTATTAATCTGAGGGACAGTAATCAGTAACTGCGCGACACAGAAACCTTAGGGCAGATTTAAGGCATCACAGCAACATTGCGGTTCAGCGCAAGAGGAAGAGAGCAGAACAGCACCATATCTACTAAGCCAGGGGTTCTAAACCTGTGGTCCAGGGACCCCTGAAGCTCCGTGACATCTACTGAGGAAGGGTCCATGACTCCTTCGATAATAAAAGAATATTAACAGATTGATGAAGAGCATATAACTAAAGAAGCAAAATGTACACTTGAAAATTTTAAAACTGTAAATGTGACGGAATTTGAAATCTGAGACTAAAAAGTAAGTTGGTATCTTCGGATTGATTCATGGAAGCGGTGCAGGTGCATCAAACAGAAGACAATATGGACAATCTATGGCCTCAACTAAATTTAGAAAAGCTCCAAAAATGTTTGCGCATTTGTTTGATGAATGCTTATTTCCGTAATTTTATGTATTGTTTTGCAGTTCAAATCATCGAAATTGCTCAGGGCTAGGGTCTACGGATTCCAATAATGACTCAGCGGGTCTCCGGATTCCAATAATGACTAAGCGGGGGTCCCTGAATTTCAAAAATGATTTAGTGGGGGGCAGGGGGGGGGGGCGGTCCCAGGATTCCAGTAATGACATAATGGGGGTCCACAGAAATCAAAAGGTTAAGAACAACTGTACTAAGCTATAGCGCTGCTGCTCACTTCTCAAGTGCTGACTTTCTGGCTGCCCAGCGCCACGCACACACCTTTCTACAATAGTGCAACGGTGTCTGTGTGAATCTACCATATGTTTTATACTGGAAGTGGCCCCTTCTAACACGGGTATCCATACAGTAGAAAATACTACGCCTAGACGTTCTTTAAACCTTTCCCACTTTGTATGTGTGCTGGTCAGTACAGCACACATGCAAAGTTAGAAAGGTTTGGAGAAGAGAAAACTTTTCTTCTTTGCGTCTGCCTTGAGAAGGTGTATTTTTAGGCACAAAGACCTTTCTGCAAATGTAAGTAGATAGAGCTTAGTGTCAAAAACCAAGGTGGTTGCAGGGGAATGCCCATATACCACTTATAGAACACCCCCTCGATGCAAAGCAGAGCAGCAAAATCCTTTGTGCTACGTTTAGGCAAATTTCTGCCAAATAAATCCCAAATCAACACTTTGTGTCGCTTTTGGTGACTGTGCACCAGAGCAGTGTTGATTAATCTGGCCCAACAAGTGTGTGGATTCATAATAGTCATCGCTGCAGATCCATACACCTCAAGGTTCTGGTGCAATCAAACGAAGGGCGAGAGTTATCAACACTGCACTGGTGCAAAGTCTCTAAAAGTGCCACAAACAGGGTAAAAGAAAGGCGAAGCAGCGCATTATTTTAGGCCAACGGGGCACCCATGTATGGATGGACATTACCTTCCATGGTTTTTGACGCAAAGCACCGTCCCCTAACATTTGTAGTAAAGGCTTTGAGCCCAAAAAATATTGCCTCCTTGAGGCAGTCGTTAAATGTTTTTATTTCTCCAAACTTTTTTTAACTTTGCATGTGTGATGCACTGTAAAACTCATATCAAATCTTTGAAAAGTTTTAAAGAATGTCTTAGCATAGTTTTTTGCACTAGAAGGCTACCATTCCAGAATTAAATCAATGTGAGACATTACGCACACACTTGCATTATTGCGAAAAGGTGTGTTCAAGGCTCTAGGCAGCTTAAAAAATCATCAGTGCTAAGGAAGAGAGCTGCCGTGCCTTAGCTAAGTAAATACGGCACTGTTCGGCTCTCTCCTAGCGCTACGCAGCACAGCATCTTTGGTTCCTGCGCTATTGCGCTAGCTTTTTAGTAAATCTCCCCGAAGAGTCTGAGAAAAGGAAGCCTGCAGAGCCGACATATTTTCTGTAGCAAGATGTTTGACCTAGAGGAGGCGAGACAGCGAAAGTTCGAGCCTGAAGACTGGCCCAGCTCGAGATTCTGTGGGAACCTCGAGCCCATAACGAGCCGAGCTTTCATGTGGCTTCTGCCTGCCACCCTGGATGGGGCGTTACGGCCAGAGCTGCCAACTTTGGAACTGGGGACCCAGAGCGTCGGTGTTGCCTCAACATCCTGTGATTCTGGACATATCACTTAATCTCTCCATGCCTATAAAAAATAATTGTGTGACTCTTTGTGATGTAATCGGTACTTAAGTAAAGCGTTCCAATACCTTCGGGTTGAGTTTGCGCTATACGTTTCAGATCCATTCCATCTATGCATGTGTTATTAGCGCCAAGACGCCCCTCAAGGGGCAGGTGTGCTTTATAAATACAATTGTTAACTTATGTTAAACTGCATAACATCCCAGAGTGGCGAGCCAGTCCTACAAACATCTGCCTGGGTGGAGAGGCCTTGTAAGAATGCAGGCTGCCCGGGGTCCACGAAGGAGACCCGCTAAGAGGGCGGCCGCCTTAGTGCCATACGATGGCACAGGAGGCAGCCTCCCAGTGTTTGGGACCCTCAGGGGTCGTCCGGTGGGCCGCGTCACTTCCGGGGAGGGGGGTGAGGTACATATACCTCTCCCCGCCCTCTGGGTGCCCTCTTTGCCCACTACCCTGATGCCGTTTGCGTGCCTTCGGGTCGCTCCGTCCAGAGGCCTGGTCTGGCGTCGGGGTGCTGGTTTTCTCCCCTGTCCCCTGGTTGGTTTCTGTTGCGGTGAGTAGTTTCCTCTACCTTCCCGGGGGTGCGGGCCTCAGGGGCACCGCATTTTCGAAAGGAGGGGTCTCGTTCGCTCTCGGGGATGGGTGGTGCTTTCAGAGGTTGTGTTGTGCTTTCAGGCATCACGCCGTATTTAGGAGGGGGACAGTGGGGGTGCAGAGGCTAAGCCGCGTGCGCTAAGCCCCTGCCCTGCACCCCGTGAGGTCCTCATGTGCACGGCCTCTGGAGTGATTGGAGGCATGTGGGGTCGCTTGGGTTGGCCCTCTTTTGTTGTACTGAGGGTTAATATGGTGCTTGGTCCCTCGGCGAGGCCTCGAATGGTGTGAGATGTGGCGTGCCGATCATTCAGGGTCCGCATCGGTGTTATCAGAGGAGCGCATGCAATTCAGGGTCGCGCGCGCAAAGCCCCTGCCCTGCACCCCTTGAGGTCCCCATGTGCACGGTCCCAGGAGTGATTGGAGGCATGTGGGGTCGCCCCTCTTTTGTGGTACCGGGTTCGTATGGCGCTTGGTCCCTTGTCGAGGCCTCGAATTGTGTGGGATATGGCATGCCGAACAGTTAGGGCCCGCATCGGTGTTTTTATCATTTACTGCCACAGTTTTCAGCTTCCACACCAGAAGGATGAAAGGCGGCGTGAATCACTGGCGTAAACCCTCCCGTAACTCGAATCTCGTGCGTTACGGACCCAACTCCTGGTCCATTAACTACCCAGACAAATTGACCAGTAATGCAAAAAAGAACTTCAAGCACAGTACTCTAAAACAACACCCGGAAACACTCATTGTAGATAACTACCACACAGCGACCAACGGCAACACGAAAACTAACTTCATTTTTACACTAATCGCCCGACTAAATGGAAAAACACCTTCTCTCTTCACCTTAAAGTCGCCAAGTCAGTAATCATTCCCTATGGTGAAAAATCTCCACCACTATCTCTCCGACCTTCAAAGGGGAACTCACCATTTCCATCTACAGAACTGGAACCATTCTCATACAGGCCACCGACCCGCACCTCACCACTTTTGACCGCCACTTCCCACACTTCTTTCCTCGTTAACTCAACTGAGCCACCAAACCCTATCTCCCCTATCCCCCACCACCCTCACTAATAACGTGGAACTGATCCAATCTCCCTGCCCTGAAGAACCTCTCTTCAACTCACGGACATCCACCATCACTCACTACAATCACACTACCCCCATCATTACTCTCCGCCGCCAAACGCCCACCATTATTACATCAACTGATCACACCAGGAACAACAAAATCACAATTAACAAACACCACAAGGCCGATCTCGATCTCGTCAGCTCGGACTTCACCCTCAGCCCTCCCACGACTGAAATCCCCACAGGCACTTCCCCTCGACCTCTGATAATCTGAACCCTCCCTCTCAAACTACCCCTTCCTCCAACACAGACCCTCTTCCCCGACCCTTACTTCCCCCTTGTCCAACGTCATCTCCAATCCAGCGGTCACTCTCCCCCTACCACCACTGCACACTCCCCTTCCGATGTCCCACATCCACAGGCACAACCCGTCTCCACCACTTACCTCACTGACAACCCCCGTGACTTCCCCATGTCCAACGTCTTCACCAATACAGCAGACACTTTCCCCCTATTATCACCGCCCACTCCCCGTCCGCCGTCGCACACCCACATACACAACCTGCCTCCACCGCTAATCTCCTTGACATTCCCCGGAACTCTGACTTCCTACCCAGAATTTCTCTCCCTCCTCACTTGGACAGTAGACCCTCTACTCCTCCTCTGAACTCCTTGAATGGGAGCATTACTAATCCGGCTCCCGCGTCCAACCTCTCCCCTCTCCTAATCCCACTGATTCCGTCCAATCCCTGACCCCTGTTCACTCTCCCTCCATAGGCCCAAGTCATTCTCGACCCCTGCCAGAAACCTTAAACTTTTTCAGCTCAATAACACAGCAACTGAACAGAATGGAGCAGAAAATTAACTCCCTTGCTGCCGATCTCCTACACTTACAACAAGACCTTCTCAACAGGACCAAGCCACCGTACTCCCTCTCGTCGGGTAGATTTGCTCAAACCCCCTCAATACCTCTCCCATGGCCCCACAGAGCACCCCCGACCCTCCAGTCCGTCAACGAGTCAGGCACTTCGACCCAACCGGGATCGCCTCCCCTTTCGGTATTGAAACCTGATGTGACCAACGACCCTTACCTCGCTCTGAGCCAGAAATCAGCCCCTTTCCCCATCCCTGTTATTGTTGGCACTAACAGAATCCCTAAAACTGTCCACTCGCCTAGACCTCCTGCTCAATACTCCTCTATCCACCTAGCTCCCCCACCACCAAGGCTCCCCGCCCTCTCTCTTGCATGCTCCTAAACTGCAGATCAGCAGTACAACACGCCACAGACATTGCTGAAGCTCTACTCGCTGAAGAAATTGACATCGCTTTCCTCACAGAATCCTGGCTTAATGTCCACTCCACCCCCATTCTTGACATTCTCACTCCTCCAGGGTACAACATCATCAGACAAGACAGGCCAATCAAAACTGGGGGGACTAGCCATCATTCACAAAGCTGGAATACAGATCACCAAACTTAAACCTGCAGAATACCTATCGTTTGAATACCTGGGTGTCGAACTCACTGCCAAGGGCACCTCTCCCATCAAATTCCACACCATCTACCATCCTCCTGGAGAGCGTACCTTTTCCCCGAAGAACTAACAGACCTAATAACACGTTTCTCCATGACAGACACAAAAGACGTGTTCCTGGGTGACCTCAACATCCACTGGAATGACCCAGAAGACTCCACTGTCCAGAACCTATCCAACCTACTTGAAATATACAATCTCAAACAACTCTGCAATGAACCAACTCACATCAAAGGTGCAACACTGGATGCGATCATTACCAACAATGAACTGGTCTCTCTGAGAGCGATTTCTCCCATTGACTGGTCAGACCACCACCTCATTCTGTTCAAGATTGATGCACTTGTCAGACACCAACCTATTCGTGATGACAAACCTAAGCACTGGACCAGAAACATCAAAAAGTCCCTTTACCCGAACTTGAATCCAGGATTCATGCCCATCTACAACCCCAACCCTCATCATGGACGGCCGATGACCTAACTACACACTTTAACTCTAAAATGACAGAGGTCTTAGACCAAGTAGCTCCACTCAAACTCAAACAAATGAGGCGAACCAAATCTAAACCCTGGTTCAATATGGATCTGAATAACGAAAGGCGTCAACTCAGACAAACGGAAAGGTGTTGGAGACTAAACCCTCGACCTTGCACCTAGCGCAATTTAGATCTGCTCGGCAGGCATACAAAAACACATTTTCAGTGAAAAGGCGTCTTTCTTCCGCAACCAACTAGATCTGGTGAAAAACAGACCGAGAGAACTCTTCAACATTGTCAAAAGCCAAACAAACTGCACTCCCTCTAACGAAATCATAGCCACCAAAGAGCGATGTGAAGAAATTGCCACCTTCTTCTCTAATAAAGTCTCAATAAATTGATCAATCCTTCCTCCAAACCGCAAACCCTCCTTCCCTCTTAACCTGCCCCCTTTAACCACCCTTGACCAATCAGAAAGAGTTCTTACCAAGAACAATCAGGTCTGCCTCCAGCTAAAAAACAATGCGCATTGGTCCGACTTTGAGCTAATGTCGGAAAACGAGGTCTTCAGTATAATCTCTACCCTAAAACCTTCCTCCCACACTATGGACCCCCTCCCATCCACAATTATAAAAGAACTCAACCACACCATTTCCCCTTTCTGGACAAAAATCATCAATGCCTCTCTCATCTCAGGCTGTGTCCCAGACTCCTTCAACTAGGACAAATCATACCCATTCTCAAGAAACCAGGGGCCGACCCTAATGATCTTAACAACCTCAGACCTATCTCCAACCTCCCGTTCCTTGCGAAAACATTGGAGAAATGCGTTCTCCACCAACTCAACAAACACATTGATGAGTTCAACCTCCTCGACACCTTTCAATCAGGATTCAGGAAAGGCTGTAGCACTGAAACAGCTATGCTCAACATCTCTGACGATATTCACAAGGCTTTAGATGAAGGTGATGCCTGACTTCTCATCCTTATTGACCTATCTGCGGCATTCGACACTGTAAATCATCCAGCTCTTCTGGAGACCTTGTCGAAACGCTCCGGCATTAATGGCACAGTACTAAAATGGTTCACCTCCTTCCTTCAACACCGCTCGCAACAAATTAAAATCAACCTCTGTCTCTCGAAGCCAACAAAAGTCACACTTGGGGTCCCGCAAGTCTCGATCTTCTCCCCGTCCCTCTTCAATCTCTTCATGGAGCCCCTCACAATCATCTTGAAAAAAGCGGGAGTAAACTACTACCTCTACGCTGACGACACCCAAATCTATTTCAAAATCAAGTCTCCCAACGACATCCGACACCTCAATGTCGCTCTAACCGAGATCCAAACTTGGTTCAACACTAACCACTTAAAGCTCAACCCAGATAAAACGGAACTAATCCTATTCTCTCCAAAAAGCAACCATCGACCAATCCAAGAGTGGCTCAAGAATCTGGTTGCCCTAAACTGCCCCCTCGTCCTATCCGACTCAGTGAAGTCGCTAGGCATCACCCTTGACAAGAACTTATCAATGGAGGCCCACATCAAAAACTCTGCAAAAGGTGCTCTTTTCTCACTAAAACACCTCAAGAAATTGAAACCTTTTCTTCCCCAGGATGACCTCAAGACAGTAGTTCAATCCCTAGTTCTCTCTAAAATCGACTATGGGAACGCCATCCTAACAGGGACTCCAAAGCTCACCTAGCCCCACTAAGGGCAGTGCTGAACATGGCCGCTCGACTCATATCTGGAGTGAAAAGATTTGAACACATCACTCCAGCTCTCAACTCCCTCAACTGGCTTCCTATGGAAGGGAGGTGTATTTACAAGCTGGCCTGCATCACACACAAAACCCTTCACTCTCCGGCCCCCAACTACCTGAACAACAAACTGGTAAGAGCAGGTCAATCCAGAACACTGAGAAGTTCTAACTCACTCCTTCTTATCCCTCCGAAACTGAAAAAGAAAACCACCCAATACCGATCGTTTTCTGGCAACGCTCCCAGGATATGGAACGCTCTCCCTAGAGTCCTCAGATGCAACCCCTCCTTCTCCTGTTTCAAAAGGGACCTGAAACTCCATCTCCTTAACAAATACTTTCCTGACCAACATCAACTAACCTAGACTTCAATATCCGAGTTAACTCCTCTCTCTCTTGACATTCAAGGATAGCGGTGACCGGTCTGTGTTAACCACCTTCGTTTGTTTTCTCTCCCTCCGCTGCACTGTTTATCTATTTTTCATGTTGTATTTCTTATCTCGGTTTTTGCTTCCCTACTGCCTTCCTACTAAGTAATGCAATTTCCTTTGGTTTTGTACAGTGTGTATGTAAAGCGCTCTGATACCCACGGGTCTAGCTAGCGCTATATAAAACTTTTAAAATAAAAAAAATAAAAAATAAACTGGCATTCAAACCTCTAACTGGTAGGCTGCAATCACGTCTCAGTACCAGACGTTCACCAGTCTTTGTAGATGGACCATTTTACACAATTCATGGGTGGTCACTTATGTAGCGCTAAAATTATAAAGCGTTCACTTAAGGGCTGCCACTTGAGAGCTTGTTGAAGTACATCTGAAGCCACCCAGTGTTAGGGTGGTGGACCGCAAGTCCGTGTTCACCCTGCCTGACAAACCGTGCGAACGATGAGCTGTGCGTGTCATCGAAGGCCAGGTACAAAGGTCAGCGGAAATGACATCACTGGGAGGTAGAAGTGACCGGGAACGGAGTTCTTTCACTTTTTCCTGTTTTTGTTCAACGGCCCCTTTACGTTACAGTGCCACAAATGATTCATTTTGTAGTAAAATCGTGCATGTTTTTTCCCATATGAACTTTCAAACTGCTCCACGTGTGCTCCGAAGTACTCGCCAGCACCCGGAGACCAAAAACAGGTTCGATATTTCATTTTTAAAACTTGTTAATATAATAATGGCGTCCCCAAAAATAGCGTCACATAACTTTTAGCATCCCGATGACATAACGATGAATCGCATTATGTGATATTTGACCTGAATCCGGGAGCAAGCTTACTACTCCTATTTGGGGCCCTGATGTGCTTTTCCACATGGATAGCACGCTACACTTTGTGGGTGTGTGGTTGGAAGTGTGTTGTCTTTGATTTGATCCTTTGCAGGAAGCGTTTCCGTGTCATGTATGATGACCACCAATGCAGTTAAGCTCTAGATATACCGGTGTTGTGTTTTTGGGCGTTCTGGAGGGCTTTCCCGTTGCTTTTTCTCCTCACGGTTGGCGATGATTATTCTGGCCTTCCGGTGCTGTTGTTCGGCGGACGACCTCCCGCCCAGGGACGCTTTCCTCGTGGTCGGGCGCGGCAGGGTTCAGCGCCAGCGTTCACCCCGCCCCCATTAACACCGGCTCCAGGGCAATCTTGCCCACAGTGCAGCAGGACGGGGGTGCGGGTAGCCGACGAGTTTGCTTTGCAGTGCGCAGGGGTAAGCCACTTGCCTCACGGTCGGGCGCTCGCTGGGCGAGGCATTTATGGGTGGGGCACTATGTTACGCACAAGGTAATATGCTCTTTTGGGAGGGCAGGCAGACACTGTCGTATCTTTGGCTCGCCCCGCTCTAAGAGCTAAGTTTGATTAAGCAGAGGTTGACTGTCTGGCCATGAGGGGAGGGGCACCAGGTGTCCAGGGCATAGGTTTACTCGGCAATCCGTCGCAGGGAGGCTGTTCCCATACTGCGTTGAGTTATGGTGTGCCCCACTGGGGACATGGGGGTGATCAATGTTGGCTTGGATTCGAACTCGCCTGCAGTCCACCAGAGGGTGTTGGCGGGGTAAGTGTGCGTTTGGGAGGCCTGGCGCCAGAGCACCGCCTGCTTCGCTATCTATGTTGGCTTGGATTCGGACTTGTCTGCAGTCCACCAGAGGGTGTTGGTGGAGCAAGTGTGCCTTTGTGAGGCCTGGCGCCAAAGTACAGCCTGCTTGCGGGGCCCCGCCATACTGGGGAAAGTAGCAACAGAAGGCGTGTGGCTGTTAACTATGTGTGTCAACGGTGGCTCGTGTTGGGGTGCGCACTGGAGTAACGCAGCGTTAAAAGGTAGCTGTAGACATTTGTGAAGGAGATGTAACCAAAGAATGTACAATATCCTGATAACGGAGCCAGAGTTGTCGCTTATTTACTGATGCAACTTATCACCCAATAGTCTGGCTCGGGGGGTGTAGCGTCACCTTTGTAGTATGTAGCTCGAGGCAATGACAGAGGCCGCAAATTGCCAGTCGGCGGCACACTGAGCTAAGCACCAATTTTCAGCTTCGGAGTCATAGTTGGGATTATTGACGTATGCAACTGTCACCCATTATGTCTATAGAATGGCATTTTAAGATAAATGTGCATCAGTTTGTCATTAAGCAAATTCTGGGTGACTGCCGCCAACTGGGATTCACAACTCTGCTCTGGTGGCAGAATATAGCGATTATATGTTTTAGGACACAGCACAAATGCATTTTGTTATCAATAGTAAAGATGAGTTGACGATTAGGGTGACAGGTAGGGGTATGTGTCCTTGGGTTACACAACTGGTGGTCACAAGGGAAGAAACAAAGGGCGCTCGCCATGTCTGGGCTTACCAGTATTATCTAGCACATCTTACGTTTGGCAATACACTTCCTCATTCATGACCTGCAGGTGGCTCTGACACCTGGCCTCGGCACCTTTAAGTATTGCGTAGTCCTGGTAGGTGTTGGAACTAGTCTGGGGTCCGTCACAGGCCAGAGGGTGGGTGAATTCCATTATTCCCTTTGAGGGAGTAAGAAAGAAGCAGTTATTTGGTCAATAATGCAGTACTGTTACTAGCAGGACAGCGCACACAGGTTTGGACCCTGTTGCTGCCAGAAGTGAGTATATAACAGGCACATTTACAAGCGTGACATGTGGGAAAAGGTCACAGCTGCATTCTCCAAGGCATAAAAGTCTGGGGAGGCAGCTTTGTCCTGCAGAGACTTACACTAATGACCTTGAATAGTCGTAACTAGATTGCCTTATACACTCACAAAGCCACAAGGGTCAAGTGTCGGGCCAACCCTGTCAGGCATTTGTGTTGTGCTGCCTGGGGAGAGGTGCAGGGAGGGAAGGGCCCTGCAGCGTCAGTCAGGCATGTGGACATAGGAGGGGGTGTGGGGTGCCTCCTCCCAGCACGAGCTATGTTGTGTGCAGCAGTGCATGGCAACACCCTGTTGGGCAGGTAGGGAGGCAGCGGCTTCTCAGAAGAGCCTTATTGGGTGAATGGGAGCACACGGAGGGATTAATAGAGCTCAAGCCTGTTAGTGGTCTCACAGTTTAATTATCTGGCAAATCACAGCCAGTCATGTTATCGCATTTCACACTAGGGTACACCTTTTACTGGATGAGACCAGCGTGACGTCATTACCTGCTGGGCCTGCTTTGTCAAAGCAGGTTGAGGCTAGGATGGACAGGTGCCTCAGCAGGGTGCAGGGAGTGAGCCTGATGCTCAGAGGCTGGCAGCCCGGCAGATGTCTTGGGAAGTTCCATGGAGGGTGACTGTCATTGTCGGCCAGGGATAGAGTGACTTACATTGTTTGGGGGCCAATTTCCCAGCGAATGATTTTATAGCTAGTTCAACTGCAGCAGCAGCTGGTTTGGGGCCAAAATGTTAAGTTTTAGGAAGGCACGGCATAGTACAAGACCTGCAATATCCACACATCCCCCAGTTACCTTCAATACACCTGCCGCCCATTGCTCACTCTTTCATTACCCCCTTAGGTGCTGCACCACCGGATGAGCGTTACCCTTCCAGAGGGTTGGGGTCCCCTTTGTAGGGGGGGCTTGACTTGGTGCGGGGATAAGGGGGAAACCTGGGTTACGTAGCAAAAAATTAGCGGGCAGGTGAGCTTTTCCTAGGCCATTTGGAGAGTGCACTTATTTTCTGTGTTTTACTGATCTTGCATGAGATTGGCAGGCGAATTTGGGGAGTTGAACCGGGCTACGAGGGTGGCATCTTGGGCGAGGGCAGATGCCCAGGCAACCCAGTTTGGAGTATGGGCAGCAGTGGCGCCAAGTGCGGGGACATCACTAGGAGGAAGACAGAGGTGCTAGCATACAAGGGCGAAAGGCTGCCGGGGCACGCTTTCTTTTTGTTGGTATTAGTAGGGCATCTGGATTTTTATGCTGGCAGGAGGGGATTTAGCAAGCCCCGCACTCAAGGAGACATGTTTTGCCCACATGACCATTAAACATAGGGCATAGTGTAAGTACGTAGGGGCAACCGTTTGCTACGGCCATCCCATCAGATAGGGTGCCGCCCCCTCAGATTTTTTCCCTCCTGAAGACGATAAATTGAGTCCCTTCGAGTTGGGTAGCAATGTTAACCTGTTAATCATGGACAGGATGTCCCCCGGGCTGAAGATGCGCAAACACGCCCTGGGTAGGTTTGGAATAGGTGTGTAAAGGTCGTGCCAACTCAGACCACCACTCTAGTCAGGATAAGGGAGTTACACGTCTAAAATAACCCCTGCTCACCCCCTTGGTAGCTTGGCACGAGCAGCCAGGCTTATCTTAGAGGCAGTGTGTAAAGCATTTGCACATAACCAACAGTAATACAGCGTAAGCACTACAAAAGGACACCACACCAGTTTAGAAAAATATCCAATATTTTTATATACTTAAGACAAGACCAAAAACGATAAAAATCCACAATACTATACTTAAAAGTTCACAGTTCCAAAAATACGCTGGTTAAAAAGAGTTCCTTGTGTGGATAGCTCCGTCCGGGCTACCACGGCGTCGTGAACAACAAATCCAACAGTTCTGGCTGGTCGCGTGCCAGCTATGGTGTCGGGAAGACCCGCAAACAGTACCTGTGAGAGATGCAGGGCGTTGAGGCCCTTGAAGTCACTCGCATTGCAGGTCGAGCTCCTCTCTGATGGAATCAGGAGCGCTGGCGCCGGCAGACGTCTGGTGCTGTGGTGCGAAGCGCAGCAGTGCAGCGTGCGGTACCCCCAGGTCGCGGTGCGAGCAGCGGCTCGGTGACGGCGTCAGATGGCGTCGTCAGTGAGACCAGGGTCGCGGTGCGAGATGAAGGCGGTGCTCGCCACGGTGCTAGCAGGTCACGGTGCAAGCAGCGTCGTCGTCGTTGCTGAAGCGCTGTCGTCGGCTGACGAACTGGAGTCGATGGCGCCGGCGTCAGTAGGCCATGGTTGCGGTGCAGGATGAGGGCGGTTGGTCGTGTGCTTACAAGCGGTGCCCTCGAACCACGGTGCAAGCAGCAGCGTCGATTTCGGTGGGAAGTGGCGGCGTCAGGAAGGCCAAGGCGTCCTCGTGAAGCAAGGCGGTGCGGAGTGCGGTGCCCACAGGTCGCGGTGCGAGCAGCGGCTCGGTGGCGGCGTCAACAGGCGTCGGTGAGACCAGGGTTGCGGTGCGGCGGTGCCCTCTGCGGTGCCAAAGCTTCGACGTGAAGCAAGGCGGTGCGGAGTGCGGTGCCCACAGGTCACGGTGCAAGCAGCGGCTCAGTGGCGGCGTCAATAGGCGGCGTCGGTGAGACCAGGGTTGTGGTGCGGCGTTGCGGCGGTGCTCTCTGCGGTGCCAAAGCTTCGGCGTGAAGCAAGGCGGTGCGGAGTGCGGTGCCCACAGGTCGCGGTGCAAGCAGCGGCTCGGTGTCGGCGTCAACAGGCGTCGTCGATGAGACCAGGGTTGCAGTGCGGCATTGCGGCGGTGCTCTCTGCGGTGCCTTCAGGACACAGAGTCGGCAGCGGCGTCGTAGACGTCGTTGAGTTGGCGTTCTTCTTGCTGTAGCACAAAACACACAGTCCCCAGTGCTGTGGGTCGAAGAACTTGAAGTCTTTGCTGTTCCTGAGACTTCGTGAACAGGGGGCAAACTCTACCTCAAGCCATTGGAGAGACTCACAAATTAGGTTGCAGAAAGTCCAGTCCAGGCCTTTCACTGCCCAAGACAGAAGCAGCCACTGCAGGTCAGCCCAGCAAAGCACCCAGCAAAGCAGTCGTTCCTTTTCGCAGCTTCTCCGGCTCTTCTTCTTGGCAGTCTTCTTGTCCAGATGAGTTCTAAAGTTCAGGGGTCTGGGACCCAGCATTTATGTCCCAAAATCCTTTGATCTCTTAGGCAGAGAGGGCCTGTGCCCAGTCAGGACCAGTTCTGTCTTCTCTGGTGTGAATTCCTGGCAGGAGGTGGAGACAGCATTTGTTCAGAGGCAGAGCAGGCCCTTTGAGGTGCAAGGAAATCTCCTCCCCCTTCCCCCATCGTAACCCAGGTCTCTTCAGCCCTTTCCTGACCTACCTAGACCATCTGGCGCCCCTCCTGCTCCCCCAGCCTTCTGTCATCCAAAACCCAGACAAGCAATCCACATTCCAAAGAGGCACACGGGATGACTGAGCAAGAAAATACCTACTTTCTAAAAGTGGTATTTTCAAACACAGAATGTAAAAATCACCTTCACTAAAAGATGCATCTTTAGATTCTGAGTTCAGGCATACTAAATTCTATTTTCTTACCGAATTCCCTGGGCCAGTTATGTTTATAAGATGTTATAAACAAACCTCCCATTCTATCCTATGGGGAACTGGTAGCCTTGCAATAGTGAAAAACGAAATTGGCTGTAATTCACTATCAGGACATGCCACACACACCAGGGCATGTCCCACCTTTCACATACACTGCACCCCGCCCACAGGGGTACCTTGGGCCTACCTGAGGGGTGTCTGACATGTAAGAAAAGGGAAGGTTAGGGACCGGCCAGTGTGTGCACTGGCCAAGTCGACATGGCAGTACAAACTGCGCGCAGACTTCTGCAATGGCAGGTCTGAGTTACTGTTTTCAGGGCTACTCACGGGGTGGCACAACCAGTGCTGCAGGCCCCCCGAGTAGCATTTGCTTCACCAGCCCTGGCACACGCAGTGCACTTTACTAGGGGCTAACAGGTAAATCAAATATCCAATCATGGAAACACCCATCCATAACACGATTTACACAGAGAGCATATGCACTTTAGCACTGATTAGCAGTGGTAAAGTGCCCAGAGTCCTAAAACAAACAAAAACAGGGTCAAAAACAGGAGGGCAAAAAGTCTGGGGGTAAACCCGCTGAAAAAGCCAAGCCTAACACTCATTCGACCCGTGGCCAGGTGGCAGGTGCTTCAGTTAAGCATCCCCTTCCCGGTTAGCCAGTTGAGCTAGGCAGGTGGGGTAAGTTGCCATCCACTAGGGGCTGCTGCCTCAGAGTTGGGGGAAAACGGTATTAAAGCACTAAAAGGCTACGATGGTTTAAGTAAAGTGGGCAGGTCCTTCCAACTAGGAGGAAACTACCCAGGTTTTATTCGGGGAGGGTTAGCAATGCCGGGGATAATGAAGCAAACTAGGTAGCCTGGTGGGGGTGTAAGTTGTCACCGCATATAGGGCACAGTGCAGTGATTTCACACTGGCAGAAGTTTTGTAAGTGCATGTCTTGCGCTAGGAGGGGACATCAGCCAGGAATACCAGCTCTTATATTCGCAGGCAGAAGGTGTGGGGCTAGCGTGCGATCGCCATGTTAGGAAGTGGCCAGTTAACGGGGATGCCCCGCAACATAAGCAGTGGGCACCACAGGACGCTTCACTTATGGTCATGAGACTGCCTGCCCCATAGCTGGCCCAGCCAGATGGGTAGGAGTGGTTGCCCTTAGAGGGGGGCAAGGTCCTCAGGGTGTGGGGTACACTGGTTGGAGGACTCTAAATGATAAAGTGTATTAGAGCTCCTACATCTCCTCTCCTGCATCCCAGCAACATCCCAATCTGGGGGCTGGGTAATCTACACCAGGGTGGGTACACCGGGACGGCTACACAACATACGTAAAAGTCTGCAGTCAGACTGGGGGGGATTCGGTTCAAACTGCCCTCCCGTTCCCACCATCCACTGGTCCGCTTCCTGGTTTACATTAGCAGAAGTTCGGCGCGGGGCCACTCGCGCCAGGGTGGGGACAGTAGCATGGTGACTCAGCATCTGTAGATCGCTTGCAGACGGTGTTGGTCTGGCAGGCAATAGGAAAAGAAAGAGCAGGCAAGTTCTGCGTATGATTTACTACAGGGCTTCACTAGCCAAGAGCACTGGCCCCGTGTACACACTTGAATCTCGTGGGGGAGAGGGATCGGTTGCAAGAGTTGAAGTCCTCCATGAGTAAGTTAGGCAACAATGGGGAAATGGAAGTTATGCTTTTGCTTGCCTAGTCCTAGGGGAGTACTTTGAAGAAGATGGGGTTTCACCTGCTAATAGTGGCCTTGGACTTGTTTGCTGGACCGGTGAGAGGCCCGGGTATCAGCGGGATGGAGGTAAAGATGCCTACCCTTGTCCTGAGTGGGTATGGACGTGTTTGCTGGACCTGGGAGAGGCCCTCGAACCAGCAGAAGGCAGGTAAAGATGCCTAAGAGCAATGCAGAGTGTATAGGAAGGTGTGCAGTACTCAATATAGAGTGTGAAGCAACCCAGCATTTCTTTATTTTGCCAGGATCAATGGTTTGGGTATATGGCCTATCATGCGTCTTGAGGGTGGCACAAGGGGCGGAATGCAGGAAACAGAAGCATGGGTTGTTTCCACCACTGAGTTAATTCGGTTGGGGGGCCTAGGCTTGCGCTAAGCACAGCTTGCTGAAGATAGTTGCAGCACAGACCGGGGGGGGGGGTGTCCCCCCTCCTAACAGAAGTTCTCCATGCGTAAGATAAGCAACTAATTGGGGGGGCATGTGAGTTATTAGGGGTCAGGCATAACCCCTCGCTTAATGGGGCAAGGCGCCCAGTCAGGGGAGGCCAGGAATCCTCGCGCAGGAGAGTTAACGGCCTCACGGCCACAGACATTATCTGGCTAGGATACCCAGGCATGCGCTGGACCTGCTTCAGCAGAAATTGGGGGGGGAGGCCTCCTCCAAATGTGATGGTCATACACCTGAGAGGGAATTACCTGGCAGCGCCGGGGAGAAGGGTACTGCTTCAAGAAATGACGGTCACCATGTGTAAATTGAGCAACCAGCTGGGGACCTGTGAATTATGGTGGTCTGAGATAACGCCCCGGCGGGTGTGGCAGGGCCCCATTAGTCCTACGGGCGGTTGTGGACCTGAGCAACCGGGGGTTGCCTGGCAGGCTCCGCCCCCCCTATGGGGCGTGAGCAGGGGCGTGGGCTGTTGGTCCACCGGTGGGAGGGGTCTTCCCTCCCCCAAAATATGGCAAACACCGTTGGGTAAGGCCACGGTGTAATTTGGCTCATCAGGTGGCAGGCGGCGAGGGGCTGCCTGCCTTGGGATCGCCCGTAAGATAACCCACCATGTTGGCATATTTGTAATGCTAATAAACCTGCAGCAGTTTTCTCCACAAAGAAGGTGTCTTGTCTGGTTATTTCTCTAGAAGACTGCTGCATGGGGGAGGGCGAGTGTTGCCGATATCGGCACTAAGCTCCTTTGCTTTTAACAATTGTTTTATATAGCATTTCAGTTTCTAAGCACTGTATAATGTGTTACTATTACGCTGTATAATGATACTCACTTTACCAACTTCGAAAGGACGGAAGGCAGAGTTGGTCTCGCTGGGATTCAAACTAGTGACTATTGAAGATCTCAGCTGCCACCTTTTAACTCACTGAGGCATCTTGGCAGCATCCGGTGGACTAGATGTTGTCGGTAGCTGCTTCTTCACATACATCAGCGTGTTTCACCTCTTGGTTGGCAAGGTCACCGCTGGTTTATATCCCACCGGCCGGCTTTCTAGTGAGACGCTGTTGATGCCTGTTTATGCTGCATTAAACCTGCTTCAAAGAAGGTGGCTCCCACGAGGCACAGCTCCTAGAAGGCAACTCCCACAAAAAACATTGTGTACAGCACCCGAGGCACCATTCACCCCCTATACAGGCTCTTGAAAAACACAACGATGGAAAAATGACTTTGTACTCACGCGTGCTGAGTTGGGGTAAATTCAGGGTGCCAGGAAAACCTGTATGCCTCACTAGGGGTGTGGCATACAAATCTGCGGAGCAAACAGGCCATGATCACAGGTTGCCAAAGGGCTATTTAGGTCAAACATATTTCAGCAACCGCCTTGCGGCCACTGACTTAGTACTAGAGTGGTATATTGAATATTTTCCTATCCAATACCTGCACCTTGAAGCATTCCCTGAGTGGTATGACTGTGCAAAAATTTCGGTCGGTTTGCTCACTTTTTAAACAAGCATTTGCAATGCAATAGGTCTCGCATTTGCGAGAGTTTAAGCTATTGGCATTGTAAATGACAATTTATTTATCTGTTTTGATTAAGCCCGGGCGGAGCAGGCATAGTGCCTCTGCGCGGAGTTCCACGGAGTTGGAAAACAACTCCTTGGAACTCTGCTCCGCTCCCTCTCCCAAAGTAATTATAATGTTTAAAAAAAAGGCACTTACCTGCCGTGGCTGCCTCCTCCTCGCCATGGCGGCTCTCCTTCCTCATCCTCGCCGTCCTTCTTCCAAGATAACCCCTACGTTGTACGTAGTACTTACAGACTAAATAAGACATACTGTGTAACAACAGAAGTAAAAGGGCCAGTCCTCATGGGAGGTTACAAAAGAAGACAAGGCGGTACTAAGGAGGGACTAACAAGTCTATTACTGAATCAGTAGCCAGCATTTACAATGGACAATGACACAAGCCAATGGAAAATATGGGCGGGGAGTGGGCGGAGCTTCAAGTCCATACTCGAATACAGCATGCCTCGCAGACAGGCACATGAGCTGCCCAGACTCGACCTAAAAACATTTGCTTGGTTGCCCTTTTAGGCAAAATCTCTGTATTTCGGGTTCGCATTTCTCCTGTATGTGTGGGCACTGTTTATATGAATACTATGAAACTGAATCGGGCTGCAACATGAGCAGATAGGAAGGGCCCTGTAATGTCACATTAGAATGTTCACTGCAGGCTGACAGGAGACTGCGATGTTACTGCGGAATGCTCACCACAGGCTAACAGACAGGTCTCGTGATGTTACAATAGAATGTTCACTGCGGCCAGACAGGAGCCCGGGAAGCCACAACAGAAGGCTCTGTCACAGTAAAATGTTCAATGCAGGCTCACTGGCAGGAGCCTGTGATGTCACACAGGCTAGCAAGTATCAGCCTATGATGTCACAACAGAATGCCGTGTCACAGGGAATGTTCAATGCAGGCTAACAGGGGTCTGAGATGTCACAGTATAAAGTTCACTGCAAGTTGACAGGTAAAAGTGATGTCACAACAGAATGCTTACCCAGGTTGAGAGGTGGAGCTAATGTTATACCTGCAGGGAACTTTCTAGTGTAACACTAGAGGCTTATTCTTACCTGTCAGCCTGTGGTGGACATTCTGTTGCGACTTCTCCTCCTCTGACCTATCAGCCTACAGGGATCATTCTATTGTGACATCACAAAGTCACCTCTGTCAGTCTGAGATAAACATTTATCTCAGACTGACAGAGGTGACTTTGTGATGTCACAATAGAATGATCCCTGTAGGCTGATAGGTCAGAGGAGGAGAAGTCGCAACAGAATGTCCACCACAGGCTGACAGGTTCATAAGCCTCTAGTGTTACACTAGAAAGTTCCCTGCAGGCTGACAAGATGAGATCCTGATATGCCACTTTAGAAAGTTCACTGCAGATTCCTAGGGCAACCTCAACTATTGTATCCTAAACCATCAAATAAACATTAGGAGAGACAGATGTGATAGGCAAATACAAAAATAATATTTATTGATAGCCATATATACTTTGTCTTCAATATAAAATATAGACAAACTTCATACACACCACACTCACTATTCATACATACTCATCATTCTTAAATATATACATGCACAGGTATCTTCAATATGTGAAACCTTGTTTATCAACATACTATGTACACGATCTGATACATTTAATTGCTTAAAAACACTCGCTTATTTTTAAAAAAAATTCAAGGCTAGGCCTTATTATTAGGCTTTTGATGTACAGCGTATCTGTGCCGTGAAGCGATTGCAATTCCCGGGTGGTTTCTACGCGCATTTCAGCATAAAAAAAGCCTTCTTCAGGAAAAGCCACCTCAGATACAGGTACTATCTTGAATACAAAAGGTCCAGCCGGACCAGATGTAAAAAAATACAGGCATCTTGCTTTTAAAGTGGACGTCACATGAACGCCCTGGGATAATGTCAAGCCACTTATGGGGTAGTGATAAATATGCTACACGATTCACTACAAGTATGACGGCCAAAAGCCGATGGATATATTCCTCTTTTACTTCTGAGGCCACACAATTCAAAGGATGGTTACCCACCAAAGATTCGGACTGGCACGCCACCCGCGTGCATTATCTCACAGCACACGCGGCACACTGCGGTATCGGTGCAACCAAGGACCCCTGTAGTGCAGACGATCCTTCTATCTTTGGTGGGTAACTGTTGGGATCACTGATCTCGTGCCACATTCTTGGATTCTTTTCTTCCGTTCCCTGCGTGGAACATGGAATGCTGTGGCACTGGCAGTTGCTGCCGGGATGCTGTGTGATCGGACGCATTAAAGAAGAAGACAAGAAACCTTACCCCGTGTCGTCTTCCTTTCATTGGCGACGAGTTGTCCGGTCCACAGTCTTCCCCACCGTCTTTTCCTCGACATCGTGTTGTTCCGTCGTCTTCCTCTGACCCAAGTCTCCTGAGCCTTGTGAGGAAAATCGCTCGAGCGCCTTTGAAGTGCCCTCGGTGAACACCCGGATGTTCGGAGTTGGTTGCCCTGCAAGTCGCATCTCCACTGAAGGTTCCGGTGAGATTTTGGAGAATTTTGGGGTATTTCTTGCAGAGTGGAGGAGTGTGCATGGTAACGGCCAGCGCGTGTACCGGCACGCGTCACCCTGACGCACATCTCTGTCCTACCGAGAGCTACTGTTCCCAGGGCAATCAGCGCATGTGTCAGCACGCATTGCGTGAGACGTCACGCGTTGCTAGGGAGCTCTCGTTGTTGTGGCAACCGGCGCGCATACCGGCGCGCGCCACATTGCTGGATTAAGCTCCGACGCGCTTACAGGCGCGTGACACATCGGCAAATTGAAGCTTCGGTAATGGCAATCTGCGCATAAATCAAGCGCGTGTCATTTTCCTCTTGTTGAAGCTTCAGTTCTCTTGCCCGGCAAGTTAAAGTGCTTTCTTGTTGTGGGGCAAGCTGCATTTGACGAATCAAATGGTTTAAGGACAACCAGTGACACAAAGCTGTAGCTTTAAAGGAACATTGGAAAAGGGATGGTGTACTTCTAATTTACAATATATACAGTGGCTCTTGCAGTTTGTAAAACTGCAAACTCAACGGTGACACGCCCTCCTTGTGAACATCCTGGTGCATGCATTCATCGTAAAAGTGACAGACATACTCAGTCAGCGTGTCATGTACTGTGGCAACACTCTCTCCATGGGCATGTCGGTGATGTGCACACCTGGTTCTCTTTAAAATACATTGGGACATTACATTTTTGTGGCGTTTTCATTTATCTATTCAGTTCTATCCTGCAACATAAATTCTTGTTGTGGTGACTTGTGGCAGCAACTCACCCACGCAAGGTTACTCTATGGATCGTGTAATTGCACCACCTCCCTTTTTACAGTCACCCGGTACTCCTCCTGTCATTTGGCAACAGTGGAAAGAAACATTTGATGCCTATCTTGAGGCGATTGATGGAGATACCTTCACGTCAAAGAAAAAAAAAGCTTTACTAGTATACAATTTGGGTGCTGAGGGAAGAAGTATTTTGAAGACCTTACCCCTAGAAAGCGGTGCTGACTGTGTTCCACCTTGTTTGTTGATGTAGAACATGGTTGTTGTGTTGTCTGTTTGTATCAGCACTCGCTGCCCGTAAAGCTGCTTTTGAAAGGCTTTTAAGGCTAGGAACACAGTTTTTAGTTCTAGGAAGTTGATGTGTTTCACTGCATCTTGTTGTGACCACAGCCCCCTGACGCGGAGTCTGTCCATGTGTGCGCCCAGCCCTGCTGTGAGGCGTCTGTTGTGATGGTCACTGTTGGAGTTGGCTGTGTGAATGGCTTCCCCTGTAATATGTTCTCTTCCTTCCACCACGCTATTTCTTGCTGCACTGCGTGTGTGACAACCACTAGATCTTCCCAACTCCCTGTCGCTTGTGACCACTGCTGCTGTATCCATTCTTGGAACGGTCTCATGTGCAGTCTGATATGTGGGACAAGGTGAATGCATGATGCCATCATTCCCATTAGCCTGCTCACCGTCCTCACTGTCAGAACTTGCCCCTTGCGGTAATGACGTGTTTCCCTCAGGAGCGCTATAGTTCTCTTGTCGCTGTGGAACACCTTGGACTGTGTGCTGTCTATTTGTGCCCCTAAGAATATTTTGATCTGCTGAGGTTCTGTTGACGATTTCTCCCAGTGTATTGAGAAACCTAGTGTGGACAGTGTTTGTATGACTTGTTCGATGTGATCTTTGCAGAGTTTGTATGATCCTGCTTTCACAAGCCAGTCGTCTAGGTAGGGGTATACATGTATGCTCTTTCTCCGAAGGTGCGCTGCAGCTGCTGCTAGGCATTTTGTGAACACCCTTGGTGCGGACTTTAGTCCGAAGGCCAGCACTGTGAACTGGTAGTGGTCGTGGCCTATCACGAATCTTAATAGACGTTTGTGTTTGTGGTTGACGGGTATGTGCAGATATGCATCTTTCAAGTCTAAGGTCGCCATGTAATCCCCTTCTTGGATTTGGGGTATTACTTCCTGAAGTGAAGTCATTTTGAATTTTTGAGTTTTTACGAACTTGTTCAGGAATCTGAGGTCCAGTATTGGTCTTAGTGTTTCGTCTACCTTTGGCACAAGGAAGTATGTTGAGTATACTCCCTTGTTCCTTCCGTTTATTGGGACTAGTTCTATTGCTCTTTTTGTAGCAGCTCCTCTGCTTCTAGACGGAGGGCGAGTTCTCTTGCGGGTATTGTCCGATGTCTTGGTTTTTCCCCGGCGGGTGTTTTTGGAGGTCTATGCAGTACCCGTGCTGTATGGTGTTTAGTATCCACTTGTCCGTGGTAATTTCCCTCCATTGTGTGAGGAATTTTCCTCTTCTTCCTCCCACCGGTGTTGTATGCTCGGTGGTTATTTGTTGTCTGTGTGTGTTCCTTATTTTGTCCTTTTGTGGACTTCTCCTCTCCCTTGGTGTTAACTGGGGAGGGTCTGGTTTGTGTCTGGAGTCACTTTGAGGTGGGCTGCTGGCCCCCTCTTCGGGCCTGTCCCCGTCTGTACCCGCGCCTCGAAAGGACCGTCCTCTGGGTTGGTACTGCCAATTCTGCTGCTGTTGTCCCTGCAGGTTTTGGCCCTGGTTGTTCCCCTGATATCCTTGCTGGGGTGATTGGTGTGAAGTGGTGGGTGCATTGCCCCTCTACCACTGGGTCGCCTTGAGGGGTTTCCTCTTCTCATTCCCCTGAATTGCAGCGCTCCCATGGACCTTGCAGTTTCGTTGTCCGTCTTCAGTTGAGTTAACTTGTTGTCGACTGTTGCCCCAAACAGTTTCTCACCGTCGAAAGGTGTGTTGATGATGTTGCTCTGTACTTCTGGCTTGAAGCCGGAGATCCTGAGCCATGCGTGTCTCCTCTCAGTTACTCCTATCATCATTTGCCTGCTGGAGTTCTCTGCTGCGTCCAAGGCTGACTTTAGGCAAGTGTTAGCGATGGCCTTGCCTTCCTCCGCTAGGTAATTTGCCCTTTGTTGGTGTTCTTCTGGCAGGTGTTTAATGAGCTGACTCATTTCTGCCCAATGCTGGTATGCATGCCTGCTGATGAGGGCGTTGGAGTTGGCGATGCGCCAGTGTATGGCTGCGTTCCTCTCCACTTTTCGTCCTGTGAGGTCTATTCGCTTGCTCTCCTTGTCTGGAGGTGGGCCTGTGTTGGTGGGCACACCGGCCCTTTTTCTGGCCGTTGCAGCGATAATGGAGTCTGCTGGTACTGACCCTTGGATGTACGCCGGGTCTTTTGTGGAATGTTTATATTTCTTCTCGCTTCTAGGTGTAACCGCCTTGCAGACTGCCGGTTCCCTGAAGGCCTCCCTTCCCTGGTCGAGGACGCCAGGCAACATGGGTAGGAATTGGCTCCTTGTCTGTTGAGGGAGCAGGGTTTCAAAGAGGAAACCTGCCTTTGTTTTTTCCTCCTGCATTTCGACCCCATATGTCTTTGCAGCCTTCTGGACGACCTCATTGTAGACTCCGATGTCGTCTGGCGGCGAAGGCTTCGAGGGATAAGAGTCTACCCCTTCTTCTGGTGACTCTGCGTCGAGGTCTTGCCAGTCTATGTCTTGTACCTCCGAGGACGCCGAGTCCCGGTAAGACTGCATCTCTTCTTCGCCTTCGGCTTCAAGTAGTAGTCTTCTTCGTCCTGGTCTTCGAGTGGTTCGGGTGTTCTCGGGGCTCGATGTATTCGGCTTCGAACTCCTCGAGTGCCTCGTGGGCTGGCTTCGATGGGATAGCGTATTGCTTCATCTTCTCGTCGAAGTCTTTTTTCCGTTGCAGGATGCTCGCCATCTCTGCCTCGAGCCGCCTCTTCTTTTTTGCCATCTCGTGGGCCTTTTCGGCGTCGAGTGGTGCAGCGCTTCTCTTCGCGGACGTCGAAACAGACGCCGGGCCTTCCTTTCTCGGTACCGAGGCTTCCCTTTCGGAGGTGACCTTCGACGCCTTTGTTTTTTCGGAGGCTTTCGCCGATTGTGAGTCCTTGTCAAAGGATCCGCTCGACTGCTTGTCCTTGGATGCTGTTGCTTTCGTCGAGGGTTTCGGCGGCAACGCTCCCTTTGAGGACTTTGCTACACTTCTAGGAGTGTCGCTACGTGTTCTGGCTTCACTCTTTCGAGCGTCGCTTTGGTGTTTTGGGGTCGACGACTCCCTTACCTCCTTCGACGTTTTCTTATGGACCTCGACGACAGCGCAGTCCTCTGGTCCCTCTGCGATGTTGTCTTCCTCTCCGCTCGAGAGGCCCAGGTCTCGGAGCGATGGTGCTGGTCCCTGGCCCTGCATGTTGTAGTTCGCCCTTCTCTGTCTCTCTCTCACCCGGATGGTCTTCGGGTGAACGCCGAGCACGCGTTGCAGTCTTCGCTGATGTGGTCGAGCGGCAAGCAGAGGTTGCAGACTGGGTGCTGGTCTTTGGGCGTACTTGTGGTGGCAGTTTTTGCAAAACTTGAACGGAGTCTTGTCCATAACCGCGCTCAGGGAGCCCCCTGTGAGCGCATTCTCTGTAGGCGTCGAGATTTCGGTCGTGGACCTTCTACCTCGTCGTCCTCCTTGTTGTCTCCGGTACTTGTGTCGTCGTCCGGTGTCTCAGGAATCCATCCTCTGTGATGATATTTCGACTTTTCGTCCAAAATTTCTGGAACTTCTCGGCAACGATCCAGACCCCACGGCGGAAAAAATAATCTGAAGATGGCTACCAAGGGTGGGAGCTTCCGCCGGAAGCGCGACGACGTCACCGACCACACCAAATGGTGGGGCGTCGCCGCCCACCTGGGCCAACAAAAAAAAAAAAAACACAAAAACAAAGAAAAGACTACGAATCCGGACCCAACCACGAGATGGCGGAATAATGCACAGCATAGTGAATCCAGAAAGATTCACGCTGCAAAACTCGTAAGAACATGTGTCAGTAGTGGTGAAGAAGGTGATTCTTTAATTGTTGATGATTATGCCTCTCTTATTAAAACTTTGGATAAGAGATTCAATCCCAAGAGAAATATTGTGCTGGAGCGTCACAAGTTTTTGCAACGTGCTCTAATCCCTGGCGAATCCATTGATGATTTTGTAGCTGCCCTCAGAACCCTAGCTGTCACTTGTAATTATAGGGAGTTCAGAGACGAAATTATCCGGGATCAGTTAATTGAGCGCACTTGCAATAAAAAGATTCAGGAGAAACTTTTAACTTCCGAAGACCCTGATCTAGAAACTGCTCTCATTTTGGCTAGAAGCATTGAGCATTCCCAACTATGCATGAAAGAAATGAGTGGAGCATCCAACGAAGTCAAATTAGTCAGCACCAAACCCACAAGTAGACCCACTAAAGGGAGCAACACAAACATACCCAGCACTTCATCTGCATCCTCTTTGCCTAAACCTAAATTTGAAAGATCTGAAAAATCTGACCTCTCCTGTTACCGATGTGGTAGCAGATCTCATCTGGGCAATTTTAAGTTTTGTTTTGCTATTAATCAAACTTGCTTCAAATGTGGTAAGAAGGGACATTTGGCACGTATGTGCAAGGCTACTGTTGCACATAAGGGACAGACAAGAACTGTGAACGCTTTTGAAGAAGATAATGTTAACTATGGGAATGATAATGGAAGTTATGAATTGTTGATGTTGTCTTCTTCCTCTACTCAACTGGATGGTGTGGTGGAAATTGCCTCCATTGTTGAACCGCACAAAAGAAAATCCCCTGCGTGTGTCATAAGTTTAAACGGAAGTGGTATAAAGTTTTTGGCTGACTCTGGTTCTCCTTTTACCCTCATCAATGCCAAAGACTTTGAGAGATTGGGCAACATTCCTGTTGTTCAGTCTAATATAAAGATCTTTGCTTATGGTGGTAAAAGAGTAGAGGTGCTTGGCAAGTTTGAGGGCAAGTTGGAATTCAAAGGGGATTCAACGCTAAGTATTATTTACATTGTAAAGGAAGGTGCGAATTTATTGGGATGGGAGGAACAGGGTGAGCTGGGGATCATCCTAGATCCCAACCATCCGGACATGGTTTTATCGAAATACGAAGCCAAACAATTTTACTCCAATCTTCCTGAGGTTACCCCTGTGCATAAGGTTACTGCAGAATTGTTATCCAAGTGTGAGTGGATTCAAAGGTACCCAGAGATTTTCAACGGTGATTTGGAAAAACTCAAAGGTTTTCAGCACCGCATTGTTTTAAAGGAGGGTGCAAAAGCTGTTGCACATAAAGTGCGCAAAGTACCTCTGAGTATGCGTGGTGAGCTCAAACAGGAACTTGAGCGTTTGTGTTCCGTGGGTGTAATTGAGCCCATTGAGGGGTCTGAATGGTTGTCCCCCATCGTTTTGGCGCGCAAGGCTGACAAGTCTCTCAGAATGTGTGTGGACTTGCGCGACCTAAATTCTTGCATATGGGTGGACCGCCAACCCCTGCCCAACATAAATGAAATGTTGTCTACACTAGAGGGTGCAAAGTATTTTTCTTCTCTGGATATTTCCTCTGCTTACCATCAAATAGAATTGTGCATGGACTCGAGACATCTCACGTCCTTTGTGACACCGGAAGGTGCATTTCGTTACGTACGCATGCCGTTTGGTTTGGCATCGGCTTCTGCAGTGTTCCAGCGTCTCATGGGAAGCTTGTTTAAGAACACTGCAGGAGTCGTGTTTTTCCAAGACGATATTTTGATTCATGGTAAAACAGAATTAGAGCACAATTCCAGAGTCAAGGAGGTTTTGGATATAGTCAAATCTAGTGGTTTAACACTAAGGAAAGACAAGTGTAAATTTTTGCAAGATGGTGTGGACTACCTTGGACACCACATTTCTGAGAAAGGAGTTGAACCCAAAGTTAAACTTCTTGATGCCATTCAAAATGCACCTGAACCACAAAATAAAGACCAGCTTCGTTCCTTTCTTGGCTTAGTGGAGTACTATGCTAAATTTGTGGCTAACTTCTCTGATAGGACAGTGTGTTTGCGTGAACTCCTAAGGAAGAATGTGAAGTATGTATGGTCAGACCAATGTGCTTGTGACTTCAAGTTGTTGAAAGAAGCAATTGTGCAGGCACGCCCACTCAAGTTATTTAATATCAATGATCGCTGCATTGTTACCACCGATGCGAGCAATGTGGGTCTTGGCGTTGTTCTTATGCAGAAAAGATCTGACAATAGGGAGGAGACCATTGCCTTTGCTTCTAGAGCACTTCGTGGAGCGTAGAGCACTTATTCCACTATTGAGAAGGAAGCCCTGGCTCTGTGGTGGGGTGTACAGTATTTTCGCAATTTTTTATGGGGGAATGAGTTTGTTCTGAGGACAGACCATAAACCACTGGTAGATCTTTTCACCACCATGGGTGGTGGCAGAGCCACTCCACACATAGCTAAGTGGCAGTATAGGTTGAATGAATTTAATTATCGTTTGGAGTACGTGCCAGGAGTGAAGAACCACGTTGCTGATTGCCTATCTAGGCTACCACTGTCTGAATCTGTTTTTGACTTTGTGGATGAGGATTTGGAAATTGTGTGCTGTTAGTGGGGTAGCTGACACAGGAGCTGCTCTGTCGGAAATTGATTGGAAATTGGCTTTGTCTGAAGATAGCGAGATTAGGAAGGTAATAGATTTTGTGGTTCATGGCTGGCCCAACAACTCGGATTTGATTCCTGAACTGATTCCCTTCAAGAGAATATGTGACGAGTTGTCCCTTGTTGATGGGATTCTGCGTAGAGGTGGTTTGTTGGTTGTGCCTGTGACTATGCGTAAGAAGGTTTTGGATCTGGCCCATGAAGGTCATTTGGGCATTCGTGCCATGAAGCGGAGGGTTCGGGAAGATTTCTGGTGGCCGGGAGTTGATAGGTCTATTGAACACTGTGTTCGTGATTGTGGTGCGTGTGTCTTGAGTGACAAAACTCAAGTAACCTATCCCTCTCCTATCAAACCCATAGTTGTGGAAAACTCACCCTGGTGTAAGTTGGCCTTCGATATTGCTGGTCCTTTTGGGGGTATGGGTAGTTCTCCCAAATACGCTTTGGTGCTGATCGACTATATGTCTAAGTGGCCAGAAGTCAGGTTTGTGGACGGTATAAATTCTGCAACGGTCATTAATTTCTTCAAGGATGTTTTTCTTCGGGAGGGTTTTCCAGAGGAGTTAGTGACTGATAACGGGACTCAGTTGGTATCAGTGGAAATGCAGGAATTTCTGAAAGTGCATGGCATCAAGCATATCCTCACCTCTCTCTATCATCCTTGCAGTAACGGTTTAGTTGAACGCTTTAACCGTGTGATCAAGGATCAGCTACAGTTAGCTTTCGTCAACGGTTTGCACTGGAAGGAGGCGGTTTCCAACATGTTGTGTGCAATGAGATTCACCCCACATTCAAGTACTGGGGTGTCTCCTTTCACCTTGCTAAGGGGTAGGATTGCAGGTTCTAAGCTTAACAAAGATTGGATGTCAAGGAAGGAAGTGGATTTGCAGAGGCTGGGCATGGTAGCTGATGTCAGGGCTGCCGCACAAGCCAGGTATGCCTCAGATTGTGCCAGGGCATCTCCAGTACGTCAGGGAGACTGGGTGAGAATCAAGAAACCTGTTCTTGTTCTGCAAGGGATTCTCTCGGTTTTCCGATCCAGTCAGAGTGAGAGAAGTAAGAGAGCATGTTGTAGTGTTGGAGAATGGGAAGATCTGGAACAAGTGTGCTGTCTCAGTGGTGCCGGAGTCAAAAGCTGAGTTTGTGAAAGGAAAACTTGGGGTTTACACTCCTTGCACGACTCCGCCTCTCATGGGGAAAGTCCAAAGGTTTCTGTTCCTGTCAGGGAGGTTGTTCCCCGAGCAAGCTCTTCTAGGTCAAGGGTTGTTCCCTCTAGATTCCGGGACTATGTTAGGTATTGAACATTCTCGATTTATTTTTACCTGTCACCTGTATATCTAATTTGTTTTGTTTTTATGTTGATAAAAATGTTCTCATCATTCTCTTGTTTTGTATGTGAAGGAAGGGGGGTGTGTTGGGATCACTGATCTCGTGCCACATTCTTGGATTCTTTTCTTCCGTTCCCTGCGTGGAACATGGAATGCTGTGGCACTGGCAGTTGCTGCCGGGATGCTGTGTGATCGGACGCATTAAAGAAGAAGACAAGAAACCTTACCCCGTGTCGTCTTCCTTTCAGTAACCATCCTTTGAATTGTGTGGTCTGAGGTGGCTTTTCCTGAAGAAGGCATTTTTTATGGCGAAACGCGCGTAGAAACCACCCGGGAATTGCAATCGCTTCAATTCTATTGAAGTAGCAGGTCATGCAGGGATATTCAACTTGGCCGGTAGATTAGGAGTCCTTCACGCCTTCCTCTAGGTGTAGTATTAGCTTACAGTAGTAATCATGGTCCCCCTCAACTCCTACCCTTGACGAACGTTCTGGACTTTCATTTCATTGCTCAAACTAATCGGGCTGTTTAATGTTTTAGCGAAAGGACTAGCTGATAGATACACGGTGAAAAATGACAGCACTGCAGAGGAGTGGTCAGGATTCCTTTATATATCACTGGATACATGGAGTTAAAATAAACGAGTGGGAATGGAAGGGCCTGCATGAGTGTAGAATTAGAGGGAGTACCTCCACCGGTTTCTGTTAGACACTCAACGTGTACTGAATGACGTTTCCTGGAGCACCTTGTTGCTGTGACCTGAGTGGAAGGGGTGAGCTGATGTTTCCAGAGTGAAGCATAGGTGACCAGATTGCCTAACAAGATCTCAGCTAGGTCATCTGACAAAAGACCTATGGGGAGGTCACTTAAATGGATGGAGCCACCAGGGTTCCTGGGGCTTTGGAAGCCCAACTGTTTGGAATCCAAAGAAAAAATGTGACTTGGGATAAAGGCACTGCAGAGAATCTTCACCGACAGATCACTTTAGCCAGCCTGTGCCATCCCTTATCCGCTCAATACATTCAGGTTGCCTGTACTTGCCACGTTTCAGATCCGGAGAGATGTACAGGATCCCCCAACATGTTCCCTCGACTGTTGGTACAGATTTTCGATCAGTTTTTTTCCCCAAAACAGATTATATTTGTGCTGACATCCACATATGGCCCATCTGCCCAAGTTTGCTTCTATACACAACACAAGGCTGATGAAATCTAAGGCAATGGAAGTTCCTGCTTGTGCTGTGTTCCTAATAAAAGTAAGCCTTTTTGGAGTGCGTCTTCATCGAGGGCACCTCTTTCTTTGCATATACACAACATCATATATAAGTACAGCTGTAATGTCGACATCAGTGCTTTCCAAAAATAGAATAACATTCCACAATACAACATAAAATACGATGTCCTTGCTATACTCCCCAGGGTTCACCCACGCGCACCTCAATGTCTCCAACGCTGTTAAATCATATGATATTATACAGATTAACATCACTATCGACCCTAATTTTCTATAGCTATTGTCATCGGGGTCAGAGGCTCTAGATAAAGACCCCAGTAGTCCGCCCATTTCTGCCAGATTTTGGGGTGTTTCTGTGGGCATCCTCTAGTTTTATGGTACTTCCATGCCCATACAAAAGTCCATACCTTTTTTCCATATGCCCAGCAAGGGTGGGGGGTGGGGGAGAGGGAGTAGCCTTCTATAGACTGACATTGTCATGTTTCGCCAAAGTGAGGCCCAAGAACAGTAAGTGTCGTTTATATCTATTGCCTCCAATCTCATCTGTGATGTATAATAAGGCCAATCTCAGTAAAATGGGGAGATCCCACTCCAACACTTTGGAGAGGCACGTCATGACCCCCCCCTTCCAAAACCTAGTGAGCGCATCACACAGCCACATTATGAGCATAAAGGTACCGTCACTGTTACCACATCGTAGACATGTAGGAGATGCTATTAGGCCAGCCCTCCCAATCTTGCGCCTGATTATAGTATACACAATGTAAGTATCTGAACTGGATAAGGCGCAGATGCGAGGCGATAGCTGCGCCCCGTGGGGACTCCAGGGCCTCAGTCCAGTCACCAGATCCTCCTGCCAGGTCCCTCGGAGGGTGCAAAGTGTAGTGGAGCTATTAGTGATGAGAGATTGGTAAATCTTACTGATTTTATGGTCACCTAGGTCTACCATAAACACTTTACCTTCTAATGGGTTAAATTCTGGGAGGGTCTTGAGGTTTGTAATGTACGGGGACAGAGCATGTTGAAATTGAAGGTATTTATAGAACTGAGTGTGTGGCATAGCAAATTCTCTTTGGAGCTCCTGAAAGGATTTGAGAGACCGGCCGTGCATTACCACTCCCAATGTGGATATGCCAATAGCGTTCCATCCTTGAAATCCGGTCAGTGTGGCCAACTGAGGCAGGAGGCCATTATGCCACAGAGGAGTTTCTCTTGTCAGACGACCCCACCATCCCATACAACGCAACGACTGCCTCTAGACCCTGAACACCACACCCGTCGCGGGCGGTAGGGCCCGAAGCACCGATTCGGTGTAGAACTACGAATGGAGAGACGTGTCACCCATCAACTAGCGTTCCACGGCGCATGCCGGATCATTTCTGTTGCGGTACCACCATTCATTCAGCACCAGGAAATGGGATGCTGCATGGTATGATTGAATATTTGCGGTTGCAATGCCCCCACAATATGTAGACTGGAAACATGTTCGTTGGGCTACTCAGGCAGAGCCTCCACCCCCACATGAATTGGACTAATATCAGGTTCATATGCCGGAAACAGGGGGACGAGATTGGGTATGGGTGATTCTGCAATTGGTACAAAAGACGCGGGAGAGATACCATCTTGAAGATGGCAGATCGTCCAAATAATGACAGGGGCAGATGTGACCAGGACTTCACCTCTTCTTTCACTTGTACCGATAGCGGGGCAAGATTATGTTCCCACGATGTGGGCTGGGAGGCGGACAGGAAGACGCCTAGATATTTTAGCCCATCTGTGGCAATGGTCAAGTCCGTGGACCGCATGCCCAGATTGCTTACTCCCCGCAACGGCCATAGGATAGACTTACGGGCATTCATATAAAGACCGGACGTCTCACCAAATATTTGCATGATTTGGAGCAATCTGGGGCCTGTTCTATTTGGGTCAGTGAGAAAAATAGGACATCAGCATAAAGTGCTATGCGGTCCAAAACTTCTTGCAACCATTCGAATCCTCAGACTAGAGCATCTACCCTGACCCATGCCGCGAACGGCACCATGGCCAGAGCAAATAGATATGGGGATAGGGGACAACCTTGACGGGTGCCACGACTAACCTGGGAGAGACCAAGCCCACCACACGCACCGAGGCTGTGAGATCTGTATATAGTAGAGTTATGTATAATAAGAATCTGGGGCCTATATTAAGTCATCACAGGAGCGCGAAGAGATAGGTCCAGCTAACAGAATCAAAGACTTTGTTCATGTCAGCCAGCAGTAGGGCTGCAGGGCGTCCCAGATGGTCCACCGATGCTATGCCGTTGTGAACGATTCTTGAAGAGTTTAAGACACTTTTCTGTCTTCAAGGTACTTAGATGTAGAGATAAAAATAGTAAATCTACACCTCCCTCTTATGCACTCACCTGTCAATAGTTGTGTTTTCAGTATTTTGGCAAAGAAATTAAGGTAGGACGATATTCAATGCTAAATATTCAGTACTAAAACCATATTGAGCCAGAAATGTTCAGCTTAAATGAAACACCAATGCTGAGTGACAGACATCCACAGGTAATATGAGTGCATCAACGATGAACAATAGACATATACTGTATTCATGATGACACCACCTAAGGAAGACATGTATAATTCTTGCCAAGCTTCGGGCAAAGACATCTACAATAGGAAAAACAACAGCAACAATAACTTTATTTGATAGTTAATTAAAACCATTCTAATGATTTTTGAAACATTCATTCGTCTGTATCTGAATTAACACTGAGTCCTAAAAATTAAGTAAAACATGCACATTTTAAAAAGATTTGATCACAAATAGCATCACTAAAATGTCCTGGTACTCATCAACAGTTTGTATCAAGAAAACATAGGGCAAAACTTCAAGGTTAAAGTGCCTAATGCGAAATTCATAAAATGTAGCGAGTAGGTTCAGCATATTTCTAAAACTATTATCCTAAAACCCATCAAAATTTTAAAAATATAAAGCGTAGATTACATCAAACTAATCAGTGCGATAGATACTCATGGTCAAATTGTATCAAAGAGACTAAATAGGAGGGGATTCAGATTTCAACACCCCCAAAGAAAATTTTAAAGTACAATTCCATCCTTTCAGAGTTCTTTGACTGTCAAGTCTCGCTAGAAACTAGTCCATAAATTTCACAAACTGGGCAATGAGCCCTGAAAGCAATGATTAATTGACTGTTGACAGACATGAACCTGCAATTCCCTAATTAGGGGCTTTAACCGAAAAAGTCTTGTTGTGGCCTCTTGCTGTCTTATGCATTCTCCTCACAGGCTTGATGTTCCCTTCTGCTCAGCCAGTGAGTGAGGTCATTAGATGGTTGGAATGTTGAGAGGGTTTGTGCTTGGATGAGTGGACAGCTGGATTAAGAAGGGCTGAGCAGCAGGATGCTGCTCCTGGTGGAGCTTTACCTGATTTACCTGTAACCTGATCTAAACCTAATAAACCTACTCCTTTTGTAATCTACAAGACTACATCTTTGATTGTAACACGTCTTTCCTATTCAAAGCAGGGCAAGCGATAAGACATGGGCCAAGGATTCCTTTGGACAAAAATGACAAGAGTGGTCTCTACGTACGTGTTTGAGAACAATACCAGCAGTGACCGCAGTAATATCAAGCTGCACACATGCGCCACTCAAAAAACTGAAATTGAAATACAAAAAAAACAGCTGATGTAACCACAACAAACTAGTCACACTCAAACATGCGGGGTATGTGCTTGTAGTGACCTATGCAAAGGAAGACATGTGTAGCCATCAATAGTACAGCACGAGCAATTGCACCTGTGTAGGGGTGTGTGAGGGGGACCGCTGTACCTCAATTACGACTGTTTTTTTGAACTACTCGACCATGGTGCTGGAGGACCATTTTCCTTGCTTGCGTTATGTCTAAGGCTCCAGGTTTTCCGTTTTTACGGATTTTTACAGATAAATACAGACAGCAATATGTTTTCTGTCTGCATTTATTTTTAAAAGTGGATAAATACAGAAAACTGGGCTTCTTTTAAGTGACTCTAGGTGCTGTCTTTCATGAATTATAGCACAACAGCTGAGCAGATGGACAGCATGGGAAGTTAAAAAAACAGGATGAAATTTCTTTAAATAACGGTATATGTCAACATGCATTTGTGGTATAATGCTAATATTTACCAGTGGATGTATTGTTATGTAATATTTGCCAGCTTAAATAGCTAAAACACGACAGACACCACAGTTAAATAAATATGGAAATGTACAATTTTACAACTTCATTTATCTGCAAAACACTAAATAAATATGGATAAATACAGATAAAATGGCCTAAAAATAAATATGGATAAATACAAACGGAAATGTTAAAAAAAAGAAATACCATAAAACCGGGAGCCCTAGTTATGTCCCATGACACCCTTGCTATGACACTACACAGGATAGGAAGAGTTGTACATTAAGACAGTGCACAACTCTACACCATACACAGCCGTGCACATTTCACAGTCACAGCTGATCTGAACCAGTCATATTGACAAATTCAGCCAAATGCTCTTTTCTGCCACATTTTGTAATAAGTAAAGACAAAATGCTGTGAGACACAGACTGCACAGTCACACACCTGTAAGCCATAGGTAAGCAAGCAGCTACAAGCACAGAGGGGGGGCGGATCGCACTCGCCTACACACATTGGTATTTTACACAGTCAGACAGAGCTCCAGACACTAAGCCTTAGGTAAACGAATGGCACAGACCAATAAGGAGTAGATCAGTGCTTAATTTGTAAAAATAAAAAAAATAAAAATAAGTGCCAGGGCCCTTCTCAAAAACCACTGCAGGCTGATCCACCCACACCCTGCCAGAGATGCCAATGACAGGACCAACATAACTACTAACCATCTCATTCCTACAAGTGTGACAATTCAGACATTTTCAGGCCACACAAAGCTATAATAATGGTTTTGAGAGGTTGGTGTTATTCATTGTCAATGCGAATTGACTTAATAAAAATGGTTGTTGTGCTTCTTTCTAAATTAAACAGACAGCACCACCATGTGTCAGACTGTCACTAGTGCCGGTGCTGGCAAATGAAATGCCGATGCTGAGCACCGGAAACCACATTCCGAAGTATTTAAACCCCTTAGGTACCAAATGCATTGAGTGGTCCTATCAGTCTTGTGTCATGGGCAGTACTTCAGACGTACTGAAGTTTATTTAAAACCCCAAGTAGTATGAGGAGCGTACAATGAGTGGAAAGTGGTCAGTGGTATATCGGAGGCTGTGACTATAAGTAGTGTAGTGTCGTGTGATCATGTGCAGCAGGACTCTTGTGGTCCTCAACGGACTCCTTACAAAGTTATGTAATCAGTTGGGAGGTATTTGGGTATGTCTGGGTGTGGTCAAGAAAGTCTATGATGTATTGGGTTCAGTTAATGGTTGCATGCCGAAGAATAAAGACGTGTGCTACAGAGCTCAGTGTGTGGCGCAATCATTTGTGTGCTCCAGAGCTGGAGTGGATGCGACAAGTAGAATATTGTCTGCATAAAGAATAGATTTTATTTGACCGTCCCCCAGTTCTGCCCTCTCAAGTGTGCGAAAGAGGTATCCTCCCTCCACCTGCTTTATCTGTATCGATCGAAATATCCAGTATATCATCCATCCAGTCTTCGGCCTGCCCAAGAAGGTCTGACAATTAGTAAAGACACAAGTGGTCCATGTGGGGGCCTTGACTTCCACTGCAATAGGTACAAAAACTCTAGCAAGAGCGAGACTGTATTTCATTGCACCGATCTACTGACGGTGAACTCAAAGATGGATGATTGATTCAATTGACGACACCACTAGAGCTACAAGGGTATTTCTCCGCCTACCGCACCTTGTCGGCAATTGATTTGTTCACTTATAACTTGTTTCTTTAGAGGTGTTACAATACCATGTAAACAACTAGGGTGGGTCTCCGCCTACCACACTTTGCAGTGTTTCATAGTAGATGAATGACAGATCACTACCACTAGAAAGAACTCTTCTAATTTCACAGAGGATTTGACAGTGTTGAATCCACACCCCACTGGAATTTAGCCCAGTGGAAGCACCATACCACGCCGGATCATTTTTTTGAGAATCCGAACCACGTGGATCTCTAGATAGTGTTGGTCTATTACCGCAGCCGCTTTACAATTCAGATGCCAGCCATGATGATGTTTTCTCAAAAGACCATTTAACACATCTTCCTTGTGGGAATTTGTGCCACAATTTTCTGGTGCCTCCTTTGTATACTTCGGTCCTGATGATGACCCTTATCTAAATAATTTGTATTGTGGGTCGAGATGGCGACAACTATCACAGTGGACATTTTTTTAATTTGACTTAGGATTTCAACGCTCCTACACAGTGTCGATTGTTGCATCGTGTTATCCTTATTACATGTATATATCTGCATTCTGTATAGCACTTGCACACTCCATTCACTTCGTCACTTGCACTGTGCCGTCACATGATTAGGAGCACCTGGTGTGTTTGATGGATTGATTTTTCTGAACTAGAAACCAAGTTCTTGTTACAAATAAGAGAATTTATTTGTGACTTACTAAATGTGTAAATCTCAGTCTAAACCTATCAACTGAAGGTTTTTGTACATATTGCCATGGAAGTCATGGCCTGCACTTTCCCCACAGGGACCACTTGTGTCTTTACTAATTGTCCTACCCAGGTCCCAGTGTTACTGGTTTGCCCTTTATGCCTAAGAATTTCAAGACGGTCTGACCGCATTCTTAGACAGTGCCTAGAGCTTCTCCCTGGTACGAACACATTCTATATGTAGTATTCTATATGTAACGTAGTAGTCGCTCGTGATAGACTGAACCATTCTTCTAAGTTACATATAGAATACTTCTGCCCTACGCCGTTTTAACATTTACCCGTCAGTCAGTTTCTACTCATGGTGTTATTACTACCACTGGTGTATAGATCCAGACCAGTCCTAGCTTTTTCATTGTTCGTTTTTATTTCTCCATGGTATGCGAGGTTATTTTGCCCCTTCCCTTCGGAATCCAGGGGTCCTTTTATTTCCAACACACCACCCAAGACGTTCAGTGTATTATTTAACAGTTTTTCGGATTGGTCATCAGTTGGTTGGCTAGATTGTTTAATATATATATATATATATATATATATATATATATATATAGTGTGTGACTACAGGGAGAACACCCCCCACTCTGAACCTTGAAGCTAATATGCACCCCACAACAGGCTACGTGGTCACCGATTTTATTGGCCAACAGTACTTTCACTTGCATGTAAATTTACACTGCTTTTATCTTACAGTTACTGTTAATATACATGGATCATCCACTTTTTATAGATGTTTGTAATCCCACGAGTGGGGCGAGTATGCTGAGATAGTTTGTTGGTACCAGGGAATACACAAATTGTGTTAGGTTTCGCTTTAATCCTCTAAGGTTTTAAAATGTTGGTTTATGCTACTCGCTACAAGGCTCAGGGCTGATGATTATTACCAAACATGTATGAGAGTGTTAAGCCTCATTTTTCTGCATGCCTCACATTCATAGGTTAGACCATATTGCAGCCTTAAACGGCAGAGCTATTTTCGGCTCACATCCAGACGTCATTATAGAGTCGGACACCATCTTTTGGGGCTGGGGGGCCAGATGCGGAAGCATTTCCACTGGTGGTCGTTGGGCCCCAGACTAATTAAATCTCCACCTAAATTGTCTATAGCTACTGGCGGGATCGTTAGCAATCAAAACACTTGCACCTCACAAGTCGTACTGCTGCATTTTACTTTGGATGGACAACATCTCATCCAGCCAGCTACATAAACAAGCTGGGCGGAATCAAGTCCCAATAGACATAGCAAAGAGCTTCCAGCAGAACTGCCTCAAACACCGCATTTCGGTGAGAGCAGAGTACATCACAGGATGGAGCAATGTAGTAGCCAACTTGAACTCGAGACACCTTCGGGACTTGAGCGATTGAAAACTGAATCCCTCTGTCTTCCAAACTCTCCAGACTCGATACGGTTTATACAACACAGATCTGTTTGCGTCTCGCATACCCACCCAGTTGAAGAAGTTATTCTTTTGGAGGCCAGACCCGATGGCCCTTGCCCTATAAAATAGGCCTTTACTCTCTTCCTGAGGATTCCCAGGGTGTCGGCTCAGGTCTGAAACCAGAGAGCAGAATTGATACTGGTGATACTACTCTGGAGAGCACAGTTGTGGTTTCCTGTACTTCTAGAGATTTCCTGCGACTCTCCTATCTGCCTTCTCATGCTCCCGGATCTTATGGCAGATTCAGCAGGACTTCAACATCTTCTGATCTTGCAGAACCTCTTGCACCTCCTGACCTGGGAAACGTCAGGAATGCTGGCTCCTGCCAGGCTTATCAGAACAACATGAGAGTTTAATCACTTAATCCTGGTTTGCCTCCACTCACAAGAGATACTCTTCAGCTTGGCGAAGATGGCTGGGTTGGTGTGACGAATGAAGTCTGGATCCCTTGGGGTCCCCGGTTACCTTTGTGATTAACTTTCTAGAGAAACTAGCTTCTAGTGGGCTGGCTTACACCTAGGTGAACAACTAACGATCAGCTTTTTCAGCCGGTCACACATTAGTAAGTGGGAAGCCAATTGGTAAGCATCCTCTGGTAAGTAGATATGCAAGGTATCTGGCTTGCTAACCCCACCTCAACCCATATATAGTCATTTGTGGGATGTGAACATTGTGTTAAATTTCGTTTAGAAGTGGCCTGCTAATGTAGAGCTAAGCAAGAAACAACTTTCTGCAAAGCTAACTATGCTTCTTTACCTATTCTCCTGCAGGAGGGTATCAGATGTTTAAGCCCTGGACTTAGCAGGTAGGCATTTTATTCCAGAAGGGTTTATGTTTCAGCTGTGAAAGAGAACTAAAACATTTTCGAAGCAAATCTCATTTCCTAGCTTCCCTGACAACCCAAAATTGTGTATTATCCAAGGCTTAACAGAGTGCGAGGATCGCACTAGAGAGTTCAGGCAATACACTGGTGTCCAACTGCTTATCGCTCTTCAAAACCCTTTTCATCCAGTCTCTTCCGCCACACTAGCAAGATGGGTTGGATGGTTAATGGTGGATGCGGGGATAGACATTGACAGATTCAGAGTTCATTCTGTCAGAGGAGAGATGTTCTCCAAACCTATTCTCTAGGTTTTTAACTTCAGGATATCTTGAGAGCTGCAGATTGGTCCACTGAATCCACCTTTAAATCCTTTTATTACAAACCGTTTCTAGGTGTGGCCTCAGTGGTGTTTGATAAGCTTTGAACAGCCTAAACTAAAGCCTCCAGTCCACACATAGAATAAAAAGAATTCTAGCTATTGTGTCGGGAATTTCCAATTCCATTAAGGACTCAGAGGCGAGGATTATCCCACCCGAGGGATTTGCTCCAAACTGCTTACTATTGTTTATACGAAAGCTTCAACCCACCCTTATATTGCATGTCATTGATTTTTGCAATCAATTTCTCTTAATGGTATGGAGATTATGCATATTTCTTTGTTTCCTTCTAGGTAATGACCAGAAGCAGGAATAAAAGAGAGCAGATGGACTAACTATGCGCTGTGCTGAACTCCTCTGAATAGTCGTGCGAACAGTTCCAGCTCTTGGGCATCGTTTCGGGAGGACATTTTGCTTGGTTCAGTTTAGACTGTTGAGTCCAATTGAGACCTATGGTTTTGTTTCTGCATGGAAGGAGATGAGGCAAAGAAAGAGAGTTCAAGATGATGCAATAACAAGGAATGATGAGAAATGTAGTTTATGTTAAAAGTTTAATTTGGATTGGCTGCTGTGAGAAACTACTTTATTTAACAGCAAAGAAAGAAAGCATAATCCTTGCCTCCGAGTCCTTAATAAAATTGAAAATTCTAGAGTAGATAGCTAGAATTTGTATTTATTGAGTATACCTTAGTAAATGTTGAATAATATTCATATTGGGCTGATCCAACACAGGAGCTGGCTTACGGAGATTAGGTCCGAGACAT